>CM053582.1:297740653-297765465 GCA_028627135.1 Pseudochirops cupreus | reverse complement strand
GGGGAAAATATGGTCATTCAATGAGGTGGAGGACTTTCAAACATTCCTGCTGAAAAAACCAGAACTGAAAAGAAAGTTTGACACTCCAGCACAAGAAGCATGAGAAGACAAACATGGAAAAGAAAGATGAGAAGAGTGAAATTGTTGCTGCAGTATTTTTGCAAATTTCTTCAACAAATGGCTTAGTAGAAGAGGGCTGGGTTCTCACTCCTGCTTCTGTATTCAATCTGTTGTGATATGATGTTAGTTGAAGAATATTAAGAAAATCCAGCTTCACACATATATGTGGTTAGAAAAGGGCAGGGGTTATTATAATAGGCAAATAACATATTAGAATTATTATGAAAATAGTTTTAACCTTGTAGCCTCTCAGAGGTTTTCAGAGCCCACAGAATGTATAGTGATGCCAAGGCCAAAAAGTTTGAGAACCACTTATATAGAGGAAGGACAGTATATATCTAGGAAGAAAAATGAGCAGATCCTTGAATGGCTGAGACTTCAACGAGAAAAACCACTGCTCTGTGCTCTTATAGCCCTTTGTACATCTCCTGGGTTGGATTTAATGCTGTCTGCTCTGCATTGTAGTTACTTATGCACATGTCTTCTCTTGTCTTTTCTCCTCTTCCCTTCTCTTCTCTCCTCTTCCCTTCTCTCCTCTTCTCTCCTCTTCTCTTCTCTCCTCTCCTCTCCTCTCCTCTCCTCTCTTCTTCTGTCTTCTTTTCTCTAGAACTGCAAACTCCTTGAGAGCCAGGTATCTCTCTCACACTTCATTCTATCAGTCCCTGGCACAATGTTTCTTAGGAAGGAAGTGCTCAACAAATCACAGGATCACAGATTTAAAGCTGGAATGTTGGATGAATGATCATATTCTTTTAGAGTTTATCTCAGCTTCCCCTTCTGCCCAGCCCCTCTGCCCAGTGCTGGCACAATGCCCTGCATCCAATAAGAACTAAGTAAACATTTGTGGCATTATCTTATTGGATATTTGTTCCACTTTTCAGTCTTTGTACTACTTATATCCTGGAGTAGGAAAGAAATACTGTCCACATACTTCTTTTTCAATTCTGGCGTTGTCATTAGATCAGAGATTTAGAGCTGGCAATCAGATGCCCATAAACTTGGCACTATGGACTGTTAGAGCTGAAAAGGACCTCATTCAATCCAGCCTCCTTTTTTAACAGATGAGTAAACTGAGGCCCTTTCACTTAAAGCTCTTAGGGTTTGTCCAAAGACATTAGCTATCCTATTCTGAATCTGTTTTCCAGAATGGCAGTACTATAGTAGTAATCATTCATTTTTCTCAATTAAGGTAGAAAGCTTGGAAGGTTAAAATTAGCTAGGTATGTTAGGTTTGTAAAATGCTGAGTTATAGATGCAAAGAACCCAAATGGCAAAAGCAGGGTGATAAAGAATATGAACGTGCTCTGAAGAATATAAAAGACAAAATGAATCCAAGGTATTATTAGCCCTATCACCGAATTCAAGAAATACTTGTACCTATTATGTGCAAGGCTCTGTGTTAGACACTGAGGATTCAAAAATAAACTCAAACCACCAGCACTCGCTGCCACAAACAGCTTACAATCTAATTTAAAATAGCTAGCATTTAAATGTCACTTTGGGGTTTGCTTTTCAAATAATCTTATTTTATTCTCACAACAACCCTGGGAGATAGATGCTATTATTGTCCCTACTTTACAGATGAGGACGTTGAGGCAGGCAGGAGTTATGTGATTTGTCCAGGCTCAAGTAAGCGTTTGGGGCAGAATCTGAATTCAAGTTCTCTAGGCTCTAGCCCATGGCTCCTCCCCATTGTACCACCTAACTGCCTAACTGGAAAGATTAGATATGTATTTTTTAAAGCATGGTATAAGATAGAATGAGAAAGTGCAAAGATGGGGGTCTGGCCAAAGGGCTAAGAAATATCAGCTTGAGAAATCACGGAAGGCTTCATGCAGGCCATGGTAAGTGAGCTGAGCCTCATCCACTCGGCATGAGAAGAGTCTTCCTTATTAGAGGGAGAGATAAATGGAGAGAATGAAATGAGATCCAAATCTTATTCTCCCAGGATATAGATAAGGAAGGAATAAAATTCGAGCTTCTTAAATTCAGGGAGTGATTTGAGGTTCGCTGAGCACTTTGTATGCATTATTTTGGTTAGATTTTCAGCAATGAAACTTTGCTGGCATCTGCTACATTAGCCCTCGGCTGTCACCCTTGCCTTTTTTCCCTCATCCCTTCTAAATTTGGCAGTGGAAGGTTACCATATACACTGATGAGTGCAGTTCAAAAAGCTAAAAATCTGTGATTATGGAACTAGAGAAAATTATTTTTGCTGGAGAGTACATGTACGAGAACAGCCCACGACTCCACAAATGACTCACCCCCAGGCACTGCTGTTTAATTTACAAGCTCTTTCTCTCCCCCCAGACACCCCAGCAGAAACAATTACCACTTAGGAATTTGTTGATCTTAACAAATGCTACTTGAAAGAAACAATTTCTAATATAGCCTGCCGCTTAATCATGCCCATATAATCAGGTTTTAATTGATTTTAGGATGGCGGAGACTTTACTTAAAACTGTTCCATTGTCATTTCAAGACCTTGGTCTCTGTGTTTCTAAATATTATGTTTTCTGAGCAATGCGAGCCGATTTCCCTTCCCTTCTCTTTCAAAAGGAAGTTATCTTGTGGCAGTGAGAAAAGCTCCAATCTGTCTTCCATGTCTGGGATGCTCTCCCTCCTTATCTGGACCTTTTGCAATTCATAACCGATTCCAAGGTTCAGTTCAATTGCCACATGAGACCTTTCCTGAAACCACTTTCCCCCTGGTTGTTAATATACCTCATTTCCCTCCTAAACTGATTCTTCACGACCCATTTTGGGATTCTCTTGGCAAAGATACTGCAATGGTTTCCCATTTCCTTCTCCAGCTCATTTTCCGGATGAGGAAACTGAGGCAAACGGGATTGCCCAGGACCACACAGTCACTAAATGTCTAAATCCAGATTTGAACTCAGGAAATTGAGTCTTCCTGACTCCAGGCCTGGTGCTCTACACACTATGGCGCCACCTAGCGGTCTAAACTGCTTGTATTTATTCTGCATTTACTTAACTATGTTGTTTCCTCCCAAAGGAAGGTGACCTCCTTGAGGGCAGGGCCTGTTTTCATTTTTGTCCCTAGCGTCTGTGCTTAATAAATGTTTGACGAACTGAACTCGACTGTAATGCTTAGGCAAGTCACTTTAACTCCTTGAACCCTAGCTTCCTCATCTGAGAAAGGAGGGCGTGGGATTAAATGATCTCTAAACCCTTCCTCCTCCATGTTTCTATGGAAATTAGTAATCTATGTAGCAATCTATCTCAATTGCATAGTAACCTGCCAGCCAAATATTTATCCAGGGTTGGTTTGGTGGGTTTTTTTTTTACGCAGCCCAGAAAATGGGGACCCTGGATTACTAATAAGGAGAGGGATCGCTGTGAGGACCTCATTTTGTATCTCTAACTCAAAGCTTGTACTTGGTTAATAATCTACCTGTGGGTTAGCACAGT
The DNA here is from genome assembly GCA_028627135.1 of Pseudochirops cupreus. Taxonomy (NCBI): domain Eukaryota; kingdom Metazoa; phylum Chordata; class Mammalia; order Diprotodontia; family Pseudocheiridae; genus Pseudochirops; species Pseudochirops cupreus. The sequence goes on along the minus strand of CM053582.1, from coordinate 297,761,913 downwards.
TGTTTCTCATAGGAAATAACCACATTTTTATTCTTGGGGAATGGATACTTGAAGAAAATGCTGAGGAAAACTGATGGTGGTCACCAAGAAATTTGTTGAGAATATAACTTATGCTAATTGTCATGAGAGCAGACATTTATTAAGCAGCTATGGGAGTACTGAAGCCTGCTGGAGCATATAGTTTTCTGGTCCATATAATGTACGTAAAATACTTAACAATAGCTGGGAAATGCTTCAAAATTATGCAAAAAAAATGTTATTTGGGGTGGATAGGTGGCGCAGTGAATAGAGCACCAGCCCTGGATTTAGGAGGACCTGAGTTCAAATCCAGCCTCAGACACTTAACGCAAAAAACTAGCCGTGTGACCTTGGGCAAGTCACTTAACCCCAACTGCCTTACCTTCCCCCCTCCAAAAAAAAAAAGCAAAAAAAAATGTTATTTGAGGGGAAAGATTGTTCCACAATGGGGGATCAGGGAAGACTTCTTAGAGGATGTGCCATATGAATTGGTCTTCAAAGTGAGTAGATATTGAAGAGTTGCAAAGAGGGAAGGAAGACCTTTCAGACACAATGGTCAAGTTGTCTTTTCTCTACTGTTTCTGGAGAGTCACTTTGACACAATTCAATTGTAATAAAGCTAAATGAATTGAAAGGAAAGGCAAATTGATATCAAGAAGGTAAAACATTCTTCTGCCTCAGTAATGAAGGAAGCAACTAATCTCCACAATAACCATGGATTTAGTTTTTTTTAAGAAAAGATCTAATGCTATTGTTGTTCAGTCATTTCTGACTCTTCATGACCCCATTTAGAGTATTCTTTGCAAAGACACTGGAGTGGTTCGCCATTTCCTTTTCCAGTTCATTTTCCAGATGAAGAAACTGAAGCAGAGTTAAGTGACTTACCCAGGGTCACACAGCTAGTGTCAGCAGATTTGAACTTATGAAGATGAGTCTTCCTGAGTCCTGTCCTGGTACTCTATGAATTTTGGCGCCACCTAACTGCCCTCATATTGAGGGTCTATAATATTCAAATTCTGATACTGCCACATATGAAAAATGCTGGATTGGGAGTCGGAAGACCTGACTCCCTGCTTAAATTTGAATTTGACCTTGCTACATCAACACTAATCACAATAATGATAATAATAGTTAGCTAGCATTTATAAAGCACCTACCGTGTAGCAGACACTCTGCCCAGTGCTTTAGAAACATCTCGTTCAGCTTTCACAACAACCTTGTGAGCCAAGGGCTATAATCACGCTCCTTTTACAGCTGAGGAAACTGAGGAAAACAGAGGTTAAAGGACTGGCCTAAGAACGCACAGCCACTAAATGTCTGAGAGCAGAATGTCTGGAGTGTTTTCCTGACTCCAGGCCATCCACTGTGCCACCTAGCTGCCTACGTTACTTTGGGCAGTTAATTTCATAGGGTCTCACTTTTCTCATCTGTAAAAACTGGGGGCTAAATTGGATAATATCTAAGATCTCCTAACTCTAACACTCAATAATCGTGTTTCAAGGTCTTTGTTCTTCTCTGGACTTTAGGGGCCTCCTTTAGCCTTTTTCCTCTGCTTTGAAGACTTAACCACAATAACAAATATATGGTCTAGGATATGGGTTAGTGTTGCTTTGAATTATTTGGTAATTTTTTATGAATTTAATTTTTTTCTTCCAAAGAAAATTGTAACCTCTTTGAGGCAGGGGACACATTTTAGAATAAAGCTGGAGGCTATCGCTCCTACAGTGGCTAACATAGCAAATAGTAAATGTCTGCTTGTTTAGTGGATCATTTTCACATTACAAAAATATATGTGCCATACTCCCATTACCACTAGGATCTCATCTCATGGCTTTTCCCTCCATAGCTGCAGACCATAACCCATCTACTCCTCATCCTGTGAAATTCTTATCCAAGGTCACCCATGGATCCTTGAGAATGTCTATCCAACATGGTGGAGGTCTTCCTCTAGGTCTCTTAATATTCTGTGAGTATTATTATAGTATCCAAGTTATCCCTCTATTATCCTTCCCTCTGGTCCACCTCCTTTTCTCATCACCTATTTCCTCAGTTACCTCCCCCATATCTTTGCTTCATCATAGGTCATCAGTGGAAATAGACTTGCACCCACCTCATGTCTCTCCATTGTAACCCACATGCTGTTTTGAAACAGAAGAATTGCCATAAAAAGAACTATGTTCCTCTGAGGCTACAGTGGGAAAGTCATTTTCAAGGGCTGTTTGTCCCTTTAAATATCTCTAGAGAAATCAACTGATTGCACACTCCTCCCCCACCCCAATAAATTAGGTCCCTTAAATCCCAAGTGCTAGAAATATTCCCTGATGAAAACTCCAAGTTTATAAGTTAACATCTCTTGACCATTTGTCTCAGCAGGCTTTATATATTTGTTGAGGACTTTAAATGCAATATTTAAAGGAAATGGGTGTTTGATGACTTATTTTCTGTGTTCTTGGGGGAAAAAAAATAAAACAAAACCCAACTAATTCTTTTCAGGCTTCCCTGATGCTATGCAGAAGTGGTTTCTTCTACACAGTGGGGTATCCGTTATAATTAAAAGCTTTAGTTCTTTAACTTAGATTATTTCTTTAATGATATCTAAGTAAGTGGTTTCTTTTAGGCAAAGTACACCCAGCTAGGAGTCCTGAGGTGCATGTAAAGGAAAAAAAAAATCAAAGATATGGTCCCTTGACCCCAGGGAAATTGGGAGGGGGGGAGGAATCAAAGAAGGCAAATATGGATGCTCATAAGCATGTGAAAGCAATCAATAGATATACAAGCCACAAATAGATGAGATTTCCAAGTCATTTAGGTGGTAGAAAAATGAAGTAAATGGTGAACAGGGTAGTGAATCTGGAAAGCCTCTTGGAAGAGAATCAGGAGGGAAATGTAGTCAAGTCCTTTCAAAGCTGGGGTCCCTTGTTTGCAAAGTGCAGCTTGTTCCAGACTTGAGTGCAACAATAAAAATCTCATCCAAATTCTTAAAATAGGGAATTTAGTGAGATTTTTTTTTTTACTCAAGGTGAGACTGTGATTAAAGAGCACATTTTAAAAAATCTGAATTAACAAGCATTTATTTTCTCCCTCTTTCACTTCCCCCATTGGGGAAAAAAAAAGAAAAACAAACAAACGAAAGCCTTGTAATGAAAATGCCTCCTAGGCCAACAAAGCATAAGATTTAGAGAGAGAAGGGACTTTGGACATGATCTATCCCAACCCAGCTAAGTGGTACAATGAGTAGAGCATGTGACCTGGAGTCAGGAAAAACCTGAGTTCAAATGCTGCCCCACATGTTCTCCAGCTGTGTGATTCTGGCTTAGCTTCTCTAAACCTCAGTTTCTTCACCTGTAAAATGGGGAGAATAATATCCCCTACCTCACAGAGTTGTCTGTGAAGATCAAAGTGTGTTTTAACCTGAGTCCTCTGGAATCCCGGTTGGCCGTTGTGTTGATCAAAGTTCCTGGGTTGTTTGATTTAGCAGTATTGTGGTTATCGTATAAATGGTTCTCACTTCACTTTCCATCAGTTCACACAAGTCTTCCCAGGTTTCTCTGAAATCATTCTTTTGATCCTTTCTTACTTCATAATAGTATCTTATTACATCTATATACCTCATTTCCTTCGACTGTTCTCCAATTGATGGGCACCCCCTTATTTCCTGTACAGTGTTTTTTTGTACAAAGGGCCCTTTCTTTTTTTTTTGTTCTCTTTGGAGTATTGCCCTAGTAGTGGCATCGCTGGGTCAAAGTTCTAGGTCAATTGTTCAGTGATTTCCAGGTCCTGTTTTTGTCGAGATGGTTAATAATTTGTATGCACATACATACACATATGTATGCATATGTTTTGCAAAAATGTAACCTAACAGTGGATTGACAGCATGCCTTTCATCTTTGGTGAGAAGTAAAGAACGTTTATTTTGTATGACTGGTTTAAATTAGGGTATGATTCCCTTTGACCTCATGGGAACTTCCAGCCACGTACGATTTAAGACTAAAGAGCTGACACCTGGAGCCTAAACTGATGTTCAATATGACTGCTAAACTGGAGGAATTGATGATTGCTGTTGGTTAGTCATTTTTAGTCATGTCTGACTCTTTATGACCCGGTTTTCTTGGCAAAGAGTAGTTTGCCATTTCCTTCTCCATCTCATTTAACAGATGAGGAAAGTGAGGCAAACAGGGTTAAATGACATGCCCAGGGTCACACAGCTAGTAAATATCTGAGGTCAAATTTGAACTGTAGGCTTCCTGACACCATGCCTGGTGCTCGTTCCACTGCACAACATAACTGCCTTAATTGGACGGATAAAAGGAATCATTCATTCACCCCTCCACCCCTCTCTTCTTTTCCACCTTCAAATACTGTTTTCAGAGCAGCTGTGTTCCAAAAATCCTGTGGAGGACAAGAAACTGGCTAATTTTCCCACTCCCTTCTCCACATGGTTGTGAATAATACATAGCAGATAAAAAATGCATGTCCTGCATGGACACACCTATCCGAGTTTGGACTGCATCTCTTGTGTTTTCTTTTTGAAGTGACCAAGCAGCAACTTCATGATAAATATGTCCAGGCTTGGAAATCATCTTGTGAGTTCAAAAGATCTGAAAGTCTGTGAGTTTGGTAGCAACAGTGTCAATCAGAATGGCAATGATTCCAAGGGTTGAATGTGGTGGTGACTGGGTGAGAAGTTCAGAGGAAGCTCAGGTTGGGAATGGAGTGATAGAGCAGAAACAAGATGTAAGATTAAGTGCTCACTTAGGACTTCTAAAAACTGCTTCATGTTCTGATGAAGTTTAAATATCAGCTTCTCAACAAATAGCATTAGTAGCTTGTTGTTAATGAATCATTCTATTAATGCACACTGATTCTTTTATGTTTAACATGTCTTTGTGTGTAGGAATAAATTACCTGTCTCAAATCTGATTCATCTTGTGTACATTAAATATCCCTTTTGCCCCCTTCCCCCCTGTGCAGAGACCTAGACATGATCCAAGAAGGGGATTTAATGAGCTGAAGATTGCAAGGAAGTTGAACCTAATCTCCCAAATTAGAGGCAGGCTTCTTGCAGTACTAAATCTGGTCCAAACCACATGCCTGGGTATAGGATAAGGAGGAGCTCAGTATTAAGCCTTTCCAGTCCAGCAAGGTCTCCTAAATGCTAGATACTTAAAAGATTTGATTCTTCATAAGTGGTTCTCAACTTTCCTAATGCCGTGACCCTAAATGCTAGATACTTAAAAGATTTGATTCTTCATAAGTTACAAGTAAAACATACTCATGAGAAGTAGTAGGTAATAATGGGGGAAAAACAATGGATTTGGAGGGAAGAGTCCTGGGTTTAAATGCCGTTTCTAACACTTGCTACCTGTATAACCTCAATAAAATAACTTAAATTCTCTGAGTCTTTATTTTCTCATTAAAAAGATGAGAGAGTGAGACTAGGTGACCTCTAAGAGCTCCTTCCATTTTAAATCTTTGCTTCTACAATTAATCACTTATCTCTCCTCTCTTCCCCCCCCTCCACCATCAGTCACTAGACAATATCTGCTCAAGGGAATTTAAGACTACAGTCCAAAACATTTTTATGAACCTACTGAAGATTCAATCATCATCTCAGTGAAGATGATCCTCAGATCTATTTGTCCAGCCCTGACTTCTCTCCTGCACTTTAGTCTCATATATCCAAGTGCCTTTTGGACATACCGCACTGTACATCTCATAGACATGCTAAACTCAACATATCCAAAATTAAGCTTGTTACCTTTCCTCACAAATTCTGCTTCCCTTCTTCCTAACTCCCCTAATACTGTCAAAGGTACCACAGTCCTCCCATTATTCAGACTTGCAACCTAGGTACCATCCTCAATTTCTCACTCTTGCTTCCATATCCAATTAGTTGCTAATTCCTATTGATTCTACCTTCAATTAGATCATTAATATATAGTCATATAAAAATGCTCTAAATCAGTGGTTCTCAACTTTCCTAATGCTGTGACCCTTTCTGCATGTGGGCGGACCTGCCTGAAGATGGAGGAGCAGTGTCTCGGTCCCTACGACCAACCATCGGAAATATGTGTTTTCCCATGGTCTTAGGCGACCCCTGTGACCCCTGTGAAAAGGTCGTTTGACTCCCAAAGGGGTCACAGGTTGAGAACTGCTGCTCTAAATTATTATTGATTAAAGAAATGCAAATTAAAACAACTTTGAGATACCATCTCACACCTATCAGACTGGTTAAAATGACAGAAGGGAAAAATGACAAATGTTGGAGGGGGCGTGGAAAAATTGGGACACTAATACGCTGTTGGTGGACCTGTGAATTGAGCCACCCATTTTGGAATGTAATCTGGAATTATGCCCAAAGAGTTATAAAACCACGTATTCCCTTTGATTCAGAAATGCCACTGTTAGGGCTGTTTTCCAAGGTGATCAGGGCAAAAGGAAAAGAACCCCTTGGGTTCTAAATTATTTATAGCAACTCTCTTTGTGGTGGTAAAGAATTGAAAGTTGAGGGGCAGCTAGGTGGCACAGTGAATAGAGCACTGGACCTGGAGTCAGGAAGACCTGAGTTCAAATCCAGCTTCAAACACTTAACACTTACTAGCTGTGTGATCTTGGGCAAGTCACTTAATCCCAATTGCCCGGCCTTCCCGCCTCCAAAAAGCAAAAAAAAAAAAAAAAAAGAATTGGAAGTTGAGGGGTTGCCCATAAATTGGAGAATGACTGAATAAGTTGTAGCATATGATTATGATAGAATACTATTGTGGTATAAGAAATGACGAGCAAGTTGAACTTAGAAAAACCTAGAAAGATTTGCATGAAATAATGAAAAGGGAAACAAGCAGAACCAAGGGAATGTGCTGTCAAAACTATTGCCTCCAGCATAGACTCCTTCAATGTGTATTTAGTCTGATCTAGCTACTCTACCTGACTTCCGTCAGTCCTCAAAATTGTCAGGTACAAACTACCATTTATGCTTCCTCATGGAGTACATTGGAACTGAGCTGTTCTTTCATTTAGGTGCAACTCCAGGGCCTCCCCTCAGCTGAAGAGTGCCTCAAGGTTCTTGAACACTATGTCAGTGGAACACAAACTCTAACAAGTTCTATCTGCCAAAGTCCTGATGTTCCTTGATGTCTGCGGCCATCCTAACTAAGGATAGAGATACTTATCACCAGCAGGTTGATTGCTAGGTGATTACTTCTTTGATCATGGCAATCCAGTGGGGACAAGAACTGTCTTGTGTATAATCCCTTTATATTTCTATAGGGATAATGCCGGAGTGGTAGAAAGAGAATACAGATAGTCAGAGCTTTTTGGATCGCGTAATGAGTATGAGCTGAGCACTTTCTTATTCACCTTGTACACTAGTTGAATTAGCCAAAGATTTCTTTGGTGCCTACCTTATGTATGATGGCATGTGGGGCCTATAGTCCGAGCGTTGGGACTCAAATCCCAACTCTACTACTTAACTTACTACTTGTGTGTCTTTGGGCCATGGTAAACAAACGGTAAAACAAGATGGTTGGACTGTATGCCCTTAGTTTGAGGTCCCTGCTATGAAACATTGAACTTCATTGATCTGGCCAGGCTGAAGTATGGTCCGATTGCCCTATTTCATTGTTCATCAGTATAGTGTAGAGAGAATCTGAAAGGGCTGAAGAGGAGGAAAAGGAATGAATATACTGATACATTTTCTTAAGTTTCTGGGGATAAAAACAGACAAGTTATTGAATTTTTATGTGAAGTAAATAAGAAATCTAGATCATAAAGGAAAGACATAAGGGACTTGTGTACTCAGTAAGGGACAATGGTAGTCATGGAACTTGATGACTAAAGTTAGTGTAGAATGTTATTTGGGGATGATGCTCAAGGTTAGCATTCAATGGCTTTTCTTTTTTCTTTTTTGGAGGGCAGTTGCCCAAGGTCACACAAACTAGTTTTTGTGTTAAGTGTCTGAGGCCAAATTTGAACTCAGGTCCTCCTGACTCCAGGTCCGGTGCTCTATTCACTGCACCACCTAGCCACCCCCTTATTCAATGGCTTTTAAAGGATGATTCATAGGGCCTTAGGTGGAAGAGAATTTAGAAGTAATCTAGTCTAATCACCTCACTTTACTCCTGAGGAAAGTGGAAACCAAGAGAGTTGAAATGACTTCTCCAAAGTCATACAGGTTAATGCTCTCAATTTACTGTTTTCCTACCATATCACACTGGACTTTAAGGATTCAAATTATGAACCATGCATAGAATAGCTCTTCAGGAATATTGGCAATAAAGACTCTCTCAGCTTTTTAAAAAGAAAATCGGTTCAAATTTATTAATTATTTATTTGTAATATGTCCCTTACCCTCAGGGTACTATAAATAGCTTTTAAAAAATTGATGCATTTTGTTTTAACATGTAGATCACATTTTAATAAACAACGCCTTCTCACAAACCACAGGCCTTTTATATAAAAAGATGGTTTAGCAAAACCATCAGATATATCTATTAATTATGAATGATAGTATGTGTTATTTTCTATTCTCTTCATGCAGGGTCTCTTGTAACAAAGCAGAACAATTAAATAAAACTAATAATATGATGACCTCAACTGAAGGAGCAAGCAACATTCCACATCTATAGCACTCTACCATTTGTATTTTTCAAAAAATTAGCAGAAATATATTTTCTCTCTCTCCTAACCCCCCCAGACCATTAAAAAAGGGAAAAAACAAATTTATTGTAACATGCAGTAAAGCAAAACAAATTTCATCATTGTATTTGTAGCTTTCAAAGTTGTCTTTAGTATTATTGTATAAATTGTTCTTTTGCTTCTGTTCATTTTATTCTCCATCAGTTTGTAAAAGTTCTCAAAATTGTTCATTTTTATATGTTACATTATAAGCTGTATAAATTGCTCTTCTGGTTCTGCTTGCTTCACTTTGCATTAGAGTTTACAGCTTTTTAATAGAAGGGCAGTGTTTTAACTTCAGTCATATGGAACCAATATTATCCATTGTATTCCAAACAATTTTTGTTTAGTGTTTTCATTTACATTATTGTAATCATTCAGTAAATTGTTCTTTTGATTTCTTTGTTTTATATCATTTCTTACAAGTCTTTGGATGTTTTTCTGAATTCTTTGTGTTCATCAACCATTATGGAACAAAAATATTCCTTTATATTCACATGCCACAATTTATTTAGCTATTCTGCACTCATTAGGAACATAATTTCTTTCTAACCCTTTTCTATTACAACATTGTAAAATTTTGATAGATACAGAACTTATTTTCCGATCACCATAGGGTGTAAATTCACTAGTGATATAGATAGATAAAGTGCTTGAATTGTTTAATAAGTTTCTTTTCAAGTTTCTTGCAAAATTACAAATTGTTTTACAGAATGATTAGAACAATTCACATATTCATCAAGAGTATATTAACGTGTATAACTTCCCACATCCCCTCCAACACAGAGTAATTTCATGGTTTTGTGTGTGAGTTTTTTTTGTTTTTTTAATCAATTTGTTGGTTGTGAATAGATCTCTCAGAATTGTTTTACTGTACATTTCTCTTGTTAATGCTTTGGATAAATTTTTATGCAGTCAATAGTTTGCCTTTCTTCTTTTGAGAATCTTCTGTTCCTATTGATTGGGGAATAATCTTATAGGATTTGTGCCATTTTCTTATAGCCAACTTTGAATGTCAGACTTATCAAATATTTGACATGACTTTTTTTGAATCCATTGATGTTCTTACTATAGCTGCACCAATTTTGTTAATGCAAAAGCCTTTTAAATACATAAAATTGAAACGGACTCTTTGTCCTTTTTAATTCCTTTTATCACTTGTTTCTTTATGAATTTTTCCCTAACCATGGTTCTGAAATCTATGAATTTCAATTTTCTTTTCTTTTTTATGATATGATCTTTTATATCTAGCTGGTTTATTCATTAGGAATTTGTGTCGGTAATACTTGCAGATATTGGCACGAACCTATTTTCTGCCAAATCGCTTTCCAGTTTTCCTAGCAATACTTGTTGAATAAAATCTTTCCCTCTCCCCCCTCCCCATTAGTTAGTTAGTCCTGGATTTAATAAATGCTTGTTGACTGATTGCTTGGGCTGCTGTTTGTTTGCTTCTGGGTATTACTTATCTAATCTATTCCACTGATCTTTTTTCCTATTTTTTAACCACTACCAAAATGGCTTTGATGATTACTGCTTTATAATGAGACCTAAACTCCTTCACTCCTAATTTTTTTTCCATTTTCTTATTATTTCAAAAGGACAATTAGAAGTATTAAATATAATCTGAATCATAGAATGCTATAGTTAGAAGGGACCTTTGAGGTCATCTTGTCCAATTATTTCATTTCATAGATGAGGAAACAAAGGGCAATGATGGAGCCAGTGCCAGGAGTCGTCACACAGTAAATAAATGGCAAGTCATACTGGATTCCAGATCTTCTGACTCTCCAATTTTTCCCCCATTAGTTTTTTCAAAAGTAATAATATAGGCATCTTTAAAAAGGGGATGGGGTAGGAAGTGGGGGTGGAACCCCCAGTATCCATAGTACTAAATTTTTTTTAAAATGTGCTTTCATTAAATCAGTGTGTGGAAAATTTTAGCTACAGAGGCCTTTAGAAAACACAGACTGCTGGAATTCAAGATTGGAGACCTACTATCTCAGGTTAGGTGTGTCTAAGGTGATCATAACTACTGTCTCATCACATAAAAAGGCATCTCCCCCCAGCCCCACATTTTATGTTACATTGTTTTAGGGATAACAGACCAGACTTTAATCAGTTAAACCAAGCTTTATGGGTGTTCCGCTGGAGAACAGACCCCTGATAGAAATAAACTCCTTCTAGTCTTTATGCTTGCAACTAGTTTCTTCTATTTTTTTTCAGACAGAAAATAAAACCCAATCATTCAGGAGAATACCCCAAATGACAAGCATACAATAGGTCAAACTACTGAAATCACTTAACCAACCAGGAAGGCCAAAGCAAATAAACAAGCCAGCCTTCATTCTGAGATCAGAAGGGCAATGAAGTAGAGGTTTTGTTAGAACACAAGGGACAGTGAGTTCCAAAGAGCAGGCCTCTCTACAGGGAGTAGGGGAATATTTGCAAACAACTTTAGTTAACCCACCCATGCCAGAATCTTTAAATTTTAAGAAGTAGATTCTACAGTTGGATTTATACTTTCATGGGACTCTTAAGAATTGAGAGAAAATTCTACTCCAAATAATTTCTCCCTTTTCAAATCATGTATAAATAGTCGCTATGATTTTATACCTGGTATCTCTTTTTCTATACAAGGGAAGTTAATGGGTCTAAAGTCAGGAAGACCTGAGTTCAAATCCAGTCTCTGGCACATACTAGCTGTGTGACTCTCTCAGCAGGTCACTTATCCTCCACTATGTCCCAAAGTCTGTTAAAGTTCAAGTTTACTGTTTTCATGACACCATCTATCCATCTCATCTTTTGCCTTCCCCTTCTCCTTTTGCCTTCGACTTTTCCCAACATCAGGGTCTCCACCAAATCCTATCTTCTCAGTATGTAGTCAAAGTATTTAAGCTTCAGTTCCAGTATTTGACCTTCCAGTGAATTGCCTAAATTTCTTTAAATATAGACTGATTTGATCTCCTTGCTTTCCAAGTTTTATCTAATCTTTTCATCCTCTCTCCTCCTAACCCCCCTCCTTCTTGCTTAATAAAGAGAATAATTACAAGTTTCTTGTCCTTTCTTTGGCTGCCTCTTAGTTCTTTTACTAAAGAAAACACTTATCTGCCTGATAAGGTATAAATAAAAAATACCTAAAGCAAAATAGTAATAATAGTAACTAGCATTTATATAGCACCTACTATTTAATTTTTCCCCAATTACATATAAAAACAATTAATTCATGGGGCCTCTAGGTGGCACACTGAATAGAGCACTGGCCCTGAAGTCAGGAGGACCTGAGTTCAAATTCGGCCTCAGACACTTAACACTTACTAGCTGTGTGACCTGGGGCAAGTCACTTAACCCCAATTGCCCTGCCTTGCCCCTCCAAAAAGACAAAAAAAAATTTCTGAGTCCAAAATTCTACCTTCCCCAGCCTCTCTCAATGAGAAGGCAAATGATTTGATATAGGTTCTACATGCATAGTCATGCAAAACATATTTCCATATTAGGTTGTGAAAGAAAATAAAAACACCTCTGTCTCTCCCCCCCCCCAAAAAAAAGAAAATTCAAGGAAAATAAAGTTTACAAATTATGCTTTGATCTACCGTCAGATTTCATCAGTTCTTTCTTTCTCTGGAGATGGATAGCAATTTCCTCCATTTTAAGTCCTTTGGAATTGTCTTGGATCATTGTATTGCTAAGAATAAAGTCATTCACAATTGATCAAGTTCTCCTGGTTCTACTCACTTCTCGTTGCATCAGTTTATTTAAGTCTTCCCAGGTTTTTCTGAGAGCATCCTGCTCATCCTTTTTAATAGTACAATAGTATTCCATCACAATCATATAACTCAACTTTTTCAGCTATTTGCAAAATGACGTACATCCCCTCAATTTCCAAGTCTTTGCCACCACTAAAATAGCTGCTTTGCTAAGAGTATTTTTGCAGATATAGGTACTTTTCCTTTTCCTTTTTTTTTTTAAATCTTTTTGGGATACAGACCTAATAGCAGTATTGCTGGGGCAAAAGGAACACATGATTTTGTAGCCCTTTGAGCACAGTTCCAAAGTGCTCTCCAGAATGGTTCAACCAATTCAGAACTCCACTAGCAACACACTAGTTCATCAGTTTCTCCACATCTCTTACGACATTTGTCACTTCCCTTTTTTTGTCATATTAGCCAGTCTGATAGGTGTGGAGTGGTACCTCAAGGGTTGTTTTAATTTGCATTTCCCTAAGTTATAATGATTTAGAGAATTTTATTTCATTTGGCTAGTGATAGCTTTGATTACTTCATCTGAAAATGCCTGCTTATATCCTTTGACCATTTATCAATTGGGGAATGACTCCCATTTTTATAAATGACTCCATTCTCTATATATTTGAGAAATGAGGCCTTTATCAGAAATATTTTCTGTAAAATTTTTCTGTTTTGATTACTGTGTATTTGCTCTAGCCTATCCCTGCCTCCCTGTTTATCCTTTGTCTCTTCTTTCACCTTGTCCATCATTAAGTGCTTGGCTTCTGACTACTACCTCCCCCAATCCACCCTCTTTTCTATCAGCCTCATCCCTTCCCTTTCCTATTTTCATGTAAGATTTAGAATTCTATACCCAACTATTATTTCCTCTTTGAGACAACTCCAATGAGAAGATTCACACACTCCACTGCCACCGTAAAAGCTCTTTAGTGTCTCTTTCATGAGATAATTTATTCTATTCTACCTTTTCCTTTCCCCTTCTCCCAGCACATTCCTATTTCTCACTCCTTAATTTTATTTTTTTAGATATCATCCCATTACACACAAATCATGCCCATGATCTCTATGTATTCTCCCAAGTACCCTAATAATAAGAAAGTTCTTAGGAGTTACTAGTATCATCCTTCCATGTAGAATTGTAAAGTTTAGCTTTACTTAATCCCTTATGATTTCTCTATCCCGTTAACCCTTTTATGTTTAAGTCTTGTATTTGAAAGTCAAAATTTCCATTCAGTTCTGATTTTTTCATCAGGAATCCTTGCAATTCCTCTATTTCATTGGATAGTCATTTTCCCACCTAAAGGATTATACTCAGCTTTGCTGGGTAGATGATTCTTGGTTGTAATCCTACCTCCTTTGCTCTCCAGAATATCATATTTCAAGCTCTTCTATTTTTTAATGCAGAAGCAGATAAATCTAGTGACATTATGACTGTGGCTCTACCCTATTTGAATTGTTTCTTTCTGGTTGTTTGCAATACTTTCTCCTTGACCTGGGAGCTCTGGAATTTGGCTACAGTATTCCTGGGTTTTCCTTTTCTCTTTCAGGTGGTGATTGGTGGACTTTTTCAATTTCTATTTCATCCTCTGGTTCAATATTAGGGCAGTTTTCCATGTTAATTTCTTGAAATATGATATCTAGACTCCTTTTTTGATCATGGCTTTCAAGTAGTCCAATAATTCTTAAATTCTCTCTCCTCAATCTATTTTCCAGGTCAGTTGTTTTTCCAGTAAGATATTTTACACAGGGGCAGGTAGGTCGCACAGTGAATAGAGCACTGACTGGAGTCAGGAGGACCAGAGTTCAAATCTGGCCTCAGACACTTAACACTTACTAGCTGTGTGACCTTGGGCAAGTCACTTAATCCCAATTGACTTGCCCTCCCTCCTCTAAAAAACCAGATATTTCACATTCTCTTCTACTTTTTCATTCTTTTGATTTTGCTTTTATTGTTTCTTGACGTCTCATGAAGCCATCAGCTTCTACTTGTCAAATTCTAGTTAAAAAATTAAGGAATTATTCTAATTAATCAGGGAATTAATTTTTTAAAGTTCTTTCCGTCAGTGAATTGTTGTACATGTTTTTTCCATATAGCCAATTCTGCTCTTTAAGGAGTTCTCTTTGCTGGATTTTTGTGTCTCTTTTACCACTTGGCCTATTCTGTTTCTATGATGTTATTTTTTCAGTATATATATCTTTTTTTTTGGTGCCTCTCTGACCAAGATGTTAACTTTTTTCAGTTTTCCTGTTTCACTCTCATTTCTTTTCCCAGTTTTTCCTCTGCCTCTCTTATTTGAGTTTTAAAATTCCTCTTGAGCTCTTCCTGGATTTTTTGGGAGCCTGAAACCAATTCACCTATTCTCTGAGGCTTGGGATATAGCAGTTTTGACTTGGTTGTCTTCTTCTGAGTTTGTGTTTTGATCTTTCTTGGTCAGGCTATTTTTTTGTTGTTTGCTCATTTTCCCTGCCTTTTCTCTGCCATCTTGGTTCTGCCTCTCAAGAATCAAGATTGGAGTATAGATAAATTTCCTTCACCTAAAATGAAAGGTCAAATACTGAAGCAGGTAAAGGACTAAAGTTTGTATTTACTGACCACAAGGCAGCCTCAGGAGGAAAGAGACTATGGCAGGGATGGGGAACCTGCAGCCTCATAGTCACAGCTTCCGCACCTCTGGCCTAAGGCCTCTCTCCTTCCATCATTGTCTCTCATGAGATGCAGCTGACAAAGGAATGAAACTAAGAGCAGAGGTGCAATCTACACAGAGGAAGAGGCCAAGTAAGGTCTTCTGAAGGTATGTCTGTGGTTCTACAACTATAATCAAAGAGGCTGCCATTCACTGGTTGGTTAGCAGACTGGAAATCAGTCACAGAATGTCTACACATAGTCCAAAGTCTCTACAAGGCACTTCGATTACACATCATCACAATTATCCTAGAAGCAGGTTTCCTAGCCTTTCCCATGCAGAGAATTACATCAGCTGAGCATGCTAATACACTTTGTCCAGGGTTCCAAGGACTGGGTTAAGTGGCCACTCCCCCATTACAAACAGAACTATGAATAACAGTTATCTTTTTTATCTCACACACATTGTGGTGTAGGCTGGTAGTGTGGGGGAAATCCTGATGTGGAAACTTCTTCCTCAGATATAGATAGCAACTTACCTGTAACTTAATAGTTTTAGAGAACTGACTAAGGGGGCACTGAGAAATTTGATAATACCTCCTTCTTCAAATACCTAGGATGGTCAGAACCCAATTCTTCCTGCCTTCAAGGAGGGCATTCTAACTCCTATAACAGGCTGTCTTTCTGTTTTATTACTGATATTTTATAGATAGGAAAACCAAGGTTCAGAAAGTAAAAGTCGGTGGAAGTCACACAGCAAATAAATCTCAGTGCCAGGGTCTCAACTTCAGATGGGAGTCACAACTGATATATGGGTAATGGTCCATGCTACTTATCAGTAAAACTCAAAACTTCTATAAAACATGGCTCAAATATTAGTTATTTAAAATTAAAGAATTCAATCCTGTCCTATTGCCACATAAAATACAGTGTTAGCTGTATTAACTCATTATATAAGGGGCTGAGGTATTGAACGTGCCTTTGACACATAAATCTTATAAAATATAAATAGTTTAAATTAAATTTAACATTTTATTTTCCCCCAATAATATGTAAAATTTTTTAACTTTTTAAAAAACTTTCTAGTTCCAATTAAATGCACTTTTGACAGAACTGTTAACTGGCCCAATCATTCAGAAAAGTAACTTGGAACTATGTTCAAAAAGTTATTAAACTGTGCATATACCCTTTAACTCAGTGATACCACTATGAACTTTATCGTAAAGAGAAAAAGGACCAATACATACAAACATTTATAGCAGCTATTTTTGAGGTGGTAAAGAATTAGAGACTGAGGGAGTACCCATCAATTGGGAAAGGGTTGTAGAAGTTATGGTACAAAAATATGATGGAGGGGGGCGGAGCCAAGATGGCTGAGTAAGAGTAGGAACTTGCTTGAGCTCATCCCCTAATCACCTCCAATACCTTTAAAAAATGACTCAACAAATTTTAGAGCTACAGAACCCACTAAATGACAGAGTAAAACACATCTCTAACTGAAGACAGCCTGGCAAGCCAACAGGAAGGGTTTATTGCACTGGGCTGGCAGTGGACCTCAGTCCTACATCGGCCACACCGACACAGATGGGGCCAGAGCAGACCTCAGGGAACTGAATCACTGGCAGCTGTGGTGGTTTCCAGCCTTCTCAACCCACAAACACTATAGACAAAGTAAAACGTCATTGGGGAAACGTTGGACCACAGCCTTGAGGGCTATGGAAGTGGCTGCTTCCTGAGCTTCAGGCCCACCAATAGTGGGGGGACCAAGCGGCTGATCAGAGGGCAAATGCAGGAATCTCTTCCTTTGCCCTGCTTGGATCTGGGTCGCAGTCTTGGGTGGTGGTCCTGGGTGAGGAAGAGTGTTGGCATGGCAGAGTTTTTGGTGGCAGTGGAGGAGTCCTCCTCACAGTTCTGAGGCAGGTGCCTAGAAGTAGTTCTGACAACAGCTGTGCAAAACCCCAGAAATTTGGGACAGAGCACTGTCTACTCTGGACGCAGAGTTCTATCTTGGCAAAGAGTTTGAAGGTCAAGTAATTGTCTGGGAAAATGAGCAGAGTGTAATAGTAATGAAATTTGAAGTTCTTTTTGTATTGCTAAGCTGAGAGTACTTAGCACTTAGTAATTAATCAAGCCTCTGTTAAAGAAACAGAAGGTATGAACCCCTGTTGCTGACATAACACGAAGGGTTGGCTGAAACAGGAAGGAGCTAATGCCGTGTGTATATATAAGGAGAACTCACTGCTGGGTCAGACAGATCTTCTTGGAGCAAGCTTTTTGGAGACAGAAGCTGCTGTTGTCAGGGAGGCTGAAGAGGAACCTCCCCACCCCCACCCCACCCCCAGCCAGACAGAATGATTTTGATTCTGGGAACCTGGGTGAAGTGATTTTGAGTCTGGGAACCAGCTGGAGCTTCTGCTGAGGAGCTGCTGAGTCCAAGGGACAGCTGGAGCTTCTGACAGCTGCCAAAGACATCCAAGGGCCAGCTGGAGCTGCCGCAGACTGAGGAAGCATGACTGTGATGCTGGTACTTTGCATGAACCTGTTTGTGGCTTTGTTAAGCCTTAACTTCCTAGGAACAGAGACTGTGAAGGATTTAAGCTGTGAGATTCAGCATGGAACAGGAAGTGCACAGAGAGCTGGACAAGGAACTGGGAGCTGTCTGCCTTTGAACCCAGGTGACAGTTTAGTGAATCCAGGTGGGAGCTGGGACCATGGAAGGGGATCCAGGGAATCTGAGAGACCACCCAAGTTAAGCTAAAAGAAGACTTTACTTGGATACTGTGTACTGACTGAGAAATTGTAATTTATTAATGACCTAGGGGTGGAGGGCTTGTGTATTTTCTGATGATTGAATAGTGAATGATGACTGAATAAGTGACTGATTTGTAACTTGGTGTGCCCCATGGGTGGAGAACTCTGACTATTATACTTTGTGTCCCTTAAGGAGGCCTCCTTAAGATGACTGAATGATTGCGTTACTAAATGATTGAGTGACTAAACAAATGGACTTTGTTCAAAACTCTGTGACCACTGTGGTGCAAACTATGTGGCCATCTAAGTGATAAGTTGTTGTGAATGCTATATTTTGATTTTTTGTGACAAGTTGTAAAATTGTGAATGCTATACCTTGATTTCTGTGAATGTTTTGCTCTGATTTGTCATTGAATACATAGTGTTCAGTATAGTGTGTAATCAGAACCTTGAAAAGCTGTTCACAGCAGTAGTCCTCTGGAAAGCTGCTTGTGCTTGGCTTTACACAGAAAGAAATCAGACTATAGAATCTTTCTTTGATGACAAAGAAGATCAAAGAACCAGAACCAAAAGAAGACAACAAATCAAAACTCCTGCATCAAGACTGAAAGAAAAATATGAATTGGTCACAGGTCATAGAAGAGCTCAAAAAGAATTCTGAAAACCAAGTAAGAGAAGTAGAGGAAAAATTGGGAAGAGAAATGAGATACAAGAAAATCATGGAAAACGAGCCAACAGCTTGCTAAAGGTGACCCCCCAAAATACTTAAGAAAATAACACCTTAAAAATAGACTAACCCAAAAGGCAAAGGAGGTCCAAAAAGCCAATGAGTAGAAGAATGCCTTAAAAAGCAGAATTGGCCAGATGGAAAAGGAAGTCCAAAAGGTCACTGAAGAAAATAATTCCTTCAAAATTAGAATGGAGCAAATGGAAGCTAAAGACTTTATGAGAAATCAAGAAATTGTAAAAGAATGAAAAGATAGAAGACAATGTAAAATATCTCACTGGAAAAACAACTGACCTGGAAAATAGATCCAGGACAGATAATTTAAAAATTATTAGATACCTGAAAGACATGATCAAAAAAAGAATATAGATATCATCTTTCAAGAAATTATCAAGGAAAACTGCTGTGATATTCTAGAACCAGAGGGTAAAATAGAAACTGAATGAATTCACTGATCACCTCTTGAAAAAGATCCCCAAAAGAAAACTCCTAGGAATATTATAGCCAAATTCCAGAGTTCCTAGGTCAAGAAGAAAATATTACAAGCAGTCAGGAAGAAACAATTTGAGCCGTGTGGAAAAACAATCAGGATAACACAAGATCCAGCAGCTCCTACATTAAGGGATCGAAGGGCTTGGAATATGATATTCTGGAGGTCAAAGGAGCTAGGATTAAAACCAAGAATCATCTACCCAGCAAAACTGAGTAGAATACTTCAGGGGAAAATATGAGCATTCAATAAAATAGAGCACTTTCAAGCATTCTTGAAGAAAAGACCAGAGCTGAACAGAAAATCTGACTTTCAAATACAAGAATCAAGAGAGGCAAGAAAGGGTAAACAGGAAAGAAAAATCATAAGGAACTTATTAAAGTTGAACTGTTTACATTCCTACACGGAAAGACAATATTTGTAACTCATGAGACTTTCCTCAGTATGAGGATAGCTGAAGGGTGTGTGTGTGTGTGTGTGTGTGTGTGTGTGTGTGTGTGTGTACACAGAGAGCACAAGGTGAGTTGAATATGAGGGGATATCTAAAAAATAAAATTAAGAGGTGAGAGAGGAATATAATGGGAGGAGAAAGGGAGAGATAGAATAGGCTAAATTATCTCATATAAAAGAGGCAAGAGAGGGGCAGCTAGGTGGCACACTGAATAGAGTACTGGCCCTGGAGTCAGGAGGACCCGAGTTCAAATCTGGCCTCAGACACTTAACACTTACTAACTGTGTGACCTTGGGCAAGACACCTAACCCCAATTGCCCTGCCTTCCCTCCTCCAAAAAGACAAAACCAAAAACAAATTAAAAAATAAAAGAGGCAAGAGAAATCTGTTATGATGGAGGGGAAGAGCAGGGAGGTGAAAGGGAATGAGTCAACCTCACTCTCATCAGATTTGGCTTAAGAAGGTAATAATATATACACTTAATTGGGATTCTTTCCCTACAGAAAAGTAGAAGGGAAGTGGATAAGAGGGGGTATGGTAGAAGGGAGGGCAGATGGTAGTCAGAAGCAAACACTTTTGAAAAGGGACAGGGTCAAAGGAGAAAACAGAATAAATGGAGGACCAGATAGGATAGTGGGAAATATAGTTAGTATTTCACAGTATGACTACTATGGAAACATTTTGCATAACTACACATGTATTATCTATACTGAATTGCTTGTCTTCTCAATGGGGGGTGGGTGAGGAGGGAAAAAGGAAGAGAATCCAGAACTGAAAGTTTTAAAAACAAATGTTTAAAAAATTGTTTTTACATGCAACCAGGAAATAAGATATACAGGCAATGGGGTATGGAAATCCATCTTGCCCTACAAGAAAGTAAGGGGGAAGGGGGTAAAAGTGGGTGGGATAGGGGAGGATATGAGAGGGTAGACTCAGGGAAGGGGTAATCAGTATGCTTGCCATCTTGTGGTGGGTGTAGGGGAGAGATGGGGAGAAAATTCAGAACTCAGAATCTTGTGGAAATGAATGTTGAAAACTAAAAATAAATAAATTCTAAAAGTTAAAAAAGAATGATGGATTATTATTTTGCTATCAGAAATTATCAAAGGGACAGTTTCATAAAGTCGTGGGAAGACTTAAATGAAATGATATAAAATGAAGTGAGCAGAAATAGGAGAACAATTCATAGTGACAATAATACTGTGAAGACATACAACTCCGAAAGACTTAGGAACTCTAATTAACAAAATGATCAACAAGGATTCCTGAAGACTCATGATACTACCTATCTCACGACAGAAAGGTGATGGACTGAGAATCTAGACTAAGATACTGGGGATGACACATGTTCAATTTGGTTATTTGTTTTGCTTTGATTATTCAAGTTTGTAACAGAGTTGGTTTTCTCTTCTTTTTCAAAGGGGATGGGAAGGAAAGGTGAATTTTCATTGGTTGAAAATAATAAAATCGGTGGCAGCTAGGTAATGCAGTGAATAGAGCACCAGCCCTGGAATCAGGAGGACCTGAGTTCAAATCCGGCCTCACACACTTAGCACTTACTAGTCATGTGACCTTGGGCAAGTTACTTAACCCCAACTGCCTTGCCTTTCCCCCTCCAAAAAAGCAAAATAAAATAAAATTTAACTTAAATGGAGATCTGATAGTTGTGTGTAGAATGAACTAGAAAGGAGGAAAGGGAAAAGCACATTTTTTTTTTGGACAGGATATTCAAAACAACATGACAAAGGCTCTGCAGGGATTTCAAAAGGAGTCCCAAAACATTT
>CM053582.1:297737881-297740153 GCA_028627135.1 Pseudochirops cupreus | reverse complement strand
AGAAATTATTAACTTTCAATTAAAGGACAGGAAAGAAATGACATAGATTTGTTAATTTTCAGGTCAATGCATATTTAACTTTTTTAGAAACATCCAAGTTCAGATGACTTGACCTAATTATTCATTGCTGATCTAAATGTGAATACTGAGTACAGCCAAAAGTAAAATTCTTCATGCTTCATTTTAAAAAACTTAATGTATACAAAGCTCTATTAAGATGAATTTATTTCTTTTAATTTTATTCTGTATTGTCAAAGCTTGTTAAATTATGTCATTTTTAGTTCAATATTCAATCACTTAACCATATAACATTTTAAAAATATGCAACTTAAAAGTTTTTTGCATTCTTATTTAAATAAACCCTACAGAATGCATGTTAGAGGTCTGAAAAACAAGGTTGGACTCTGCATTCATCTTGGACTCTACTGAAGTAAGTTTTCTCTATAAACCAAATTTAAACAAACACTGATAGAGAAAGTCATAATTCAAAGACTCATGATACCTCAAACCTACCAATAATACTGGCTTGCAAATTAGTTGGAACAAAGTAATTTAATTTATTGACATATTATAAATTAACATTATTTACAACATTTTACATTTTTGTTCAATGTCCTTATTTTATAGCAATAATTTGCTTTATATAGCAGCAAACCACGTTTATAGCAATAATTTAAATGATTTGGCACTGAAATCACAAGATTTTGACAAATATTCTTTCATTCTTCATCAAGAAATCACTTTTGTACATTAGATAGTAAGCATACCTCCCATAGCCCATTTTTTCTAAATCTAGGCTTGATTATGGTTCATATGTTTTCAATGGTGTTTAATTCAGGCAAGTTACCAGTTCATTGAAGTATGCTTATTGCCATCTCTTAGATACATTTCTTGACCTTTTGTGACAGGTCGCATTGCCGAGTTGCAGTATTCTGTGTCCAAAAGAGAATTTCTATAATTTCATAACAATTCTGCCCTTTAGTATACCAGTATATTTATCACAGTTCACCATTCCCTCAATGGGAATACAACTAGAAATAATATAATATAAACAAAAAACAAAAAAAACCCCAACACAAAAACATATTTTGGGGATGGAGGTTTTATAGTGTAATGAAGATATACAGATCTTAGAGACTTACCTGGATTTCTTGTGACAACGGTTTTGTTCTAAAGCTTTAATGAAAAAGATTCAGGAGTAAAATTTATTTTTTTCCAATCTTCATGGCTCTGGTTTTTATGTTCCCTTGTCCACAACAAATATTTTTTCTTTACTAGACTGGATAGCAGCTTTTTTTTTTAACTGCCTTTCTTGATGCATCTGACTACAAGAAGTCCATAACATTCTGTAGAGGAATCTATAACAACCTTTCCAGGAGCCAAGTTCCTCTGAAGGAAGCTCTGCTTGTTTTTTGAGGATCAATCAGGCTATTCTGCAGCAATAGTTTGTCAATTCTTGGTGTTGTTTTTCATTTTTAGCCACATTTTACTTTGTGCCATGGTACAACTAGTCTTACTTCACTGCGGACTCGAATGGTCCTTGAAAAGTTCGATTTTTCAAAACTAACAGTTGCTGCTCTATCTCTATCAGTTAGTGAAGTGTGATACTTGAAGAGGTAATATTTTTTACACATTTCCTGGCAGTAATAGTGATTCTTAAAATCCAAGGAATTTAAAACACAATGAAAGAGAACAATAAGACATATGTATATGGTAGAAAAATCTGGAAAAAAAAAAAAGAAAATCTGGAAACTAACCTATAGAGAACTAAGTAAAAGTCAGGAAATCAACTCAATTCATTTTCAATTGGTCAAGGTCAGACATGCAGAATCAGCCTTGTGCCAAGCACATCCACATGACAATTCCAGTCACAAGATGAAAACATAAAATTACTATATGACTCAAGGAATACACTACTGTAGAAACACAATAATATTTTCTCTGCAAACCCAGCAACATCCAATTTTCCCTGGGTCTTAATTAAATATTTTACTTCACTTTGTTTTTCACTCATTGTATCCTCTCTGAAAAAGAAGAACTCTCCTGGTCGGGACAATATCAATAGGTTTTCTTTTCTTCCTATTTTTTTAAATGGATTAGACCATATGAACAAAGTCCTCTTTTCATATATATATACCCACAATCACTTTCCCTTATCTTTTTTTTTGCATACTAGGACCAAATCACCTTTAATCACCTCTGTCTTTATTGCTTTTTGTGTTGACCGGAAATACTAAGTTAAAGAACACTTTATGCATATTTTGCATTACTC
>CM053582.1:297705381-297732881 GCA_028627135.1 Pseudochirops cupreus | reverse complement strand
TAAGAAGAATGATTTCAAGAGTAAAATTCCTCTTCTCAGATAGGCAAGTATTCCACTAGAACTTAGTTTCATACCAGTTAAAATGTCAGGCATATAATTGGTAATTTTTCAATAGTGGGGCATATAGATAACTGACTTTTTAGAACCAATAAATCAGTTGACACTAAAGAAATGCAGCTTTGTTTTTTCCTAATGGCTATCCAGAGTACTATTGATTTTAGATGTGGAGAGATCCTTTCTGTTGTAGGTTTCATTTCGATTTTCCGTTCTTCACCATTTTAAAAAAGAAGAAATAAAGATTTTTAAGTAATTTTCAAGCTGAATTATCAAAGGCTTTAAAAAAGTTAAAAATAAATATCCTCTGGATTTCTACTAGTTTATAAAATATATAAAAATCAATAAATGTAATATAACATTCTAGACATGTCTAGCTTGGAGAATCTTTGAAATATTCTCATCATTTTTTGAAAGTCTAAGAAAAAAGTAAAAAATTTTAAATAACAGATGTAATGAGTACAGTCTACATACACAGAACCATTGTTAAAGAAAATTCTAAGTTCTGTAGAAAAAGAATGCCTTCTAATTATCCCATGTGTTAAATTACAAGGACATACATTTTAGGCACACACAACCATGCTAAGAAATTTGAGAAATAATGGTGACCTAAAGGCTGCTTAATAAACCATGTTAAAGTGGTAAGGAGTCTGACACTGTAAAGCACAGTTTTTACAATAAAAGATGTATTAGGTTAATATGGCTACTCACTGATGCTTACCTGACTAAATATCTTAGCGCATTAAATCAAGGATACTTACAATCAGTCTTAAGATAAACCACCTTTCATATTTTCAAGCAAAGAGCAAGGCTTATCTTTAATTGAACATACTTAAGTTTGAAAGTTATGTAGTATTAAAAAAATAAACAAACTCTAGCAATTTGCTTACCAACATAAATTTGCTTTGACATTATTTGGGGAATATATATAAAAGGACCTTGGTTAGAAGTCAATCACACATTTTTTTTAAAGGGGAGATGAGATAAAGGAAAAGTGAAGCTCATATTCAAACAAAACATTTAACACGTCGAATTGCCTACATGTTTCTATCCATGTTAAATCAAAATAAAATGTAACTGAATAAATTACAGTAGTTGCTGAAAACAGGAATGATTTGAATTAAATCAAAGCAGCACTGAAATTCACCATGTAGCAGGAAAATAAATGCAAGAAGGAGAATAAAAGACTGAATAACATATTCAAAATCTCAAAAAAGTTCCCGTATTATTTTCATATTCTTTAATGTACCATTTAGAACTATGTACATTTCAAAATATTTTTCAGTACTAACCACTATATTACAATATATTTACATTTAAAAGCAAACCATTACGGTTCAGCTCTTATTGTCCTCTGGGAATAAATTAGTCATTCTCTATGGCTGTAATCAGTATACATCAATATTTAAAACACATATCAAATTTTTCAAGTAACTGCATAGACCATACGAAATTACAAAAATAAACTCTAGTTCTATGAATTCAAATCAAGAGAAACATGAATTATTACACACTGACTTTAGGTTGTTGAGCCCAACTGTGTATCTATGAAGAATATAATGATGTTATATTGCTTTTATTGCTGAAAATGTAATCCGAGCAAAGCAAAGGAGGAAAGAACCACCCGCAACCCAAACAAACTTAGCGAATACAAAATGAAAAGCAACATCAATTTCACTGCAGACAAACCCAGTCACACAGATTAAGCAAGCACAATACTGGTACGTCTTATCTCTGACCACAGGAGGAGGGTAGACAGATTCTACAGGATGAAGAAATTCAGACTATGTAATAGGCAGAATCAATTGTTACCTGCCTCAATCAATGCAGCTCCACTTTCACTGTTCAGCAGCTCACAAATAATTAAAGTTATCCTGGACAAAAACCTCATCTGTAATGACTAGCTAACCGCCACCATGACAAACTTCAAAGTCAGTGATATCAATCTGAATTCAATAGTGTGGAACTGGATAGAGCTGATGAATAAGTATGAATCTTACCCTGATGGTCCATGCACGTACTTCATCTGGGCCTGCAGTGAAAAAGTATTCTAGTTGGAGTGCTGCATATCCAGCCTTAATGATCTTTGGCAAAGCACTGAAATAAAATGAAACAAATTCATTCAACATACACATACATGGATACATATATGGGGTATGTTGAAATTTTTTTAAATTTAAAGCAGAAAAGTTTCTGCACATTTGAAAACCGTCACATCTTTTTCAAAATACAGTTAGATATATTTGGAAAGACTATTATTGTTTTTTAATCTCTTTAACAAATTACTTTAAATGGTACATCCTAAAGATACCTACCACTTTGAATTCTTTACTATAAGAACCAAAAAAACACTTTAGTTATATCTATCATGTGGTTATTTTGGCCCAGTATAAATTATTTTCAGGACATCAGGTCACGAAAGCAAAATTATTTGACTGAAATTCAATGTTTAAACAATTTATTACTGTTAGAAAAATTACGGCAACTGATTCAAGCCCCTTCTCCCCACACCTCTTTTCTCCTCTCCTCAGTACCCCTGCCCCCCAGGCCTGAACCTGACGAAAGAGTTTTGGTGATCATTCCTTCTCAAAAATATACATAACTAATACCTATGTTATAATTAAAACACTGTACAGAGATGACAGATGACAGTTAAAAACTTAATTTAAAATAAATCTTTTCACTCTGTCTCATGGTAAAGAAAGGAGAAGATTCCCTCTTTATAATGGTAATTACTCTGTCATTTATTATTCTATCAGCACAAGCAATTAAATTACTGCAAGGAAATAGTTGATAATAAAGTGTAGGGAAAATGAATGCTAATTAACCTTTGTGTCATGTTCTCTTCCAGATACTTCTGTTTCTCCTCAGCACTCATTTCTTGCAACTTGAGTTCCAAGGCCCCACTAAAAGGAATGACCAAGGCACCTGGGTCATGCTTGTCTACCCACTCTTTAATTTTTATCAACCTGTAGACAAAAAAGGGCACAACATTATCTTGTAGTGCATGCATGACTGTACCACATTCATTATTATCAAGTAGCACATACATATTCATAAGAATTGCACGGTTTTATGATGCCATCTTTTTGTGTATAGCTTTCCAAGGTCAAGGCATTAACAGGCAGCAATTGCTTCAGGTGTACTCCATTAATATTTTACTGCTCTCTAGTTTTATTTTAGCATAAAATCCATATGAAATATTAGAAAAATATTTTTAAAACTTTCTTCTGTTAATGCTAAATCTGTGTCCCACAAACTGTATTGCAGAATATCCTCTCTCATCTAACCTTTAAAAAATAAAAGAAAAACTTACAGCTGTTAAAGAGATACGAAGATCACCACTGAGGGAGAGAAAGGTAAAATTCTATCTGTTTAGAAGCAGCACTTAAAAATGCCTCCTGTAATTCTGGACATAGCACGACAAATGGACTGTTTATGTTGTAACTCTACCCATATAGCAACTGTGTTTCTTTTATTCAAAACAATGAAAAACAGAACCAGCGTTGTTTCCATAGGTGTTTTTCATGGGAAAGATTAACATGATCAGAAATCTACATTCACCAACAACCAAATCATCCTTATGAATTCCAATTCTAAACATGCTTAATTAGCACAACTATATGTAAAGTTTTTTGGATTTGCAAAGCCAGCAATATTTTAAGAAACAGATAATGAATTCTTTACCTAGAGCTAGAAGTTTTATGTTTTAATATGAAATATTTTTAGAATCAGTATAAAGGGCCTAAGTGAGAGGTGGAAAAAAAAGGTACACTGATAACATATTCTTAGAGAATGGCTTCTAAGATATAGTCCTTTGGCTCAGGTAGAGACCTGAATATTGTACTATAGGTGCCACAGATTTTAAATACTGAAAACACCCCAAAACATATACTTTAATGAGTACCACAGTCGTGCTGCTAGCCCCACTAATTTAGGAGACTTAAACCAAGGCTTTAACAGCCATTATGGTAAAGTGCTTTGAAACTGTGGTCTGCAATCCTTTAAATAATCAATGTAAATGTCACTTCAGGAAAAAAAATGAACAAAACCACAAGTTCATCAACACTCATTTGTCAAAGAAAATAGCAGGGGATCAGAGCTATTATGAGATTAAGTGCATGGCCCACTGAGTAGGGTTTTAGATGGGACAAAGAATATAAAAGTTCATTCAACAGTTTTCACACATTTGTTACCTAAGGATGACTTTCTGTCATTTACTTATATAAATATACCACCATAGGTTTTTCAATATTCATTATGATTTTTTTTCTTGTTATGCCCTAATAATAGATTAACATCTGAGATTCACCTTGGGATATATCAAACGGTCTTTCAAAAGGTTAAGCCAAAAAACTGCTGCTGATTTTTATATGGGACAGTTAAAGATAAAAGAAAATAAATGTTTAAGTCAGTACCTCTTGGGCTGCAAAATTATTGTGGAAACATAGATCAACTTCATAGATTGGGCAATTTATCCCAAAGTGGCAAACATATTTACATCAATGTTTTTTCTGTGTGTATGTATTTATATATACATTTTTCTAAATCTGTATCAAATATATAATTTTGATAAATCATGTACTAAGGAGTCAAAGAAAACAAAATGAAACCTATGTAAAAGGATAATTTGTAAAATCTTACACAAATTTTGTCTGCTAAATATGGCCAACATAACTAATAAACTAAGAACTGTTGCAAAACAAGAAGATAAGAAATAATTACTTTGGCTAAAACATCAATTCAGAATAATAACAGTCCTACACTGTCATTTGAACAGTCTTTTCTACTGAGTCCTTGGAGGGATCATTTGCATTCCTCAGGTATTCTATTGTACAATTCAGATGAATAAAGACTTACAAATCATTCCTCTAGCGCCAGTGTGAGACTTTGATCCAGTGAATACACCATTGTACCTTAACTATAATTGGCAAAAAAACCTGACAGTGTAGAGCATCACAAGCTTAATAACAAAGGAGAATATCTCAAAGTGTTGACAGATGATCTTCATAATGCAGAAGCAGAGCTGGTACATTTTAGCAATAAATGAGCACTGAGGTCTAAAGGTCTCCAAAGTGACTGACATCAGACCTGCTGTAGTCTCCCTAAAAGAATATGGTCTAGTAGCACACTCCATAAAGTGATGTGGCTTCTTTGCCTACAAGCTTTACTTTTGTGACTTTCACTGTCATACACACAAAAAAGGAAAGATAAAAAGTGGGTCTTTGACTATGTTTTACTTCTGTGACTTTTACTGTCAAACAAAATTTTAAAATATGTATACCGAGAAATTTCCTAACACTGCTTTTAATTACATATAGAAATAAGCATGTGTTTATACTCAAGCAAAGACTATTTTAAAAAAAAGCAGATAAACATTGTTTCAAGAGCACACGACCAATGGTACATCATCTGTCTGATAACAGGGCTAGCCAGAATAGGGTGTTAATGAGGCCAAGGTGGCTCACTGGTTTGAATCTCAAAGAGGTCAGTTAGTTGCAACAGAAGGGAAAAAAAAGTCTGTTCTAGGTCTCTATCCCTAGCTTCAGTTACTGACCGGTAGGATGAGTTTTGTTTGACTTAAATACATCAAAACTACTAGAAAAAAATTTCAAAAGTCAGGCCTAATTGTGGTTGAACAGTATCTCCACATAAAAAGGTCAGAAATATCAAGGTACAATGAAAGTAATTCTATTTCTGACCTTCCCCAAACCTGTTTGCCAAAGTGAGCTAAATTAGAAAATGAAAAACAAACATGCTAAAAACACCAAGGCCTTTACTTTTATTTGTTTTCTGAATTAATTAGTCTAAGCGAAATGTTCTGTCACTGCTTAAATGGTCTCAGGTAAGTTGTTTCACTTTCTGAGTCTTGGTGTTTTCAAGGGAATTATAATCACACCTACGATTCTAACTCATCCTTTTCCAACTAGGAACTACTTTTTATTTTCTCTGAACCTCAAGACTGACAGTTGGGGAAGCTTGTGTTTTGAGAGTATGAATCACTGACAAGGGAAGGTATGGAGGACTGTTGTTGGCTTTATTCCTAGCTCCCTCTAGTAACCTCTGTGAGTCAAGGGCAGAAAGGTGGAGTAGTGGCAACCATTCCGGACATCTGTCACGAAGAACTTCAAGACTAAATGGCTTATCCATTCATTCAAATACATATGGGCAAAGCACTCACTATACTAGGCACTGGAAGACATGCAAAGCTAATTAAGGTGGGAACCCTAGTTTCACATTTTTTTAAAAGAGGGTATATGACAAATATACAAATGTGCAAAAACTATACATGAACTATGAAACAATTATAATAAAAATATAAAATAATACAAAATACCAAGTGGTATGCAAGGTCCAAAAAAACATAATTTCTTATTAAGAACTGACAAATATGAGTAACATTTCTTAAAGAGCATGACTGAGACAATTAAAAATGTCTTTTCTTTCCATTTCTACTTTTTCCTTCACCTATAGTTTTACTATACTACTCCCCCTTTACTATAACTCGCTCCCGAAGATGAACTGGTCACAAGGCCGCCAACACATTGGGTGGCCTCTGTAGTGAACTTTTGGGCTGCTACAGATAAAAATCTCATAGGATAGGAAGGCATCAATGTGTTGCTCTCTGCATTGCTGGAGAAAACTCCTGAATCGACGTAATCAGAGACTGATTTGAGAATTTGAGTATCCTTTTTTACTGCCCCACAAAGAATTCTTTCCTACTTACAAATCTGCTGTCATCACAGTACAGAAGTACAGAAATGGGAGCGTTTAGAGTTCACATAATTGAATCCACTCATTTTATAGAAGAGCAAACAGGCCCAGAAAGGCCACTTGTTCAACGTCATGAAACAAGACAGTGGCAGAGCTGGGAGCAGAACCCACAGCTGGTGGATCCCCTCATCTAATGGGAAGCAGAATGTTACAAAGGCAAAACTATTAGATTTGGAGTCCAAGAACTTGGATTCCAATTCCAGATTTACCATTTACTTTATGTGTGACCCTGGGCAATCACATAACCTTTCTGAAACTCATTTCTTCAACTGTAAAATAAAGGAGCTGGACTTAGAGCTACAAAAAAACATTGGGAGTCATTAAGTCCATGATTCTTCCATTATAACACATCTGTCTTTCTCATCATTTGACTCTAGATCTTTAATGCTACCATTACCCAATTTCACATGATTAAAATTGAAAATGCAGTTATGCTAAGAGTACTATGTAATGTTTCATTTAACGTGAAATTATAAGATAGATGGCAATAACAATGTGTTAAAATTATTTGAAAAAAAAATCCTGAACATAGTTTCTCTTTCATATTCAGTATTGTGTTTATATATCCTATATTAACATATCTGTGAACACAAGATATCCCCTCAGTAGAATGTAAGCTTCTTGAAGGCAGAGACTGTTTCACTTTTGCACTTCCTATACCCAGGACCTAGAATGCTTTCTGGCATATAATGGGTGTTTAATAAATGCTTGAAGATAAACTGAAGCTATTTCTTTCCTTCTCTTCTCCTTGATAGTAAATTATCTTCTTTAAATTCTGTTTTTACTCATCATTTAAAAAAAGCATCACTGCAAGTCTATTTTCCAAACACTTTATTTTTTAATAATAATAACCCAACACTAAAATGACAATTCTTAGGATTCTACTTATTCTGTGATGCTTTGACTATGGGGAAATTTCCAAATCCACCACTAATTATATGCTGCGATTTCTATTATATTAAAACATTTAAAATAAGGGTTCCTTATAACATAGACAGATCATAATCATGATAACAACAAGAATAGCTAGTGTTTATATAGCACCTACTACATGCCAGGCTAAGCATTTTACAAATATCTCATTTGACACTCAAAACAACCCTGGGAAGGATATGTTATTATTGTACCCATTTTAGAGCAGGGGAAACTAAGGTTACTGAGCTGGCGCAGGTCACAAAGCTAGTATCTATTGGGGATGGGAAGTTAGGAGGGAAAGGGTGTTGGGTGTGGAGTCAGGAAGAGCTGAATTCAGATTTGGTCCCAGATACTTACTAGTTATGTGACACTGGGCAAGTCACTTTGTTGCTGTTTGCTTCAGTTTCTTTATCTGTAAAATGGGATAATAATAGTGCCTATTTCCCAGGGTTGTTCTGAAGATCAAATGAGATAATATTTGCAAAGCATTTGGTCTACTGCGTGGCACACAGTTGGTGCTACATAAATGTTAGTTATTATTGGTACTATAACCGAACATAAGAAGATACATACACAGCATTCAACATCGTGCAATGTACACAGACTACGCAACAATTGATTTTTGAAAATGATCATGATTAATGTTTCTTCCCAAAACCAAAAGGCAAAACTTAATATTTCATCCACGCTAAAATGGCTTGAGCATAAGATTTTGGGGAACAAAATTATGATTCATAACAGGATGGGTACAGGACAATCTTAGTTAAATATAGACATTCATGAAGAAATTAATCAAACATTTTTGTTCTCAAAGGATGAAATTACAATTTAGATTTAAGATCAACTGGTTTTTAATAAAGAGTTTATAGAGTGGAGAAAAGGCCATACTAAGACTTGTTGGCCAGGATGTAGTGGGCCTCACTCAACATTCTTAACTTCTTATTTCATTTTAGAAGCTGAAAAAAAACCCAATAAGAAATGTCAAGACAATTTCAGAAGCATTTTACTCAAAATCACCACATACCAAATTACTCTCACAGAAAACTTCTTTTAAAAAGAAAAAGATTTTATCATTGTGTCTAGATAAATTTGGGATGAGGAGGTGTCAACAACAAAGCAAGTGAATAATCAACGTGAAATGAGAATAGAGGGAAAACTCTATTCCTAGACATTGATGTGGTAAAAGATATAATCTAGTAAACACAGTGCCAATATATATGAGACAAAAAAATTAGACCAGATTTCTCCAAAGTCAGACCATATTCCTTTCCTCGTGGCTTCTTAAAAATACAAAAAAGAAAAAAAAACCGTTGGAAATGGCAAATCTCACCAATGTATATATCTAAAAATTCTAATCCCAAGATCTTAATAACTTCTGTTATTTATAGAATGCAATAAGAGGCAATGAGGTGACACAATGTGTAGAGCACTGCATTTGGATTCAGGGAGAATTGAGCTCAAATTTAACCTTAGACACTTTGCTAGCTGGGTGTCCCTAGATAAGTCACTTAAACACTGACTGTGTTAGTTAGTTTCCTTCACTATAAAAGTAGATAATAAGAGCACCTATCTCCCTGGGTGGTTGTGAAGATAAAATGAGACAATATTCTTAAGTGCTTTACAATCTTTATCTGCAGTGTAGACTTCACAGAGTTATAATGATCAAATAACATAATATGTCAAGGGCTTAGAAAATATTACAGTGTCATATAACTATTACTGGAGTTATCAAGATGATGATGTTTAAATTCCTGAAGCTGTTACTGGTATAGCTGTAGATAATTCTCTCATTCTATGTCAGTCTGCTTTAGGATTACTATTTAGGGTCTAAGGAGAGGAACTTTATGGTTACCATGTATTGGATACGCTTAGAGGCTGAACCTGTAATTTCACTGTTGTAGGAAGCTCCCAGATGAGGAAATTCCCTTTATGAATGCAGACTGGTATCTTCTCTACAACTTATAATCTTAGAGAGCTGTCTAGTACTCTGAAAAGTTGAAGTGACTTGCCCATGTTCACACAATATGTTTCAGGATGAGACCTGAACCCAGATCTTCCTGGCTCCAGTGTCATCTCTCTATCTGCTATCCCAGGGGCTCTTTCATATATCATGGACCTCTCTGGAAATCTGGTGAAACTTATGGACCTCATCTCTGAATAATGTTTTTAAATGTATAAAATAAAATGAGATTACAAAAGGAAACCAAAACAGTTATCAAAATATTCAAACACAAGATGGCAGGTTAAAAACCCTTGGAGGTGATGTCTAAGGTACCTTTCAGCTACGACTCCATTTTTACTATTTTTGCCTCCCTGAGACTGCATGTTTCCTTTATGGATTGAGGGCATATTTCTATAACTGTTGTGGTTCTCATGCATATTTTTTTTAAACAGTGCCACCAAGGTTCAGCCTCCTTAAGATGAGAGCAACTATTACCACGTTTTCCGTTTTTATGTTGATTTATTATTTCTTTTGTGCAAACTATAAATGTTCTAGGAGCTCCTTCTGAAAATAGCATCTTTTCTATGCTGGACATATGATAAATTCTAAATTAATTTTAATTTTTATTATAAAAAAACTTAAGACTTTCAGAGTGGTACATTTTAAAAGTATTGACACTTATTTGGGTAACATTCTAAATATGTAAAACTTGGAATACTGTACTAAAGCTACTACCAGAACCCAGCTGCAATCAGGTAAAGTATGTAAACTGTGCCACTGTGCTACCCTTACAGAAATATTGGACCCCTACTGCCACAGACTGTTAGCAGTTATTATTGTACCAAACACCTGTAGAGCTGAGGGGCAAGAAAGTAAACTCTTGATGAATATAATTTTTTTGAAGGGGGATATCCATACAAAGAACTGACTGCAGCCTTTCTTCCTTTTTTCCTATTCAAGTTATCTTGCATTTATTTATTTGTTTAACTGTTGTATATCTCCCAGTAGAATATAAATTCCCCAAAAGCAGAGATTAAGTCTTCATTTCTTTTTTTTTTTTGGAGGGGGAAGGCAGGACAATTGGGGTTAAGTGACTTGCCCAAGGTCATACGGCTAGTAAGTGTTAAGTGTCTGAGGTCGAATTTGAACTCAGGTCCTTCTGACTCCAGGGCTGGTGCTCTATTCACTGTGCCACCTAGCCGCCCTTCATTTCTTTCTTGTATCCCCTCAGCTCCTAACAGTGACTTGTATATACTGGGAAGTTAATAAATACTTATTTAATTGAAGTGAATCAAAGCACTAGTAACTGGAAGGACCATCCAAACACTGAAGTGGTGGAGAGTATGGAAAGCAGGCAATGTGTTCTACTAGAAAGTCCAGGGCGATCAAATTACAATACTACACAACACTCACATTCACAATACTGACTCATCATGACTAGGTCTTTCAAGGTCTAATCATAGGGGAAAAAGACAAATTACACTACTATATGCAACTAATCTGTTTCAGATGAGCATGTGATAATTATATGGAAAACATTTTAAAATGCCCAGTAAAAAGCTCTTTGGATTAAGTAAGCTAGAAGGAATTAAGAATAATTTCTACTCTCTTTTCTTAACTGAAATCTAGGCTACTGGTTCCCAATTTATTGGTTAAGGACTGCTGGGTAATGCGGCATTATTACAAGAAGTCCAAGAATCTACATGGCTAAAAACACTGTCATTAAAGCTTTAGATCTTTATTTAGCTCCAGCAAAGTGCTCTACCATGACTTACTATATTAAATAAGCAATTTATAGTTTCTGTAAACAAGGTTTACATATATATGAATTATTAGTTTTCATACAAATGTAGAAGGAATTAATAAACACAAATTCATTTAAAAGGATTACTGAATTCATAATAGTTTTTTCTCAACATGTATTTTTTTTCACTCAATGGATATCAATAATAGAAATAATATGTGTGGGTGTATAAGTATACTTTCTGAGAATTTTTTTGAAGTTTTAACAAAGGTGAGAGATAGTACTTCGCATTCAAAAAGGTCACTGATCTAGCTTCTTTAAACTGCTGCAAACTCTTTGCCTAGCAAAACTTTTGTCTTCACCCACTTCTGTCTGTTTCCAAGGAAAGAGTGATTATCTTCCTTGCAAAGAATAACCTCTCCATCTCCATTCTGTTTTGCATCCTCTCATAGACTTTATTCTATCAGTCATCCTCCCATCTCTCGTCTATTTCTCCCTCCGCAATGGCTCTTCTTCCACCACTTAACAAAAATACTCAGGTTTCCCTCACCTTAAAAACCTCTTGCTCAACTCTACTTTCTCTCATACTATCAAACTGTATCTTTCTTCCTCTTTACTGATGATTTTTGTGAAAAATAAATTATCTTCTCTTTTGCTAATACTATCACCCACTCAATCTTCAAATCCTTGTTATCTCAAAGTTTACCACAGGTTTTTTT
This sequence comes from Pseudochirops cupreus, assembly GCA_028627135.1. Classification (NCBI taxonomy): domain Eukaryota; kingdom Metazoa; phylum Chordata; class Mammalia; order Diprotodontia; family Pseudocheiridae; genus Pseudochirops; species Pseudochirops cupreus. Next base: position 297,720,733 of record CM053582.1, on the reverse strand, counting down.
CTTAGTCCTCATCCTCCTTGACCTCTCAGCAGCATATGATGCTGCTGATTACTTAATCCTTTCCCCCATCCTTTGAATTCTATAATACTGCTCCCTACTAGTTATCCTAAGGAAGGAAAAATCAGTGATGACTTAGAAGTAGGGAGATGAGGAAGGGAGAGGCAGGTATCATGGAAGGGGTATTACTGGCTGGGTCATGAAGAATAGGCAGGTTGGATTTTAACAAGTAGAAATGCATGTACACACCCATAATCCATTGGAAAAATCAGGGTAAGTTTGTGGAGTCAATAATCTGAAAGCATTAAGCTGGAATGGATTGTACAGAACATGATGAGGGATACTGTGAGATAAGGCTATAAAGATAGGTTGGAAACGATTAAAGAGAATAGTAAATGTCAAGCCAAAGAGTCTGATTTATTGAAAAGTTTTGAGCAGGGCAGTAACGCGATCACCTTTGTATTAGGAAGATTTCTTCAGAGTTGCTAACCACCTTTAAGAAGCTTATGATCTAAAAGTAGGTGTAAAAGACTTACAAAGAAAAAAATAGCTGATGACAAAAAAGATAATAACCAATCAATGATTAACCAATATGCCAGACACTGTGCTAAGCACTGAAGATACAAAGATAAAAGCGAAATAATCTCTGCACTAAAGGCAACTAGGTGGTGCTATGGATGGGGCACAATATCTGAAATCAGGAAAACCTGAGTTCAAATTATGCCTCAGACACCTACAAACCATGTGCCCCAGGCAAGCCACTTAATGGAGAAAATAAAATACTGAGATAATAAATGGAGATAATAAAAGCACCTGCTTCCCCAGACTGTTGCTGACAATCACATGAGGTAGTATGTGAAAAGCACTCTGCAAACTTTAAAGTACTTGTATAGTACTAAATGTTAACTATTATTACTTATGTCAAATGGAGAAATGCAGCATGTATATATATGAACGTGTACAGAACACAAAATGAATACAAGGAAATTGGGGGAGGGCTTATACTTGAAATTGAAGATATAAGGAAAGGTGCAGATAGAAAGCCATACTTGAATGAAATCTTGAAAGAAGCTGAGTATTCTGGAATGTAGAGGGGAGGAAAGAACACATTTCAGATACGGGGGGCAAACAATACAAAGATACAGCGATAGGTGATGACTTGTGCAAATGAAGAATATACAGTTGGTATGTATGGCTGAATCTTAGAGGAGTGTATCAGAAGAATGGAAATGTAGAAAAGGGTCAGATGGTCCAAGAGATTTAAATGCCAGGCATTTCTACTAGGACCTACCTGACCCTAGAGGTAACAGGGAGCTACTGAAGTAGCTGAGTTGAACAGATGTGGTCAGTAGGGACAGGGATATGGTTGGACCTGTGCTTTGGAAGTCACTCTGACAAATGTGTGGAGGGTGTTTTGGGGGTAAGGAGATCAAACAAGAGGCTATTTCAATAGTCTGGGCAAGAAGTGATGGCTGCTTGAGGGGTGAGGAAGGGATATATGTGAGAGATGTTGAGTAGAGAGAAATAATGTTTGGCAGTTGATGAGATATGATAGGTCAGCAAAAGCAAAAAGTCAAGAAACACTTTAAGGTTGTGAAGCTGGGCGACCAGAAGGATAGAAGTGCTTTTCATGGGGAAGTTCATATGAGAGCCAGAAAAGTTCACTATGCTCAAGAGGCAGTTGATAATACAAGACTAGAGAGGTTAGGTTATGCATCTGTTAGCCTAGTGGTGGCAATTTAACCCTCCCCATGAGAACTGAAAGTATAACCAATTGAGGCAACATAGGGAGCTAAATCAAGCTTGGGAATAGAAGAATGGGAGGTACATCCATAGTTTGTGACTGAATGTGGTTCAGATGATAAATGAGTTAAGGAAGTTGTGAAAGAACAGCCAGGTAGGAGAACCAAGAAGGTAGTTTCATGAAAATCCTGAGGAGATATCTGAGCAGTGTCAAATGCTGCAAACATATCAAGTAGAATAAGAATTAAGAGGTCATTAGATTAGACAAGTAAGATGATAACTGGTCATGAAAGGTAGCAATTTCAGTTGGTTGATGAGGCTGGAAGTTAGATTGCAGAGATTCTGGAAAAAGACTCCAGAATGAAAACCAGTAAAAGTCAGTATCAGAAGGCAGCAGACTTGGGCTCTAAATCTACAGTTCTCAGTAACCAGCTGTAGGACCTTAAACCAATTCCTTTACTGATCTGGGCTTTAGTTTCTTCAGCTGTAAAATGAGAGCACACTAGAGCGAAAGTGTCAAACCTGAGGGCAAAATTCAGAATCAGATTAAAATGTAATTGGAAAATATTTAACAAAATAAATTAAAAATCCAAAACAACACAGATAATGTTAAATTATGATTTTTAATTCAATATTCCCTTCCCCGCCATCCATTTCTATGCATTAAATCACATTTTTTTCCCCACAGGAATGTCCCACAAAAACTTATTTTTAAAGGGAGTTAGGATGTCAATATTTTGAAAAGATATTGAATGTTTTCAGAATTTAGTTCATGAAGACAGTTCTGAATCTATTTCCTTTCCTTTCCTGGACAATGGAGAATTGGAGAGAGGCTTCTGTTGGCAGTAAAAATTGGTAGCATAGTTAGTTTTACCATATCATTCCCTTGCTCAAATAGCAAAGAAGTATTTTGGACTAGAATACATGCTAACTGTACACATTGCCTCAGGTTAAAATATATATTTTTATGTTTGACATTTTTAAACTCCTTCACACAATGTAGTTTTGGTCTACCTTTCCAGATTTTTAAGTACTGTTCCCCTTCATGAAATCTACGATCCAGGCAAACCAGTCCATGTTACCATTCCTCACACAGTGGCCATTCTTTCTTGCCACTGTATAAACTGTTCCCATTACTGGAATATGTTGTTGCCTCCCTTCTACCTCTTAGAATCTCGAACTTCCTTCAATGCTCAGTTCAAATGCTCTATCCTACAGGAGATCTTTCTTCATTCTCCCAGCTCTTAGTGCTTCCTCAATTCCATACCACGAAAATTTCCTTGTATTTATTTTGCATATACTTTATATTTTCTTATATGTGCAAATGCTGTTTGCTCTGATAGACTATAATCTCCTTTAGAGCAGAGGCTTTCATTTTTGTCTTTGTAGTCTTAGCACTTAGCAAAGCCCCTGATATGTAGCAAGTGATAAAGAAATGGCATTCTTTACTGATTGGGGAGGAGAGCTATCCACACAATGTTAAGTACTAGTATTCAAGATAAATTTTAAGAACTTCTTTCTATTTTAGTTATTACAATAGCAATGGTATTAATTTCTTTTGTTTTATTGTAAATATGTAGCATTCCAGCTCCTCAGCGTAAAAGCTAGACTTTTCTCACTCCTCAAGATACCTCTGTAGCCTATGACACTACTGACACTTCTCTTTCTTCCAGGATATTCTCTCCCTTGTAGGTTTTCATGATAATGTTCTCTCCTGATTGTCTTCCCATCTGTCTGCCCATTCCCTCTAAGTCTCCTTGGCTAAATGTTTATCCTGGTCACATCCACTAACTACAAGTGTCTCTCAAAGATCTGGTCTGGGATCTCTTCTTTTTTCCTCCATACTATCTCACTTAGTAATGTATTTGACTCCCATGCATTCAACTATCATCTTTGAGATCCAGTCTCACATAGTATTCCTCTTCTTCTCAACTTTCCTATTGCTCTCAAGGATTCTACCATCCTCCCAATCAGCCACACTGGCAAGCTTGGTGTCACCCTTGACTCCTCACCCCATATATCTAATCTGCTGTCAGATCTTGTCATTTTTACCTTTACCTCATCCCTCCATTCTCTCTATTCACACAGCTACTATCCATGTGAAGGCTTTTATCACCTTGTGTCTGGCCTAATGCAATAATAGCCTGCTAGTTGGTCTCCTTGCCTCTAATCTCTCCTCACTCCATTCCAACATCCATTTAGCTACCAAAAATATTTTTATTAAAATGCAAGTCAGACACTGTCACTCTTCTGCTCAATAAATGCTGGTGATTCCTTATTGCTCTAGGATCAAATATAAAGTCCTCTCTAGTTATTTATTGCCTTTTATAATCTAGCCGCTTCCTTCCTTTTTATGCTTTACTCCATGTACTCTATGATTTAGCTACTGGCCACCAAGCATTGTTCTCTGCACATGATACTCCATCTCCCATGTCTTTTCAGTGGTTCTACCCAACATACATAAGACACTCTTGCTCCTTAACTCTGCCTATTGGCTTCCTTCAAAACTTACCTCAATTTCTGCCTTCTGCAGGAGGCCTTTTCCATGCCCCCTAACAGCTAGTGCCTTCCCTCTAAGATTAACTTTAATCTACATGGTATATATCTTGTTTGGTACATAGTTTTTCTATGTTGCCTCCTCCATTAGAATGCAAACTCTGCAAGGAAGGCAAAGAAGAGAAATAATGAAGCAAAATCTTATATATTATAACTTCTGACTGGTCTGCAGCAAAAAAAATCAAAGGAGATTGAAATAAACTGAGACAGAATGGAAAATAACCATGATATAACCTAAAAGAATTAACCAAGAAAGTTCATCCCTAAATTAAAATGTAAGGTTTTGCTAGGCTGTCTCAGGTTTGAACCAATAGGTTCAAAGAAGGTACTACTATTAAATATTTTTAATTTTGACACAGACACTCAGTAGAGAACTGACACCCCTTTATCCATCTGTCTGTCTCATACACATGAATTCACTTAAGTTACGTAAAAACACCTTAAAAAGTAATGATCTCAATCAAATAAAAGAATGAAGACTTATGACTGAAAACACTTTTCACTGTCATTCAATTTTTGCTAGCTTTATATTCATTTGGCACAAACATTGCCACTGAATTAACAGTTGTTGACATTTAGTGTTTCTTTATTTATGTTACTGTAGTTAAGTATATTATTCTTCTGTTTCCTTCACTTTCAATGTTCTACTTAAAGCACACAAAACTGAGAATATGAACTTTTAAGAATGTCACTGAAAAGCAGGGAAGTTTATCTTCAAATAATGTTCCTTTCAGCTCTAGATCTATGATTTATAATAGCGGAGAATACTTTAAATTTTTAAAGTCCAGGAAAGGAATATTATTGCTTCTCTAGAGGTACTCCTGAAGATGTTTTTTTGTTCAATTTCTCACAGACAGTATAAAGTCAATTGTATGTACAGTCTGGTTCTAAGCCCGAGTAAGATTTGGTGATCACACTTAAGACTAAGGTTTAAAATTGAGATTTAGATATCTTGGTGATTGCTTTGGGATGTTCCTAATAATTATAAGGCTTTTCAATCATCAGCAAAAATGTGACCAGGATTATAACAATATAAAAATACTTTTGCTACTTGGGATGATTATAAAAAGGCCAGTATGCACAACTTTCAAAACATTAGTACAAAGTGCAAGCCTTTTAGATTTTTAGCAAAGTCTGGTGTGAAGAATACAGATAGTTCTCTGTCTCAGGAAGATGGACATGATAGCTGTACTCAGCTTCCAGGTGTGAAAAATTAGGATGCCACCTCAGATCTCTCAATGAGGAAGAAAGAAAAAAAAAGATGACAGCAGTTCCACAACAGGTTACTGGGGCTAGAGAGCACCCAACAGCTTAATGGAAAGAGGCCATGTTGGATGACAGGCATAATCAAGTATTTTAAGTCATCTGACTATAAAACCCTCTTCACAGCTCTGTCCCTGTGTTTTCCTGACCTCTACAATAATCTTCCATTTCATTCCACAACTTCGACATCAGGTTCACAGTCTTATTCATTACCACTTGTTTTATTATTCTTCATGACTACAACATGCAACTTAATATCCCTTCTAATACACTCACTTCAAAATTTCTTATTACTTCAACTTCAATAGTTGCCAACTCATTAACTGTCACCCAACATCATCATTTTATATTAGATCTTACCAATGCTGGGAAATGCCAACTCAAAGACCATGAATTAAAGAACTCATTTTCCTGACCACAACCACCAGAATCTCTTGTCCTTCTACCCATCCAAGTCCCATGATCCTATTGCTATTACTTTTAAACATATACAGTTATCATGTAACTTTCTTTTTCCCTTTTTTTTCTTCCCTCTAGGCATGTGTCTTAATTGTTTTGTTGCCAGGAGCATAAAATCAATGATGAAAGTTTCAGAGTCCCTGAATGCAAGGAAGAGACTTTTCACCTAAATTAAGTGATACTCTTAAGGGAACAGTGAACACGTGTATGAACTGAGAGAGAACTTACATGTAGCGGGAGCTATTCAGACTTGCAGACAAATACTGAACTATGTTCTGTCTATTCTCAGAGTAATCAAACAACTATTTATTGGGTATCTATTACAAACATAGTACCAGAAAGGTATTGTTAGGTAGGAAAGTGGTACTACATGGTCCCTGCCCATAAGGAACTTTTAATTTAGTTTTAAGAGAAAAAGGAGACTAGTCGACACACACATAAAATAATTAGCAAATAAGAAAATACATATCAGTATTCTTTGTTGATCAAAAACAAGGCACTAAATTACGCAATATAGAAAATGTCATTGGTGTGTGTGTGTGTGTGTGTGTGTGTGTGTGTGTGTGTGTGTGTTTAGGGGGGAGTAAAGGATTTGGTGGGAAGATGCTGTTTTATAAAGAATCATGCAGGCTGAACTTAATTTGCCATTCCTGTAAGTTGGCCACACTCCACGGTGACATTTGAAGTATGAGCAGGAAGAATAGGCGGGCAATCAAAGTACTTCTTGCTTGAACTACAAAGTCTAGTAAATATTTTGTTCAATATAATTTGCTAACTTCAAGTTGACTACTTCAGAAAGTGGTGTTGCATATAGATTTCATTTGATATAAAAGAATTAGAGTACAAAGGGACTAGGAGGAGATCCAGGTGTTCCATTTTTTGTCATGGATCTCTTTGGCAGCCTGAGGAAGGCTATGAATCCCTCTTCAGAATAGTAATTTAAAATGCATAAAACACGTAAGATTACAAAGAAAATAATTAAACTGAAAAAGAGATACCAAAAATACAAGTTCAAAGGCCCCAGGTTAAGAATTCCTGGTCTAATTTGATTCCCTCACCTAACAGATAAGGAAAAAAAATGAGTTGCACAAGATCACAAATAGCTGGCTGATGGCAGAGCCAAAATTAGAACCCACAAATCCTAAATCTTATTCAACTTTGTTTCCATTATATGAGATATATGAATATTAGTTTATGATGAGAATTATAAATGGAATTATATTTAATGGAATTATATTTAAAATGAATTTGAGGGCTTCACTGTGAATACCTTTGTAAAGTGAATGATAACCTCTTAAATTGATCTGTTTTGTATGAGTTTTCACAGCAGGTTTTTCCAGAGGAGATAGTGTACTGGACTTGAAGTTGGAAAAACTTAAATTCAAATCCAGTTCAGATACTTATGAGCTATATGATCTTAGGCAAGTCATTTAATTTTGATTTATTTTTCTTAGCTATAAAATGGGAATGATAACAGCCCCTATCTCCCAGAGCTGTGAGGATCAAATGAGATAATATATTATACTTCCATTTCAAATGTAAATTACTGAGATTTTGGGTTAGAAAGTGGGTATAATGGCATTGCTGACCACAGGGAGAAGTTACATAACGGCATAATCTGGAGAGGGAAGTTCCCTTCCACATGGTGACTTTCCCCAATGCAGTTTCAATATATTGCAAGTTGGCATAAAAAATTAAATAGGAATTTTGGGGAAGTTTTGAGGAAGCTGCAGATGACACACAAAGGCCAGCAGATGATATAGAAAAAGTTCTTTTTCATACAGAATTTTTACTTAACAATGACCTACATATAGCCTACGACCAAATATTCAACCTGAATTTTACAATAAGGTTCTATAAACACCCCAAAAAAGAAAAAGAAAAAGAGTCAGACTTCTTCTCTGGTACAAAGGGAGAACCAAAATTTTTTATTGGATTTTTCAGATCTGGGGGTGTTGTGCCTCTAATCTCTGTGATGTGGAACAGATAACTGTAGGTAATTGTAGAACTTTGTAACACAGAATTCTGTATCGCCCTCAATGAAAACTAAGCCGTGATGAAAAGATTTCATTAACAAGTTTAATAAAGCAGTGAAAATACAGGGTGTCCCCAAAGTCTTAGTGTAGTTTTAATTGTTTAGTATTGGTTGGTTATTAACAAATTAATCGCTTAAAAGCTGCACCAAGACTTTTGGGACACTTGTTCAGTTGTTTTCAATTGTGTCCAATTCTTTATGACCCTATTTGGGGTTTTCTTGGCAGAGACACTGCAGTTAGTTCACCATTTCCTACTCCACTTCATTTTACTGCTGAGAAAACCAAGGCCAACAGGGTTAAGTAATTTACCCAGGGTCACACAGCTCCTAAGCGCTTTAGGCCAGATGTGAACTCAGGAAGATAAGTCTTCCAGACTCCAGGCCTGGCAGTCTAACCACTGTACTACCTAGGTGGTACATCCTATATATTTAATTCAAAATAATCTCCATTAAGTATTTCTTTCCTATATTCTTTAAGACTGGATGTTCTTTTACCTATAAAAATTAGCACACTCTTAAAATCAATATTAGTATAAAAGTTTGAGCCCAAGTAGGAATAGCTAACTTTGATTTGTGAGAACAGAAAAAAAAATTATTATTATTTTGCTTTTTGGAGGGGGTGGAGGCAGGGCAATTGGGGTTAAGTGACTTGCCCAAGGTCACACGGCTGGTAAGTGTTAAGTATCTGAGGCCATATTTGAACTCAGGTCCTCCTGACTCCAGGGCCAGTGCTCTATTCACTGTGTCACCTAGCCACCCTGAGAAAAAAAATCTTGATCCAGGATAAAAAATAAATTTAATTAAAGTCTTTTTTAAAAAAATCAGTAATTCTATTGCTTAAGTCTTTAAAAGGTTTTAAATATTTATTGCTTAAAAACATATTTATGCAACTTATTTTGACAAGTTTTGGACTGGTCATAATAGGCAATGAAATATATTAACAATTCAATCCAATCAAAGTCTGTTCTTAATTGGTTCAAAATTAAATTCCACTAAGTAAGGACATACTTAGCTTCAGTATGAAACTAGGGATTCTTTTTAGACAACATTTGATAACAACAGGATATGTAGATAAATGATAGATCTGATGGAAAAGGTCTGTTAACAAATTTATGTAAATAATGTCAAGCTCTTTCTAAAAGTGAGAAAGTTTTAAAAAATAGTTGTAAAAGTTGTAGTTAGTTGTCAAATTGTGGATAACACACTGTATAGGAAAAAAATGATTAAATTCTTTGTAAAATCCCCATAGTACACGTGTGTGTATGCATACATACACATATGTGGGGGGTGGGGTGAGGAGGGCCTGCTGTTGTACAAAAAAGATACACCACTTCTCGGCTCTGGGCATTGTCTCTGGCCGTCCCCCACGTCTGGACCACTCTCCCTCCTTCAGTCACTAATGACCTCCTTGGCTTCCTTTAAGTCCTAACTAAAATCCAACCTTCTTGGAGGCCTTCCCCAAATACTCTTAATTCTAATGTTTTCCCTTTGTTAATTATTTATTTACCCTACAAATGCCTTGCTTTGTTTACATATAATGTCTCCTATAGTTGTAAGTTGACAGAAACTGTCTTTTGTTCTTTTTGTATACCCAAGTGCTCAACATAGTGTCTGGCACATAGTAGGCACTTAATGTTTACTGATGGAACTGTTACAAGGATTTCGTTTTTTTGCTTTCTTTTCTCAATGGGGTTAGATGGGGAGTGAAAATAAATATTTCATTGAAAAAAATACAATTAATTTTTTAAAAGTCCAAATAATAGATATTTAAAATATTAAGTGACTGAATGAATTTGTTCGTTGTTGTTGTTGTGTTCTTCAATAGTGTCCAATTCTTCATGACCCTACTGACCATAGCATGCCAGACCCTTCTATCCTCCATTACCTCTCAAAGTCTGTCCAAGTTCATGTTCCATGTTTCCATGACACCACCCATTTCATCCTCTGCCATACTCTTTTCCTTTAGTCTTCATTCTTTTCCAATGAATTCTCTTGTCTTATTATGTGGCCAAAGTATTTACGTTTCAGCTTTAGTATTTGACCTTCCAATAAATAGCCTGAATTAATTTCTTTCAGTACTGACTGATTTGCTCTCCTTGCTGTCCAAGGGACTCTCAAAAGTCTTCTCCAGCACCACAATTCAAAAGCCTCAATTCTGTAGCAGGCACAGCTTTCCTTATAGTCCAACTATCACAGCCATGTAGTCACTGCTCCTGGAAAAACCATAGCTTTGACTATATGTGATGCAGAATAGACAAGTGGGTCCCAGTGTCCTGAAAGAATTCACTTGGACAGTCCTCAAGTTAAAGAAAGGCATTTATTGGGGTAATGTACACAGAGGGTTCAGTTCTTTACAGGAGGCTAGAGAAATTAGCCAGGTTAGGTGTCTGGTCTAAATACAGTTTGACAAGATAGAAGGAAGTGGGAATAGGAGAAGGGAGGAGGAGCCAGCTCCGGAATATCAAGTAGTCCAGAGGTTTCTTTGTTATACGCATAAAGATGGAGAACAGGAAAGGGGGGAATGTAGTGCAGAGGGTGGGAATGGGAGAGGCGGGCAGCAATTTGTGATAAGTCTATGATGTGGGGTTTCAATGGACAGTCTTCTTTGATCACTCTTCTGGCTGGTCACATCCTGCATCTTATCTCATATCTCATCCTGTATCCTGCTTGCTCTATCTACCTCAAGTTCCCCTTCCTACCTCATCATATAGACTTCTTTGAGCAAGGTAATTAATGTATCTGTTTTTAGGCTGCTATCCAGATTTGCCATAGCTTTCCTTCCAAAGAGCAAGTGTTTTTTAATTTCATGGCTGTAGTTGCCATCTTCAGTGATCTTTGAGCCCAAGGATATAAAATCTGACACGGCTTCTATTTCTTCTCCCTCTATTTGCCAGGAAGTGATAGGACCAGATGCCAAGATCATAGATTTTTTGATGTTAAAGCTTCAAGCCAGCTTTTACATTCTCTTCTTTCACTTTTATCAAGAGGCCTTTTTAACTCTTCTTTACTTTCTGCCATTAGAGCGGTATCATCTGAATCCACAAAATTGCTGACATTTCTCCTGTCAACCTTAATTTCAGCTTTTGATTCACCCAGCCAGGCATTTCACTTAATGTATTCTGCATGTAAGTTAAATAAATAAGGTGACTACATACAACCTTGTACTCTTTTCCAATTTTATACCAATCAGTTGTTGCATATTCAGTTCTAACTGTTGCTTCTAGACTTGCATACAAGTTCCTTAGGAGACAAGTAAGATGATCTTATATTCCCATCTCTTCTGAGGGCTTGCCACATTTTGTTGTGATACACAGTTAAAGGTTTTAGTGTAATCAACGAAGCATGAGTAGATGTTTTTCAGGAACTCCTTTGCTTTCTCCATAAGCCATCAAATATTGGCAATTTGGTCTCTAACTCCTCTGTCTCTTCAAAAATCAGTCTGCTCTTCTGATAATTCTCAGTTCACAGATTGCTGAAGTCTAGTCAGCAAAATCTTAGGCATAATTTTGTTAGTATATAAAATGAGTGCAACTGTTTGGTAATTTGAACATTCCTTGGCATTGCCCTTCTCTAGGACTGGGATATAAACTGATCTTTTTCAATCTAGTGACCAAGAGTTTTCCAAATTAGCTGGCATATTGGCTCAGCTGGAATTCCATTGCCTCTACTAGCCTTATTGTTAGAAATGCTTCCTAAGGCTCATTTGACTTAGTTCTTGCAGATATTTGGCTTTAGATCAGTGACCACATCACTGTGATGATCAGTGATGTTAAGATCTTTCTTGTATAGTTCTTTTGATTTAGTAATAAGGACTGATGTTTGCTGAATAAAACTGAGGAAAGTGCTTTGTAAACAAACATTAAGGTGCTATAAAAATACACTGGACTATGATGACTACCCTGAATTTTTTCTGGCAAATAGCCTTTAATTAAGTAAACATGTATTTAAGTGTCTACTGGGGGCCAAGTACTGTATTAAGCATTGGAGATACAAGCAAAGTCAAAAACACTGTACCTATCTTCAAGAAGTTCATATTTTAATGGAGGAAGACAATTATTCACGCAGCAGATTTTTACAAATATGAACCAATGAAAACTGGTTTGACTGATACAGCCAACCCCTCGTGAAAATATGCATCCTAAGGTCAATGAACCAACTGGGCATAAAACACACCTACACACCTACACACACGCATCCCTCTCTTGTTGGATGGCACAGTTTGAGTTAATCCCTGTGTCCCTGGCTTCCATTCCCCACTCCTTATTAGGCAATTTAGAAAATACCTTTATTACATTGTTCTATACCGCTGTCTTTCCCCATGGAGGAGAGGGCAGTCTCCTACACGTTCTAGTCAGTTCTTTGTCTTGAACTCAATATAAATTTGATACCTGGGGGTCTTTGCATCTTTGACCAGAGAATAGAACTTCTTACATGGTAACATGTCCAGAGCCACCCTACAGCCTACTGCCCTCGGCCAAGCATAATGGGGGCGGCACACCAAGACTATTCCCCATTAGCATCTATTTTCTTCCCCTTGTGAGTAGTAATAAAATTTAAACTGCTATTCATGTAAGCACTGGCGCTCTTCCCATTGAACTCTCACGTACTTCAATGGAGGTAAATTAGAGGCAAAGTCAGATGTAAGTCATTAGCATTAGAAGGCCCAAGAAAAGCACCTTGTAAGTGAAATGTTAGCTGAAATTTAAAGGAAGCAAGGGAAACCAGGAGATGGAGAAGAGGAAGAAAGGCCATTCTAGGCAAAGGGAAGGCAGCTGAAAGACTTGAATAGAGCTGGGAGGTGGAGGTCATGCAGGGAACAGAAAGGAGTTCCAATGTCGTGTAGGATATGTGAAAGGGAATAAATATAGATTAAGCCTACTATATTCTAAGGAGGACCAAAAGCACGCACACGCGTAGATAATCAAGTTCCTTCATTTAAAGAGCTTAAAAATGAGGTGAAAAAGTTAGGATACAGCTGAAACAATAAAGGATAGTAAAGTGCCAAATGAGTGGTGTAGACAATGTAAGCTCAGTGGAAGGAGAGTTGCTTCCTACTGATGAGGTTTTATGAAGGGACTTGACTTTGACCTTATGAAATGAGTAGAATTTGAAGAGGTAGAAAAAGAAGGGTGTTCAGGTGAGGGGAACGTAATGATCAAAGGCACCTGGGCAGGAAGACAACTTATAACCTTATTATCGCCATCAAATATTTACTGATGTCTATCATGACAAAGTATAATGCTAAGCATCATTTAAAATTTTAATCCTCTTTCTTAAAGGTTTTGGCAACTATTTTCAGTATGCTGTCATCTGAAAACTTAATGTGCATAATTTCTGCTTCATTATCTATGCCACTGATGAAAATGTTGAAGTAGTACAAAGCAATGGGCCTGTACACATTCTTGATATATATAATTTGTTATGCAAACTTGCTAATAGTATGACCAACTAATGGTATGAGTGTGATCACCCACCATCATGAAACTACTTTCTTCATTGCTTTCTTCCTCTAATAAATTCAGACCCTTCTGCCAGTCCCTAGAAGAATATATACTACAATAATTATGAAACAGAGAAAATTAGCATGGATAATGCACAGATTTCTGAAACGCTATAATTTTTTATGCTCTATACTTCCTTACCTCTTTTGGGTTCATACTCATCTGGACACCTAGAATTCCACCCTCCCCAGCACCAGTTCTTTTTCAGCTATAAAATGACAGGTCTGGACACTGGTCACTCAGGTTTCTTCAAACTCTAGATCTATGATCCTGTGATCATAAGTATCAAGAAATCTTACTTATCTTTTAATATCCAACTCAAATACCACTTCCTCTAATCCCTTCCCTAGCCTCAAGTGAGTAACAATCTTCTGTATTCCCCAAGAAAGAGCTCAAGCTGAGCTTGTATTTCACTTTCCAAGTACTTATGTTTTATTTTGTATTATAAACATCTGAATCTATGGGTTTTATTCCTATATTGGGTGATTAACAAGCTCCATGGTTTTTGTTTTTTATACTGTGCATTATTCCCAGGGTCAATCATAATGATTGGATACTTGGTAGGCATGCCATAAATGTTTGAATAGACGCGAACTGAATTTAGTAATCTCATTAGTTCCTTAAAAATTCTTTAGATCATGACCAACAGTCCCAAAGTGACACTGGGAAATCACTTAAGTATGTAAGTTTACTTTTATTTAGCTTACTTAGTAATCTTCAACGAGCTAAACTGAATTGCCATTTATAAACCTTTTTTTTTTTGGACTACAACTAAGTTTTCATTGAAATAGGGAAATTCTCAGGGAGGAAACTACCTTTTAACAATGCAGATAAACATCAGCTCTGAAATGTATATAGGCATATCTCTTCTTATTGTGCTTTACAGATACTGGGTGTGTGTGTGTGTGTGTGTGTGTGTGTGTGTGTGTGTGTGTGTGTGTGTGTTTAACAAACTGAAGGTTTGTGGCAACCCTGTGTTGAGCAAGTCTATTGGCACAATTTTTCCAACAGCATGTGCTCACATCATATCTCTGAGTCACATTTTGGCAATTTTTTTTTTGCTGACACATCAAAATTTTAATTTAAAAAAATCCCTCAAATTCAAACCAACATGTATCAAATCTTCTATCAGAGAACTTCCTATTTCTAGCCTTGTCACTGTAATACTTCTAATACTAGAGTAGCTAGTGAATTTTTTTCCCTCAAGTTCTTGATCTTCTTCTTGCCACCACTACTAGTAGATTGTGATTAACAGAAATAACAACAGCAAAAAGTTCCTTGTCATTACATCATGTCCTTTCCCAGCAGTGCTATAAATTGTTATATTGTCAGGGCATTCTGTGATCTGACAATGAGTTCAATTGACTATCTAGGCATGGATTAGCAAACCAGATTGAATGTACCCTATTCTGGGCTGTTTTACTTAAGGTGAGAGCAGTAGGTAATAGCAAGCTACAGGTTTTAGTTGAAGGGCATTCCTTTCCAGCAGTAGGCAGGAAAGATGGCAGGGATGGTGAGTCTCAATCTCTTGGTCTGAGGGTTGGTAGAAATATCTCACGTAAAACCTTATGATTTCTTTTCCGTGTTTATCTTCTCATGCTTCTTGTGTTGGAGTGTCAAACTTTCTTTTCAGTTCTGGTTTTTTCAGCAGGAATGTTTGAAAGTCCTCCACCTCATTGAATGACCATATTTTCCCCTGGAATACTATACTCAATTTTGCTGGGTAGGTGATTCTTGGTTTTAATCCAAGCTCCCTTGATCTCCAGAATATCATATTCCAGGCCCTTTGATCCCTTAA
>CM053582.1:297688253-297704881 GCA_028627135.1 Pseudochirops cupreus | reverse complement strand
TTGCTTTGAGCAGGGCAGAATCTCTGCTAAGGACTCCTGCTGAGGGCTGCCTGGGGCAGGAACTGCCAGGGGCCGGAGCTGCTGGGACCAAGCTGCCTGGACGCTGAGCAGTTGCGTGCGTGAGGAGAGGAGGATCTTTGCCTGAGGTAGCCTGTCCTCTTTGAAGGCTTGAGGATGTGGGTGTTTACTACTTTGACCACATGTGCTAACTTCATCACTACTAGGTTGGCTTTGACTTTCTGGTTTTGGGACTCAGTTTTCTGGTATTTAAATGAATGCACTATCTATATTTCTTATGTAGAGAGCCTGTTCCATTTTGTGATTAATAACTATATCAGCATATTTATAGTTACTGTAGGCATTGTGAATACTGCATTGCTAATACAGTTGGTAAAGAATGGGAATCTGAGAGGTGGAGGGGTAATCATAAGTTGGGGAATGGATGAACAAGCAGGGGTGGGGGGAGGAGGCAGAAGTCCTAACATCATAATGACCAATTATGATCTTGTGGACATGACCAATATAGAAACTTATTTTTATTGACTATTCATGTTTGCAATGGGTTTTGTTTTTCTTGTATTCTCAGTTTAGGGTTGGGGTAGATGGGCAAAAAAGGTAGATTTTGGCTGGTCAAAATAAAATATGTTTAAAAAATTTTCTCATCTATAAAATGAACAAAATCATTATCCACCTTTAAAGGGTTGCTGCAAGGATCATATGAGGTAATTTATATAAAATTCTTTGTATAGCTTAAAAGCGCTGTATGAATATGAGTTATTATTATCACTATTTTAAATATTAGGATAAGTTAATGATAAATATAAACTTCTGAATGCTCAAACAATAAACATTGACAATGAAAAGCAGAACACCCTATTATAATGAAGGAAAGAAAGAGGTTCAACATACAGAATTACAAAAAAATTACAGATTTCATTTCTGAAACATTTCTATGTAATATGAAGTAGCTCAATACATTATGACATAAAAAGGGATTTAGGGAAATCACTTCTCAGTCTTCACTTCCCCTTCAGAAAAAATGAAGCAATTGGACTAGATACCTTTAAGGTCCCTTTTAATTCTAAAATCCTGGGAGTCCTAAAGAATTAACACTACTACTCAGGTACATTAAAAGCAACACCACCACTCTTAAAGTGCTCATCCTCAAAAAACAAGGTTGCTATGTTATTTTGCTAGGGTTATTTTTCTTGATATGTGCAAAGTCCTTGCCTCAACATCTGCACTTACCATTCAGAATTTAAACTGCTCTATACTGACAGAGTGCCTCTCAGAAGCTAAAAGCTTACCCAAAACAGTTCCTTCTGTCCACAAAAAGCCTGAGTTATACTGCCACAGGGCCTATGGCAAAAGTTTTAGTAAGAAACTTGTGGTGTTCAAGGTTAGAAACCATCATTGCATGAAGTGTTGTTGTGAAAATTTAAAAAAAAATTTTGGACACAAACACCTGACCACCTACCAAGTCAAAGCATTTATTACCATTTGCTTTAAGCTGTATGAGGATATGTCAGAATAGGCAGGACAGTTTCAACTAACCACTTATCATTTCCCCTATAGACTATTTCTTGTGGCAATAAAGGCCAGAGTAGTACAGGCCACTTCTGCAGCATGGAGCCTGTTAAATGACTTTTTTTTTCTTTCACTTCCACTGTCTTATATGAAACTATTTCCAGATCCTGCGATTTCCTGATATACTCCTCTGAATACTCTCTAGTTTATTAATGTCCTTCTGAAAAGCCGGCATCTAAAACTGAATACAAATCAAACTACAGATGAAGTCAGAGCAGCACAGTATATGGCAGAACTCTTACTTCCTATTATGACCTGGATACTATCTTTTCATTAATGTAACCTAAGATTATATCCTGAAATGTGGGGGATGAAGCACAATTGATTCAGGCCACCTCTAGCTCCTGGTCTCCTGTAATGAAAGGATGGGCTGCAGGGGAATGTGGAAAACCTTTGTTTTCTGTTCTGCTTCCCATTTATATAATCACAGTTATTTGGAATTGAATTTTAAAATTTCTTTTCCTTGGATAAAATACAAAGTTAATCAACCCTAAAGGGAAAAGCAAACCTCTAGAGGATTCTTCCCCAATTCCCAACATATTGGATAATAACTTCGTAAACTTCACACTCCAACCCTCAATTCAAACATACAATTAAATGTTCTTCTGCTTTTCACCAATATTTATAGGCAGGTAAGACTGAAAAAAAAATTCTCAAAAGATATGTACCACACAAGTGTGGAATATTTAATGCTTGATGAATTTTGTTGGTATTTTTACTATGAGCTCACTAAGTGCAATTACGTAACAGGCCAAAACCAAAATCATCCGGGAACAAAAGACAAATTAAAAAAACCCTTTGGGTAATTACTTAACTACCTGAGGGATAGGAATTGTTCTAGAAAGTCAGTCCAGAGCATGAGCTATATTCAGTAAGGTTTTTTTTTCAATAAAACATTTTACAAAATTTAAGTTTTTAGGGTTGTTAGGAAATAAAGGCATTCCAAAATATAATGCAAAAGTGCCTATTTCTTCAACTGTGCTATGCTTTCACAATTATGCTAGGGTTCTTTTACCCTCTATGAATATGACACAATATAATAACAATAAGCTTGCTGCTAAATGGGTAAAATAAACAAGCAAAACTTAAATTTCTTTCATTATAATTCACATGGATGACATGGCACAACATACCAGATGTAGCTGAATAAAAAGGAGTAAGTTACAAACTTGGGAGAAAAAGTTGGCTCAATTTGTCTCTTAACTTAGAATTTTCCCCTTTACTAAACTGTTATGATTTATTGATATATTCAGATTTGGTATACTGGATTACCAGATTTAAAACAATTACTTCTTTAACAATTTAGATTATAAGAATTTTCATTAAAAGTATAAGTAAAAACTCTAATTATAAAAGAATTCCAAGACTTACAGGTTGAACTATATAAAATGTCAAGCAATCTTTTAAGACAAGTATCTTTTTTTAAGGCATAAATCTGTTTTTTTTTCCTTTTGATCAAGAATTATAAAACAAATGATTTTTCATCCATTTGAAAATAAGTCACCTTTAAGTCTATGAAAACCTAAGGTACAGTTCAACGTAATGATTCATAGTTTCTCTAATAGAAAGATTCAGCAGTTCTCAATCGAGACCTTTATTCCTTCTCTGAATAAATGATGCCTGAAATTTTTATTCTTGTTCTAATGGAATTTCAATGGCCTTCACTGCAAATCTACTGGAAATTTTTGCATATTAAGTGGAAAAAATTAAATGATGTTAACCACATTTTAATGTGATTAAGGCTGACAGGGTCATTATTTCTGCTAATCACTCAGTTTTAAAAGCTCAAACAAAACTTTGTAACAGACAGGGTTTTAAATTTGCTGTGTATATATTGAGAATTTTAAAAAATATATTAGAAAAGAGGGGAAAAAACCCCTTACTTTATGCCAAGAAAAAAAACTCCTGAGTATTTCCTACAGTTTGCAGATGGATTCCATTACACTTAATCTGGTGATGTAAAAACAAAAATGCAAAACAATCTTACACTGCATATGCTCCTCTACTTGCTTTCTTCTAAAAGACTATGAGGTTAAGAGAATGCCCTATTTGGAATTTCAAGTTCAGTGTTTTCCATTTACTACTAAATGGAAACAAGGATGCTTTCTGCTTTAGATCTTACAGCAAACTGAAAGCAGAATCACTGATTTCATGTGCAATTGCTCCCCAATTTCAATATTCAGTTTTATATAAACATGTAGAGAGATTATGAAAATTCCAAAGATGCCAACGTAAACTTAAAAACTGGACTAAGAATTGTAAAAAAGAAATTCAAATATGATCAAGCATGGTCACAATGTCCTTTTCAGAGAAAGTGTATCAAGAGTAGCACTAATTTCGTCAACACAGTGCAAGAGATTCAAGTGGGTCTCAGGACTAAGAAGTGTAAACACTTGAATTCTATGTCACTTAATACCATAAAGCTATCTTCTTCTTCTGCCGGTACCAACAGATAAGGTCATTTGTAGGTTGATATTCTTTGGCAATTTTGTACTCTCTGAAAAACTACTGCATTCATGAAGCAAGACTGGAAAGGTACTTAGCCAAGAAGACTTAATCAGTCTCTTCTTAGATCCTATTTTCTGAGAATATCAATATTTTCCATAAAGATAAAACACACAATTAAGTTAGGCATATAAACAATACACCTATTTAACAATGAACCAAATAAAAACACTTCACAATCTCATTTAGTTGACTGTCATCTGCTTAACCAATACTGCTTAGTTGAAAATTATCTTTACCTTCAAGCTATTATAGGGATAATTTATGAAAGTGACTTGGGGTTCTAACTCATCTCTGTGTGTAAAGAGTGATGACTATTCTTAATCTAGCAGTTATAGCCTTTACAAAGACAAAATAAATGATCCTGAAGGATAATGAGCAAATGATTTTTTAAAACAAACACACACCTGAAGTTCAGACAGTCTAATTCATAGTGATTCACCTCAATCTAATAAACTTTAACCATGCTCAATGACTAAAAACAAAAGACTTCTTGCATGATGATGATACATAAATATTTTGAGCATTGTAGTTTTTCTTAAGCTGCATGAAACCATGATCTCTGCAGACAATAGTCAAACTAACAATTATAAAACTTAAGCTACAGGTGCAGTACCTTTATCCAAAAACTATCATCTTTTCTCATGGCAAATTACTGTACTGCATACAAATAGACATATTCAGTTAGCTGCAGGATCACAATCTAAGGAGCTAACAAAAGCACAGCACCTGCCCATAAACAAGTCCATTGAAATGCAATTTAGTGCTAAGGTTTGAGGAATTACTATTCAGCTTTCACATTCTACATGATAACTAGACTACTTTTGAGTAAATACTTCAGTTTGAACACCTTTTATGAAGGGAAAAAGATAAAGAGCCTGTAGGAATTCAGAAGTATCAAGAAAAAAGTTATATACTAATATTACACCGTAGCCAAAATCTTTTATATACTTAAATAAATATTGGACTTTGTTTTAGTGTGATGGCATGCACTGGTGCATCAACTAATAACTCTCTGGAATTTTTTTGCTCATCTAAAAAGAGTTCCCTGCTGAACGTTCTAATGCATCTTATTGTGAATCTCCAGCAAATAAAACTCAACGTATGAGCTCATGATGTGCTTTGCTGCTGGAAAGTCACGGACTCTGTGGGAAGCTTTTTATCTTCCCAGCAGCCAGCTCTCTGAGAACATCAGTGCAGCTACTGTAGTTACCTGTAGATTACTTGTATTTTCTCACATCTGTGTCCAGCAATCTAAGCCATGATGATAAAGGGTCATTAGGTTTTGAGTGAGGAAGGGGATGGACTAGACAATTTGCTCTGATAAGCTCCTTGTTGTGAGCTCCAGTTTAGAATGTGAAATGCTGGGTAGGTACACTTTTACACAGGTAGTGAGAAGATTATTTTTTTCCACACCACCAATTAAAAATGCTGTTACTATCTCAAATTATCCTAATGACATACATTTTAGTTTTTAGCTTTACAATTAGAAGTATTTAAGTGAAATAATTTTCTGCCAACAAAATGGACATCAATGCTCTATTAGCTACAAAGAATCCAGGTACAATTACTAAGATAACTGCTGTTTGGAGCACAGCAAAGCAATTTCCCACAGTGGGACTTACAGTTCAATTTACCAGTTGGGCAAATATTTTGTGCTCTGTAGTGGTCTAGAGAGTTAAAAGCTATAGGTAATATTGGATCAGTGTTATAGTTGTGGAAAAGTTTCTTCAACCCAAATAGGTTATTTAGATTCAAAAATAAAAATGCTTTCCCCTCCAAAATATCAAATAATGATTAAGTCTTTTCATTAATGTGAGATGTCACTGTAGTCTTTGAGTGTTTTCCCCCCCAAATCATTCACAATTTATAACTACATACTGTAGTTATTTTGCACATCTATTTTGTTCACCAAATCAGGTTGGTACTTAATCACATTGTCCCCCACTAATCAGCTGATAGTCTATTTTATTTCTTGATTGGATTATAGAATGATTAAGACTAATTACTTCATCTAAAATGATCTAGTAAAAAGCAATGTGGAAGGCTATAAACTATAAATGGAAGCAGAATAGAGAATGTATCGTAGTATAGTTTACAACTAGGTAAACTATAAAGCTTGGCTATACCAAAAGATGTGTGTTTAACTATAGAAAGATAGGAGGACCAAAAAAGCATGTAATGCTTTACCTTTTTCTTCAGAATAGTAGAGTCCTCCTAATTTCCTTACCATTACTTCTGTTAAAAATAATCACAGAAGTAATATGAGAAAATTAAGTGGAATCAGCAACCAGAACAATATATGTATCCCTCCCTTGAAAAGCAAGAGACAAAGATAAATTTATATGAAAAAAGAAGAAAATTGAACATTAAAATATTACATAATGATTTACACTCATTGTTTTAAAAAATAACATTCATTAGGAGGTTTTAAAATATTTCTATGTTGCTGAAGAATATCAAGAGGTTCATTCTGAGAGCTCTTAGTATGAAGCTCAAGAAAATAATGCTTTCCTAAAATACATTAAAAACACAATAAATTTTTTTTTTAAAGTCCTTCAGGTCTTTCTTTTAAATCTGAGTCTACTGAATGTAGTAATGACAAAAGATATTGCTGTTATCACCTTACGTTCATTTATTAAAGTCCAAATTTCTATAAGACACAACATTCTGGTTACTGGCATTAATGTCCTAAAGCAATATAGGAACATGAATCCATAATAATTATTCATACACCAAGCAACTATAAAACTAAATCATTTCTGAAGACTCGAATGTGTCAAGAACTTTGACAATTATGACTGGAGCCAGGAAACTGTAGCAGTGCAGAATTTCTTATGAATTTCTCCAGTTACTTTTTATAAATGCTGTCTTAGATGACAGCTTAATGTGTACCACATGCAATATTTATTCTTCTTCAGTGTCAGACTGTCTAGCCATCCAAGGGAATACAAAGAATGTCACTTATTAGGATAAAAGCACAGGGAAGGTAATCAAGGACATATGTAACATCAGCCAATCATGCCCTATTTCAACATCCTATTCCATTCATAACAGTTCAACAATTATTTGCTTACTGATAACTTGCTTTCAGGCTGTTTGTGTTCCCCATAATGGTGGTTTGCATTTATTTTGCTCTTTAGAATTGGACACTTGCTGTGCCATGGATGTTTGTCAAAACTTTATATCTTCTGTCAGAAATAGCTTAGCATATCAAATAATTTCTATTTGTCAGGAACTACTAATATAATAATCCAGTAACCCCTTGTCGATATGGCATTAAAATAACTAGGCATAAAGGAGCTAATAACAATTAAATATTTTATAACCAGCAAAAGAAAATATTTTTCTAAAAAGCAATATAAAAGAAAAAGTTTTAAAGGATCATTAGACATGTTAGTCAGTTGCCATTTTGTAATGCCTTCTGCATACTACCAATAAACAGTCTTCCTTTTATCTCAATCCACCAGTAAAGTCTACTGTTAGGCTGACAACTTTTTACAACGTAAATTTGATATGAGTGATTCAAATTATCCAAAGAGAGGAGAGAGCATATGGAATCACAAACAAACAAACGTGTCACCCCAAAAAGCTTAATTTAAAAAATGTGTCCTGTCATGTACGAATAATTATGAAAGGTATAATTATAGAGCCAGTTTACTGACTTATCTAAAAAGCTCTTTAAATGAATATGACATCTAATACCCCTACAAGCAGCAGAGTATTCACGTTCTATTTCAAAGGATTCATAATACTTACTTAAAAGTTGTGAAAGTTATAAACTAGGAAAAAGATTAGGACTTTAGTTTTGGTTTCACCACTAATATGATTTGTTTAAAGTTACTTAATTTCTCCAACTTCAGATTCTTCATCTATAAAATAAGAGAACTGTCCCAAACAAAATGGGATCTACTAGTTGTAGAATTCTATTATTTCGATTACAAGAAAGACAAAAAAACAACCAAATTATTGAGTCATGAAGATAAGAACAAATAAACCATGTCAATTTTCTGTCCCTGTGGAACAGTTTTCCCCCACACAAAACCACTGAAGTAATATGAGAAAATTAAGAGGAATCAGCAACCAGAACAATATATGCACTCCTCCCTTGAAAAGCAAGAGACAAAAATAAATTTATATGAAAAAAGTAACTGAACGTTAAAACATCACATAATGATTTAAATCTTTTTTTAAATGAGAAGGGAGCGTTAGTTGTATAAAAGTGGAATTAAACAATATACTTTAAAATATTTTAAAAAGTGCTCAAAAGAGACAAATAGCTGGGCTAATTAAATAGCCTCCCACAAAAGCAAATCTGGGTAATTAATAAAACATTTCCCTCTATAAAGCACATCATTTCCTAGCCATCCCAGGAGTTAAGAATTGACATTAATATAGCATTTTAAGATTGGCAAAATACTTTAGATGCATCTTGTAACAATTCAGTGAGGACACAATTATATTAGAAACTATTATCATTTTAACTTGCATGGTGAGTACTGAATCATGGCTGCTGTTTCGAAAGCAGGTGAGGGGATGGGGATGGTGGGAAGTTAGAGGGCAGGTAATCCATCTATATAGGATGTAAGAAGTAATGAGGAAGCCTCATCTTGATTACTGACAAGAGAAACAGGTTACAATTTCCCAAGAGCTGCTGTTCTCTTTGCTCAAATGCTTCAAAGACACTCTTAGCACCTACCTGTCAGTAAAGTTCTCTAATGATGGACATAGGGACTGGCATATTGTTACAGTTAAAAAAAAAAAAACCCTAAATTTCAAAATTAATTTGCAGGAACACAATACCTCAAGATGTAGGTGGAATGCTCAAGCAATTCTCAAACAATGATACCTTCTTATTCTCCTGGAAAATTATATGGTTGATAAAATTTACTTAATACTATTATGAGCCAAAACATAGAAAAGTACTTCCCTACCTCAAGCTAGATGATTCTGGGTCTGTATTATATATTCTCTTCCATCAGACTATAAGAACCATGAAAGCAAAGAACCAATGCAAATATTTTTATTTTTTTAGATTAATACTACAGTGTTCTACAAATGTTAAAGGTTTAATAATGGCTTGCAGAATTCAAAGTATTGTGGGTATATTTAAAACATATGGAATAAATCAGAAAGGTGTGATCACTTATTTGCCTTGTAAAGAATTAATATACTGAATTGAAGCCATTAAGGGCAGAGACAAATTTCGTTTTTATCTTTGTTTCTCCAACTATTTCTTAAATGATGATGAAAAAGAAAACTCAGGGAAATGAACAAAATAAACAATAGTGTATTTCTGTTTAGTCAGACCCTTAACTTAAAAAAAAAAAGAGTTCAAAATAAAGACCAATTTAGAGGAATGACTAAAAATGAGAAAACGTTATGAACATAACTGAGACAACTCCAACTTGGTCCACAGAAACAAGGTGTTGAAGCCCCAAAATAAAACAAGGTGTTGAAGCTCCAAAATGGGAAATATATAAAAGAATAGACATTGACACAAATTATTACCATTTCCTAGAAAAGTTTAACCAATATGAAACAAGTGTCACAATGAAAATCAAATGAGCCTGGAAACCACTTCATTCAGTAAACACTTAATATCCATGTCTACCAGAGAGATATGGCAGCCAAGTAAAAGATGCTTTAGAATACAGCTTAGAATAGTGTTTCCCACACTGCAGTTTGTAAACTCCTTCTTAGAAAGGGTTCACACTAAAGATTCCTTAATGACACTTTAAGCAGGAAAACGTATTTCCCTTCTGTGAAAAAAAGCATGTGCATGTTTGAAGTATTACAGGCTTGTTTCTATAACAACTTGAAACTATTCTAATGATATACATAACAACTTTGGCATTCAGGCAGTAATAATATATTATATAATTTTGGCCACTTTTAGGTGCAATTTGTCATTGCAATTTCTCAACCTATCATCAAATTGTTTCCAAACTACCACAAAGGTTTGACATTGAGTACAAATCAATTCCCAAGATATGGTCAGATGTATGAGCATATCCTCTCTTGTGGTGTGTACACTTCAAAGTAGCAACCTCATTTCCCTCTGTTACTATAATTGTACCTCATCAGCTATGTAAACACAAGACTAAGATGCTATGAACAAATAGCATAACTGTCAGGCTGTTTGAAAGCCATGACTGCTGGGCATGCACATTACAAGCTATCCTGAAGCCATCAAAGACCATCGCAAATATTTTCTATAAACAAACCTAGTATTGCCTCTCATTTCAGTATTAAGACTATTTTCCAATTTAAATTTATTCTTGGTTTATGTTATTATTCTTCTATCTGGTGCATTTTCAAATGAATTGGCTGGAAACATTGGTCAGTCATTCAAGGGAGTTTTGATGAGAATGTACCCGGTATGCCAGTGACAGAAGAAAATAAAGTTATATCTTAAGAGAGTCTTTCCTATTAGGTAAGCTTGTCATTTTAACACAGTACTTGTCATCAGCTAGTAAAAAAAAGTAAATTTTTCTAGCTACTCACTTTTATTGACTAGCTAGGTGACTAAACATCTTAAAATTTCATCTCTTAGTGAGGAGACCGTAAAATTCTCCCACTAATTTCCACCACATATTCGTGTGAGCAAGCATTTTTACTTATCTTTTTTGTTTTAAATCAAAATATAGAAAGAAACTCAATGTGGAAATAAATTTAAGATTGTACTTGTCTGGTATGGAACCAAATGCTGCAAACCACTGTTAAAAAAAGAAAGCACAACAAAAATTAACTCCATATATGTTATATGAATAATATATCATGTTAAACATCTAAGTTTCAATTTATTTTATTAAAATGCTATGTGTGTTCATTAACACTTATAAAATAAAATAAATTTAATATGAAGTCTTATGAATAGTAAGCATTGGGGGTGGGTAGGTGACATAGTGAATAGAGCACCAGTCCTGGAATCAGAAGGACCTGAGTTCAAGCCCAGCCTCAGACACTTAACACTTAGCAGCTGTGTAAACTTGGGCAAGTCACTTAACCCCAACTACCCTGCCTCCCCCCTCTAAAAAGCAAAAATAAATAAACAAGTAAGCATATGTAGGAAGTTTTACCATTGGATTACTTCTTTTAAATGACATAGTAAGACTTGTTCTTTAGAAAAATCCCTTAGGCAGCAGTGTGGAGGATTGTTTGAAAGGGAAACTTGAAGTTGGAGAGATCAATCAGGAGGTTAATGCAATGATACCAGTAAGAGGAGATAAAGAGAAAAATTAGGTTGTGGCTATTTGAGTAGACAGAATACAGTTGTTGGAAAGAAAGAAACAATTTAAAGCAGGGATTCTTAAACTGGGATTTGTGAACTTATTTTAAAAAATTGTTATATATTCTAAAATAATTGGTTTCCTTTGTAATTCCATGTATTTTAATTTTATGCATTAAAAAAATATTACTTATGAAGTTTATAGATTTGAACAGATGGCCAACAGGCTATGTTTTCAACACCAAAAAAGGCTAAGAATCCTTGATCTAGAGGAAGGTCCTTAGTATGTGAGGTAAACCTTGAGTGGAGAACTGATGAGACATGGACAATAATACCAGATCTATAAAAAAATGATTGAATATCTACAGAGAAAGAGACCGCAGATCCATCAAAATGGTAACGTAATGTAATACTGATAGTTACAGGTCAATAACAACACTAATAAAGCATTTCCACATGTTTGGTAAAGCAGTCACAGGATCATAGATTTAGAATTAGAAGGTGAATATTAGAGGTCATACAATCCAATACCTTAATTTTGCAGATGAGGAAACTTGAGGCCCAGTCAGTCACACAGCGCAATAAGTCACAGTAGTAATTTGCATTTAAATCTTGTTTCCAAATTCAAGGCTCATTACAAAATTACTTCTCAAACCCTTGCAATACACTCTCCAATTCTACTCCTCTAAGAAAACAAAAGTATTCTCCAAGATTAGCTGCTAAACTAGATGGCCTTTTCTCCATATGAGACCTTAGTCAGAGGCCATCCTTCAACTCTTTGTAGCTTTTGACACTGCTGCTCATACTCTATTCCTGAACGCTTTCTATTATCCTGCCTTTCATTACATCGTTCACTCTTGTTTCACTATGGATTTGATTTTTCTTCAAACTAAGAAAACACAAAGATGTTCTAAAGGAGCTTCAACTCTCTGTGAATTTTCTCAATACTGCTTCAATTCAACAGTAATTGAGATGTTTGCCCAAGAAGGTGCCAAATGGTCATATAGTGATAAACATCTCCTTATTAAACAGAGGTAATAGAAAACGAGGTCCAGGTTGTGAAATATGGTGTAACATCAACAATGTTAGTCTGTTTACATAACTGTATTTTTCTGTTATAAAGGAGATATGAGGCAGCGGGGAATGGGAAAGGATACGAAGAAGTAACTGTCATATGTAAACAAAAAGGCATTTTAAAAATGTGCAATGTCATCATTCTGACTCTAAGGAAGTAGAGCTATGTAGTTCTGAAGAATATATAATAGTACCTGTTTTTTAAGGTTAGTTTTGCACTAAATAGTAAGGATACACATGCCCGTCAAGTGAGTTCTGATGCACTGCAAAGAGCCTAATAAAATGCACCAAATTACTATGCAGCCAAATATGGACAAGAATTTTAATACATATGACTGAACTGTTGTATCAGGATAATCATTCCTACTAGACTGCAGGCCTTTAAACCCCGGGGGCCTGTGGAAAACATGCAAGTTATCCTTGAATTCATATATACAGACTCCTAATTACAAAAAAATACCAGACATCTCATTAAATCTTTCAGCATAATAAATAAGCAAAGGTGTGTTTTACAGACTGAGTAAATACTATTTTTCAAATATATGTACTGTTATGATTAATGAAATGCAAACTGTTTCAAAAGTTCCTGAAGTCCTAGTCTTTTCCCATCATTCATATTTTAACCCAAAAGATGCTAATAATATAACTACTATCACATGTATGTATGTATGTATGTGTGTGGGTATACACATATATATGTATATGTAGGGGGGAGGGAAATGTCTATGAAATATTTCCATTCAATCTCGTATCATCTCCTTGGCCACCAAAAAAAATTACAAAACATTTAAAGAGTTTACAAAGTACTCACAAAAGTTAATCAGGCAATAAATGCTTATTAAGTTCCTACTATGTGCCAGGCATTGTGCTAACTACTGGGAGTACAAAAAGAAGTTCCTGTCCTCGAGAGCTTGAATCTGCAGCAGCTTTCAAATCTCATCAATCTCCTCTGCCCCTCTGATCCAACCCTGGATCTTCAGGACAGGATGATAGACTCCAGAGCCTCCATGCAAGGAAAGGGCTCAGAACAGTCTTTTTCCCATTTCCCATCAGTGACACTGCTTTAGGACTTCTCTGGACTCTCTATCATGCCTTCCTTCCCCAGGAAACTCATCACCGGAAAATCTCATTATGCTGCAACAGTAACTCTACCTTTACACAAGTCATCAGAAGCCTCCGCCTCTCTCACTGGAGGGGACAGAGCTTATACTTCTCCCCATTTACCACCAGCTACAATTCTTGTGGACTTGCCCCTTGCCCCTCGCCACTTCAGTTTCCTTTTGCGTTGTGTTCTCCCATTCGATTATAAGTGGTTTAGGTGCAGAGATTGTCTGTTTTGATTAGTATTTGCATCCCCAGAGCTTACCACACTGCCTGGCACACAGCTGGTCTTTGTTTTAACACATGTTAACTGATCAAATGACTGAATATAATGGGGGAGACGATAAGCAAACAAGTACAAATAAGCTCTATAAAGAAATAAGAAAGGACAGAAGGAAGGCACTGTAGAATTAAAAGGAGTATACAAAGTATATGTCTCAACGATTAGGTGGGATAAGGAGTACAAATAATTTTTTTAACTCGCCCCAAAATTTATTATTTGTGGGATTCTTTCCCTTCCTGCCATCCCCCACCCACTAAGAAGGCAAGAAAAATTATATCAATTACACATGTGAAACAATGCAAAACTTATTTCTTTATTAGCCATATCACAAAAGAAGAAGAAAAATGAAAATAAAAATCACACTTCAATTTGCACTGAGAATTCATCGTTCTCTTTCTGGAGATGGTTAGCATTTTTTTCATCATGGGTCCTTTGGAATTGTCTTGGATCATGGTATTGGTCAGAGTAGCTGAGTCTTCCAGTTGAATCATCATTATAACATTGCTGTTAACTGTGTACAATGATCTGGTTCTTCTCCCTTTGCTTTATGTCAGGTCTTGATACATAGGTCTTGCCATATTTTTTTTCTGAAACCACCCCTTTCATCGTTTCTTACAGCACAATAGTATTCCATCACAACTGTACAGCACAACTTGTTCAACCATTGCCCAATTGATGAGCATCTCCTCAATTTCCAACTCTTTGTCACCACAAAAAGAGCTGCTAAAAATATCTTTATACAGATAGGTCTTTTTCCTTTTTCTTTGACCTCTTTGGGGTAAAAGTAATAGGATTGCTGGGTCAAAGGGTATATACAGTTGCATTGTTTTAATTTGTAACACAGAATGTGTGGACCAGATCACAACTCCACCCACAGCCTATTAGTCTATCTATTTTCCCCTCATCCCCTATAGCATTTGTCATTTCTGACAGGTGTTCAGTGGAACCTCAAAGTAGTTTTTAATTTGCATTTCTTTAATCAACAATGATTCTGAGCATTTTTCATATGACTACAGATAGCTTTAATTTCTTCTGAAAACTGCCGGTTCATATTGTTTGGCCAGAGAGTGGCTCTTATTTTTGCAAATTTTGCTCAGTTCCCTATATAGATAAGAAATGAGGCCTTTACCAAAGAAATTTGTCCTTAAAATTTTTTATATTATTTTATTGTCTATGGCACCTTTTACCAAAATGTAGTTTCCCTGCTTATCATTTTTAATTAGGTGTATTTTTGCTTTACCATTGTCTAAAATATTCATTGCTACCCCTGCCTTTTATATTTCAGCTAAAGCATAATAGATTCTGCTCTATTTATTTTAACTCTTTGCGTGTTCTTTCTATTTTAAGCATGTCTATTATAAACAGTAAATATATCGTTGTATTCTGGTTTCTAATCCATTCTGTTATACACTTGTTTTATGGGTGAGCTCATCCCCATTCATATTCAGTTATGATTACTGTGTATTTCCCTCCATTCTATTTTCCTTCTCTCTATATTTTTATCCTTGTTGTTCAGATATGTCTGACTTCTTTTTTTTTTAATGTTTTTGGAGGGGGGGGAAGGCAGGCAATTAGGGTTAAGTGACTTGCCCAAGGTCACAGAGCTAATCAGTGCTAAGTGTCTGAGTTCAAATTTGAACTCTGGTCCTCCTGACTCCAGGGCCAATACTCTATTTACTGTGCCACCTAGCTATGCCACATCTGACTCTTTGTGACCCCATTTGGGGTTTTCTTGGGAGAAACACTGGAGTGGTTTGCCATTTCCTCCTCTAACTCATTTTATAGATGAGGAAATTGAAGCACACAAGGTTAAACGACTTGCCCAGGGTCATATAGGGTCGAGTAAGTATCTGAGGCCAGATTTGAATTCAGGAAGGTGAATTTTCCACTCCAATGCTCTATCCACTCCACCACCTAGCTGGCCCCTCCCCTTTAAACCTGTCCCTCTTCAAGTCTTTCTTGCTTCCCACTACTACCTCCTTTAATTTGCCCTCCCTTTTTATCATTCTCTCTCTCCCTTCTATATCTTTTATACTCTTTCCCTCCTATTTTCCTATTGCTTTAGATTTCTATATCCAGCTGTGTATATATGTATTCTTCCCTCTTTGAACCAATTCTGATGAGATTGAAGTTCAAGCATTGCCCACCATCTCCCCATTTCCCCTTTCACTATAAAACTTCTTCCTTATGCACCTCTTTTATGTGAGAAAAATTTCTACATTCTATTTCTCCCTCCCCCCTTCTCCCTGTGAATCCCTCTTTCTCAACTCTTCATCTTTTTAAAGTGATCATCACAACAGTCAACTCACACCTGTGCCCTTTGTCTATGTAGATTCCTTTTAACTGCCCTACTAATGATAAAGTTCTTAGAGGTTACATGTATCATCTTCCCATACAGGAATGTATTGAGTCCCTTATGATTATTCCTAAATGTTTATCTTTTTATGTTTCTCTTGAATCTTGTGTTTGAATGTCAAATTTAGTAGTACAAAATATTATTCTCATTTTAGAGGTAAAGAATTTTTTTAATTTATTTTATTTACTTTTAGTTTACAAGATTCAATTCCACAATCCCTTGAGTTTCAAATTTTCTCCCCTTCCTCCCCTCCCATGGTGGCATGCAATCATGTATAGGATCTGCAAATACTTTCACATGGTACAATAGTTTGGTTATATAGAAGGGTTGCAACAAATGAGTGATCACTGAGAAAAAAACAAACAAACATGAAAAAGAACAATAGCATGTTTTGCTTCAGTCTCCATTTAAACTATAGTCTTTCTAGATCTTCTCTGAGTTTAGATATCTCCTTCCATCCTGAGGCTTGTAGAGTTGTCTTTTAGCTGTGC
>CM053582.1:297639801-297687753 GCA_028627135.1 Pseudochirops cupreus | reverse complement strand
AGCTAATCAATGCCAGAAGCAGGTTTGAATCTAGGTCTCTCTCTTCTTAATCTAAAGTACTGCCCCTTCCTCTCGACCACATTATTATGCATTAGAAGATCCTTATTGTCCAAAATAAAAGGGAGGAAGCACTACTTCAAAGCTTAAATCTAATGACAACCTTTATTATACATGAATTTTCTGCAGAAAAAGTCTACAAGTTCTAAATTACTGTGCAATCAGAAATATGCCCAATGAAAGGGAAGCTGGAGTTAATTTAAAATATAGACTTTATGTTACTTTCATTTTGGAATTCAGCAGATAGGTTAGAAATGATTTTTAAAAAGAAATATAAATCCTGAGTACTAAAATGCCTAACAAAAAAGGAACTTATCTAAGTAGCAATCATATGAGTGGAAACATAGCTATAAGTGAGTTATGAGTAAAATATATTCTACATCAGACTTAGTATGGGGAGGAGGATATATATATCTACCTATCCATAGGGAACCTATGCATCCATAGCTAACTCTCTATCTACAAGTCTTTCATTTTTGCATAGTAGCTATGAGTGCTGGATATGGGATCACAAAGATCTGAGTTTGAAAAATACTTCCAACAATTACCATCTAAGGATGCAAAAAAGTAATTTAGTTTCTCTAAGTAGCATTTTCCACATATGTTAAAATGGGGATAATACTGGCAGAACCCATCTCATAGCGTTGTTTTGAGGCTCCAAGGAGATAATATATTTAAAGTGTTTTCCAACTCTTAAAGCACTATGTAAATGTCAGTTATTATCCTCAACAGAATGTAGGTCTCTTGAAGATAAAGGTTACGTTTTAAAGTCTGTATCCCCAGTGCACAGCAGTGTCTGACACAATGTAGCCATTAATAAATGCTTGATAAGTTGAAGATATTAATATAAAGTTAATATAAAGTATTAATGTGCAAAGGATATGAACATTTCTTCAAAAAAGTCAAATTAAGCATCACATGACTGATTGCTCCTAAAAAAGTCAAATTAAGCATCACATGACTGCTCCATATTATTCTAAGAAACACACAAAATAGCTCTGAGTTTTCATTTATATCAAAAATTAAATTTATCTTAATTTGGAAAAGAGAAATAATCAGTGAAGAGGCTGCAGAAAAAAAACAGGTATACTAATACAGTGCTGGGGGAGCTGAGAATTAGTACAAATACTCTAGAAAGCAAGTGGAAATTATGCTTTTTAAAAAATGGCTGCTTCTGCTGTGACTGCCATTGGGGCTACAACAGCACCACAGCCATGGCCGTTTGATACCTCAATAGCCGTGGACCCCAACAAGGACCACAAAGTTACCAAAAAACATTTCGCAGCTATCACACTGCCATCACTGGGCATTTGACCAAACACACCAAATTCGTGAGAGATATGATCTGGGAGGTGCGTAGGTTTGTCCCTTAAGAGAGGAGGGTCATGGAATTGTTAAACGTCTCCAAGAATAAGCAGCCTTTTAGTTCACTTAAAAAAAAAAAGGTGGGCACTTAAATCCTGGCCTAGAAAAGAGAGGACCTCAGCATCGTCCTGGGTGTTGTGAGGAAGGCTGTAACTGTTCCCTGACCACCTTCCCAACTCACCCATTAAAGATCTGACAAAAGGAAAAAGATAATAAAAATAAAAAGGGCTAAAATGTCCATAGCCTTTTATTCAGACTTCTTGCAGCTGGGCCTATACACTAAGGAGGTGAAAGATAGAAGGAAAAGTCTTTTACACACCAAAATATCCATCAAAGCACTTTTTTTGTGGTAGCAAAGAATTGTAAATGAAGTCAATGCTCATAGACTGAGGAATGGTTAAAGTATAGTACATGAAAGTAGAAAAATATTTCTGAGCTATAATAAACAATGAAAATGAAGAAATCACAAGCACAGAAAGGCACTGGGATTTTGTGGTGGTCTTCAGACAAAAGTCATTAAACGCTATAGAAAATTTCCCCAACATGATCCAGTATATAACTTTATTATAATCAGTCCCAGAACACACTGACAGACTAATGTGATAAGTTCCCTGTCTGCCTAAATGTCATGTCATGTTTTCCATCTATAAAGTTTTTCCACTGCAGATGGTAAAGGCAAGAAAGATGGGGGTGTCCTCAACAGAAAAGGAAAGGTAGGTGAGTGGGGCAGGAGTGTTGAGGTGAAAGATAATGAATTCTTTTTTACTCATATTGATTCTGAGAAGTACATAGGACTATCCACGTGGGGTTATCTAATAGATTGCTGGTGATTTTGAAAGGACTTTGGGAGAGAAATAAGGGCTAGACAAGCAGATTTCAGTGACATTTGCACAGAGACTATAGCTGACCTCAGGGGGGTTGAAAGATTGAGAAAAAAAGAGGTCAGTGAGAAAGCTGTAGGGTCCACTTATACAAAGGGGGTAGGATATGGATAATGGTCCAGGAAAAGGACAAAGAAGGGGACAGACAAGAAGGAGAAACAGGGGAAAAACAGTTTAAAAAATTATACCAAACTAATGGATCCCTTTTCAAGCACAGCTATTTATTTTCCACAATGCTTTTTTAGAAATTTTAAAGAAAATGTTTATACTGTAAATCTTCTCTAGTGTTTCACAAATTACATCACATATCTTTTAACAGCATCTTGATTTATATAATCTATCAATTAACTTATTTATAAAAAGTATTCTTAGTAAGTTCTACACTAGTAAGAAGAACAGAGAGAAATCTAATTTCAAGAAATGTTCTCACAGTATTGGTCCAAAGGAGAATGATCACACAGTATACCTGCTCTTTCACAAGAAAAGAAGTTTTAAAAACAGCACTTCAAAAAAGGTAAAGAGGTTAATGCATGAAATAGGTGCTCCACAGTCCCTGAATTTAATTTGACAAGATTTCCCATTTAATACTACTCTGTATTAAAACACAGCATGTTTTAAAACTTGCATTACAGTATTTTAAAAATATCTTACAGAGTTTTGAATGGAATTTTGGCATATATTCTTTCTAGGTCTATTCTCATAAGGAATTAAAAATTAAGTGGGAAATAAGAAATCAAAGGCGTAGGTCAAAACATGGGAAATGAAATCAAGAACCTGGACTAAAAATAGGAATTATTAAAGTTGGGAACTGACATAAATATTCTAGAAAACAACTTGGAAGTACTCTTGAAGAGTCACTAAATGCCACCAGCATAAAAACAAAGAAATCAATTAAACTTAATAATAGTAATGACAATGATTTACATTATGTTTAAGAGTTTGTGAGATGCTTCACAAATGTTAACTCATTTTGATCATCACAACAGCCCTAGTGAGATAGAGGATATTATTATATCCTTGTCACATATGAAGAAACTGATGAGAGAAAGAGGGAGAGATAGAAAGACACAGAGAATTGTCAAAGATTCCACAGCTATTAAGTATCTGAAGCAGGATCTGAACTCAGGTTTTCTGGACTCCAGTTCCTTTACTCTATCAACTGAGCCATCTAACTAGTTAAAAGAGCAAAGGTAAAAAAAGTAAAAAGGGGAACGGCTAGGTGGCACAGTGAATAGAGCACCGACCCTGGAATCAGGAGGACCAGAGATCAAATCTAGACCCAGACACTTAACACTTACTAAAACCATGTGACCGTGGGCAAGTCTCTTAACCCCAACTGCCCTGACTTCCCCACTCCAAAAGGCACACACACAAAAAAGTAAAAGGGAATTGAAGATGAAATGGGAGGCTAAATTCTTTGAGGATAGGGACTACATACATCTGATTCTCAGTATCTATCTTCAAGCAGTTGTCAAATGCTATGGTATCTTAATGAAAATTGTTGACATAGAAGACGTAAAAAGAAAATGACATGTTGTAATTGTCTTTACTTTGCCATTCAATAAAAATATTTTCTTTTAATTGAAAAAACATAAGATACTAATTCATGATGAAAATAGCCAAAAACTTTTTCAGCAAATTGCTCACAACTTTTTACCCCAAACAAAAATATTTTAATAATATGCTACGAATTCATTATGATATGGATGTGATGATGAGTTATCAAAGTCTATGCCAATTGAGTATAAGCTCAGGTCCCACAAAGCTGAAAATATTTGAAGTATGGGTCTGGAGACTGAAAATGTATCTCTTGTCAAAGTATATGACAAAGTGTTGAAAAAGACTCAATTCCAGAAGGTCACCTGGTCAAAAATATTTCTTTTTACCACAATAATTCATTAAACAAATGAGTTATGTAAGAAAATAAAGATAACTATATTGGGCTCCAGAACACCACAGGGCCTCCTCAATAAGATCCAAAGTAAATTTAGCAACGTAGTCATAAAAAAAAAAGTAAATAAAGAATATCTATTATCCAGATTGATATGTCTGAGTTGCTTTCTATGAGCATTATAGTATACTTGTTTTGGACAAGTATAGCAGAATTACAATTATCTAGGACTACAGACAAATAGGAAGAAAATAGGCTGAAGAATGTATGTGAAATATCTGATAATTTTAAGCTAAAAAGAATTTTTACATCATCTGATTTCCCCCTATAACTCTTCCTTCTTTCTTCCTATACGTTATCCCATATAATGAATAACATTTTTAAAGACAAAAAGGGGGGGAAAGTCATTAAAACAGATTAATCCACTGAAAAAGCCTGAAAATATGTGCCATGTTCACACTCATGGACCTCCACAACCTTGACAAAAACCTGGGGTACAGATGCCTTCTCATCTTTTCTTTAAATACATGTTCTTTGTTAATTTTATAACATTCACTTCTGATTTTCCTCTTTGTGGCTGATCTTGTCATTTACAATGTTGTAGTCACTGTGAATAGTTTTCTTAATCCTGCTTACTTCACTCTGCATTGTCTCATGATGTACGTCTTCCCATGCTTCTTGGTGTATGTCAATCTGTTACATTAGAATTTCATCACATTCTCTTACCATGATGTCATATAGCCATTAATGAAATGAGGGGCATATACTTTGTTGCTAATTCTTTGCTATCATAAAAAGTGCACATTTTGGTGTATATGAGGATTTTCTTCTTGTCAATAACCTCCTTGGGATATAAGACTAGCAATGGGGCCTCTGAGTGAAAGGGTATGGACATTCTAGTCAATTTACTTGTATAACTCCAAGTTGCTTTCCAAAATGGTTGTACTGATTCATTAGCAACAATATACAAAGATTTCCTCCCATTCAACTATTGGACTACTTATCCTAAGTGCATTATGTTTGTCTGTGCAGAGGCCTTTCAGTTTCCTGTAATGAACATTATACATTTTATCTTTTGGTATTGCATCTGGTTCTCTTTTAAGAATATATCTCTTCCCCATAGCTGTGAGAGGTACATGATCTATTTCATTTCTAAATTTTTAATACTTTGACGTTTAAAATTCAGGTCATGTGGCCATTTACAATATAATATGAAATATGGTATAAAATCTTGATCTAATTCTAATTGCTGACAGATGGCTTTCCAGTTTTCCCATCAATTTTTTTTTAAATCAAAAAGGAAGCTCTTGTCAAAGTAATTTATGTAGTCTGGTTTATCAAACACTGAATTACTGAGCTCCATTGTTTACATTCTTGCCTTATCTCTATTTTCATTATATTCCTCACTATCTCAGTTCTTTAATTTTTCTAAGTGAATTTATTTTGTTGAGTTTTGTAAACTAGCCCTTCAATAATTTGATTGGTATATGATTAAAATTGTAAATTAATTGTTAGTTATTTTTATCATGTTGTTATAGCCCAGTCATGAGCACTGACTACTGCTCCAGCTGTTAACGTTGCTCTTTATTTCTTTAAACAACACCTTGTAATAAAATCCATAGAAGTATTTTATGAGCTTTAGTAAACTCACCCCCAGATTGTAGTTATTTAAGAAATTAGATAATACTTACAAAGTGGTTAGCACAGTGCCTGGCAGATAGTAGACTATTAATAATTACTTTTCCTCTTCCCCTTGTCCCTCTCTGCCTTTACTTGGAATGGAAGTTTCCTTATGATTTTCTAAGTAAACCATCATGTGATTACTAAAATGGATAGTTTTATTCTACATATCTTTGTGGCTTTATTTATCTCTCTTGTTTTACTGCTATTAATAGCATTCTCAAGAATATATTAAATAATAGTATCAAAAGTGAGCATACTTACTTTGCTACTGTATTTATTGGGAAAGATTCTAATGTATCCTTATTGAATACAATGCTTGCTTTAGGATTTTTAGCATAAATGAGTGCTGTTCTTAGTCAAAGGATTTTTCATCCACTGAAATAATCATAGTTTTAAGTTTTGAATATGATAAATTATGTTGGTCATTTTCCTAATGTCGAATCATTCTTTAATCTCTGCTACAGTGTCCTGAGCAGGCAATAGCAATTTGAACTTTACTCAGTAGGCAACAGGAAACCACTAAAGAATTATGGTATGAGCAAATTAAAAGATTAAATATTTGCATAAAGAAAATTATGCAGGCAGCATTATGAAGGATAGATTAGAGGGGTGAAAGAGGAAAAACATGAAAGGATTCTACCTGAAATAGAATAAGAGCATATACTAAAGTGGTGGCAGTGAAAAGAAGAAGGAGGCAGTTCTAACAAATACTGCAGTAACAGAATCACCAAGATTTGGGAAGTGGCCATGCAGAGTAGAAAGGGAAGTTAAAATTGAATAGCAAAGGCCCAAATACTGGAGACTGGGTGAATACAGCTGTTGTGATAGTAATACTCATGACAAAAAAAAAGAAGATACCCCTTGACCACCATTTAGGTATGGCCTAGAAACTATGCTGGTCAGTCCTTGGTCTTGAACTTGCAACTGAGAATATCATTACACAGTAGTGTTTAGTTAACTAAATGTTTTTATGGATTATATAATAATTTATACAAATGAAAGAATACTTAAATAGAAGAAAAGAGAATACCTCTTAGGAGCAGAACAAATAAAGTTCAGACATAACTTCTCTCATATTTAACTTGTATTATCAACAACATACATTACACACAAACACACACACACACACAAACCCCCTTCTCTTATGTGTAGATTCCTATGCTAGAATGCAATAATCTTTTTTTAAATTTGATTTATTTACTTTTAGTTTACAACATTCAGTTTCAGAGTCCCTTGAGTTTCAAATTTTCTCACCCCCCCCCTCCCACCTATGGCAGCATGCAATCAGGTACAGAATCTGCAAATACTTTCACATTGGACATTAGTCTGGTTGTATAGAAGAGTCGTAACCAATGGAGTGGACAATAGGAAAAAGGAAACAAAACCAAACATGGAAAAGAGCAATAGCATGTAGATTTAGAATGCAATAATCTTAATAAAACTGAGCTCTCCTGAGACAGGAATGATTGATCAAATGCCAAATTTTTAAACATAAGGACTCCTAAACATGAAGGGTTAAAGAAATTGTAGAGAAAAAAAATATGCCACTTGACTAAGGAATTTTGCTTGGGTTTGGGATGGATGGTCTTGAGGGAGAAGAAATTCACACAGAAAACAAAGATGATATTCAAAATGAAACTTTTTTAAAAATAAAATCTGCCCCTGTGATTTCATTTGAGGTCATCATCATTAGGAATTCAATATGCAATCTACAGCTGTTATGCAACCTATAAGCTTAGAGATTTGTCTCTAAGGGGAACTGAGAGATTAAGTGGCTTGCACATAGTTATACAAGTCAGTTATGTGTCAGAGGCAAAATCTGAGACCAAATCTTTCCCATTCTGGGGCTGTTAAGATCCACTGCACCCTCTATTCTAAAGCCCCTAAAAGAATTTTTGGCACACATTCAAAAAAATTTTTTAAACTATTAAAATACTGGTTTAATTACAATTTTGAATAAAAAATATACAAATCATTATTTTTCAAAAATGTATTTTTTTAAAAATCACATTTTGATAATAAGAAATTTATGGGCTTACTCCTAATAAACAAGGAATTTAAAATAAAACTAAAGATATATTTTATACTGTATATTAAATTTACTAAAATGTTTACCTTAATATACTACAATACCTAGCATACTTCAACGAAATTGTGATTTCATCAAGGTGGGAGTCTCTTGCAATAGTGCAGATCAGAACGCACCCATACCTCATCCTAAGCAATTCTGTTCATGATATCAAGTAAGCAAAACTATCATACGGTGTTTACCCAAAGTGCTGATACTGTTCCTTTAGATCACTGGATACCACATGAAATTATCAATGGGCCACAGAAGCTATCCCTTATTCTTACTAAATAATTAGCCCACCATCTTTCCTAGGTTTATATCCCTGATGATTTTATGCCTTTACAAAAGGAAATGTAGCTAATAAATCACTAAGTAGATTTATTCCTAAGGAATATTTACATATGTTGGTGCACTAAAGTGCCAAATCTATTTTTTAAATGATAAGTAATTCTTTCCAAAGATGGTTGCTTTGAAAAAAGCCAAATGAGCTATGCTCCCACATGCCAAATGCAAAACCTTGACTTTACACCAGCAAGAATAATGATCAAGAAATCTAATGAGAAACTACACTAAATGACTTCTACCCATGACTGCACCAAAAGCTCACAAGCTATACGGAACAAGGCTGAAACAGCATGACTGAAGACATGATACGTGTAATCTGCAAGGGTCTGTGTCTAGCGGCATTAAGGAAAAGGGCTCTCTTGAGAAAATTCTAATGGTAGTCATTTAGCTCCAGTATGGGGATCATGGAAGTGCAGAGATGGTGTAGGAGGCAGAGAACAAGGCCCCAAACCAGTGACCGACATATCATCCATTACTGGGACCAGGAAGGCTCTAGCTCAGGAACCCAGAAGACCCTAGGACTCTGTATCGAGTGATGCCAGGGAGGGTATTGAAAACGAGGAACCTAACCCAAAAAGGTAGAGGTCAGTGGAAGAATCCAGAGGTCCAAAAATATGATGAGAAAGGGCCAACAACTCCACCCAAAAGCACACCAGGAAGCAAGGTCAGACCTCAGCACAAAGCCTCATTTAAGGAAAAAAACTGAAGAAAGGGGTAAATAAAACACTGACAAACAAGAATTACTGTAGATCTAGAGATCTCAAAAAACTGCAAAAACTGCAGGTAGTGACTTAAAGAAAAATGTATTTGCCAACAGGGCTACATGAATAGCTGCAAGAAATAAACTAAGAGATAAAAAATGAAATAAAAGCTCTGGGAGAAGAATAAGTAATTTGGAAGAGAAAGTGGTAAATTCTACTCAAGTAACAAACTCCCTGAAAACTAGAATAAACCAAAAGAAATCAATGATTCCATGAGACAGCAAGAAAAATTAAAACAAAATCATAATATTTAAGAAGCAGGAAAAGTGTAAAATATCTATTTTAAAACAAATGACCTGGAAACCACGTCAAAGGGAGATAATTTAAAGAATTATTAGATTATATGAAAACTATGAAAAAAACCATAAAATATACCTGGACACAGTATTTCAAGAAATCATTAATGAAAACTGCCCCATTTATCAGAATCACAGAACAAAGTTAAGACAAAAAAATCCACCACTCTCAGAAAGAAAACCCAAAAGAAAAAGTTAGAAGAATGGCATAATAAAAATCTAGAGCTTCTACGTCAAAGAAAACAATACCACAAACATCAAGAAAGAAGCAGTTCCAGTTGAAAAAAAAAAAGAACTATAATCAGGAACAGACAAAACCTGGTGGTTACCACAAAAATCTAAAGATCCTGGCATACAACATTCCAAAAGACAAAGGTTATAGATTTACAACCAAGAAAAACTTTTCCAACTCAAAGCTAAAGGGTACAAGGGGAAAACGGATTTTTATTGGAATAAAGGGTTTTTAAGTATCCCTGATGAAAAGCCCAGAGCTAAAACTCAATGGCTACACAACCACAGTATCAGACTGTCAGAAGTGACAAAAGAAGAAAATGACAAATTTTGGAGGGTCTGTACAAAAGTGCAGTACTTGCTGCACTGCCGGCCGAGCTGTGAACTGGTCCAGTCACTCTGGAAAGCAATTTGGAACTAGAGCAAATTGTGCTAACTCTATGACCTAGCTATATAACCACTTGGCTTATATTACAAAGAAATGGGAAAGAAATGTACAAAATAGTCACAGAAATTCTTTACATGGTGGCCAAAAGTCGAGAACAAAGTGGGTATCCTCCTGTTAGGAAGTAACTGAACAAATTATGGTATAAGAATGTAATGGAATGTTATTGTGTTATAAGAAATGATGAAAAATCATTGTTCAAAAAAAGAACTATGAGAAGGTACCACCTTACCCCTCTGCAGAAGTGGGAGATCCACGACTATCATATATGTTCATAAATTTAGCCTTTTTGGGGGGAGGGGGGTCATCCTGTTAAGTTTTGCTGATTTTTACCTTTTTTTAAAAAAATATTTGCTATATGTGAGGACTCTGGAGAGCGGGAGGGAAGGGATACTGGAGGAAATTATGAAGATGTAAAAATACCAAGAAGCCATCAATTAAAAATTTATTTTAAGAAAGAAATAATAAAATGGACAATTTCACAATAAAATGGGAAGACCTTATAAAATGATGCAGAGTGAAGGAAGCAAAAACTGATAATTTATACAATGATAACACTGTAAAGAAAAACAACTTTGAAAGACTTTAGAATTCCAATTATTAAACCATGAGTTCAAAGAATGAAGATGAAAACCACTTACTTCTTTCAGAGGAGATGAACTCAAAAAAAAAGACATACTTTCAGAGTTGGCTAATGTGGAGATTTGTCTTGCTGTTACTATGAAGCTACATATTGAGGAATGTGTTATTTATTTATTTATTATTGTTCAATGTAAGGGGTAAGAGGAGGACAGCTTAATTTTTTAAAGAGTATATTACTTGAAAAGGAAAAGGTACAAAGAAGAAAAGAGAACTAGGTAAGGGATGCCTTAAGACAATTGGGGAATGGTGAAAAATTGTGCTATGTGAATATACTGAAATATTTTTGTGCCTTAAAAAACATTAAAAGAGAAAATTTCTGGGAATCCTGAATAGTGTAAACTGATAGTGAACTGAGCAGAGCCAGGAGAATATATAAGGGCAGCAACACTAAAGAAAAACTATTCTGAAAAACTTAAGAAGTCTGACACATGCAATCACCAACCAGTGTCCAGAGGACCTATAATAAAGCATATCAACCACCTCGTGACAGAGGAGATGGACACAAGAGGCAGACACACATGTTTGGACATAGAAACTACGTGTATTCATTTTGCTTGATTATGCTTATTCATTACTCAGGTTTTCCCTCCTCTTTCTCAGTCTGCAAATGCAGAAGGTGGATTGGGAGAGGTTGGAGAGCAGGGTTAAAGAAAAAAAGAGGGTGACTGAAATATTTTAAAACATGCATAGAAGAGAATAGAAGGGAGTTCATAAAAAAGTATAAAAAAGGAAAGTACTAGAAGTAATATGTAGAATTTTTTTATAAATAGTTTTAAAAAGTAAACTGTAGGAAATGGAGATTTCGTGGTTTTATATAAGAATCCTCTTTGTGTTCTGCCATGCATCAATAATCCAGTCAAAAAGCATTTATTAGGCACCTATTATGTGCCAGGCACTGTGCCAAGTTCTGATGATACAAAGAAAGGCAACAGATAGTCCCTGCCCACCAGGAACTCACAATCTAATTAGGAAAACAACATAAAAATAATCATGTAAAAACAAGCCTTGAGTTCAGAACCACCAATGGACTGCATGCCTGTCGTCCAAAGAGGAGCTTAGTAAGTCTGGAGAGACTCTTCAGCGTGCTGGCCACAACTCCCATCTAACATCTACTAAGGTGAACAGGGGTTTTTAGCTGTCTTGATGAATAATTTACATGTGGTTTTTCTCCTTACTTTGTGTTTGAACTCTGAAGAGACTATACTAAGGAAAGAATAAGAAATATCCCATTTGTTTCACAAAAGATATTTTAAAAGTTGATTCATAATAGGTCTTTCGTGACTGGTGGCTAACAGTTAGATTAATTTTTATGATACAAATTAAAATGAGTATAACTTGGAAAATGATGCAGCTAGATACTTCAATCGATAGAGCACTGGGACTGGAGTCAGAAAGACCTGAATTCAAATCCAGTTACCAGCTATGACCCTAGGTAAGACACTTAATTTCTGTTTGCCTTAATCTACTGAAGCACGAAACCGCAAACCACTTTTACTATCTTTACCCAAGAAAATTCTATGGATGGTATCCCATGGACCATGGGGCCATGAGTAATTGCACATGATTGAACAAACACAACAATATGGAAAATACTAAGTGGCAAATAAATTTAATATGGCAAGGTTTTCTTTTAATGATTTATATTCTGAATTCATTTGATTTTAGCTATTTTACAAACTGTATTCTTCTATTTGTAAATTCAGTGCTATTTTCTCTTCTGTACATATCCAAATTCTAGAGTCATTTTCTACGAGGAAACCTTTCTTGGTTCAATTATTTTCTTTTACCTTCTCTGATACAGGAAT
Organism: Pseudochirops cupreus; assembly: GCA_028627135.1. Lineage (NCBI taxonomy): Eukaryota > Metazoa > Chordata > Mammalia > Diprotodontia > Pseudocheiridae > Pseudochirops > Pseudochirops cupreus. The sequence goes on along the minus strand of CM053582.1, from coordinate 297,675,280 downwards.
TCAATAAGCATAAGTCCTAGCACCTAAGTATATTACTATTAAGAGCAAGTTAGAGGTAATAATTTTATTAATGAGTTCATTTGCTTAACACTTATAAAATGTTTTTGATTTTTTCAATGTAATTTCTGATAGTTATTGTAAAACTATTTACAATAACTGAAGTTCTGTAGACTAAAAAGAAATCTAATGCTACTTTCAAATAGGGGGGCAAACACATTCATTATAATTAATCAAGACTGTGACATCCATCAAAGCAATACACGGAAAACTCATGGAAAAATAGCGGACAATGAAATAGTATGAACCATAAGAACAGAAAGAGAATATTATAGTCACAAAAACTTGTGCTTCAGCACTTTTATTTTCAAAGGCAAGAATTACATGAATGGTTATGTAGTGAAACCTTGCAAAATACTGATACAAGTATATCATGCTTTTCTCCACTAACGCCACAGAATTATATGACAGAGTCATAGAGGTAGAAAGTATTTTAGAGGCTAACAATTCAAACCCCTTCTTCCTTTTAGAGATGAGGAAACTGATGAGAGGAGATAAGTAACTTATCCAGAGTCACAAAACTGGTAAATGTATGAAGCAGAATTTGAACTCAGGTCTTCCTGTCTCTAAGTCCAGTGTGCTATCTACTAGGGCATTTAGCTTTCAACTCTACAATCTCATTGTGAAGTTACTAAATGAGATAATATTTGTAAAGTGCTTAGCACAGTACCCAGCACATAATATGTTCTTAATAAATGCTTGTTTGCTCTTCTTTCTCAGTATGACATTAGGTTCCCAAATGCTATGCCAGTAGGATACAACTTCTGGTAGGTAATAACAAGAAAGAAAGACTTAAAGAGCAGAGTTGGATATCAACTGTGTCTAAGGACAAGGCTAGCTAATTTTGGAGAGCTTTGTCTTCAGAAGGTGTGGCTACAAATGTGATTAAGTTTGTCGGTCACAAGAACTCGGAAAAGTCACCACTGGTAAATTATAATCTATATTGTTGGCGAGTGTACCCACAGAATTAATTTAAAACATGGATCTTTGAAATATTCTGCTTTATATAATAGATATAATTACATAATAGATAATATAATAGATCCTATAAAGTTTCCTACCTAAATGGAAACACATTTTATGTGTACCAGTGGAATTTACCTAAATTAATCTTTTATTGAAAACAGTGAATCTCTTTTGAAATCAAACATATGACATTTTTTCCAAATTCAGATTTTTATTTATTGAGTTTACTTGAAAGAATATAAGCTACACTATAAAGTCCAACCTTGGAACAGATATTCCCATTCAATTCAACAATAAGGATTTAGTAAGTGCTCATAATGTGCAAAGTGTTAAGAATATAAAGACAAAATGAAGACCAGCTACTTATATCTGAAGGAATTTACATTCTGCTTATAAATGTTTTTATAATTACATGTCAGAAGTGAAGACACACCCACTTAGTTGTAAAGTGGCTCTTAAGAGATGAACCCTTGTCTTCCCCCAACCTCCTCAAAATTACATGCATTCCACAAATTTCCTACCTTTCAACCACATACTATATAAATAATTCTAAATTAATTTTAGATATTATCTATACAAATGCACATGCAAATGGTTACAATATGAATATAAACAGAAAAGGGGCAAGTGGAAAAAATAAAACTAGGACCACGATATAAAAAAAGCTTGGCAGAATCACCATATGAATATGAACGACACTTTTCTTTCTAAAATTTAGAGATTTTGTTGACATATTGCTCTTATTCATATGCTACCCCTCATATACCTTTGTGTATTTCTTTTAAATCTAGTTCGTCAATCACAGATTACGTAGTTTCATATCATGTAAAAATGAATACATTACCTTAGAAAAATCAAGGTAATAAAAAGTTTTTTAAAGTGTTATACATATTAATGTCCTAAATTTAGGTAATATTTTTTCTTTTCTATGACAACTGAGGTTTACAGCATAATAAATGAGGAAATGAGATTCACTTCTTTATCATCAGCTTTCAATAGGGGAAGCAAGAGAGCATACAGAAATACAACATATCATAATGAGCTGGTATGTGGATGTAGAATAGATCTGAAATTAGTTTGTTCACCTGATTTCATAATTGGATGCCATGTTGGAGCACCAAAGGTGCAAAGACTGAAATATAAACCCCTAATTAAGCAATAGTTTGACAGATCCAATGTCCTACATTTGCCTGACACTATGGCTCAACAGACATTTTCAACTAAAAATTAATACTGAATACAACATTCATTTTAGGAATAAGCAAAATCTGAAAATGTTTAGAAAAAAGAAATCTTAAAGTCCACAGAAAAGTCCTATCCCCCCATCACAATTCTGCAAATACTTTTTAATTATACAAAGAACAGCAATTTGTTATGTTTTTTTAAAAAGGTTTCTCTGAATTCTTCATACAACATCAGGATTACTGTCATTTGATCATAACACAAATGCAACTAATACAGCTGCCACGTCAGCTTCTCTCCAGGGGCTAGTTCTTAATCATAAATCAACTGAATGACTAATTCAACATTGTTAAAACTGGTGAGTAGATGCTTGGAGCCATTCCAGTTTTTACATCTTACAAAAAGGTCAATACACCTACTCAATACACAATAATCTTATCTTTCAAAGGGTTTTCTTCTTTTCTAGGATTGAAAAATAACATGTTACTACTTAAATTTCAGTATGTTTTAACTATTAATTAAAATGTTCATTAATTCTGAAATGGTGACCCACAAAAACAAAAATAGTTTTAGCTTTTTTCATGTGACTGCAATCAGAAAACCTTTCCCTCTTCTTTTCTGCCTGCTTTAAATACTTTTCTAGTTGTAAAAGACCGATATGAAAACATTTACTGCTGACTGTTTCCTGCACTAACCTTAATCTGTTACAGTAACATCACATATTAAACTTTAAAAACAAAACTTTTCTGCTAGTACAGCAACTAGTGTAAATGGGACTGAGATGTAGAACACGAACCAAAAACTCTTGACACAAATTAAAAGGCATCTAGTAGTAAAATATATTCTAATCATTTACATCTGTTTGCATGGCTATAAAAGATGGAAACCTACCGTTAGTATCCTTCATAATAAAAATTGATTCTGCACTTTAATAAAAAAAGCTATGTTGCATAAACAGAGGATTTAAAGCTATGGCAGAGTGTCTGAATGAAAGGAAAATGGCAATCCTTCTGGCTCCAGTAGATGCCATTCCCTATCACACAATGTTTCCCACTCATAAATACATGACAAATACTTCCTCAATCATTTTTTACGAGCAGGGATGCACAGGGGGTAGTCAATGGCTAGCTTGAGGGAAAATAGGAACAGCAGGCGGCAGAAACTGTACAGAAAATGGCTATGTGGTAAATTCTCTTCTGGAACATCACTCAGTTGCCCGTCTTTGATCTTTCAGCTACAATTACAATAAAGTCCACGAGACCTGAATTTTTTTAAAACTAGTTCATTAGCTATGTACAAACTCAATTAGATCTTTGTATTATGGGACTGCCCAATTCATATCTCCAAATTCTTAAAAATTAAAAATTTGTAATTTATACAGAAGGTTTACTTTCAATTGGCTATAACCATATCATCATCACCACTGGCATCACAAAAAACACGGGGTGTCTGGCGACAGCTAAATCACAGACTGGCGTCTCCCAAGCAGTCTGTCTAGCATTAGGGTCTGGGAAATGGTATTTACTGTACAATTAGAGCCAGTGAGTTCTACCTGTAATCACCCAAATACAGGTGTGAGGAACCCTTTTGGGCAAGGAAACTGACTCATCCTTTTTCCTGTAAACTTTGATGTCTGTATTGTTACACTGAGCCTCAGGAAAACTCAACATTTACACTAAAAACTAGGGTGCTAAGATTTATTACATTCAAGTCAAATAATAAATTAAAATTCTTTCCCAAAAGTAACAATTTGACATATTAATCATCATATTTACAAGGCTACAAAACAAGACAGAACTCATTTCTTTCCCTTACAATCACATTATCATCTCATGGAAAAAACAGACTACTGATCAGTTTCAACAAAGTTTCTATTTTAAGTTTGCATTTCCTAAAATCTTACCAATAGAGAAGTTCATTCTGACATTAGAAAATACAAAATGTGTAAGAGTAATATCAACAGGGCAGTTTTAGTTGCAGTAATTTCACAGAATTTATTCTAATGATTTATTGGAGTTAACCATCTGACATTAATTATTGTTTTGGCTTCCAGTCTATGAATGTTTATTTTTCAGTTTAAAGCCTTCTCACTCTTTGATATCATATGGAAATGAGAATTTTTAATGGAAAATTGAAACCATGTGCATCTAAGTACTTAATGAAGTACAGGGAGAAACAGAGGGTGTATTTTTGGAGAATTCAGATATTTTGCTTTGGATAGTTTTGATTTGTTTCGATGACTTAATAGTAGAAAATACTGTGGGTCCAATGAAGCAAGTCAATCTCTGTACGATGCAAATATGTACGTGTGCATGCATGCAGATATATGCATATATATAACTTTTTGAAGTGAGTGCATGTATCAAACATTGCTAATTCTGATAAATTAAAAATGACAGATTATAAATGTAGTATCTGAGGCAGATACATACATGAGTTCCTTGGAGTTTTTTAAGGCTTAACTTTTGCATTTTAGTATTAAGTGTTTATGTACAATTTCATAACTCAAAAAACTGATATTCTGACATTCAACATTGTATCAAATTCCCAACTTAAAAAAACACATGTGTGTGTATTTGTGGGGGGCTGGGTATGTATGTATACAATTCGACTTTTCAAAGAGCAAACTTAAGTAAGAATACTTAATACTGAAGGGGAATGTATGGGATTTAATTGGGGGAAAAGTATACGAATGTTTTTATTAAGTCATGACATAAAGAAAAAGACATGGCTTTAAAGAACAATTGATGTTACTACAAATTAACAGCAGGCCTCCAACTGAAAAGCTAAAACAAACTTTTCATATGAGCATTTTTAACTTGGTTAAAATGAGTAAGAAAAAATTTTCATTGTATTTAATAAAAAGAATATGTATATATCAATATATGAAATGATGTAAAAGATGTTCCTGCTACTTATATCTATTAAATCAAGGTAGGGGAGGGGAGGCCACTCACCATTTGTTTTTCTTTCTAATGTAGTCCTTTTCTGAAAGGTTAACCAAGTAGATCATTGGTTTTGAAGTCAGAAACAAGTGTTTATTCAACACTTCAATCTAAAATACAGGCACAGAGACAGAATTCTTTTTTTAAAATGCAGAATATTTGTATAGCAAATCATTAAAGCAAACTTTAATTTGTCATTTTCATTTCTAAAATATTAAATATCATTAAATATCTTTAAAGAAAATTAATCAATCTGGGAATAGTATTCTTTGACAGAACTAAAGTCTAAATGAATGTTATAATCACTGTAAAACAGCAGTTACTCCCTCAAAACCATGAAGAAGAAAAAAGGAAAAAAAAGCTACTAACATGAGACATGATATTTCTTGCTTACCTCTTTGTCATTCCAATCATGATAGAAGCGTACAGGTTTCTTTTCATCTATAACCCAAGTTTTTATTTTGCACATTATGTCCTACACAGGATTACGAAGAAGAAGAAATCAATTAAAGAAAAATATATACTTAGCTCAAATAAGGAACAAATATATAATTTTGATGCTAAAGATATGTGGTTTTTAACCCTTAAGACAAAAATAATTCTGTTATTCTATAAGGTGAATAAAATGCCAAAGAATAATGGCATTTAAAAACAATAAATATTAGTAAAACACTTGTCATTTTTAATAAGTATAGTAAATGTATTTTATCACCAAAAAATTGATAAAGATTTTTAAATCAATACATTTCAACCACATTTTAGAGTAAATAAAATAGGGTAATATTTCACCATCAGTGGGTGAGCCCAAATGCAAGATAAACATACAATTAAGAAGGGGAGGAGATAGACAGAAAAATTAAATTATATTTTTTCTTTTAAAAACCTGTAGAAGACATGGAGCCTATTATAGATCATCCATCCTTTAAAAAATTAATTTAACTGACCCAAACCCCCTTTTATTCTGAATTAATTTTTTGCCAGCACCTTCCCCTCCTCTCAACCCTCCTCCCCCCAAAAAGTGAAACCTGCCAAAGCCTCCATTACACAATGGCAAGAGCCTTGCACTGGTGACCTCCAACCAGCTGCATTCACTTTCAGAACATCTCTCTCTGCTGGAAATCTAAAGGCCTTTTAGTTAGCAAGCTAGTGTGCATTCAGAAGGAGTAACTGCAGGAAGAGCCCAATGTGCTTTGTTTCTCTGGCCTTTCTTCACAGAAAGATTAATCATCTGTGAAATGGAAACGGCAAACAGCAAGTGACACAAACTGAACCCTTCAAGCCTTTCCTCATCAGTTTTGTGGTTCTGAATCTAAAAGCTGCGTGTGGCAAGGTTCTCCTTACAGGCAGGTGTTAATAAAAGGCTCTTGGGTCTGAAAGGTCAAACTTGGCTCTTCCAGAAGTAGTGCATTTGAGAGTCATCTGTTTTTTGTTAAAGATAATTTATGGGTAATGCTTTAAATAATGTACTCATAGAACTTATTGTAATATACAATTAATTATTTTAAAATAATCAATTTCTTGGATTTTCATCAATGTATTTACTTGGCCAAATGTCATTTATTTCTATAAACATCCACTTATATAAATTACCTCAATATTTAGTATACCTTCCTTCCAAATCTTGCTGTTTCTGAGGGGAAAAAAATAAGGAAAAAGCCCTACATCCTTACATCCTGATTTGAAACCCTCCAGGAATAGGACTCCCCACAGATTTTAACAAGGAAGGGGCAAGCTGAAAACTTTTAATGAAATCTAACATGTTCTGCCTAAGAATAATCACTTTTACTCTTCTATAACTGAATTTCACTCATAAATGTTTAAAAGTGGCTAATGTAACACCATTTCCTACAAGGAGAAGATCAAAGTGCTATATTACAAATGCATTATGATTAAAAAAGCACTGTGCAGCCTTGCTATTAACTGTTCTTTAAACCCTAAAAGGCTTCCCATAGATCTCACTTGGCACTGCATATACAACCTTTGACAAGTAATGTAGACCATTTTTATTCATTGCCTAAAATTGTAGGCAATTATGTGCGTCACACTGGCCACCTGCAAATTCTGAATGCCTGCTCCAGTTGTCAGTGCAAAAAACTAATGTCGGAGGGGATTAATCTAGGGGGAGAGAGTCCTCTTTAATGGCTCCAGCAGGTGAAATGGCCCAGCTGGTTACTATGATGAGTGGCCAGAACAGTTTATGTAGAGACATGCAACAAGATTATACAAAAAAGGAGAGAAAAATTAGTACCATCTTATATTTGGCCCCATTAGTTTTACAATTAAAAATGAAAAAAAAATTTTAATGGAGCCAAAAATAAATAAGGAAAAGGAACCAACTTCACTCATATAGCATGTGAATTAAAGAGGGCTGTTTGTAAATGTAGTATTCTTATCTTAAACCAATAGGTCCTCACCAAATTCTGATAACTTGTAAAGGAATTTTCACTGTGTCAATTTTGATTTTTTCAAAAATTGGCTTTACTTAAAAACCTTGTCACAGAAGCTTTTTGACACTCAAGTCTTCCTCCAGTATAATATATTATATCACAAATTAGAGACAATGGAATTCCAGTTAAAGGCAAAGAAGAAGATTACATATAATTAGAATTCTTTCAATAAAATATTTTCATTAAACCAAATTCAAGCCTTTTGGGGCCAATTACCAAATTATAGCTAAGTTTCTGGACTTGCCTAGAGTTGGTACTCTGTATATTTTTTAGAATATAAAATAGTTTATTTTTTAGCTAAAAGCAATCCAATTATCCTCTTAATAGTCATGAAGATCCAAGGTATTGAAGATCTTTAGCTAGTTTTGCTATAAAAGGTCAACTTATTGAAATTTCCTTCAGAAGATAAGCATCAGTTACTTGAGACAAATACATGGATCTCAATATAATTAGTTATCTTATTGCTCCAAATCATAACTTAAAATATTAAACAAAATTGTATATCATATGCATCAAAGTGACCCAGAGATCTGTGAGGGAAGTGTAGGCTTTGACAAGTTATAAAAAAATGAAAAGGCTGAGTATGGTGTTAGGGAAAGACTGAATCTGTGGTTCAAAAGGAAACCAACTGAGTTAGATATGGAGAGGCTTTGCCATTAGTGATTTGGCCACTGGATAATCAATTCTTGGACAATGGCAACCAATGAAAGAAACAAAAATGAGATTGCTACAATATTTTTCTTTCCATCGACACAAAAATTAAAAAGGAAAACAACAAATTTAGAAGCTAACTTTTTCATTCCAAGAAATTGTATGAATGATACAGAAATCCAATAATTTGATAAATATTTAATTAATCACCTAAGGGTAAATCCTGTCAATACGAAGATAAGTCAAAGTTACCTGCTTTTATGGAACTTGCAATTTCACTAAAACAGAAAACTACAATACACATTAATATACTTTGATAAGTGCATTAAACAGTAACAAAAGAAAGTTCTATGTGAAATATGAAGGGGAAGTTTGTTACAATGTGATGGAAATCAAGGAAATGTCTCATGGAGAAAGGCTGTATTTGAGTTAAGAACAGGTGAAAAAGCATAAAGTATTTGGAGAGAGTAATTCAGTTTACACAAAGAGTAACATGAGATACAGACAGAAAGGTAGAACATTAGCCACAAACTTTAATTGAAACTTAATTTGGAAAAAAATATTTCAATCAGAGACATGATCTGATGTACAGATAATGAAGATTTGCATGAGATAATGAAGATTAGTAGGAAGATGGGTATTTTAGGAGAGGAGGGTAACAGTCCTGTGTAGTGTTAAGAAGGGCCTACACTAATATAGTTACAATGAGGAAGTGTTACATACAAGAGATATTGCAGGTATTTCTTTTACTAAAAATTCTTGGTTAACTAAGAACTACTTGGATCACAATTTCAAAATGTAAGTATTAAATAGTTAATACAATAACTATATCAAACATAATTTAATTAAATTCAGATAGAACTGCAGTGCCTTGGGAACAGCAACAATTATCCCCACACAGATCTATAGTCTAAGAAAGGGTAGAGCTGTAAAACGGTACCTGGAAGTTTGGGAACAAGACAACAATTTAAACCCAATTCTATCCATCTGAGATAGAAACTAAGCCCAAAGAATCATGAAAACAAACAAGCGTCTTGACATCTAGTCTAGTGCTCTTTCCGCGTTTATAAGCTGCCTCCCAATGAGAGGCAGCTAGACAGTGCAGTGTGCAGAACGCTAGCCCTGGAGGCAGGAAGACCTGAATTCAAATGTGACTTCAGACACTTTCTATCTAGTTTTGGGAACATGAGCAAATCACTTGACTTCTGTCGGCCTCGATCTTCTCTACAATGCAATGAGGATAATAATAGCAACAACCACCTCTCAAAATCACTGTGAGCACAAAACGAGGTAACACTTGTAAAGTGCTTGGCACAGAGCTTGGCACACTGCAAGTGCTAAGTAAATGCTCATTTTCCAACTGGGTTGAATTTGTACCAAGCTTATAAAACGTTAAAGCTACCTTTTTTCCTTAAAGAAACCGATTTATAGGTATTTGCTTTCTGTTTCTTTCTCATAAACACAGAGTACAGAGGGAACTGATCTGGATTCCAGATAAATGAAAACTGACTAACTACCCAGTGGCTAATCTCAACATATCCTGCATCTCATCAGGTTGCTGTCTATATTGAAACCTAACTTTGTCATTGCCATTCTGAATAAACCTTCAAATGTATTCATGTCCTCTCTAACTGCCGGAAACTGTCTTGTGTACCCACTGACCGGTCACATTTCTATCCCTACCTCTCTGTAGGAACTACCCCTCTGAACATCTTAAGTGACCAATTTTTGACAACAAAAGAGGCATAATTCAAATGTGTTTCAATATCCGTTATATTTTACATATACTTCAACAGCAATTCAGATTACATTTCCCTTAAACTTTGACCTTAATCACACCCTACATTTAAATACATAACTACAAATGTTTACAACTATTATTTCTTCTTTACATCACTCTGCTTGAATCTCATTGCCAGTTTCTGTATTCTTCACTCATATTCCCAATGTCTAAATATACATTCTCACGTGTATTTTCTATACTACCCATCTTTCTCTGGCCATTCAATGATAATTTTATTAATATAATAATGTTTCACTTATTAATAGTGTCACTAAAGGGATATAATGGAAAGCACCCAATCTGGGCTCATAGTCTGGCACTACTACTGATATATCCTTAAACAAGTCATTATCTCTCTAGGGGTTACATAAAATGAGGAGGTTAGACTACTGGGTGATTTTTAAAGGTCTCTTCCAGCTTTTAATCCTTTGATCTAAGAACCACTAAGAAAAAAAAGAAAAAGGACAATTTTAATCACCTTCAGATACTTAGGAGGGATTACTACTTAATCTATTCATGATCTCTTCCTCTATGGTTTCCAGATCCACAGCACATAGGTGTAAGACTGCCCGCCTAATAAAAGGATTTAGGCTGAAGATTTATCATGCAGAAAGGGAAAAAAAACACCGGGGATACAAACTGAAAAGTAAACTAAATCCTGACCTTAAGGAGTTAACAATCAAGCAAGAGGAGATAATATTTACACATATATAGGTTAATACAAAATAATTTGGGAGAAGGGAGACAGGAGGCACCAGAAGCTGGGAAGTGAGGGAGTGGAGAAGATAAGGAAAAGCTTCATGTAGAAGGCATCACTTTAGCTAAACCTTGAAGGAAGTTAGGGATTCTAAGGAGGCCAGTGAGGAAGGAGTCCACCTGAGGCATAAGGATCAGTTCATGCAAAATTATGTAGGTGGAAAATAGGGCGGTGAATAACAGTAAGAAAATCATTTTGGCTGGATTATAAGTAGAAAGGAATCAGTTTGTGAATGGCTTTAAAAGCAAACAGAAGACTTTCTATTTTATCCTAGAGGTAAGAGGGATGCCTGGAGTTCACTAGACTGGCAGCTATATGGAGGATGGATTGGATTCAGAGGAGACTTGAAGAGGGGAGATCAATTAAGAGGTTATTATAATTGTTCAGGGGAGAAGTGAGGAGTCTTTGAATTAGAATGGTGGTCATATGACTTTAAAGAAAAAGATAGATGCCAAAGACATGGTAGAGGTAGAAATGATAAGATCTGACAGTTGACTGGATATATATATATATATATATATATATATATATATATATATATATATACATACATATATATATATAGATAGATAGATAGATAGATAGATAGATATCTATCTATATATATATATATAAAGTGAAGGCGAAGAGCAGAAGATTACAAAGAGGTTGCAAACTTGGGTAATTCTAGGGGTTATTGGTGCCCTCAATAGAAGGTGCAGAGTCTAGAAGAAGGACGGGTGTTTGCAGAAAAATTCTGAATTGTTATGGACATGTTGATTATGAGATGCCCAGAGGACATCCACCTTGAAATGGGTAATAAATAGTCAATTGATGTTTTGTGATTCAGAAGAGTATGAGTTCAGACGAGAAACTTGGACTGCGCATACAGATCTGAGTCATCTATGTGGAAATTATTTTTTTTAAACCCACAGGAGTTGTTGAAATCACAAAAAGAGAGTAGACAGCCCAAAACAGAACCATGAGGCACATTCACAGTTAGAGACAGGCTGTTTATGACTGAGGAGCAACAGATAGGTAGAAGAACAAAGAGAGAACAGTATAACAAAAACCTAAAGAGGAAAAAACATCTAGCAAGATCATAGCAGTGTCATATTCTACACAAAAGCCAAGGGAGCTGGCAAAGCAGAGAGTGCTGGACCTGGAAACAAGAATTTGTTGTTCCATCATGTCCAACTCTTTGTGACCCCAAAGGACCATAATATGCCAAGCGCTTTTATACTCCATTATCTCTCATAGTCTGTTCAGATTCATGTTTGTTGTTTCCATGATACTATCTATCCATCTAATCCTTGGCTGTCCCCTTCTCCTTTTGCCTACAATTTTCCCCAACATCAGGGTCTTTTCTAATGACTCCCATCTTTTAAGCTCCAGCTTCAGCATTTGACTTCCCAGTGAATATCCTGAATGAATTTCTTTAAATATTTTAATACGGCTTCCTTGCTGTCCAAGGCACTCTCAAAAGTATTCTCCAGCACCGCAACTTGAAAACATTGATTCTGCAATGTGCACAGCTTTCCTTATATTCCAACTCTCAGTGATACACTGCAACTGGAAAAATAGTTTTCACTATATGAACCTTTGTCAGCAAGGTGATGTCTGTTTTCAAGGGTGCTGTCCAGATTTGCTACTGCCTTCCTTCTAAAGAGCAAGTGCCTTTTAATTTCATGGCTACAGTCAACATCTACAGTGATCTTTAAGCCCAAGAACATAGAATCTTACATTGCTTCCATTTCTTCTCCCTCCATTTTTCAGGAAGTGATAGGGTTTTTGATGTTAAGTTTTAAGCCAACTTTTACACTTTCTTCTTTCACCCTCATCATGAAGTTTCTTAATTTTTCTTCACTTTCTGCCATCAGCAAGATATCATCTGTACACCTGAAATTGTTGATATTTATCCTGGCAACTCTTAATTCCTGACAATATACTAGTTTGTCATACTCCTTTTCCAAATCTTGCATACCGAGTGCAACACTTTAAAAGCAACATCTTTTAGGATTTTAAATAGCTCAGTTGGAATTTTGTCACTTCCACTGGCCTTGTTGTTAGCAATGCTTCCTAAGGCCCACTTGACTTCATTCTCTGCAATGTCTGGCCCTAGATTAGCAACCACACCATCGTAGTAATTGGTAATGTTAAGATGTTATATCATTCTCTTCTGGATTCTTGCCACCTCTTCTCAATCTTTTCTTCTGTTAAGTCATCCTCCTGTGAGTGAGCATTACCATTTTTGTCTTTTATCATGCCCATTTTTGCATGAAACTTTCTCTTGCTATCCCTAATTTTCTGAAAGGGATCTCTTGCCTTACCTATTCTATTGTTTTCTTTTATTGCTATGCATTGCTCTAAGAAAATCACCTTATCTCTCCTTGCTGTTCTAAGAATTTTGCATTCAGTTGGGTAAATCCTTCCCTTGCTCCTTTACCTTTTGCTTTCCTTCTTTCGCAGGTATTTGTAAAGCCTCTTCAGATAGCCATTTTGTTTTCTTGCTCTCCTCTTTTTGGAATGTTTGTTATTGTTGTGTTCTGTTGTTTTGTTTTGGATGCCTCCTGTACAATACTGCAAACCTCTGTTCATAATTCCTCAGGCACGCTAGATTTATCTAACAGACTTAATCCTTTAAGCCTATTTATCACCTTTACTTCATATTCATAACATATTATTTAGATAAAGTCAACATGATTTGATGATTTCCCCATCTTTCTTCAATTTAAGTCTGAATTTGCAATAAGATCATGATCTGAGCTACAGTCAGCTCCAAGTCTTGTTTTAACTGACTATATACTTGGCTGCAAAGTATATAATCAATCTGATTTCTACATTGACCATCTGGTGATGTTCATGTGTACTCATCTTTTGGGTTGTTGAAATAGAGAATTTGTTATGGTCATCATGTTATCTTGACAAAACTCTGTTAGTCTCTGTCCTGTTTCATTCAACATTCCAAAGCCAAACTTGTTTGTTATTCCAATTATCTTTTGATTTCCTATGTTATTATTCCAATCCCCTCTGATAAATGTGACATCTTTTTCTGGTGCTATTTCTAGAAGATGTGGTAGGTCTTCAGAGACCTGACCAACTTTGGCCTCTTTGGCATCTGAGGGTGGAGCATATCATGTTGAACTGTTTTTGCCTTGAATTTGAACAAATATCATTGTCATTTTTGGGATTACACCTCAGTACTGCTTTTCTCGTCCTTTTTATTGATTGTGAGGGGTACTACATTTTTTCTAAGGGATTCTTGCCCATTCTTATATTGCCAGGTTCCTGTGTAATACTGATCTTTACAGCATTAGACGCTCCTTTCACCACCAGAAGTACTCACAGCTAAGTGTCCTTTTGTGTTTGTCCCAGCTGCTCTATTAGTACTGGAGGTACTTGTAGTTGTCTTTCACTCTTCCCCATTAGAATACTGAACATCTTAAAATCTGAGGGGCTCATTTTATGATGTTATCTCTTTTAGCATTATAATACTGTCTATGAGGTTTTCTTGCCAAAAGCACTGGAATGCTTTTTCATTTCCTTCTCCAGTGGATCATCCTTTTCCACTACGACCTTGTCCATCTTGGGTAACTCTACCTTGCACATCATAGCTCCTACTTCCACTGAGTTATGCAAGCTCCTCTGCAACAAGAAGGCAATGGTCCTGGGGTGATGACTGGATCCAGAGCAAGAAGACCAGAGATGAAGTCCAGTCTCAGACACTTAATACTTCTATGACTCTGGGCAAGTCCCTTAACCTTTGCCTCAGGTTCTGCATCTATAAAATAGGGGAAATGTTAACCCTTACCTCTCAGGGTTGTTGTGAAGACCAAATGAGACACATTGGTAAATCACTTTCTAGAGCTTAAAGTGGAATATAGATGCTAGCTATATGAAGATTGGGAAAAGGATACAAGATTTGGTAGTTACATCACTGGTAACTATGGAGGAAGCAGGAAGTCAAATTGTAAAGAGCTGATGAGTGTGAGAAAAGTGGAAGCAATGAGTATAAATGGCTTTTACTAGAAGTTCACCTGAGAAAATGAGGAAAGACATAGGATGATAGCCTGAGGGGGCAGTAGGCTCTATTGTTCAGTTGTTTTCAGTCCTGTCTGACTCTTCATGACACCATTTGGGCTTTTCTTGGCAGAGATACTGGAGTAGTTTGCCATTCCTTTTGGACCACATTTTACAGATGGGGAATCTGAGATAAACAGGGTTAAATGACTTGCCCAGAGTCATACAACTGGTAATGCTAAGTGTCTTAGGTCAGATTTGAATTTAGGAAGATGAGTCTTCATGACTCCAAGCCCAGCACTGTGCCACTTAGCAGCTCCAGGTAGAGTCTATAGAGTATTTTAAAGAAAGAGAGCTAGGCATGTATTCAGCGAGCAGGGAAGAGAGAAAGAAAAGGGATAATTGTGGAAGCAATTTGCTAGAAACAACTGAAAGGTAAGGAGTCAAATGAACATATAGAAAGGTTGGTCTTGAGAACCACTTTTTCAGAGAATAGAGTGAAGGAGAAAAGATGAAGGATTATGTCAAGGGATTGTAAGATTCACAGAACTGAACTGACTTGGAATACTTAGCTTCACATTCCAGCTAATGTTATCATTAGTACTAACTGTATGACCATATACAAGTTACAACCACTAAAAGATTCCATTTTCTCAGGTATAAAATCTTGTTTTTGGTTATTCTAAGTTGTTCTGAACATAAAACTTTGTGATGGTTAAAGTTCTATCTTAATGTGAGACAGCATTCTAATTAGTCAACCCATGACCTTATTACTGGTAACACCCTTTAAATAAGTTGTCTTATCTACATAGCTGCATAGAGATCTCATCAAATTTGGTAAGGTAAAGACCAAGTTTTAAAATATTAATTATCAAGGACATAGTATGTGTCTTCCACCACTAGTTTTATTATGTGTACAGAGAAGAATCAAAGGCAACAAAGTACATGCTATTAGACCAGTGGTTCTCAATCTGTGGGTCGTGACCCCTTTGGGGGTCAAACTACCCTTTCACAGGGGTTGCCTAAGACCATGAGAAAACACATATTTCCAATGGTCTTAGGAACTGAGACATCGCCCCTCTATCCATCTCCAGGCAGGTCCGCCTACATGCAAATATGCCCACAAACGAGTATTAAAGGGTTGCGGCATTAGGAAGGTTGAGAACCACTGTATTAGATGAATTATAAGAATTTCCAAATTAAACGAATCTTTTCTCACCTAGACAGGAAATCAAATGTATTCCCAATTTTTTTTCCCCACAGAGACACTATGAGTCTCAGAACACAGGAATGATCTTTTACTTTTCTGTTCTACTTTTGTTCACACAGTTTGTTCTCCCGAATATTCTTAGAGTCAGTTCTCTAGAAGATGCCTTCATCATCCTGTAACTAAGTCACTACAAGCATACTCTTTACAAATTATCTACTTTTCTCTGAAACATACCTTTAATTGATCTCAGGGGTTGTTTCAAGAAATTTTACTATTAATTCAATAAATTTAATTCAACTTAATAAATTATTGGGTATTTAGGATGTGAAAGACATTATGTCAACTGATAAGGGGGATAGAACAGTGAAAAAGATAACAACCAATATATATGCTGCTTTAAGCTTTGCAGGTACTTTACAAAATTATCTCATTTGATCTTCCCAACCACCCTGGGAGTGCGAGTGCTAAGAACAACACTTTTTGTGCATATACATTGTCTTTCAATGGAACAGACCACTAAGTATATGACAAATCTATACTGACCATAATGCATGATATGCAGGTAGATATATTAACATATGTAGTTTATTCCATCAAGGAGAATAAAAAATAATGGAAATCAATAACCAAATGTTTGGTAAACTCCAAAACATAAATTACTTAAGAAAGAATTGCCTTGGGATAGTTAGGTGACACAGTGATAAAGGACATGAGTTCAAATCTGGCTCTCAGACACTCAGTGGATGTGTGACCCTGGGCAAGTCACTTAACCCTAATTGCCTCGAAAAGAAAAAATACAAAAGAGAAAGAAAGATTGCCTATATGCTTAAAAAAAATTTGCTGGGAACTAGAAAGCAGTCTAGCAGAAATTAGGGGCTAAACATCTTACACTATATTCTACAATAAATTCAAACTGGATAAGTGACCTTAATATTAAAGATCCTATCATAAAAAAAAAATTTAGAAGAAATGCACATCATACAGCTTTCATAGCTATGGATAAGAGGTGCATTGTTTTCCCCAGCATCCCTTTCTGTGGATTGATCTCTCTATTTCACTAAGTACAGCAACCACCCAGTGGGTCATATTCCAGTATTGCTTGGGACAGTAGCTTTGACCTGCTCCTTTTCTGACCTTGGCTCATTCTTCCTTCTTTAGGCAGCCTGGTGACCCCAGTCTCCCCACAACTCACCTTAATGGTACTAGACTTTATGAGGACAACTAATCAACTGTAGCCCTACTCAGAATTCCTGAACTTGAGGGATATATCAGCTTTAGTCTCTTCTGTAGCAGAATCACAGACAGGCAGGAGCCACCACCACCCCTATGAGATGTATTTTTAATGAAATAAAGAATAGAGGCAATTACAAAATATAAAACAGTTTAGGTTACACAAAATTAAAAAGCTTCCGCACAAACTTAATGCATCTGCATCAAAAAGTGAAGCTGTCAAATGGGGGGTGAGGGGCTGTATCAATTTTCTCAGATAAGGATTCCATATCAAAGATGATGTAGATAACCATGACAATGGAGGCTGTATCAATTTTCTCAGATAAGGATTCCATATCAAAGATGATGTAGATAACCATGACAATGGAGGAATTCCAGATATTTTAAGACCAAAAGGCATTCCTCAATAGAAAAATGGCCAGAAGTTGTGAACAAACAATCCTCAAATGAAGATTTAAACTATTAATAGCCATACCCATGTTTCAAATCACTAATCAAATCAAGACAATTCTGAGGTTTTACCTCATACCTAGCAAATCAGCAAAGATGAGAAAAGACTCAAATAGTTAATGCTGGAGAGGCTATAGGAAGATCAGCACACTATGTATTGCTGGTAAACTGTGAATCTGTAAAATTTTTAAAAGAGTATTTTTTCCCCAATTACATGACAAGACAAGTTTTAGCACTCATTTTACAAGATTTCCAGTTCCAAATTATTTCCCCTCTCCTCTTTTGAAAATGGTTGCCAATTTGATATAGGTTATACACATGCGATCATGTAAAACTTACTTCCATAACAGAGTTTGTACGACTATTTTGAAATGAAATTTGGAATTACACAAACAGAGTAACGTGACATACCTTTTGACCCAGAGATTCCACAACTAGACTTATACCACAAGGAGGTTGTTAATTTAAAAAATCCTCATATACACCAAAATATTTTTAGCAGCACCTTTTCTGGTAATAAAAAACTAAAAACAAAGTAGATAACCACTAACTGGAGAATAGCTCAATAAAGTGTGGTAAGAGTGCAATAGATTGTTATTATGCTGTAAGAAATGATGAATATGACACAAGAAGAGAAGCATGATCTGATACAAGGTGAAGTAAGCAAAGCCAAAGAAAATACACAAAGTATGTGTATGTGTATGTATGTATACATATATGCATACACACATATGCATATACATACACATACATATGGAAAGGACCACCACAAAACAGTTTAAAGTGATTGTTTTAGAATTAACAAAGAAAAAGTATGTCATCAAATATATATATATATATATATATATATATATATATATATATATATATATATACACACACACACACACATATACACACATATATATATATGAGAAGACACCCTCTATCTAACTCCTTTGCATAGTGGGAGATCTGCTGATGTGGAATATTAAATATATTTTCAGCATTTTTCCATTTATTAATTTGTTTTGTTGATTTGTTTTTCTCTTCTCTTAAAAAAGTATTCTTTGTAATATGTGCTGGCTCTTAGAGAAGGAAGAAAGGAGGAACAATGGAAAAAATTTAGATGATGCAAAAAAAAAGTACCAATAAAAATTTATTTAAAAAAGAACTGTTCCTATATCATGACTATTTAAACATTAAAGAACAGATCTTAGTCTTAAATATTTAGTTAAAAATATCTCCCCCAACACTGCTGTATGAGTCACTTGATCTGGTTTGCTTCTAGTCTTTTTTTCAATGTTGTATATATTCATTTCTATTTAGTTGTGGTTTACAGCGTTAGATATTGTTTAAACTGAATTTCTGCCAAAATGCATTCTAGGTTTCCTAGCAGCATTTCTCAAGAAAGGAGCTCTTCTACAGGTAATTTTGATTCTCATATTTACTAAACACTACAGTGTTACTATATGGAAATACTAATGAATTTTGTAGAGTTTTTTTATCTTTCCACTTTACTGAAGCTACTGTTTCAATTAGCATTGCTGATTTTCTAGGATCTTCCAAATAAGATGATAACCATTATGTCATTAGGTTTGCTCCCTCTTTCCTTATGATGTTTATATTTCATGTATTATTGCTATCGTTAGCCATTTCTTGATGTATTTCTACAACTTCTAGAATTAGATTATTGGACAAGAAGCCTTAGGGCAGTACAGTGAATTATAATGAATAAAATTACAGTATAGTAAAAAAAAAATACTTTCATTATAATTAACAAATGATAACTACTTCTACACCATTCAGCCAATTGTGAGATAGAAAAGATGTAGTACATCATAGAATATAACTTGGTATAGGATGGCGCATAGGCATGTATACAATGTTCTCTCAGTGATCTTTCTTCAATATCAATAAAGTCTGAGACTTTTTCCATACCTTTAGTATCTTTTCCTCACTTTAGGTAAATTGTGACTTGACCCCACAACTCCTTCACAGTTCTACTGCCCCTAGTATATGCTCCCTTATGTACACTTGATTTCTGTTTTCTTCATTGTCTCTAGTTCCACTTCTATATGTTCTATAACAGAAGTTTCCAAACTTATTAGGACTTTAAAAAAAGATAACTCAGTGCCCCCTTGAAAATCTAACCTTTTAACAATTTTTTAAAAAAATTTGCATCATTTCAAAAAAATACATATTTTTTAAATAAAGCATCTTAAATTTCATAATTTATTGTAAATTTGTGAGGGATTTTTCCTGCATTGAAATTCTGACGATGCAATATTGCATGATGTAACCATATTGTATTGTAAACAAGTCATTACAAACACATATTCCTGCTAATACATGCTGGACTTCCTGACAATGCACAACATGTTCACCTGCCAACACTTGCTTGTTAAGACCCTGTAGGCAGACCTGACCACTGATGGGGTATAACTTGCATTTTGTGTGTTTATCTGGAAAATAATGTAATCACTATGATTTTAATTGTTACACAACAGATAAAACATGTACAAATGGTTTTTCAAAAATTTTTATCTTCTTTCTTTATGCTTCCATTGCCCCCTTAATTTTATTCAATGCCCCCCAATTGTACCCGAGGCTACTACCAATCCCCTGGATTCCAGCACTCCCCAGGGAAAGGTATTGTCCACTTTCAGAACCTTTGCTCTTTAAGCGTATCTCGAACTATGATATTATAACCCAAGAGAAGTATTCTCCACTGCTCTTAAATATATTTTGCTTATTATCCTCTTCTACTTTTATCTTTAAATATCATCCAGGTGACTTTGATTTGTCTGATCTATTGCCTAACTTTCTTTAAACTCTTTTTACACTCCACTGTTTCTTTGTGTATAATATGACCATACTACTCCCACATCAATGACAAGTTTTTCTTGTGTCCTAAAACATAACTGTCATTTTCTGTAACGTTATTTGGTGCTATGTCTGGTACCTATTGGTTAATTTCTTTCTGTAAATGTATTTTTATTTCATTAACTATTTCCCAACTGCATTTAAAAAAAAATATTAACTTTCATTTTTTTAGAATTCTGAATTTTCTCCCTCCTTCCTGCCCCTCCTCAACTCCTTGAGAAGAAAAGCAATATTATATCAGTTTTACATGTGAAGTCATAGAAAACAAATTTCCATATCAGCCATGTTGCAAAAGAAAAAAAAGAGGGTTTTTGTTTTTGTTGTTTTTAAATAGTATGCTTCAATTTGTACACAGAGCTCATTACTTCTCTCTCTCTCTGGAGGTGGATAGCATTTTACATAATGAGTCCTTTGGAACTGTCTTGATGACAGTAGCTAAACCGTTCATAGATGATCACTTTATAATATTGCTGTGTGTACAATGCTTACTTCAGTTTGCACCACTTCATATAACATTTCCCAGGTTTTTCTGAAACCATCCTGCTTGTCATTTCTTATAGCACAACAATATTCCATCACAATCATATACCACCACTTTTTCAGCCATTCTCCAATTAATGAGAATCCCCTCAATTTCCAATTATTTGCCATATTGGTTCATTTCTTAAAGAAAGTATTCATGATGGAAAGGTGTAAGGCTTCTGTGTGGTCAGCACATCTTTGGACTCTTTCATTTTTTTCTGACACGTAATATATATTATTATATATATTATATTTCCAATACAATCCTCACCACCTTTACCTATTCCCAGTTTTGCAAAGAAGTTATTGAGTTTAGTTTCATACATTCATTCATTCAAGATTTATGTACAAAGTACTATGCTGGCAAATTGGAAGCAAACAAAAAATTTAATCCCCTCAAAGACTGCATGGAACTTAAGTTCTATTGAGGAAGAAAGAAAATACACAATTTAAAAAGACAAGAAAAGGCTACTTCAAAAAGGGGGTAACAAGAGAGATCAGGAAAGTCTTCCCAAAGAAGCTTAGCAAAAATGGAAGTAAGGAAAGAGAACATTCAGGATATAAAAGATAGCCTATGAAAAGCCAAGGAGTCAAAAGAGGTAAATTGATATTAGTAAACATCAAGGATAATTTATCATTTTCCTTTTGCTTTGATCTCTCTGCTACCTTACAGTAACACTATTGCTGAGGCAAAGGGTATGCAGAGTTCAATAACTATATGGGGATAGTTCTAAATTGCTTTCCAGAATGTTTGGTTTGCAACTCTACCAACAATGCATTAATGTACCTGGTTTTCCCATAGCCCATCCAGCATTTGTTATTTTCTTTTTCTGTCACCTGAACCAAACTGATGGATGTGAGGTGGAACCACAGTTATTTTAATTTTGCATTTCCCTAAATATTAGTGATTTAGAATACCTTTTCATGTGGCTATTGATAGCATAGATTTCTTCCTGCCTATTCATATCCTTTGACAATTTTTTCCACTGGGGAAAGGCTTTTTCTTGTAAATTTGACTCAATTCCCATTATATATTTTAGAAATAAGACCTTTATCAGAGAAACCTGATGCAAAGATTTTTTTTCCCGAGTCTCCTGAATTTTTTCTAATTTTAACTATACTGATTTTATTTGTCCAAAAACATTTTACTTTTATGTAATTGAAATTATTCATTTTACCTCCTGTGAACCTTTCTATTTCTAGGTTATAAACTCTTTCCCTAGTCATAGATGTAACAAGTATTTTCTTCCATTTTCTACTAATTTGCTTTTGATGTCAACACTTTATATCTAAAATAACGTAATCATTGTGAGCTTATCTTTGTATATACACTGTGAGCTGCTAGATAATACCTAGTTTCTGCCAGATTGCTTTTCAGTTTATTTCAAAGTTTTTGCTATATAGGGAACTGCTGCCCAAAAAGATGGGGATCATTAGGTTTATCAAACACTAAATTACTGCGCTCATTTGCTTCCATACATTGTTGACCTAACCTGTTCCACTGATCAACCTCTATTTCTTACCAAGTTCTAAAATGTTTTGATGATTACAGCTCTGTAGCATAATTCGAGCTCTGGTACTGCTGGTCCCTCTCTTCTCAATTTTTTTTCATTGATTCCCTTGATATTCTTGGCCTTTTATTCCTGCAGTTAAATTTTCTTATTATTTGTCTCTTCCTATATAAAGTAACTCTTTGATAGTTTGACTAGTATGACGCTTAATAAATATATCAATTTAGGAGTACTGTCTTTTTTTTTTAACTACTGGCTTGACCTTATATATTAATAATTAATATATTTCCATGTAGATTTGTCTTTATTTGTGTGAAGGATAATTTATAATTGTGTTCATATTGCTACTGTGTATCTCTTAGCAGGTAGACTCACAAGTATCTTATACTGTCTGCAGTTATTTAAAATGGAATCTTTTTCTATTTCTTCCTGGTGGATTTTACTGGTAATATTTAAAAATACTATTGATTTATGGAAGGTTTATTTTATAAATTGCAATTTTATGGAAGTTGTGAATTGTTTTGATTAGTCTGTTATGACTCTCCAAGGTTCTTTAAATAAATCATCATCTACAAGTAATAGCATTTTCCTCTTTGACTATGGTTATTCTTTTAATTTCTTTTTCTTGTTGTATGCTATAGCATTGTAATGCTGCTTTATCAGTATTTCTAGTAAAATACTGAATAGTGATGGTGAAAATGTATATCTTTGCTTTGCCCTTGATCTTACTGGAAATGTTTCTGGGCAATCCCTATTACAGATAATGTTTGTTCTTGATTTTACACAGACATTACTTATCATTTTAAGGGAAGAGCTATTTATTCCTGCGCTTTCTAGTGTTTTTGACAGTAATGAGTGTTGTATTTTGTCAAAAGCCTTTCTGCATCTAGTGGAATACGCATATGATTTTTGTTGGTTTTGTTATTAATATAGTCAGTTACGCTCATAGTTTTCCTCATATTCAACCCAGATCTTCTTTCTTGGTATATGTATGGTCATATGTATGATCTTTGTAATGTAAGGCTATAGTCTCCTTGCTAATACATTATTTAAAATGCTTGCATCAATATTCATTACAGAAATTGGTCAGTTGTTTTTCCTATGAGATAGTTCATATTTTTTCCTATTTTTTTTTCAGTTTTTTACTTCTACTATTTCTAGATGTCTCATGGAGTCGTTGGCTTTGATTTGGCCAGTTCCAATTATTATGTAGTTATTTTCTTCAATAAGGTATTGTACCTCTTTTTCCAAGCAGTTAATTCCCTTTTCGTAACTATACCCTCTAGCTCTTGCCTCTGTTCCTATTCTTTCTTATATTGTTCTCATTTCCTTTTTAAAAGTAATTTTAGCTTCTTCTCTTGCTTTAGCTCTTCTAGGAATTCTTGTTGGACTTTTGTCCACACTTCCATTATTTTTTAAGTCTTTGCTTGTTCATTTTTTCCCAAGTCATTCTCCTCTGTGTTTGGGTCTTTTAGTTTCCCTGTACCGTAATAGGTGTCATGGTTGGATTCTACTTTTGTTATCTCATTCTTCCTGTCTATTGCTTAACTTTAAATTTTATGTTAATGCTAGACTCTGCACACTTCTGGAAGGAGGTGAGAGAAGACTGGTCTAAGCTTCTGTCTTCTGTTCTTCTGCTGCTTTCATAGCTCCAGCTAGAGATCTAGATTTCAGTGTTCCCAAAGTGGTATGATCTGAAAGGAGATCTGTTCCCTGCCCTACTGAGCTCTGTCCATTCTTGACCTAGGTTTGTTTCTGGGTGGGAGTTTCAACAGATTCATGCTTGACTCAGCCACTACTGGCCTCTTAGGAGGCTCTGCTGGTTCAGAGAGATTAAACTGTAGGCTCCCCGTTTTGGTCTGGGATGCTCTGATCTACTCCAGAGATCACAGCCCAATAATTACTGTTTGCTCCTGGAATTTGTTACTCTCGGTCCTGGATCTGTCACCTGGCACTGGGCAGTAGGTGACAGAGCTGCCAGATGGCACCCATTACTGCTCCCTGCATTTCCTTGGGGATCCCCTGGGACTTCCCTATGCTTCATGTCCTGGTGCCCATTCTCAGCCTGCTAGGTGCTGGCATGTACATAACGAATGGACCCTATTTTATTAAGCTTCAAAAAGAGGCTTGAGGAGAAAAGAAAAAAAAATACCCTTTTAAAAAAAATGTTGTATTGGAAGTGGGAAAGAGAATTACTTATGACTAAAAGAACTGTCTTGTTTCAGTGAGGGGTCAGTTGAGACGAGTTAACATTAATTTGTTGCTGACTCAGTCAGTCACCAGGTTTGCATGACTCTAGAAAGCTCTACTAGCAGGTCAAGAGGAGAATGATGGTAGGAATGATCCAAGGCTAAGTCTGGCCATGCAAAAGGGATAACTGGACAGGGGAGCAAGATATTCAAGAGCAGAGGATGGTGTAGAGTTCAACCGGTTAATTCCAAGCTGCCTCAACCAAGGATCAAAACAGGATTAAAAGAAATTCTCAAATATTCCAATAGTTCCATAAGATCACTAATGTAAGTACTCCCTCCAACAAAATCAAAACTATCCATTCCCCCCTATCCTAATTATCTTTAAAAGAACCATGTGGTTTTGAAAGGGAAGCACTGAGTACATTTAAAAAATTATAATAATGAGATTTCCCTCAGATAAAATAACAGGCTTACAGAAGTAGAACTAAAAAGACCTTAGATTGGCTTTAAAATCCAGTCTCATTTTACAAAAGAGGAAACCCAAGTTAAGAGAAGTGAAGTGACTTGCTAGAATTTGAACTCAAGTCCTGCATATCTGCTCTCTTATATTTATTCACATCTGTGCCAAAAGAAGAACAGCTAATAACTTCTTGACTTGAATTAATGAGAATTCCATCCTTCAAAACATGGAAGAACCAAGGAAGAAAAATTCTACTCTGGAAGCGATGCTTATTAATAGGGAAAAATGCATTGCTAGGTTGGAAATGACAGATGGAAAGTCTAAAGGAAACTGATCACTCCCTTCCTGGTCAATTAATAAGCATTTATTAAGTGTCTGCTATGTGACAGTCACTATGTTAAATAGCAGGGACAAAAAAAAAAAGGCAAAAGACAGCCCCTTTCCTCAAAGAGCTTCCAACATAATAGGGGACTCCTAGAATTTGTAATTAAAAAAACATTAAAGAAAGAAATCAATTCAAGCTTAGCCTGACACACACCTAATGTTCTGGAAATTCAAATTTCAAAAAGATAGGTAGAATTCCAAAGTAAAATACTATAGGAGAAGCCAGCCCAAGAGAGCCAGAAGTTACTCCAGAATAAAATTCTTAATACACAAGAGAAATTCCACTGAGAAGAAAAAGTAAATTCATCTGAAGAGGTATGTATGTGTATACACAGACACAAGTGTACACATACATGTATCTACATGTGTATATGTATGTATGTATGTGTAAAAGATAGAATCAAGGACAACTAAAAGGGGCTGATAAGTGCATGGTGTATGTCTGTAAAAATAGTGTCAAGAATATTAAAGCTCAGAATGAACCGAGACTGAAGATGACAAGAAAAAGGAGTTTTTAAAAGTTATGTTTGAAGAAAAAGGAGGGAAAGCAACTTTATTTGAGGGTGGATCACATAATAACTTTATTTAAGGGTGGATCAGATAATAACTGATCAGAGAAATAAGGTAGAGCTGTGCAATTCACATTTTGTTTCTTTTTTCTTTGCCAAGGAAAAGGAGAACAACAGGAAAAGTGATTTCTCAAAATAAGAAGGTAGCAAGAGAGCACTCAGCTGCCCTTGATAAATTCAGGTCGCTTGGCCCAGATAAATTTACTGGGGTTCCTGAATAGGTCTTTTTGTAACCAGAATGCCCCTAAACTGCCTTTAAATTTTCAAGTTCTGTGATTATCACTTTGTAGGGAAAAAAATTTAGTATTTATAATTACATATGCTTACATTTGTTTCCACTTGAAAATTTTTTTTTAAATAACTAGCCCTCTTTTTCTACTTTTGAGTTTCATTATAGATGGCTAGATTCCAAAACAAATAATTTCTGAAAAACAGATACTGAGTCACACTTCTTGAAATCTCAATATAAAATCATTCATATAATATTCACCTGGTTAATGGTAAAAAAGAAAAATCTGATGGCACTTTAACTAAAGGTAACTTTGAAACAATACTTTAATTAGCATGTCACCAAGACTTTAGATTACCAAGAGAAAATACAGTTCTACTCCAATGATTTTTCACAGAATAAGCACATGACCTGTGATCACTTTAAATTACATGTGGAACACTGGACATGTGGGATGGCATATTTTTAACAAAAGAGAGCACAGAAACTAAATACAAAATAACTACATACTTTTACTTACATATTCAGGTTTTAATTTCTTGTCTCCTCCTCTCACAGCCACCTTTTCTAGTTTATCTATTATGGGCATTATCATTTCCTCATCTTTCAGGCGAAGCTCTTCATGTATTATTTCTATATCTCGAACAGGATCTACACTTCCTTCGATGTGAGTGATGTCATCATCTTCAAATGATCCTAAAACACATGAAAGAGAAAAGAAATTCAGCTCATAAGTGATACACAACAAAATAACAATAACCATAAATGTAAAATTCTTTGCAAGTCAATCACTACACTTAGTATTCTGAGAGCTATTTTTATTCATGATACATTGTACCCCAATTTGGCATTACTGTGCATAAGCCATAAACAAAGTACATGCAAGCAAGTGAGTTTAGCAAGCAAAAAACTGATTCAAATAGATAAAATTATAAACTTTAAAATGAGAATGTTCTCCACATTTTGAATGTTAAAACATCTCGAGTTCCAGCAAAGAATCCTGAAGTTCTGAACTGCACTATGAAGGTTTCAAGGAAAACAGGTTTTGGGGGCAGAGATGGGGGGAGGAGACAAGGTCTGAAATCATCTGGCAGACCTCTTCTCTGCTTCAATCTACTTTATCACTGTGGTTCTGACGGTGATTAGATAATGAACCACTCAGACACACAATTTACACAGCAGCTAATTTCATCGGTCTGATTTGAGGGTATGGTTTTTAGGGGTCTATCAAAGAAGCAGATGAAGGTGCATTTGTCATATATGAGTGACAACCATTCACACTATATGAACAAAATGGTACTGGCCCTTATTAGGAACACATGCTATTATCACATATTTAAAGTGCAGTTGAAGCCATAATTTCAAATTGCCAACTGGAAACATAAGGATAAAACAACCAGATATTACTGAAGCATGTGTACTGACTTTATGCCCTAGTGAAGACATAATGTGGCAACATAATTCAACTAGGATTTTCCCAAATTACCAGATAAAGAACAGTATCCTAAAATGAACAAATAAGAATTATTTTAAACAGAAAGTAGTAGTAGACAAACAAATGTAATAAATTCATACATAAACTTCACAGGAATAATGACCAGCACAAAATAAGATTTAATATTTAAACAGCATTTTAAGAACAGAACTTCATTTCTTTGGGATATTATTATTATTGTTGAATGATTTAACGTCATATAAAATCAGTTAACATTTTTTACTCTCAAAACATTGAAAAATAAAATATTCTCCATACATGTTAGAAATAACACTTGACTTTTTCTATAAATTTAAAAATATGGGCAGTTTTCCTCTCAAAGTGTAATTATTCAGGCCATCAACACATAACTGTTTAAGATAATCAGGTACAATTTAGTTAGACCTGGCTTACGAATGATAGGAGTTAATATTAAACAAAAGATTTAGACATTACCTAAAAAAAGAAAAAAAAAACAACAGTGGGAGGAGGGAAATGTAGGCAAGGGAAAAGTAATATTAGGAAAAGAATTTGCCTTTTACTTTCTCAAAATCTCAATAGTAGTCCCTGACAAATATGCCTCATAATACATAGAAAGCTGGCCTAAGAGTCAGAAGACATGATGTAAAGTCCTGCCTCTGACATACACTGGCTGTATTACCCTGGACTCATAAATTAACCTCTCAGAGAAGGTTGGTTAGTTCAAATTTGATCCCAAAATGAAACAAAAGTGGATACCCAAATGAGTGCTTGTTCTATTCCCTAACCACATAACAGACCTCTAAACCTAGCTTCTTATTCCTAAAAATATATGCCACACTTCACAAGGGAAAAAAAAAAGGCAAAAGAAAGTGGAGAGAAAAATACAGCTAGCACCATGATTCTTCAAATTCAAGGGACAGTCTAAGATTAACTCATAATGAGCCTAAATCAGGTTTGGGGAACCTGCAGCCTCAAGGCTCCATGTGGCCCTCTGGGTCCTTGGGTATGGCCTTTTGACTTAATCTCAGTTTTACAGAACAAATCCTTTTATTAAAGGAATTTGTTCTGTGAAGTTTAGGTTCAGTCAAAGGGCTGCACTTGAGGACCTAAGGGTCACGTATGGCCTCGAGACCACAGGTTCCCTGCCCCTGACATAAATATTTGTGAATATGAGGTACAGTATGCTTTGGCAAGATTTGACCTACTTAAAAAAAAAAAGATAAAATAAGGAAAGAAAAAGGCAAATAAAAAATTATTATAGGCATCTATTAAGAGACTGTAACATCCAGCTTCAACATTTTTCCTAACCTACAGTCAAACATCTCCAACTACCTACTGGACATCTCTAAAATTGAATTCACTGTCTTTCCCCCAAAGCCTCCCCCATCCTTCATAACTTGCTCCTTACAATTTTCTGGGTTACACACACATTATCTTTCTCCTTTACTCTAGTTTCTGATGAAGAGACCAGTCCACTCTTTTTCAAGGCTAATCCCTTTATGTGTGGGCTTCACTCTGTTCCCTCCTATTCAATCATTCCCTCTCCTTCATATTTTTTTTAATATCATTTTTATTGTTCCTAAAGAAGAAATATAAAAAGACACTAGAGGAAATTTCCACAAGTGTGGAACAACATATATATATATATATATATATATATAAAATCTGATTTTTTTTGGAGATATTGAACAGTTTTGCTGGTTTTTCTTTAGGTAGCAGTGGATTAAAGCAGTAAATCTGGAGTTGGGAACATCTGACTTCAAATCCTGCCTCAAACACACACTCGCAGCATAACCCTGGCCAAGTCACTTAATCTCTGTCTACCTCAATTTCCTCACTGATAAAAAGGAAATAATGATAGTACCTATCTCCCAGGGTTGTTGTAAGGATCAAATAAGATGATATGTGTATGGTGATCTGTAAACTTTAAAATATTATATAAATGCTAGCTTTTAAAAACCTTTTTTCAAATAAATTCATTGTTGTAAGACACCAGGGAAAGGGGAAAGGAATGGGAAGATAAAAACAATTTTGATTCTGTAAAATTAAAGTTTTTTGCACAAATCAAATGTAGTAAAAATTAGAAGGGAAATATATAACTGAGAGGGAAAAACTTTGCAACAAGTTTCCCTAATAAAGATATATAAGTAATTGATTCAAATGTACTATACTGAGACCCATTACCCAATATATAAATGGTGAAAGGATATAAAAAGGTAATTATCAAAAGAAGAAATCAAAGCTATCAATAACTAAAATGGAGGAAAATGCTAGAAATTGCTAATAATTAGAGAAATTTAGGGCAGGTAGGTGGTGCAGTACAAAGAACAGTACAAAACTCCAACCAGGCCTGGACTTGGAAAGACTCATCTTCCTGACTTCAAATCTGACCTGAGACACTTACTAGATGTATGACCCTGGGCAAGTCACATAGTTCCTCATCCCTAAAAGGAATTGGCAAACCACTCTAGTATCTTTGTCAAGAAAACACCAAATGGTGTCAGGAAGAGTTAAATACAATTGAAAAAATTATGAACAAAGAGAAAGGGAAATTAAGGCAACTCTGAGGTCCTATCTCATAGCCATCACACTGTAAAAGATGTCAAAAAAGTAAAATGACAAATATTAGAGAAGTTATGGAAATAGGCATACTGACTTCCAGGGAGTAGAGATAAGATGGCAAAGTAGGGAAAGCTGAGTTATCTCAACATTCCCCTCCAAACAATTTTAAAATAATGCCTCAAATCAAATTCTGAGTGGCAGAGCCAACAAAAGATCAGAGTGAAACATTCTTCCAGCCTAAGACAACACAGGATGTTAGAATGAAAAATGAGTGATACAGGGAAGGAGGCTGGCCCAGAACCAAACAGAAACAGCTTTGGGAGCTCCCAAATCAGAGACAGTAAGGGGACCTGGCAAGTGATCCAAAAGAGAAGACAGTACCTTATAGTCAGCACCAGACACAGGACCAGATACTGTTTGGTAACTCCATTACCTATAGCCACTTCTGAGTCACAGTTCAAGGGCCGAGAGGCACACTTTCTGTCCTAAAAATCCCTTCTGGCCCCCAAGGGATCAAGAACCCCGAGGAATACTATTACTTCCTATCCTAACAAAGGAGGGGCCTTGGGAAGTATTTACTGTAACTTCAAGGGATCAAGGGCCTTTAAAGAGTGAGAACTAGATTCCAGTCCAAGAGATCAGTGACTACTCCCTTGCCATGATCACAACAACTTTGAAGCATTGAAAACTTCTGAACTCCCAGAAGAGCTTTGAAAACATCAGTATTAAAAAAGTTTGAAGCTTGAGACAATCATACACAGAAAGCCCAACATTAAGAAAAAGTTCAAAATCAAGAAATATGGTTGAAAAATGAGGAAATAACAAAAAAAGAAACTGACCATAAAAATTTACTATGGTAAAAGGGAAGATAAAGACACAAAGAAGACAATGAAGTCAAAACAGCCACAAGCAAAACCTCAAAGAAAAGTATGAATTGGACACAAGTACAAGAAGAATTCCTAGAAGACCTAAAAAAATTATTTCCAAAATAAAAGTGGTAGAGAAAAAATAGGTAACGAGAGCAAGTGAAGAAAATTATGAAATGATAATTAAAATCTTGACAAGAGGCACAAAATATACTGAAGAAAATAAAACCTTAAAAAAAATGAACTGGCCAAATGGAAAAAGAAGTAGAAAAGCTCACTGAAGAAAATAATCCTTTAAAAATTAGAAGAGACCTGTCAGAACTGTGGATAAGGAAGAATTTATGACCACACAAGAGACAGAGAGCATTATTGGTTGTAAAATGGATGATTTTCATTACAGTAAATGAAAAAGGGTTTGCACAAACAAAACCAATGCAGCCAAGATTGGAAGGAAAGCAGGAAACTGAAGGGAAAAAAATCTGACAGCAAGTTTCTCTGATAAAGTAATCATTTCTCAAATATATAGAGGAATGAGTCAAACTAATAAGAATACAAGTCATTTCCCAATTAATAAACAGTAAAAAAAATAGGAACTTTATCAGAAGTAATCAAAGCTATCCATAGTCATATTAAAAAATGCTTTAAATATTGATTAGAGAAATGCAGATTTAAACCACTCTGAGGTACCACTTCACACCTATCAGATTGGCTAATTTGACAGAAAAGGAAAACAACAAATGCCGGAGGGGATGTGTAAAAATTGGGGAACTAATGCACCATTAGCAAAATTGTGATCTGATCTAACCAACTTGGAGAACAATGAGGAATTATGCCCAAAGGACTATAAAAACTGCAAACCTCTTGACCTAACGATACCACTACTGGATCTAAACTCTCGAGGCAGCAAAGAAAAAGGAAAAAGGTCTTACATGGATAAAAATATTTATAGCAACTCTTTCTATGGTGGCAAAGAATTGAAAAATCAAGGGGTACCCATCAATTGGGGAATAACTAAACAAACTGTGGTATGTGATTGTGATGGAATCCTATTGTGCTATAAGAAATGGAAAGCAGGATGGTTTCAGAAAAATCTATGAAAACGTATGTGAACTGATACAAAGTGATATGAGCAGAGACAAGAGATCATTGTACACACAGTGACAGCAACACACACACACACACGTATAACAATCAACTGTGAAACAACTTAGCTTCTCTCAGCAATACAATGATCCTACACAGTTCTGAAGGACTTATGATGAAAAATCCACCCCCAAAGAAAGAACCAATGGAGTCGGAATACAAAACAAAGCATATTTCTAAAAATTTTCCTTATTTGTCTGGGTTTTTCCCCCTTTTTTGTCTGTGTTCTCTCTTTTGCAACAGGACTAATATCAAAATGTTTTGCATGTTCACACATGTATAACATATCTTAAATGCTTGCCTTCTCAAGGATGGGGGAAAGGAGGGAATGAGAGAGGGAATTTGGAAATTGAAAATTATTTACATGTAATTGAGAAAAAAATAAAAGAAAAACATTTAAAAGACAAAAAATAGAATTGAACAAGTGGAAGCTAATGACCCATGAGACATCAAGGAACAATAAAACAAAGTCAAAAGAATGAAAAAAAAATAGAAGAAAATGTGAACTATCTCATTGGAACAACTGACCCAGAAAACAGATCATGAAGAGAGAATTTAAGAATTACTGAATGACTTGAATGCCAAGATCAAAGAAAGAGCCTACACATCACATTTCAGGAAATTATCAAGGAAAACTGTCTAGATCAGTGGTTCTCAACCTTCCTAATGCAGAGACCCTTTAATACTCGTATGTGGGAGTATCTGCAGGTGGGTGGATCCACCTGGAGATGGATAGAGGAGCAGTGTCTCAGTTCCCAAGACCATCGGAAATATGCAACCCCTGTCAAAGGGGTCACAACCCACAGGTTCAGAACCGCTGGTCTAGATGAACTAGACCAAGAAGGTAAAAAAGAAATGGAAACAATCTACTGATCATCACCTAAAAGAGATCCCAAATAAAAACTCTCAGGAATATTATAGCCAACTTCCAGAACTCTCAGGGAAAAGAGAAAATACTTCAAATGGTCAGAAAACACCCATTCAAATACAATGGAGCCAGTAAGGATCACATAAGATCTAGTTATTCTAGTAGCTACCACATTAAAGAAGCAGAGGGCTTAGAAAACAGATATACTGGTGCATTTTGGTGGGGCTGTTAATTGTTCCATTCTGAAAAGCAATTTGGAACTATGCACAGAAAGTTATCAAACTCTGAATAGCCTCTGACCCTGCTATACCATTACTAAGCTTATATCCTGAAAGAAATCAGAGAGAAAAAAAAAAGGAGGGGAGTGTTAAGGGAACAAAAATTTGTTAAATGCTAGAATGATGGACCAGATCTGCTGAGGTAAAATTTCTATCTAAAAACTATGGGAGGGCAGGTGGCTGGACATGAGGAATTGCAGGCTGCAGGTGGTAATGTTTGAGGCACAGGGTGTGTCTGAGGTGCTGGAATTAGCTGGGTCACGTAGAGGTCAGAGCATACTGCACCACCCCTGGTCACTTGGAGGCCAGAGGGTACTGTATTGCTCAAGATTCTCTTACGTGGGGTTACTTGATGTTCCTGATTAGTGTCTCCACACTCTGGGGCCTTCATGGCCTTGTGACTGCACCTCCCCTCTCACAATTCTGTTCAGCTGTGCTCTCTCATGTGTGGTATGTGGATCTGGGGTATATATAAGGCCTAAAGCCTTGGGGGTAGGTAAAAGTCTACCTTAAGATCTGGCTGTAAGGCTTCCCCATTGAGAAGACTCAATGAACTTTCTCTGCTTGCACCTCCGAGCAGTGACTCTTCTGTTCTTAAAATGCACTAGTGCCTACTTGAGTGAGGTAAGTAACTGGCTCCCCTGCAGGTAAGTTAGGGTACTCTGACAGAGAACCCTGACAACTTTATACGACAGATTTCAGGGCACTGCAAATTCACTGAGTAAACAGTAAGACAGCCTATAATGCTAATTCCATTTTAGGTAGCATTAAAACAAAACATGATAGCCCACTTGTACTATGCCTTGGTCAGATGACAATAAGAACACTGTACAGTTCTGGTTGCTACATACTAGGGATATCACTGACAACCATGTCTAGAGAAAGAGGATGTAACAGTGCAGGGATTGAAGGCCATGCTGTATGAAAATCAGCTTAAGAAAGCACAGGTGTTTAAACTGGAAAGGAGAAGGCTCAGTCAGGACGTGACAGCTATTCTCAGGTACCTGAAAGTTTTATATGGAAAAGGTATTAAGTCTTGTTCTCCTAGGCCCATGTCTGGGTACATCTCTAGAACTTGGAATAAAAAGTGGAACTTCCATAAGTCAATTCAGGCTCTCTGTATAGAAAATTATTTTAATGCTAGAGCTGTCTGACAAATGGGGTATCCTGAGATTTCTACCCACTGATGGTCTTCAAGGATAGACAAGGTAACTGTGAGGAAAGTTGTAGAAGAGTCCTCTTAGCCTACATGTCTTTTGGGACCCCTTTCTGTTATGTAAATCTGTGTTCTTAAACCTTTACCTGATATATTTCCAAGTAAGTTGCTGCTACCAGGTAGCACTCTTTGTAGACTTTCTAGAGAGAAAGGAAGCTAAAACCACTCTGCATGATGGGATGTATAAATGTCCATGTAAAAATACAATGAAATTATTTTTATTAGTTAGGAGAGAACTAATTTTAGTGAAGTGTATAGTTTGCTTAAATTCCCAACAATAAAAGGAGTCCAGCTAGTAGTGTTCCTTCCCCATCTTCAGTGATTACAAGGCTGTTGGTAAATTAAAACTAGCTCTTCTCTGAAAAATGCTAGAGGCCACTTACTTTACTTAATTTCTCTCCTCACAAATTCTTCACCACTGTATATGTGGGTAAAGTTATCAAGATCAGACTATTACATACCATGGAAATAATTATTTTATGTAGTTGTGAGTAAAAAGAAAATGTAAGCTCTGAACTAAAAAAAGCCACATAACAGGAAGACCCAAAGCAAAATCTAATTTCACATTCAGCAAAAATAGGCTCTTCTTATTAAGAACTACTATTGTATTTCTTAAATTCATGAGCAAATTTTGAGAAAGATTAAATAAACTGGTTGAATTGAGTAAAATTAGCTTTCAAT
>CM053582.1:297580996-297639301 GCA_028627135.1 Pseudochirops cupreus | reverse complement strand
GCACTGTGGTTGGGAGATCCATCCTGCCCTACCGAAAAGTCACAAGGGTGAGGGAGAAAGACATAGGAGAGAATAGATTGGGGGAGAGGGGATACACTGGGATGGCTGTACTGGGGCAGTGGGTAGGGGAAAGATGGGGAGAAAATTTGTAACTCAAAATTTCGTGGAAATGAATGATGTAAACTAAAATAAAATTTTAAAAAAATTTAAAAAAAATTTGGTTCCTCAAGTGAAACTTGTTTTCTCTTTGACCATAAAAGCAATTTCAATTTATTTACATACATATGTATACACATAATCATGTAAAGTGGATCTAGTTCCCTTTCTCTCTTTCTACAAAGTCTACCAAGATTTGTAAATGATTTTCACATTCCATAACTTACATTGCAATAAACTGAATATTACATTTTAAAGTATTTTTACTTAAGTACAATATGCAAAAGAAAAGATTTTTACTTCCTTTTTATGTTAATAATAAGTGATCTAACTAAAGAAAACAAGAAGTTAAAAAGATTCTGGGACAGAAAAGGGGGAAGGGGGAGAAATTCATTGACAAAACTAAGCTGATAAAGCAAATGACTAAGTAATGGCTCAAATTTCCAAGCCCTGACAGTTTGAGAAAAATGAAAAGGGTTGCTTTGGTCTCATTTTAATGACTTTAAATGAATACATTTATAAGACTTTGGAGAAAACAAGTATTTTGCAAATATTATGAAATATAAATGGCTAGTCTATAATGTAAATTTGTTTTTATCCTCTACTGCAACAGTATAAAATAAATCAAAGCATTGGTAGTTTCTGCTTCTCTATTTTACATTTAGGTAAGCTACTCAATGATAACATGGCCTTAAATCACATTTTGATTTTATTAGTAGATGTGAAATTTAAAGACAGACATGTAAACATATAAATGTAAACACATATAAACATATGCACAAAGAGTACCCTGAAGTAAATCGGCATATCTGAAAATTAACTTTTCATAATAATTGGTTAATACCGGTTTGGATAATTCAGGCTAGAATTATATACAAGCAGAAGATCCAACACTTCCCTGTTTGATTTTTTTAAAGTTGTGAATCTTTCTCCAGAACTAAAATCTGCTCTGAGAAGATAATTTGCAACACTAATTTGCAAGACAATTTGACAATCTTTTGTCATATTAAAAAATTCAAGATAAGGGATGTGAACCGTGGATGACTTCAAGGGTCTCAAACTAAAATAAAAAATATTATAAGTGTCTTAGGAAGGACCATTACATAAAGTAATTGATATAGGGAAGCAATCAAGTAATACTACAAACTAACAATATTATCACTCAAGACAAACAATATAATTATTTAATATTGAAAAGAGTAATAAAATGAATCAGTTCTGTTCTGAGAAACTATAAATAACTTTGCTAATAAACAAATCTTTACCTTCTGTTCTGCCTCCCATTAAACTAGAAATAATGCATTACAATATAAAAATAGTAGATTGGACGTGGGATGAATCAAAAAAACAGGACTAAGGGATAGAAAGAGACCAGAAAAAGACAAAGACTCATCTTTATGCAGATTGTATTAGTTAGGGCCTCCCCACCCCCAATTCTCAGCCTTGAATGCCAAAATCTGAATTAAGAAGCTGCATTTATCACTAGAATACTGTGCAAAAACCCAGCCTTATTAGTACTCTAGGATATTAGCAAGTGATATTGCATCCAATCGTGGCAGCTTCTAGATATAGAATAACCTACCTTTTAATGTACAATTCTACTACAAAATGAGATACACATTCCTAAAAATCACCACAATAAGCAAAGACCACACAATAAAACTCACAGGGCTTAAATGGAGTTGTGAAAGTTAAATAACTTTCATCGAGTTATTTTTATCTTTGTGGCATTGTCTCTGATGGTCTGCAATGTAAATTCCTTCATGCCTGTTGCTTCAACAATATCACATGTTCTCTCTTATTTCAAACACTTTATTATCTCAAGCTTCTCCTCAATATTTAAAGTTTTCCTTCGGCATTTTGAACCAGGATGTTTATAAACGTTTGAGAC
The DNA here is from genome assembly GCA_028627135.1 of Pseudochirops cupreus. Lineage (NCBI taxonomy): Eukaryota > Metazoa > Chordata > Mammalia > Diprotodontia > Pseudocheiridae > Pseudochirops > Pseudochirops cupreus. The sequence goes on along the minus strand of CM053582.1, from coordinate 297,637,254 downwards.
ATTGAATGAATTTTTTTGTATTAAAAAAAGTTCAAAAATTGGAAGGAGCAGAAGAAGATAACCTTGTATGATAACACACTATGAAATGAGGTAGCTGATAGATGGTTGAAGGGTGTGTATACATGTACTTCATGTGGCCACATGGCTTGGTTCAGCTGAGTACAGTCTTTCGCACTCAATTAGTTTCTTGAAGACAAAAGTAGGCATACAAAATGAAAAATTTGCGTTATGCTCAAATTGTTCCCTAATATGTCATTCATGTTGGAACAAACTGATGTTTTCAAAAGAAACACGGCAATAGAAGTGACTATATTCAGCAATAGGAAACAGCATAAGTTACCCATATAGTACCTACATTATAGATAATTAAACATAGGTACCATTAAGGAGTCCTTAAAGTCACTTAAAAGTTATGAATTAAAATCCAGATTCAACACCTGTACTTAATTATATTCAATTACTCAAGAATTTTTACATTTTTACTAGCTGCAACATATCAACTATTGCCAAGAACAGGGACAAGTAATAATCTAATGGGACCAAGTTTTCATCTCTCAATAGGACTCTCATTAATTGCTATTTACATACAAAAAGCATTATCAGTATGACTTTGTATATTGTGTGTGTGTGTGTGTGTGTGTGTGTGTATAGACATATACATAGAGAGAGAGAGAGAGAGAGAGAGAGAGAGAGAATGTGTATACATATATAAAAGAAAGTATGGAAAGCACATTTTGTCAATGCTAGCACAGACTTTTGTGTAGTAAGGAAAATTGTGCCTATACTCAACTCCGTTGCAAAGTCTTATTGATTACTTTTACACTGTGTCTTTCATCCATTCCCTTCCTTTTCCATTCCTATCAACCAAAGGACACATTCAGTTTCTGCTTAAAGACCTCAACTGAGAAACTAACAGCAAATATTTTTTCAAGCTCTCACCCCTCTAATGTTAAATATATTGATACTATTTGGCTAGAATCTTTTCCATTTTAATTAACGAAAAACTATCTGGTTTATCTTTTGTAATCCTCTCTATCCCTTACTTGATCATGAACTGTTCCACTACCCACAACTGTGAAATACACCTTCTTCTTAGCTTCTCTAATTTTTTATGATGCAATCTTTTATATCCACATCCTATCTCAGCTCATTATGGTATATGGTGAGGGATCTTGGTCTAAACTTAATTAAGGCAATCACTTTATATTGTACCAAAGAATTGGAAACGAGGGGAAGGAGAGGCGGTGGTGGATGGGAAAGAAAGTTCTAAAGGAAAAAGAAAAAGTGAAACAGCTCCAAAACCAAAATGCTTAACTTATTATATTTTTAAATGCAAGACATATATATATATATATGATAATGGTTTTATTCCTCTTTTTCTGTTTTATCTACATGGAAATACTAATGTTTGTTAATGATTATTAATTTTAGGATCAAAAAATTTAAATTTTAAAGATAAAGACATTGAGGCCCCAAAAGGTAAAAGGGATTTATATAAAGAATTTTAGAAATGTTAAAGCGTTATATAAATGTGAGTTATTATCACTTTTACTATATAACAACTTATTATTCTGCCTTCAATTGTTCTTTACTGTTTTGTGAAATAATGCCAATCACAGTGTTCTGTCAATCCCTCATGTAATGCTAATAAAAGGAGCTCTAAACTTCTATTGCCTTTCCTTGCCATACGTATCTCTGCCAAGTACAGGGAAATATAAGTATATGTCTCTCTAAGGTGGATTCTGGATTACTTTGGCTTTCTCATTGTGGCTAATGTTGCATTGCTTAAATTTCCCTAAGAAATAGTGAAATAGTAATAAAGTTCTTGTTTAAAATACAGGATTACCTTGTTACTACCTTGTTAAACTTAAGATTTTTTCAGGATACCCTATGTTTGATCATCATTATTATGCAAAATTATATTAATTTTGCTGTCCTCCCCTGTACCCATATTCAAATTAAATTTCAAGGGTCATATTGACAGCTATTTCTTCATCTTTACCAGATGGCATATAAACTACAATTAGCTCTAGGATCTCACACCACCACCACCACCACGTCCTGTCACCACTTTTACCATACCTTAATGTACAGTAAGAAGTTCAGTCCCTGAAAGGTGTTGGTTACTTTTTTTTTTAAGATCTCTTGATCTAAATCAATGGAACACACAAGGGCTACTCATTAAGATCAAAGATCTAAATCTTCATTTTATTTTTTTAAAAAAGAGGAGGGGGCGCCCAGGCAGGTTAAGTGACTTGGCCATAGTCACTTAAGAGGGTTAGGTGGGATTTGAATCCAAGTACTCTGATTTTTGACTCAATGCTTTTTCCATGGATTTCCATGCTGCAAATACAGAGCAGTCTTCTTGGAGATAGAAGTGGGGAATGTACTTTAGCCACAGAAGGTGGAAGAAAAACAAAATACTAGAGGCACAAAATGGTGAACAAAGGACCTCCTCTTACTGTGAATAAAGTTCGGTAGAAATTCAAGGAGGGGCGGGGTTGCCAATTTAAGTCTCTAATCTGTTATCCTCCAGGGAGGAATCCAATATGCTGGGTGGTACTCTGACTAAATGAGCCAGGAAAAAGGAGAGATTCACCAGAATGCTTCTGGGCTATGCTGACAGTTCAACTCTTTCCCTTCTACCATACTTCCTATAAATCCACCAGGAACAGGTTTTTCCTTTTTTTTTTTTTTATACCTAATTCAATTTTATACCTAATTCAATTTCCTCTTCTGAGACTGGATTAAGATCACCTCTCTCTTTGGTGTTTTGTTACTTATAATACTTTGTATTTTTTAAAGTAATACTCAGGTTTTTAATGTTCTCAGTTCTGTTGTTGTTAGCCTCCTGAGTATAGGCTATGATCATTTTTTAAAATTTCTTTTGGTTTTGTTGTGACTTGAGTTTCTTTAATTTTTATTCTGTTTATTTACTATTTGTCCTCTTCATTTTAATAAAGCTGATTAACAAGCCTTTAATTTTATGAGCTCTATAATACTGCTTTCCAATGTATCCTTTCCAGTATTGTTTTGGGGGGAGGGAACTGGTTGTTTTGGGGTTGTTTTCCTTTTTGGAGGGGGAAGGCAGAGCAATTGGGGTTAAGTGACTTGCCCAAGGTCACACAGCTAGTTTTGTGTTAAGTGTCTGAGGATGGATTTGAACACTGGTCCTCCTGACTCCAGGGCCAGTGCTCTATTTACTGCGCCACCTAGCCACCCCATCTTTTTCAATTTTTAAGATTTCTTCTTTCATGCTAATTTTAGGGCTTTTTTTTCCCCCATTTGCTGGGTTGTTATGCTTTTTACAAAATTATTAGTTAGGTCATCATGTTTGTCTCTCAAATACGAATGATCCTTAAACCACCTTACTTCACTGGGTGATTTGAAAAAAGTGGTTGTGGATTATCTCTAATACTGGATTACCTATTCATTATGGCAAAGAAGATGCACTGGCCCTATCCTATACACCCTAACCCTCCATTACATCTTAATGTACTAATGACCCACTGTAATTTTTTTTTATTTTGTTAATGTATACAAATTTATCATTTCTATTCTCCAAAATAAAGTAATAAAAAATAAGGTGAAATAAAAATAAAACCTTCAAAACAAATAAGCATAGTCCAACAAAATAAAATGTCCACATTGGCCGTGTCCTAAAATATATGTTTCATTCTGGATTTAAACCTCCACTATTACGAGATGTATAGCATGCTTCATCTTTAGTCCCCTGGCATGGAGATCTATCACTGTATTGATCAGAGTTCTATCACTGTACAATCTGTTCCCATAGTTCTGTTCATTTCACTATATATCAATTAATAAAGATCTTCCCAATTTCCTCTGAAACTTTAAATATCTTAATTTCTTCATATTCTAAAACATTCATGAACCGTAAATTACTTAGCCATTCCCCAATAGGTGGACAGTCCTTTAGTTTCCAATTTAGAGGTACATTGAAAAGAACTATAATTTTGTATACCAGGGTCACTTTCCTTCCCCTTTGATATCTTTGCTGTACGGTTCTGTTATTATTGAGTATAAGGGTGTGTACAGTGTAAGCAATATAAATTGATTTCCAGAATGGTTGGACCAACTCACAGTTCTACTAACAGTGCCCTAGAGTATTTGATTTCTCATAAAACCTCCATCTATCATTTCTCTTTTTTGTCATCTTTGCTTATCTGATGCGTATAAGGTAGAATTTCAGAGTTGTTTAATTTGCGTCCCTTAGTAATTTGTAACTTTTTTTCATATAGCTATTGCTAGATTGGCTTTCTATAAAAATTGTCTATTCATAACCTCTTTTGGATATACCTTTATCAGAGAAAACTGCTGCAAAGATGTTTCCCATTTGTTCCATTTTCCTTCTGTTTTTAATAACAGTTTGACTCACATAAAAACAATCTAATTTTATATAATCAAAACTGTCTGTTTTATCTTCTGAGATGCTCTCTATCCATTGCTTCTTCATGACCTCTTTTCCTATCCATAGATCAGAAAGATAATTTCTTCCTTGATCCTCTACTTTGTTTATGATGAAATATTTTCTGTGTAACTCATTTATCTATTTGGAATTTATGTGGTCTATAGTACGAGGCACTAGTCTCTACTTAATTTCTGGTTAACTGCTTTTCAGGTTTCCCAGCAGTTTCTATCAAATGTATTGAGTCCTTATCCCAGTATTTGGGGTTTTGACACCATCCATACTACTTTGTTCATTTGCTTCTGTAAGTTCTGTCCCTAATCTCGTCCACTGATACTTCTCTTACATTAATCAGTGTCACTTCAGTAATTAGTGCTTTGTGATGTGGTTTGAGAGCTTGTAGTACCCTGGCTAACTCCCTTTTCCCCCACTTTTCTTTTCATTGCTTCCATTAAGATTTTTGACATTTTGTTCTTCCATATGAATTTTGTAATTATTTTTTCTAGATCTGTAAAATCGTCCTTTGGACATCTGATTGGCATGGCACAAATAGGTAAATTAATTTCTGTAGCACTGTAATTTTTATTATGCTGACTTAACCTTCCCAACAATAACATTTTTCTAATTATTTAGTTCTCTATGCAAAAAATGTTTTGAAGTGGGATTCACATAGCTCCTGGGTGTCTCAGTAGGTTTTAAGTTTTAGTTTGTAGCTATTTTGACAAGAATTTCTATATTTCTTCATGATGGGTATTGTTGTTAACATAAAGGGAAGCTGATTTATATGGATTTATTTTATATCTTGCAACTTTGCTAAATTTGTTTTCATTATGCTTTTTCATGCTTTAGAGCAATGGTTCTCAATCTTCCTAATGCCGCGACCCTTTAATACTCATATGTGATTTAATACTAATATGTGGGTGTATCTGCATGTGAGTGGACCCACCTGGAGACGGATAGAGTAGCAGTGTCTCGGTTCCTAAGACCATCGGAAATATGTGTTTTCTGTGGTCTTTGGCGACCCCTGTGACCCCTGTGAAAGGGTTGTTTGACCCTCCAAAGGGGTCGCGACCCATAGGTTGAAAGCCGCTGCTTTAGGGTATTCTAAGTAAGTTAAATCATTTGCAAAGACTGATAATTTTGTTTCCTATTTGCCTATATTTACTCTCTCAATTTCTTTTTTCTTGTCTTATTACTAGAGCTAGGATATCTAGCAATAGACAAAACAGTGGTTGTGATACTAAGCATTCTTGCTTTTACCCTAGTCTTAATAAAATTACCAGTATTCTATGAACTATGAATATCCTAAAAGTTAAACAAGTAATTATGAATAAATCTTTGTAACAAATTTTTCTGTTAAAGGAATATAAGTAACTGATTGAAATTATAAGACTGCAATATGGATAGTCTTGGAAAATGATTTTTGGTTTTAGGTAGATATTTAATAAATTAAGGAAAGGTCTACCTTTTGGCATACTTTCTTGTATTTTAACAGAATAGATACTGAATTCTATTTTTTAAAAGCCTTTCTAATACCTACTATAATCACATGGTTTTTACTAAAATATATTTTTAATTTTTTTCTATTTAGAATCTGGAACATGTCAAATCAACCCCGTATTTAACAAATGATAACTTGGTCATAATTTATTATCTTTCTAATAAGTTGTCATATCCTACTTGCTAAGATTTTATTCAAAATTTTTGCATCTTTTAAAATTTTATTAATGTTACTTTTTAAGTCATATAATTTTTCATAATTGCTTTAACTCCATCTCAGAAATGAGTTGTCTCAGTCTTTCACACAATTACTGTTTCTATATTTTTCTTTGACCCTCATTATTTAGAATTTCATCATTTATGTTTCCATTTCAGTCTATGTCACTTGCTTGTGCTCCTTGAATTCTTTCTCTAGTGTTATGGACTATGTATGCTTAATTTGTTATTTGTGCCTTTTTATATTACTTGGGCACTTTTTAAACCCTTGAATACAAGGTCCATTTTTTGGAAATACGTAAAACAATGCAAAGAAATAGGTATATTCTTTAGTGGTCCCATTAGGAAGTCTCCATAAATAGTCTTTTAGATCTAATTTCTCCAATGATTTAGTCAACTGTATGTTCCCTTTTTAAAAATCTTAGATTTATCCAATTCTAGGATAGGAAGATTAAAGCTTCCTACTATGGCTGTGTTAATTCTATGTTAGTTTGGAATTCAGTTAACAATTCTTTTATAAATTCAGAAGCTATGCCAAGTGTGTATTGTTTCACTATTTTTACTTTATCCCTTATTCCTAGAATAGTGCCTGGCATACTGAGTAGGAGGGTGATGTGGTCAAACACTTATTTCAGGAAACCATTTAGTAGCTAAGTGAAGGTTAGTTTGGAATGGGGAGAGACATGAGGCAGGCAGACCCACTGCAACAGTCCAAGTATGAGGTAATGAGGACGAACTCAGAGTGGCAAAAGTGCCAAAGGAAAGAAGGAGCATATCTGTGAGATTTTGCAAAGGTAAAATCAACAGGCTTTGGCAACAGACTGGATATGGGTGGTAAGAAATATTGAGGAGTCCAAGATGATACCCACATAAGTTGTAAACCTGGTAGACTGGGAAGACGCTGATTCTCTCCACAATAAAATAGAGCAGGTAGGAGAGGGGGAGATTTTGGAAGAGAAAGACAACGAGTTTCATTTTGGACATGTTGAATCTAAGATTTTTACTGCACATCTAGAGTTCAAGATGACTAAAAGGCACTGGGCCATGAGAACTTATAGGTCTACAGAGATTGAGGCAGGATAGGTAGATTTACAAATAGTCAGCCTAGAGATGGCAATTAAATCCATTGGAGCTGATGAGATCACCAAACGAAGTAGTATAGAGGAAGAAGAGGAGAGACTTGGAGAGAACCCTGTGGGACATCTATGATTGGAAGGTGTGATCTGAATGAAAATGCAACAAAAGAGCAGTCAGATCGATATGAAGAGAACCAGGAAAGAGTGGTGTCCTAGAAACTTAGAGAGAACAGAGTATCAAGGAAAGGACAGTGATTAACAATATTAAAGTGTGCAGAAAGGTCAAGAAGGATAAGAACGGAGATGGTTTTTGAAGGCAATCGAGAGATCATTGGTAACTTCGGACAGAACAGTTTTGATGGAATGGTAAGACCAGAAGCTGGTTTTAAGGGTTAAGAAGAAAGTCAGAGGAGAGAATGTAGAAGAATCTACAAAGGACTTTAGCTACAAAAGAGAGAAAAAAAATTCAGGACAATAGTTAATGGGGATGGAAGAATCAAGTGGGTCTTTTGAAGATCAGAGAGATATGAGCATATTTACAGGCAGAAGGAAGGAGCCAGTAGATAGCAAGGGATTAAAAACAAGTGACAGAATGTTAAGGACAAAGGGGGCAACTTGCTGGAGAAAATATGATGCAATAGGATCACTTGTACAATTTGAGTAGTTAGCCTTGGTAAGAAATAAGACCACCTGTTCATCTAAGACAGGTGAAGAAGACAGTGGCAAGAGGCAGATGAGGATAAAGGAACAGAAGGAATCAAAGGTAATTTGCAAATCTGGAGAATAATAAGAGAATAATTATGCTATTCCCAAGAATTGGCAAAGCCAGAAGGGATACCCACTGATAAGAAATCTAAGGACACGATTTATAGGCAAATAACTAACTGAAATTAGAGATCAAGCAAGTTTGACAGAGTAGAAAGAATATAGCTCTGGTATTAAAAGACATAGATTCAAACCCTACCACTGGTGCTTAGTAAATGTGGGGACTTGGATAAGTTATTTAGCCTTCCTGGGTCTAAATTTCCTTTTCTGCAGAATAAGAGGGGGCTAAGCTACATGGTTTCTGGTGTCCATCCCTAAGAGCTCTAGATCTATGGGCCTAATATTTTGTAGCTAGAAAAACTGGACATCACATAAATACAATAGGGAAATCAAGTATGAACTTTCCAATGCAGGTTACTGCATCCCTTAACAGACAGGATGGCAGGCCTGGGATGCTAAATCCACATGTAGTTCTTTGCCCGTAGCTAAAGCCTGGTGATAAAAGTGTGAAAAATTTTTTTTAAGTATTATTACGTATTCTGATAAACTAAAATTAATAAAGTAGCCATATGCCATATCTATTCAGTATAATTAAGATATAAAATATATTTCCTGTTCTTCATTACTTCTGAGAACTTATTTAGGGTACTCCACCCACCTAAGCAGATCACTATGCCTATGATTCAATAACAACCCCAGCTAAGACAGCTAGGTAGCAGAGCAGGCAGAGCACTAGCCTCAAATTCAAATCCTACATTTATGACCCATGTGACCCTGTACAAATCATTTAATCTACTCCAAGTGTCAGTTTCCTTCATCTGTAAGCTTAAACTTGATGGCTTGTAAGGTTCCTTCTAAATTTATGATCTTGAGATTTTTACTGAGGCTACGGGAATAAGCATCACCCTGAGGCAAACTTGGTGATGTAGCTTTTCAAATGTAGTTAGGGTGCTCTATTACTGGACTTCTACTTGAAGTCATTACAGCTTGAGTGGAGGACCTAACAGATCTTATGTGCCATTGGCAAAGCCTTTGATAACCCAGGACCCAAATCCACACTGTGATGAAGATCTAGAGAATTTTGATAGTGGTTATAAAATGAGTACAATACTAAAAAGGTGGACAAAATTATTACAGTCACAAAAGAATTTCTGATTCCTACCCTTTGTCAAATGCTCTAGAACATATTTTCAAATCACTAATCCATTTTTTTTAAAGTCTGCGGCAGAGGAAGAAATAATAGTAAAGGATGTATGTCTACTTGGGACAATAAAGGCTGCAAAAAGGAATATAAAGAGTTTAAAGAGATCTTAGACAATTCCAACAGAGGCAATTAAAGGAAAAATGTTTTGGCATGGTCAGTGTAAATAATGTTAAACAGTCACCATGGTCCCAGTCTAAATTAGATGTGAACTCAGAATGTCCTTAAATTTTCCCACAAACAAGTAGAGTGTCACAAACGACCTAACACAGCATTTTGCTAGCTAAAAGTCAAAAGTCCTGAACTCTAATCTCTCAGCTATATTACTAACAGCAGAAAACAAAAGAAAATTTAGAAGGAAGCAAAAAAAAGATGGACAATTCACACCACAACATGTATTATTTATCATACAGGCTTTCTTGAAATGAAAATTTATTGTTACATATTCTGAATCCTCTCTTATGTCCTGCTGTGCACACAACATGCTTTTTTTCTTAGTATTTAAGTTTTGATATTTAAGTTTATGATATGTTTTTGTTTCTTTTCTCTATTCTGTATTTGTGTTCTGGCCCTTGAGTCTAAAATAAAATTTTTCAAGAAGAAGAATCATACTTAGATATATATACTTATGACAGATATGCTATAGACAATTTATGTTGTATTCTCTAAGGCTCAGGCACAAATCTGGACAAATTTAAATCCTAATCATGCCACCACCATCCCCCAAGACCAATACCAAATTAGAAACTAAAAGGGTAATGTATCCGAAGTTGCAATGCAAGTATCTTTACTTCTTCAGATGTGTACGTATGGGATAATTAACAAATACAGAATATTCTTCACATTTCTTCCAGAGGGCTGTAAAATGGACCCTAATACATTCCCATACAGTGAAAATAGTCCTGCATTTAGAGCTGTAGAACAAGGGTTCAAATCCCAACCATGCTACTTGTTACATCTGTAAACTTAAGCCTCTGTTTCACACTGAAAAAGCAGATGGTGGCCTCACTGGCTCACAAGAGTCCCTCCAGTTTGTGTGGGAATGGGGAGTGGGGGCGGGGGGGGGATGTCTGTGGGTGTATTTCTATTCTCCTCTCTGGATAGTAGTAAATACCTGGAGCATAAAATAGGTAGAAAATGGACCACAATAAATCAAAACAGACATAACCCCATTTTCATTCCAGCTTCCTAGTTCATCCCCCCCCCAAAATCACATAGATGTTTCTTTCTAACGATCACCTTCCAAATTTCATGTAACATTTTATTACAAACACAGAAAGATTTCTAGCACTGCTTATGTGCTATACCTGTCAAGATCTGATGACTGTATGTTATGTATTCATCTGAACAGAACCACTACACTTAGTTACAGGCTATCATCAACCAATTCATTCTCTTGCTAAAATCAAGTCATCCAATTACTCCTTGACTAATCAAGGCTGTTTTGGCTTTTTCTTTTTTCAAAAGGTACTCAACAGCATAAACAGTTCACTTACAAGAAAAGGAAAGGGGCTAATCAGCAGAATTATTGTTTTGCTGCTACAATTTGCAGTATTTAAATTTAGTTGCTGATTGGACTGAAAGTTTTATGATATAGCATATGAAACTAGTTTAATACAGATGTGAAGCTGTGTAAGCTGTGTTGTCTTGTTCTGGCTACTGTGGCCACCTTGCAAGGTAAGGACACCTAAAATAACAAGTCTGAGTGCATTTTTCCTGCGCACTGCTTTCGATTAAAAAATACAAAAGCTACTATTTTTGAATCATTTGAAAATTATTTGTAACATATAATCACATAATTTCTCTGGCTTTTCCATTTACAGTAATCATGGTTTTTTAATAACAATAAACCAAAGAAGTGATGGGTAACATCTGAAAAAGAAAGGCCCACCCAAAACATATCTGTTATAAGTAAATAAGTGGTGGTCTCACATATAACAAATGCAATCTAGTGGCTACTGATAACTCAAGAGATTTCATCTATTATATGATGAATTATAGTGTCCATGTATACAAAAAATAAGCCATATAAAAGTGAAATGTGGTAGGAGACATCTATTTTTTTCTTGTTACTTATTAATAACTACTGATGATAGGTAAAAGAATAATAAGCTCTAAATGAAACTTATACTTGCTCCCCTTTGAAGTACCATATTTCACTAAAAAAAAAAGATCAGTAAATAACAACTTTTCATTACACTCTGTTCAGTGAAGGCTAAAAAGATGCGAGCGAATTCTAGCTGAGCTTCTTACGCTCTGAAAACAGAGCTGGAGATTCCACAGCAGTCCTACGCCTGAACAGCAAGTCTTTTTATTTTACTTTAAAAGATGAAAATCTGTTTTAAAAAATGTTGCAATAAATGAGTTCTCTATTCATGATGCACTTCCATCTCCTGTGAACTACATATTAATGAAGTGACATTAATTAAAAGAAAAAATCTTAATAGCCATGTATATAAATATAACAAAAGCATATGTAAATATACACATAGCATGGTATTTTGGACTGAGCTAAATACAAAGAAACATTACAAATACCTCCATGATATATGGGCATATTACTGTTTCTATAAAGGACTGAAGGAGATAATCTTACTTAATTCGAATATTAAGGAAGAAAAAATGAGTACTACTACAATTGAAACCAACTAGGCTTAACCTAAAACATCACAGTATTTATTTAATAAAAATCTATAAATATGGATAATGTATGCTGATCTTCAGGTAGGCAAATAAATTAAAAATCAAAATACATTAACTACCAAAAGAAACCTAATATTCTTTAAGGATGAATATTTCTCAGTTAAAGTAGGCACACCTGCCAATGTCTTAAACATAAGTAAAATCAAGTACAAAAGTGATAAATCAAATGCCATGGTAGACTTGACTTCTGGAGACAGCATTTTTAGCCGTCTTTTGTGGCTTTGTTTGGCGCCACAGTCCTTTAAGTTTTGTCTTCATAAAGCCCTAACTAGTTGTAATCATTTGCAGCCTAATTGTGGACATTTATCTGCTTTTCTTATGCATAGAACATAGCTATTAAAGCTGAATGGTGATGGTGTGAAGTATAGGTTAAATTGGGTGAAATTAAAGCAAATTACTCTGGGATGTGGAAATCTGAAAATAGAAACCACCAATGATTTGCAACCCTCTTGATGATCAGCTTCACAGAACCCTAAACGACAAGAAAACTTACATATTTTAAAGTTAACTAGATTTTTTTAAATAATATGTATAAATGTATTTTTAACTACCTGCACCTCTCAGTAGCAGTATAACGATTTTGTGTTACTTTGCTACAGTGATAAAAGATTCCTGTTTTCTATTCTAAAGAGTTCAATTTATTCTCTAAAATAAGTTTCCATTTAATTTATTTAAAATCAGAATTCAACTGTTTTGAACATGATGTTCATATTTCTGAATATTTAAAAAAATGAAGTGTAACATTAACTCCAAAAGAGTAGTAAATAGTATACTGCCAATATGATAGCATTTATACACTCATAAATGCCAATTATAATACTAAAATATAAAACATTAATGACATAAATTTGGAACATTTTATAAATAACCATATTCTGCAAAGGGGACAAAGAAAGGAGGAATAAGTAAAATTTCAATGGAAATACTTGAAGTAATTGTGGCACCAGCTATAATAGGGAACAGGTCTAAACAAAAAAATCTAATTCCTAGACCTTTGTATATGAATAATGGCATACATGAATATACACATAGAAATATCGCTTACAGTATACTGAGAATAAAGTAAACAATGGGGAAAATTAAATAGAATACATACAATGTAGAGATGTAAAAACTAAGTGGAATTTATTCTCACTTACCTTCATTTATCATTAAATCTCCAAAATCCGAGTCTTTGAGGAAAAGGAGATCTAATCATTTCTTTTAAATCTAGACCTATTCATTCATACCTGACAGCCTCACAAAGTGGCATAAAATATTTCACTGTTCACAAACGATCTTGCCATCTATTCTTCCAACAGAAATATGTAACAATGAAATCATAATTTCCTCATTTATTTCCTTAGCAAATACTGGGCATCTAACTAAGTGCAAAGCACTATAGGGGAATACAAAAATACAATCCATGTTTCCTATAAACTTTTATTTTACTGACAAAGAAGAAGAACATGCTGGAAAGCATGATATATTTAAAATCAAAGTAACAGTTTAATGACTGGCTCTGCTACTTACAACCACCTATGTTCACTCAGGCAAGTTACTTAATCACTCTAGGTCTCAGTTGCCTCATCTGTGAAATGAAAAATTTGGACAAGGCACTCTCTGAAAAGCACTTCTCACTCTAAATCTTAAAATTTTAGGGATTTGGTTTTGGTTTCTGGAGACCTAGGATGGACATGAAGGGGTCATTCACAGAGCCGAATCCAAACTACTGAAAAGAGCTTCGACTTCCCTCATTTCCAATCTGGGTCAGTTCACCTCTCACTGGGCAGTCTAATGGCTACCTGCTCCAGAGGACTCAATATCTTAATGCTAGATTCAGTGTGGACACACGATCTGCTGAGAATATGGCAGCTCCAAACTTCCAATCTCAACTGATTCATCAATTTCAGCCTTTCATTAACAAGGATTACAGGTGTATGCCACTACAGATAGCTAAATCCTACAATTCTAGAAGCCCTGAAATTCCTAAGATAAAGTCAATTTAACAAAAATGTACTGAATGAAAAAAGAAACAAGAGTCTCTGACTTCAAAATAATCTAAGAAGGAAGAGAATCCTGAAAGCTAGAGGAACAAGAAAGATTTCTGGTAGAAAGTGACACCTAAGGTAAAATTTTAAATGAACCTTAAGATTCCAAAAGGTCAAGGTATATTCATTCCAGGAATATAGGACTTCCTCTTCAAAAGCACAAGGGCAGGAAATGGAATGGCAAGCCTGAGAAAGAACAAGTCAGTCAGTTTGCATGGAAAGCACAGCATATGAAAAGGAGTAATGTGAATTCTATCACAGGAGGGAGATGGAGCCAGATTGCTAAGGACTAAAAGCCAGGCTCAAGAGTTTCTAATTTATCTTAGATATGATAAAAAGCTATTGAAAATGTTGAGCAAGAGAGTGATGTGGTCAGATATGTGCTTTAAGAAGATTATTTTTGCACCTCTGTGGAGGAGACAGAAGAGAACACTAATATCATAACAGGAGGAAAGATAACTACTAATTAGGAGATCTTAAAGTGATGAAGGCCATGGAGAGAATGCTGAAGATGTGAGAGAAACTGTGTAGGCACACTGGGCTAATAAAAAAATACCAACAATGGGGGGGGAGGAGAGTTGTCAAGGATTTGCACACTGAGCTAATAAAAAGATATGAGTGAAGGAAGTGAAAACTTCTCAGTGGGAAACAGGCCCAAGTTCCCCTTTACCAGAAATCACATGATTTACAAAGACTCAAAATTCAGAGCCTAAGGAGTCACCCCTCTCCTCAGTGACACCTCAGCATAAGATATGCCAAATAAGGACAGAAGTGCTTTCTCAAATGTACGTTGGCTGGTCTACTGTTTCCTTATTCCGGTACTCAAGGTAGATTGCTGCACTTAGATTGTGCACCTGACTTCCAGCCAATGGAAAAAAAGGGGCAGAAGGGGGGTGGGGGAGAATTCCTCGTTAGGGTTTTATAACTTTGCCATTTCCTTTTGTAAATTGCTTCTCCTCTCTGACCATTTGTCAGGAGGGTGACCCTTTCTCGAGACCGCAACAAACCATTCTTTTCTGCTCCCTACCCTGAGAAGCCTCTGAGCATTATTTGGGTAAGGATCTCTGTTGCACACAGTTTTGGGGTGCACACAGATATAAACAATGGCAGGAGAGAGTTGTCAAGGATGACCCCATGGTTGCAAAGCAACCTGTCTGGGAAGGGCAGTGGTACTTTAATGGAGAAGATTTTCATTTTAGATATGTTTAGAAAAAACCCGGGAGACCATCCATGCAGAGATTCCCAGAAGTCAGTCAAATAAGCATTTATTAATCACTTACTATGTGCCAGACACTGTGCTAAGTGTTAAGAGATCCAAAAAAAGGCACAACAGTAGCTGTCCTCAAGGAGCTCACATTCTAATAGGAGAGGTAACATGTAAATAATTAGGTACCTACAAGATATATACTGAGTAGGAAAAAAAGTAATGCAAGAGGAGAAAGCACCAGCAGTTGGAGGTAGGGGGACCAGAAAAAAAAGGCCTCCTATTGATAATGAGATTTGATCTGAGTCTTAAAGGAAGTCAAAGAAAATCAAGAGACAGAGGTAAAGAAGAAATGCACTCCAGACATAGAGGACAACCAGTCTTTAAAAGGCACCAGAGTCAAGCAATGGAGAGTCAAGTGCTGAGAACAGCAAATAGGCCAGTGGCAGCTGAATTACTGAGTAAACAAAAGACAGTAGAGTATAAGAAAGCTAGAAAGGTAGAGAAAAGGTAGGAACTGGCCAGCTTAGGAAGAGCTTTAAATGTCAAACAGACGGTTTTTTATTTGATTCTGGAGGTACCAAGCAGCTACTGGAGCTCACTAAACAGAAAGATGACACAATCAGACCGAGGCTTTAGAAAAATCACCTTGGCAGCTAAGTGGAAGATGGATTCAAGGAGGAGATACCTGAAGCAGGGAGACCAATCAGAAGACTATTTTACAACAGTCCAGAAAAGAGATTTTGTGGTCCTTACAAGGGTTATGGCCTTGAGAGTGCAGCTAAAGATTCACAAAGAAATTAGAGTTGGATAGATACTGGAATCAGCTATGTAGAAAGAATTGAACCCATGGGAGCTGAAAAGATCTCCAAAATAAAAGTTATACAACAGGAATTCTTAAACTTTTTTTTAATATTATGCATACTTTTGGCAGTCTGGTGAAATAACCCTTCTGATAATAATATTCTTACATAATTTATGAAATGCTAAATTTTAGTTAAGAGATTAGCCAAATAAACAAGCATTTACATGAGTGAAAATAAAGATAAAATTTTCTTTTCCCCATGAGAGGCCATAGTCTGAAAACTATCCATGGACAACTTCTGAGGGGGTCTCTAAACCGCAACTTAAAAACCCTTTGCCCAGAGCAACAAGAAAACCCTGGACAGAGCCATGAGTAACACTCTCATTTAAGGCATGTTTCCCTTTTGTAATACAGCACAGTATATGATAAGAGATGCATAAACCTTTTTAAAATTCAATATAATTTTAAATGTCTTATTCGCATGGCACTCAGCAGGCACATACTATGTCAAACACAGAGAAGCAAGAGCATTCCACAGGCTGGAAAAGTCAGGAAAAACATCATGATTGAGGGACTTGAAGACAAGTATAAGGATTTTTAATATAAGGATTATAGAGTGGCAAGAGTCGTCATCCTGAGGAAATGAATAAGAGAGGAAAAAGTCACAAAGCTGGGAATCCTAATAGTGTCTTTCACAGGACAACTAATAGATTCCTTCTTCATATACAGAAGTATTGGGCAATAAAAGTAACTCACATTTATATAATGTTCAAAGTATAAAGTATATAATAAATAAAGTTTAATTTGGTTCTCAAAACAACTTATTTTAAGGCTCAAATAATTTAAAGTATTTTTAAAACTTTTAATTTTGTAAAATTTTGATTCACCATTGCTAAATAACCTAATTTTTCATTGGCACTCTGGTGATAGGAGAGGTAAATCACTAAAATACGGACTCATATAAGAATTCAATTAACAGTTCTTAAATGTATGCCATGTACAAATAGCACTATGCTAGTGAGTAACAACATAGACCACAGATATGGAGCTAGATCTCAGATATCATCATCCAACTCCCTTCATTGTTACAAAGAAACCGAGGGCTTAAGTGATTTAACCAAGCCGTAAGCAACTGGCTTGGAATTTGAACCCAGATCCTTTGATTCCAAATTTAACATTATTTCCACCACAATAACACAACCCCTTTAAAATTAAGCATTTAGCACAAGAAAGTATGCAATAACCACTGGTCAGTTGATTTCTTTTAAATAGGTGTTTCAACATCCTTAAAAACACAAGGTGTGATCAAATAGATGACTTAAAGTTTAAGAGACTACTAGGTTTCCCCAATTTATTTTTTCTGTTTCCATCTCTTCATATCTCTGTCTCTTCTGAATCTCTATCCTCTGCCAAATTCTATCCCAACATCCCTTAACTGACAATCTAAGAATTTAAATACATTTAAAATAATAATTTCAATTATTTAAGTTTTATTTCTTATTTTTACAGTAAAAACCAGAAGCTATTTTAACATGACAAAAGGCAAATAATAAAAGAAGAATCTAGTAGAATTCTATAAATGTAAAGCAATAAATATGATCATGGGATGATATTAGTTTTGGCAGTCCTTTTCTATGTACAAAAATATTTTCAAACAGGGAACGTGTAAAATCTCATTACAGATCAGCATTAACAGATGAACATTTGCAATCAATTTTATGGATAGCAAACACTAATGAGCTCCAAGTAAATGAAATATCCCTCCAAAAAGAATTCCATTCTTCTCGTCAGTAGACTCCTATTACAAAAAATTGCACTCAATTATTATTTTATTTTGAAGTTCATAAATAAAAAGTTTATGGAAATTTATTACTTAACATGGTATTTGTGATTTCAACTATTAGCCTGCAGGGCCCAAAATATATAATATTGGGGCAGCTAGGTGGCACAGTGAATAAAGCAGCAGCCCTGGAGTCAGGAGGACCTGAGTTCAAATCCGGCCTCAGACACTCAACACACACTGGCTGTGTGACCTTGGGCAAGTCACTTAATTCTATCTGCCTTGCCTTCCTTCCTTCCCCCCCAACACATACTCTCTCTCTCTCTCTCTCTCTCTCTCTGCCCCTTTTTAAAAAAAGTTTGGTCTAGATGAAGTCTGAGGGTCTCTTCCAGTTCTACACTAGAAGTCTAGACTCTCTTCCAGTCTCTAATTATGATCCCAAATAATGTTATTTATCTCCATTTGACATACAGAAAAAAAAAAATCAAACTCAGAGATAAAACCCATAACTTTAAGCACAAACCATAAATCTAATGATTTTTTTTTCTATTTCTACTACTGCTAAAACTATTAGAATTGAGAAAAGGTAAATTAGAGACACACTGTGGAAGATTTTAAATGCTAGGCAGGGTTAAACTTTACTAAGGAGTCATAAAATGTTTTAAACAGGAGAGTAAGAAGATCAAAACAGTACTTAAAGAAAATTAATCTAGTAGAAGTGCAAAGAATGGACTGAAGGGAGGAAGACACTAGAGTCAGAGAGACTAGTTATGAGTATAATTCAAAGAGGCTATTTACAATAGTCTGAAGTAATAATAATAGGTATGAATAAGAATGATGGAAGAGGACACAGAACAGAAGGCTCCTATATAAGAGACACTTCAAAGTAGAAATCAGGGCAGGAGATGTGGCAACTGATTACTGCAATCATTTCATATAAACTGTTATTCTATATAAGTACAAGAGTATTTGCAACTTGGAAAAGTTGCTCTAAAATTTAACACTGGAACTCCTCAAACACAGAAGACTTTCAAAATGTCATATATAAAGACAAAGCTTTAATTGACTTACTGTATTTGCACAGTATGAAAATGCAGAAGAACCAATTTTTCGAAAAATGTCATTTTTACTTTCACAGCAGTTTCTTATGTACCACTTCTATGCACTCACATAGCCACCACCCCTGTACAGACACTCATCATCGCTCCCAAGGACTATCGCAATAGCCTTCTAATGCGTTTCAGTGCTTCAAGTCTCCCATCCATACTCTAATCATCTGCCAAAGGGATTTTCCTTAAGTACAGGTCTCTAAATCAAAGTTATGGTTTTTCCAGTAGCAATATATGGTTGTGAGCGTTGGACTATAAGGAAAACTGAACACTGAAGAACCAACGCTTTTGAATTGTGGTGCTGGAGAAGATTTTTGAGAGTGCCTTGGAAAGAAATGAGGTTAAATCAGTCAATACTTAAAGAAATTAATTTAAGCAATTCACTGGAAAGTCAAATATTGAAGTTGAAGCTTGAAGCTTAAATATTTTGCTCACATAATGAGAAGACAGAACTCATTGGAAAAGATCCTGATGTTGGGAAAGATTGAAGGCAAAAGGAAAAGGGGACAGCAGAGGACAAAATGGATAGATAGTGTCATGGAAACAATGAACATGAATTTGAAGAGACTTTGATCATGGAAAACAGAAGGGCCTGGCGTGCTGTGGTCCATGGGGTCAGACACAACTGAAATACTAACAAGATAGGTTTCTAGTTCTCTGCCACTGTCACACAGACACACACACACACACACACACACACACAGACACACACACACACACACACACACTCCCCTCTCTCTCTACTCAATAATTTCCAGTGGTTCCCAATTGTCTCTAGGATCAAATATAAAATCCTGTTTTGCATTTAAGTCACTTCTCAATCTGGGTCCTTTTCTACCATCTTACACTTTACAAATCCCATGCATGATCCAACTACACTGACTTTCTTGCTCTCCCCTGCATACAGTGTGACCTTGTATATGGATCACTCCCATATCCTAAATACATTCTGTTGCCCATGCTGGAATGTACTCAACACAGCTCGCTGGCTTTCTTCAAAATTCAGATAAAATCCCACCTTCTGAATGAGGCCTTTCTTGGTTTCCCATTCTCATTTCTCTATAACCCCCCAGTGTCTTCCTTTTGAGATTACCTTCCATGTATATATCTTCCATGGCACATTTTAATCTGTATGTTATCTCCTCCATTAAAGTATGAAAGCTCCTTGAGAAAAAAAGATACATATTTTTTTTTGCCTTTCTTTGTATCCCTAGCATTTAACAGAGTGCTTGAGAGGGTAAATGGCTTAATAAACACTTATTGATTGGCATTTAATAAATTTTTGGATTTACAGAATATTCTTACTCATATCAATAAGCTAATGAGTTATATGCAGAACTTTGAGTAAGATTATAGTGAGTATTCTTGAGATTTGATTCTTGAAAAATGCTTTATCAGTATCATTTTCATGAACAACAAACTTCACCACATATTTAATGAGGAAATATTTTTATTACAAAACTAGTAATGAAATGTCATCAGAATTATATAGTTTAAATCCTCATAATATTGTTATGCTCTGAAGTGCTATGAGGCATAGTCATGAAAGAAAATTGTGGTGTTTGGTCATCAAAAATCAAAGTAAAACAGTTGCTAAAGATTGGAAGACTTCAAGTCAGAGAGGTGGTTTTTTCCCCTGTACATGGAACTACAAATAAAGGAATTAAACTTTGATCCTAAAACCAATTTGGCTATGATCAGTTGGAAGTAAATCATTTAATTCCCAAGGCCTCTTATCCAATCTTTGAAAAAAGTGTACATTTCTACATTAGAGACTACAATTAAAAGCTCTGTTATGTATGATGCTATCTTTGGGGTCCATGCCAAAGGACTGTTCTTTCCTTTCCGTTCTATCATTTTTGATGGAAAGTTTGGACTAACAATCCCATATGTAGAAGAAATATAGGAGATATTTTATAGTAGACATGTCTTGACAGTAATGTATCTTACAAGTCTTATGGAGCTCTAAAAATTAACAATCATTGTTATACTTAAAACTTCACATATTTTACACATACATTCATTTCTCTATAAACTGTGATAAAACTTCAATTTCACTATCACTTTCTAGGGAATAAGTAAATCCAAGTAGCCTGCATAAGTTCTTTAAGAAAATTTTAGGGGCTGGCTAGGTGGTGCAGTGAATAGAGCACAGGCCCTGGAGTCAGGAGGACCTGAGTTCAAATCCAGCCTCAGACACTTAACACAAAACTAGCTGCGTGACCTTGGGCAAGTCACTTAGCCCTAATTGCCCTCCAAAAAGTAAATAAATAAATAAATATTTTTGGCTGTCCAGTGCATCCCATCGCTGAGGACCGGGGTGACCCTGAGGCGGACCCATTGACGGGCTAACGAGCGGGCCCAGCATAGCTGGGCAGCGATGCTGAACAAATTCCTGGGGCCGCGCTACAAGGAGCTGGTGAAGTACTGGCTTCCCACAGCAGGCACATGGGGTGCTGTTGGTGCCGTAGGGCTAGTCTGGGCCACTGACTGGCATCTGATTCTGGACTGGGTACCATACATCAATGGCAAATTTAAGAAGGACAGTTAAGTTTTCTTTTCAATCTTCTGGTCTAGGGATGGAGGACTTCTGGGGACTGCTTTTCTCGGGGATCCTGATCGGACACAAATGTGAAATGCTCAGGGTAGACTCCAAGGACCTCATCGTCTCTCAGTGACCACCTTTGATGTATCACTTGTATAGGGGTAATTAAATTTCCCTCTGAAACTTGCTGGCTGCTTAGGTATTGAGCACAGGCGTAACTATCACAACAGATTGAATTATACCGGATTCACAGTGACATAGAATTAAAAACCGCCAAGGTCAAGTTCGAAAAAAAAAAAGAAAAGAAAAGAAAATTTTAGTCCAGTAAACTCCTGACTGACCAAAATTCAGTATGCCTCCTATATTATTTCTTGACAAAGAAATAACATGACAAAGTTTCTGTGTAAATTATTAGAACTTATCCCTATATTGCAGGGCAATACTAAAATTACTGGACTAGTAATCCGTATAACTGGGTTCAAATTCTGGTTCCATCTGTCCATATGACTTATGGCAAATCAAATTGACTTTTGAATCGTCTTTATCTGCAAAAGGAAGACAATCATCATCAGTTCATAAATTAAAGATAGTTTTCAAAGCATTTTATACACACACACACACACACACACATATATATATATAAAATGCTTTGAAAACTATCTTTTATTATCTATCTCAGACCAATGCCTTGCACAATAGATACTTTTTTGTTCAACTGTTACAAATTTACAATATAATTATTTTCGTTAAAAGAAGTTATCTGCTAGATTATACTAGTGAGCGTCTATGCTCTATAGCCAAGATAAAATCCCAGTGATGATAACGGCTGATATTTATTTGCAATGCATTTTACATATTGCCATAAACTTCACAACAAATCTGGGACGTATTACAAGTCTTAATCTCATTTAACTACTAGCAAACTAAATTTCAGAGAAGTTAACATAATCACAAAATTGTAAGCCCAGCTCATCTAGGCTCTATGTCCAGCACTGAGGATACACTGATATAGCACTGCCACAGGCAGTAAGACAACACCAACCCAGTAGAGGTCCTGGCCCAAGCACCACTTAATGGCTATATTTTGGGCTCTCCTGGCTCAGAGTGAATGCCAATAGTTTCTCTTTTGACCAGGAACCCTGAGGGTCTTCCCCTCCCAGTCTGATTTTTTTTTTAAATTAAAAAGGCCATCTCTTGACTCACTTTTTAAAGAGGCCTATTCACTGAATGGGCATTCCCTCACTCAAAATGAGAATCTGAAAAGGCCTTAGCCTAAAAGGGCAAAGGTCTCCCATTGCATCCTGGGTCATCTCCAGTCATGTCTCTGGATCCAGATGGCTCTGGAGGAGAAAGTAAGGCTGGTGAGCTTGCACAGCCTTCAAAAGTCAACAGCAAGTCATGTCATCATTTCCCTGATGTCACAGTCCTCTTTGAAAACAAAGGACAAACCACCACTATCACCACCACCACCAACCTCAAGAGCTCTCATGGGAAAAAAAAAAGAAGCCAGATCCATATTGATCTCTCTCAATCATCTCACAAAAATGGCATATAGTCAGACAGAAAAATCACCGGTCTAGGAGCCAGAATGGTAGACACATGAAAATAGGCTAGATGACAAGACTCCTCAGAGTCTTCCTAGTTCTAGGATTCTTTACTGGATATTTTCTCAGACTTCTCCCTCCCTGAGTTCTCAAACCAGTCATTCCAAACCACACTAAGCAAAGGAGATACTCTTCCACCGGTTTCCTCCCACCCCCACCATCAGCAAGGAGCTTGGAATCCAGATCCAACTATACACAGATACACACACAGCTTTGTTGAATATAGCCTTTTATCAGGATGGAAGGTTGCATGATCCCAGGGTTATAGCTTTCCAATCAACATATCCAAGGGATTGACTAAAGGCAATGCCACCAATTCACTGTGGACAAGAAAAAGACTCCTGTTCAAGCTGTCCTCACACCAAGACTGATTCCCACTACTCACCAAAATCACTAACCTAAACTTGCAAAATTCAGGAACTATAGTAAGGAGAACTAATATTCACATCTGCCTATCCTATGTATATACATATATAAACACTAACCTATTTTATATAACTGCTTTTGGCAACAATATGTCTGCAAAATAAAGAACTTAAGATTGTATTATTTACTATAACAATTCCCAGAAAAATTTAATCTATCTGCCAGTTATTCTGGGTTTTAACCCATTCCACCTAATTTTCTAATCATCCAATACAAACAGCAACCTTAGTTCCTTGTCTAGACCTAATTTTTCATAAGCTCAGTAATGCCTAAGAAGGTGGATCTTCTGAAGACCCAAGGAAATACCAAGCTTGGATTCATGGCAGAAATACATGATTTCATCTCCCCATTGGATGCTCTGCGCATGAAATCACAATTTGTCACTATCATACTTATTATGAAGGGTAAGGAGGAAGACAAGAGGATTTCCTAACAAGAAATTCTGAAAAATTAGCCCCTTTAGATTCACATCCCAATGAGTGCTAATCCAAGTGCGTACTAGGGACCTTCAGAATGAACCGTGGCAGCCAAAGATTCTTCAGGGGAACCCTCACTAAACACAATGAGCATTTATTTGGATTAGTATTCCAATCCCTAGCTAAAAAGCACTTGAAACATTACTGAGGTGAGGTCAGTACTACACTGATGTCATTTTGTTGAAGGTCCAGTCTAAATATTTTCATAAATGTGCACAGTTTTATTTGTGATCACCTATCAATAATATTTTAAGCATAATGCTATACATACAGTAAAATAAAATTTTCTACATGCATCTTAAGAGATGACAGTTATCTGCATGCTATTTGAACTCATGGCATTCAACTCTATCCTATTAAAATACTCACTGACATACATCTTTAGAATATGTTAAGGGGAAAATATTTATAAAATTCACTTATCCTCTCTTATTAACAACATTTACATGAAACAGAGACATTAGTTGCTTAAGAATTCACTTTCAGGCTTCTTGTAGAACAATCATTTCCATAATAATTGTTATGTCAGAGAAATATGACCTCACATTAGAAAGCAAGAAGTGTAAATGAAATCTTAAGGCTCAACAACCCCGTTTTCAAAAATTCTTTGGTAATAAAAATAAGTAGAGAAAAAAACCTGAAAAGATACAATCAACGCTAGGTTTTTTTCCCCCAATTTTTTCCATTAGACATCAGCAACTCTTTAAATAAACATGAACCAGATGCAATTTAGTCACTAACATACCAGCCTGGTTCTTTTAACTCTTTTTCTTCCCTAGCTCACCCCCAAAAAGGCTAGCTAAGATCAGTTTATATGTAAGTACAAACGTCTTTAAATAGGATATAATTTTTATGATGTCCAATTAGGTGATTATGGTCCTATTTTTAAAATACTTCTTGTGAATAATGTAACATTTAATTTAACTACCTTTATAAATGCACTCCTCTCCTTAAAGGTTCAATAAATTAATGATAATAAGAATTAACATTAGATAGCGCTTTAGGATTTGCAAAGCACTTTACATACATTATCTCATTTGATTACATTCAATAATATTTGTTGAACCTATTACAATGGTGACTAGAATAATATGAATGACAGCACAGTAGTGGCACAATAAGGAATCAAAATGACTACAATAATCTTCTTGGTTTTGTAAATGACTTGGTAGGTGGTCAAAAAAAAGTTCCATTCAAACATTTAAAGAACTACTCAGGTCCCCATGTAATTTCAAGATCTAAAATGAAAATGGAATAAAGTTCCATAATTAACTGTCTTATTTCAAGACACTGGAGGTTTTAAGAAATCAATTTTAATAGCAACCTTACCTGAAAATTTTATGAAAAACACACAAAAGTGGCTTCTTCACAAATGAGATGTAAAAATTTGAATATTTACACTAATATAGATTTTAAAAATTAAATCATTTGAGGTTATTAGTTTAAAAAGTGAAAAAGAGAATATCTTTCAGACAAAAGGCAGACAATGTGATGATAAGGGCTAATTTGGAGTGAGAAGAACTGCATTCAAATCCTGTATCTGCTACCTTCTTCCTGTGGGATGAACCTGTGGCTCAATAAAATGAGAGAGGTGTACTAGATTGCCTCTAATGACATTCTACGGTCTTTCAAGATCCAGATCTACGATCCTGTTAAAATTTATGATCCTAAAGCTACTTTAAATACCCAAGTACCCTCATGCATATTTTCAATACAGTATAACAAAAATTTTTTACTGAACAGTAAACTGATTATTTATCCTAATTGATAGCCTAAAAAGTTGGATATCAGGAAGCCTTAAAAGGCATTCAGTCTAAGTGGAGACTCTCTGCATACTACACTTAGACTATAAAGAGATGAAAACATTTGATTTCAACATGATAAAGTCTTCAACTTAGACAAATATACATTCCATCATATCCTCTTTCCAATTTCTATCTTATTCCTTCACATCACAAATCTCAGAAGAAAAAAAAAACACTAAAAACAAAGGATGTTTTTGTAACTACAAGTTCTTTACATTGAAAACATTTGTTCCTATTTACTTTAGATGTCAAACCCATCGGTGCAAAATTTTGTTTTCAAAGATTTCCTCAATGAAGCAGTTCATTTCTCTGCTATTTAGTCTGCTATATTTTTACAAGCATCAGACTGAGCAAACTATGATTGAGAGAAGCCATCTTATGCACATTGCTGTTGTCCCACATCATTCAGAACAAACCTTTTTAGATCGTTAACTACCACAGGAGTGCTGATTACACAGGCACCAGCAATTTCCTAACCAATGACCACCTGAACAATGATGTGTTCAGCTTCTCAGACCCTGAAGCCTTTCAAAGGTGAATCATTTCACAGTTTGGAACTAGATCTCCATAGCAACTTCCCTTTGAGGGTTTTAGAATCACCATCCAGTAATTCTATGATCATCAAGCTCAACCATTCCCAATGGTTCTTTTCACAGCAGATGGAAAAGGAAGCCTTGAAATTTTACAGTCTATTTCAAGCAATTCATCTGGCAGCCTATTAGAATTCAAAATATTTCGACCTTCAATCACAAAGCATGTTATCTGAAGCTGTGGTGATCTCAAGTCAAGACAAGCAGACGTTTTAGTCTAATCATCCATGATGAGAAGAGACTGACAAAAACTCTTAATTCAACCACCATCAAAATGCTTATTTTAACTGCATGAAAGTCTTTCAACAGGCAATGAAAACACACCATGTTCCATTTTATCACAACCTTCTGTTCAAGGAAAATATGAATTCTGAATATTGACATAGATCTTTGCACTTCCAAGCTGTTTTGTACAAATATCTGCTTCCTAAAAATCAGTACAAATTCAGTTTTTACAATATCATCCTTTTCTGCAAGAAAAGCCAGAAACTATAAGCAAACTACAAAAAACTTTGTGATAAATTAAATTTTATAATATTGTGTAAAATTGGAACTGAATTTTTTTCAGACATGCCATGGGAAGTTCAATTAACAAAGCTCACACAAATGTCAGTCTACAATGAATTTCCTCTGAAGCTAAGAAAATAAATACCAATTAAATCTTAAAGCTGAAAAAGACTGAGTTCTTGTAAAAACACGGTAATTTATAAAATTTTACAATTTTCCCCATATATTATTTTTCAACCTTTAAATGTTTCAATCAAGCATTTTAAAAATTGTGATTAGTTTCAAATACCAGTGTTGACATTTCTATTCTTTATCTTGTGGCTAAGAACTCTAATTTAAATTTATATAAGCTACACTTTACACTGTGAAAAAAGGTCAACTATATTTGAACATTTATGTTTCAAAAATTTTTAGTGTTCATTACAAGTCTTAGCCAAAATATGAGGTTCATTCTCTCTGAAGCTGAAGTAAATGCCTATTTTCTAATTACAGATACATAAAAATGCAATTTTTAGGAAAAACTGAACTAATGCAACTAACTCTAAAACTAAGTAAAATAAAAACATGCCAGAAAAGAAACTAGCACAATAAAACAGAG
Organism: Pseudochirops cupreus; assembly: GCA_028627135.1. NCBI lineage: Eukaryota > Metazoa > Chordata > Mammalia > Diprotodontia > Pseudocheiridae > Pseudochirops > Pseudochirops cupreus. Next base: position 297,609,885 of record CM053582.1, on the reverse strand, counting down.
TGTTATTTTAGCCCATTTAAAAGAGCGTCAAAATTTAAAAAATTCAGAACATGAATGGCAAATTTTATTTTATTTTTTAAGTTTGAGCAATGTTTCTAATATTTACATATAAAAAGAGGTGGATATGTTTATGCAAACTTTTCCTCAAAAGCACTTGAAGCTTTTTTTATCCATAAAATGATCAATTACATATGTTCTCAACTACAATGCAGAATACATAAATAAGAGGCACTATGTTCAAAATTTAAATATTCTTTTATGACATAAAAGTGGAGTTTCTGATTGTTGCTGGAAAGGATTTTCTTTGTAAAACCTACAAATACACCATATGCTGAATGTATATAAAGTGCATTAAGTTCAATTTGATCATCTTTACCCAGAGGCTTAGCAAATAATTTCTTATGGTAATCTCATGCCCCTCCACTCTCTTTGGATAACAAAGAACACAAAATGGATTTTTCAATTGTCAAAACTTTTTGTTTGTATTATTGTCATATAGGTCCGACAAACTTCTGAAAAGAAAAACAAGTTTAATAGAGAAGAAGTTACATAACGCAGAAAGCTATAGAGTTATTTTGTAAATCATTTGGTTTATGACCAAAAAACCCAATCAATTTATCAATGAGAAAATTTTAAACTTTTACATTATCCCCACATGTACAAATAATTTTAGTTTTCTGAATATTCACTTCTGATAAGAAATTTTAAGAGAACACTGGAGAGAAAATATTTTCTAATAAAGAAACCTGCCTTGAAATATTCTGTAAATCAACTGGTTTACAGTCAGAGATATAATATGGTAACCAGAAGTATTAGTGCAGTTTTAAGTTTTAATAACATAAAATCGCACTGAGATTTCTGGGATATCCTGTATAACTCATCTTAAATCTGAGGAGAAAAGCGCATATATACATATATATGTATATATACATATATATATAGATATAGATATAGATATAACTAAAAATTTTAAAGCAGGCTCAACCGCAGATTAAAATATCGACAAGAAAATTTTTTAAATACTCCACATCTGATGGCAAAAAGGAAACCATTAATATCACAGAAAATGATATAAAGGGAAATCTATGGGTGGTGTAAGCCTCCTCTCCTACAGAGAGCAGAGCCTGACTATTATGTAAAAATATTAAAACTATCAGCTGTCTCCAAGATCAGATTAGTCATTTAATGAATAACAAATACTTTAAATTGAGATTTCATAATTCAGAAAAAGGATGTAGGAGCACTATTTTACTTAAGTTCCATGCCTAATCATCCAAATTTTCTAGTTCTGCATACTAATCACGGTTCACCTGAACCTTATACCTTGATTTCAAACAAATAAAGGCCAATAATCTCCTTTTTATTGAATGGTTTGTTGCTGCTGTGGTGTTTGGTTTTTTTGGTTGTTGTTTTTTGGGGGGAGGGGCAGGGGGTCAAGTCTGCAATTTATAGAATAGGCTGATACAGGAGTGATAATAAATTAAAATGAGACATAAACTAAAAATTATTAAAATTAATTATTAAAAAGTTTACATAATGGCTTAGAAATCTTTACAACATATAAATACATTCAACATATACTAGCTTGTTGTAATGGTGAAAAACCCGGGATAAGCCTGTGATTCCAAGGCCTAGGTTCAAACTAGGGCAGTGCAACTTTCTAGATATGTGAACTTAAGCCATTTTGGTGTTTGGTTTCATCTATTAACATCACTAGGTGATCTCCAAAATTTTGTATAGTGTAAACAATTTGATCTTTTTTTTGACATTTTGTTGCTATTTAATACTTGACATATATAACAAAGGATCTTATACTAGTTTTTAAATAATTTTCTTTAATGGTGATCATCTTGAAAAAAGCAAAATATAGACACATCTCTTGTTAAATTCTGAGTAATTACCTCAAATTACCTCAGAGTAATTCATAAAAATTTAGTGAGTTACATACCTACAAACTATACACAACTATGATATACAAAATTGAAAAACAACCATACAAAATTCTAAAGATGCATGTAAATTGCAACTGGACACCAAGTATAGGAAATGCAAATTTTCAATTTACCAATTACCTCAGTAATAAACTGTCTGAAAAGTACTTTCATGTTTTAGCTTCCTTTTTGATATCCCTTCCCCCACATTTATAGAACCTGTTCCCTAAGAGTAAGCTAATACATAACTACTGTTTTACAGTCTAGCAAGTAACCTTAAGTTTATTTCATAACATATAATCAAGCAACATACAGTAATTGAAGCACACTGAAAACAGCAGTTACTAGCTAATTAACATTAGTGGAAACACTTCTCTCAATGAATCAAAAAAGACAAAGATTCCATCATAAAATATAGTTTGGTATAAATGCCACTTTCCAGCTATGCAAAAAAAACTCCAACAACCCAAAGACTTGAACATACAGTTAATACCAAAGAATTTATTATCTAGATCTATCAAATTTTATTATTTATGTATTAATAGCTACATCTGCCTCTTCACTGAACAATGATAATAACATGTAAATAAACTAGACTGTTCATCTCCAAGACCAGAACTAGAAATTTGGTCAAATGATCACATCATACATTTTGTTCCCGTGGCGGTACTCTATTTCATCAATAGCAGCTACAGTGCTGTTATCAGAGCACTTGACCTCTGACTAGGGCAGCATACAGAAGAAAAGCAGCTTCAGCAATTGTGCTGTTTCACCCCTCAAACAGCAGGGAGCAGTAAGATGGCCAGCACCTTTTCTGAACAAAGACAATGTAATACTTCAATAAAATACTAAGCCTTCAAGTTCCTCCAGACACAAAACTGCTACAAGTTATTTCTCTATTAAGCTGCCATTCGAGAATTTGAAAGAATCCTAATAAATAATGAATTGCCATAGACAAAGAATTTTCTTGTGGGGCAAAAGAAACCTGAAATATGTCAGTAAAAGGATAATAAAATTACATAGCTTTGAAACAGGATGAATGACTGGTTCTAAAGAGTAGTGATTAATGGTTCCTTGAAAGGCATCTCCAGTGGAGTGACCCAGGCATCTGAGGTTGTGGTTAACATTTTTGTCAATGACTTGGATAAAGGCATAGGTGGCCTACATATCAAATTTAAAGATGACACAAAGCTGGGAGGGATACCTAACACACTGGATGACAGAGTTAGACAGAGTTCAATGAGATCTTAATAGGGTAAAACATTGGGCCAAATCAAATATGAATTTAAATAGAAATAAATGGAAAAGTCTTCCTTTTTAAAAAAATCAACTTCACAGGTACCAAACGGGAAAGATGGAGATAGAGAACAGTTCATCTAAAAAAGTTCTCAGGCTTTTAGTAGACTACAAGTTCACTGGGTCAAGAGTGTAATATGGCAGCAAAGAAAGCTACTACAACCTTACGCTGCATAAAGAGAGGCATGGTGTTAAGTATTTGGCAGGTGGCAATTGTGCTCTACTTTGTCCTGCTCAGACATCTGTAATACTATTCTTAGTTATGGGTGTTACATTTTAGTAAGCACACTGATAAGCTGAAAAGGTTCCAGGGAAAGAACAGGAATGGTGAAAGGCCTTGTGAAAATCATGTTAAATGAGAATTGGTGGAAGGAACTGGAGACGTTTAGCCTGGAGAAGTTGTCAAGTAGAACTAGTTCTAAGTAGTATGAATAATGAATCCCAAGAAATGGTTGCAGTATTTGAATTGTTGACGCACATTTCTACTGGATTATAACCCATTATTATATTTTTACACAAGTATAACTTTGTATGGTTTTCATTCAAATATACATAAACATTGGACAAGGATTCATTACTTGCATTAATCAATATCTGACTGTATCTAAAGGGCTCTACAGTGGAAGAAATAGACTTGTTTCACTGAACCCAGGAGGGAGAAAATAATGGATAAAAGTTGCAAAGAAGTAAATTAGTATATGCTGTCAGCAACTGTAGATAAAATTAAAAGGAAAAGGTCAAAAATTAATTCAGTTATAAATGGGATAAAAAAGAGGCATAAATTTATTAAAATCTTCAGGCACTGTATTATATTGCTCATACTAATAGAGGGAAGCATATACTATCAAGACGGCAGAAAGCAGGTATTTTATACCTTCTTTTATACCGAAATTTAGGAAGGAAAAACTTCCTAACATCCAAAACTATCCAAAAGAAGAATGCATTGTCTTAGGAAGTTTTCCTTGATTGAAGGCATTCAAATAAAGCTTGGATAACCATTTATCCATCAGCTTTGTCAAAGCAGGGTATAGGATATACAAGGTGAACTACTTTCTTGATATTCTGTGATCTGTAATTCACCATTTATTCACCAACAGCAATGACATAGTGGATAGCAAGCTGACCTCAGAGCCAGAAAGAGGTAGTTTCAAATCCCACTGATACAGCCCCTGATTAAGCGACAAGCTCTCAGTGCCTCAGTCAACTCTAAGATTCTAAGTTGCAGACAAAGTGCTGATCTGAATTGGTAAAAGGAATTTCTTCACCAGGAAATCCCTTATATCCCTTATATTAGTTCAGCTGAAAGCACCTGAATCTGATATGTATGCCACAAATATACCGATAATAAGCCCAAACACTGCTACTGGGATGATACCTAAAATCTTGACATTATAGTAGAAATTTCCAGGCATTATGCTTCATTGGCATAGCTGTTGTGAACTGAAGGTCACCTTCACTTTACTAATAGACATTAATAGTATCAATCTTATATAATTGTATCAAACTTAAATAATAGTATCAAACTTCTTAGCCTAGCATTCAAGGCTCTCTACAATCTGATGACACCCTACTTTTTCAGCCTTCTCCTCATATTTGCACTTGTCAACACGACATTATCATCCCCTCAACTCCAAATCCACTTTCTTGCTTTTGTGCCTTGGTCAATGGGGATCCCATGTATAAAATGGTCTTTCCTTCCTCACCCCCATCTGCAGAAATCCTTTGTTGTCATTATTCAGTCGTTTTTCAGTCATTTCCAACTCTTCATGACACCATTTGAGATTTTCTTGGCAAAGAAAATGGAGTGCTTTGCTATTTCCTTCTCCTGCTCCTTGCACAGAAGAGGAACTAAGGTAACTGGAGTGAAGTAACTTGCCCATGGTCACACTGCTACTAAGTTACTGGATGAATCTCCCTGAGTTTAGGCCTGGCACGCTATCCATTGTACCACCTAGCTGCCCCTGTAGAAAAGCTACTCATCCTTTAAAGCATAATTTAAATTTTACCTCTTCTTAAAGCATTTCCTAATTTCAAACACTGATAATAGCAATGCTAATAAAAATTCCCATTTCTAAAGCATTTTAATATCACAAAGCCCTTTTATCACAACAGTCCTGGGAAGCTGGCTCTCTAGATATTTTTATCCCAATTTAGAGATAAGAAATTAAGGAGGAAAAGGGAATTGCAAATGACGACACAACAAAGTTAGTATCAGAGCAAAGACTGAAACCCAGGTACTCTGAATCTAGAACTCTTTCCATAATCTCATGCTGCCTATTCTAATGTAGTTATTTCTATTCATAAAGATCATTATCAAGAATAGAAATTTACTTCATTTCACCGATAAGGTGAGTCATTTGAAAGTGAGACAGTACTAGGGAAAAGAACATACTGGAAGCAATTGTAGATAAAATTAAAAGGAAAAAGTCAAAAACTAATTCAGTTACAGATGGGATAAAAAAAATGGAGGCATAAATTTATTAAAATCTTCAGGCACTATGTTATATTGCTGACACCAATACAGGGAGGGATGTACTATTACAATAGACTAAATCAAGATGGCAGAAAGCAGGTATTTTATACCTTCCCAATTACCCAAATGAACTCAGCAATGACGAAGATGGCACTACTTCATCTGTAAATCCATGGTTGCCCACCTACTCTTCAAATCCTCAAGAACTGGGTACCCAGGAAGAGAGAAAGCAGAAGAGGTTGGATGACTACTCAGGTGCCCAACTTTCAAATTCTTTGGGGTTTTAGTTTAATTAGCTGGTATGCCCACATTTAAAGGATGCTGGAGATAATCTAGGCAGGAACTATCTTTTTTTTTTCCCAATTTGACCACAGCACAGTACAGTGCATGGATAAATAAATAACTGATTGTTGGTTATTTTGTTGACTACCCTTGTAACATCTGTGTTCTGGAAGCAAAGAATTAGATCTCTAATAAGGCAGGGATAAGAAGCAAAGAGGGAAGGGAGGAGAAGAGGCTGTACAGAACTCAGCCTGAGTCTAAGACCCAGCATCCAAATGGGGCCAGTTCTGTTTTCCCAAAAGCCACTTGGGGCAGAGACTTAGGCTGGTGAACTACAAAGTGCCCAAATAGGAAGGAAGCTTAAGATATTTTGAGATCTTGCCTTTAGGGATAATGGTGGGGAGACAAGGCTAAAAATATCAAAGACTTTGAGAAAAAGAAAACTCAAAGACATCTAGCATAAGGAGACAAATCAAATGTTAACATCAGAAAGAAATAAAGCCTTGACATCTATTAAACAAGTTCAGGTATTCCTTCTACTGGGGGAAAAGAGAACAAGGGAAAACAATCCAAAACTTGAACAGAGGGGTGGCTAGGTGGCACAATGGATAGAGCACCGGCCCTGGAGTCAGGAAGACCTGAGTTCAAATTCGGCTTCAGACACTTAACACTTACTAGCCATGTGACCTTGGGCAAGTCACTTAACCCCAATTGCCCTGCCCTCCCCCCTCCAAAAAAAACCCGAAACACCAAAACTTGAACAGAGGACCCTGTGGAATTTAAGGAGAACAGGGAACCACTACACAATGTTGTTCCAGAGGAACTTAGAAGAAAAATGAGAAATATGAGAGAACAATTTATGTCCTATGAAGCAAACATAATTAGCAGAAGAGAAAAACTTGATCTGCAATGATGAGTCTCACCAAAGAACAAATGAGAGAATAATGGTTTGGGAATGCAAAAACACAGAAAAAGGATAAGCTAAAAAGAGAAGCAAAACAATAATAACAATAAAAGAAAATACACTCTCTAGCCAAAGGTATAGATCTCAAAGAAAGTGTGTATAAAGACAACCTAAGAATCATAGGTCTCAAAGAAGAAAATAAGTCAAAAAACCTGAACATCATAATGAAAGAAATAACACAAGAAAACTGCCCAGAAAGCCAACTGAAGGAATCCATGAATCATCTCCATAAAAACAAAAACAACACAAGGACACAAACTCCAAAATACATCATGGTAAAATTTAACAATATGATTCAGAAACAACAAGTTCTACAAGCAACCAGGAAAAAGACTAAAATACAAAGGAAAGAAATTCAATTAACGGAAGACTATTCTGCACTCACCAGAAAACACAAGAGGGACTGGAACGGAATGTGTTCCAAAGAGCAGAGGAGCTCCGGATGAAGTCCAGGATGACTTAACTTTAAAATTTGAGTTAAAGCATAAATGAAAAAAGAGGGACTTCAATAATAACAGGGGATTTTAAAACATTCTTAGAAAGAAAACCAAACTTGAAGAAATTATTTTACTTCTCAAACGCTTCAGATAACATAAATGAAAGAGGATAAGGATATCCAGCAGATAGTTAAAGACAGCAACTACAACAGAGAGACAGTAAAAAGACCATTAAGAGGCTTAATGTACACAAGGAGACAGAATGAAAGCATAGGTGTGGAGAGGCAAGTTTAGGGCAGCACAGACAGAACCTTGCAACACCTTAATTACAGGTAAATCAACGTTTTTTAGTTGGACTAAATTACAAAATGAGAGGGTACATAAAAGGGTGAGAGGAGTGGAGGTATGGAGGGGAATGTGATGTTCTTGGGTAAAACTGAGGACTAAGAATGAGAGGAAGGTGACCCCTGTGCCCTCTCAGGGAAAAAAAAAGAGCCTACAGATGAGTTGGGGAAGAGAAGGGAAGAAGGAAAGAAAAGGAGAAAGAGGCCTTGGTGGAAGGGGGTTCCAATGGTAGAGGGGGTTCTACTGGTGAGTACTCTTTTGGTGAAGACAAATGTTCTATGAAGGGGTTATGGACCATGTGCAGAGTATTGTTCACAAGATTTGGTGCTTGAGAAGACCATTCATCCTAACATAGGAAAAGGGAAGAGTTGGAATTCCTACGGACAACTGGCACCTAGCGGAGTAGAAAGACAATGGCCTAAGGAGGAAATTTTTTAGGCAAATGAAGAAAGACAATAACCACAGGGGAATGTATACTTCAGTAGTGGGCTATATAATCAGGAACATGAGAGTGGAGAAAAGGGTGGGATATGAAGATATCTGACCTTGGGTCAATATCTGTAACCTACAGGAACTGGCATTTTTCTGGGAATGAGACACAATGGAAAAAGTTGAATATTCCGGGAAAGTTCTAACAGTAGATGAAACTGCCTAGAAAGGAAGACCAAGAATGGATACCTTGAAAGCTTTGATTTCATGAAAAATACATAGAGAGGGAAACAAATAATCATGGGGTCTAGAACCAGAGAATTCAATTCTAGAGCACACAGAAATGGGGAAGGGGAAAGAAAAGGAAAAGCATTCATATAGTGCCACTCCTATGCTAGACAGTATGTTAAGTGCTTTATAAATATTAACTCACTTGATCCTCACAACAGTCCTGTGAGGTAGGTGCTATTATTATTATCCCCATTTGAAATACCACATTCTATATGCTAAATGGAATTGCAAAAGAATGCATGCATTTCTCAGCATCACATAAATCTCTGACCAAAAAAGTGACCTTATACTGGTCTTGGAGATATTATAAACACATGTAAAAATGCAGGAATGGTAGAAGACATAAACAAAAGACACAAATGGAGACTTAATGAAAGTCCAAATAAGGAGTTGCTCACAGGACAAATCATAAAAAAATCAATAAAAAATTATGTGAAAGAAAATGATGATGAAATAATTTACCAAAATTTCTGAGAAGCAGCTAAAGCACTTTTCGGGGGTGGGGATGATATCCTTATAAATATACATTAAGAAATTAGAAAAAGAAAGAAATAAGGAATTAGGGCAATAAATAAACCTAAAATAAGCACAAGAGAAAAAAATTTAAAATCAGATAATAAATTGGAAACAACCCATAGAAACAATAAAACTAAAAGCTGGTCCTTGATGATTGATAAAACAGAAAAATTTAGCCAATCTAATTTAAAAGGCAGAAAATCAAACTAATAAAACAGCAAAAAAGAAAGATAAAATCCTAACAAAAAGGGGGCAGAGGCAAGATGGCTGAATTAAAGCTGGAACTTGCTTGAGCTCATACCCAACCATCTCCAATACCTCTAAAAATGACTCCAAACTAACTTTAGTGCTACAGAACCCACCAAATGGAAGAATGAAACAAACCTCCTGCTGAAGTGAGCCTGGCAAGCCGACAAAAAGGGACCACCAGCACAAAGTGGCAGCACAGACCCAGTGGAGCAGACCTCAGGGACCTGAGTCACTGGAATCTGTGGCAGCTTCCAGACTTCCGAACCAGTAAAGAGAAAGTAAAAGGTGAGGGGGGAAATTCTCTGGACCTGAGTGAGAGAAGAGCACAGTGTGACCCCTGCCCCTGGGGCGGAGGAGGTAGCAGCAGCTGCTTCAAGAGCTCAAGGCCCAAGAGAGTGGGGGACTAACTGACCAGAGGGCAATTGTAGGAATCTCTTTGCTGGTGCTGAGGCAGGATTCTCTTGCTTTGCCCTGCTTGGATCTGGGTCACAGTCTTGGGTGGAGGTCCTGGGGTGAGGAGCGCTGGTGAGCTTGTTGAGGCTGTGGAAAGGCAGTCCTTCTCACAGTTCTGAGGCAGGTGCCTAGAAGAAGCTCTGACAACAGCTGCACAAAACCCCAGAAATTTGGGACACAGCACTCTCTGCTCTAGAAGCAGAGTTCTACCATGGAAAAGAGCTCAAAAATCAAGGAATGGCTATGAGCAAAGAGAGGAAGAGAAATAAGAATACAGAACTGTTCTTTGGTGACAAAGATGATCAAAACATAGAACCAGAAGAAGACAACAAAGTCAAAACACCTGCATCAAAAGCCTCCAAGAAAAATATGAATTGATCACAGGCCATGGAAGAGCTCAAGAAGGAATTTGAAAATCAAGTAAGAAAAGTAAAAGAAAAATTGGGAAGAGAAATGAGAGTGATGCAAGAAAATTATGAAAAACAAGTCAACAGCTTGTTAAAGGTGACCCAAAAAAATAATGAAGAAAATAACACCTTAAAAAATAGACTAACTCAAATGACAAGAGGTCCAAAAAGTCAATGAGGAGAAAAATGCCCTAAAAAGCAGAATTGGCCAGATGGAAAAGGAGGTCCAAAAGCTTATTGACAAAAAGAATTCCTTCAAAATTAAATTGAAGCAAACAGAAGCTAATGACCTTATGAGAAATCAAGATATTATAAAATAGATCCAAAAGAATGAAAAACTAGAAGGCAATGTGAAATATCCCACTGGAAAAAGCACTGACCTGGAAAATAAATCCAGGAGAGTTAATTTAAAAATAAATGGACTATCTAAAAGTCATGATCAAAAAAAGAGACCAGACATCATCTTTGAAGAAATTATCAAGGAAAACTGCTGTGATATTCTAGAATCAGAGGGTAAAATAGAAATCAAAAGAATTCACTAATCACCTCTTGAAAAAGATCCCCAAAAGAAAACTCCTAGGAATATTATAGCCAAATTCCAGAGTTCCCAGGTCAAGGAGAAAAATATTACAAGCAGTCAGGAAGAAACAATTTGAGTACTGTGGAAACACAATCAGGATAACACAAGATCCAACAGTTTCTACATTAAGGGACTGAAGAGTTTGGAACATAATATTCTGGAGGTCAAAGGAGCTAGGATTAAAACCAAGAATCACCTATCCAGCAAATCTGAGTAGAATACTTCAGGGGAAAATATGGACATTCAAAGAAATAGAGGACTTTCACGCATTCTTGATGAAAATATCAGGGCTGAACAGAAAATCTGACTTTCAAATAGAAGAAGCAAGAGAAGCATGAAAAGGAAATTTTCAGGAAATTTCAGGGGAAAAAAGGAAATAAACAGGAAAGAGAAATCATAAGAACTTATTAAAGTTGAACTGTTGGAGCGGCTAGGTGGTACAGTAAATAGAGCACCGGCTCGGGAATCAGGAGGACCTGAGTTCAAATCCGGACTCAGACACTTGACACTTACTAGCCATGTGACCTTGAGCAAGTCACTCAACCCCAAATGCCCTGCACTCCCCCCTCCAAAAAGCAAAAACAACAACAAAAATAATAATAATAAACTTGAATGCTTACCTTCCTACATGGAAAGATGATATTTGTAACTCATGAGCCTTTTCTCTATATGAAGATAGCTAAACAGAATGTGTGTATGTATGTATATATTTACATATGTATACATAGGTGGGTGTATGTGTGCATATATATGTATTTATGTGTATAGATGTATACATAGACGGCACAGGGTGAGTAGAATTTGAAGGGATGGCATCTTAAAAATAAAATTAAGAGGTGAGAGAGGAATATATTGGGAAAAGGAGAAAGGGAGAGACAGAAGAGGGTAAATTAACTCACATGAAAGAGGCAAGAAAAAGCCATTACTATGAAGGGGAAGAGCAGGGGGGTGAAAGGGAATGAGTCAACCTTACTCTCATTGGACTTGGTTTAAGGAGGGAATAACATACACACTCAATTGCCTATCTTACCCTACAGGAAAGTAGGGGGTGACAGAAGGGAGAGCAGGTAGTCAGAAGTGAACACTTTTGAAAAGGGACAGGGTCAAAGAAGAAAATAGAATAAAAGAGGGGCAAGATAGGATGGAGGGAAATATAGTCTTTCACAATATAACTATTATGGAAATGTTTTGCATAACTACACATGTATAACCTATACTGAATTGCTTGTCTTCCTAGTGGGGGTAGATGAGGAGGTTTGAAAAAGGGAGAGAATATGGAACTCAAAGTTTTAAAAACAAATGTTTAAAAATTGTTTTTACATGCAACCAGGAAATAACATATACAGCAATGAGGCATAGAAATCCATCTTACCCTACAAGAAAGTAAGAGGGAAAGGAGAAGAGGGAGGGAAGGTACGGGAGGGGGGGCATATACAAGAGGGCAGACTGGCGGAAGGGGTATTTGGTATGCTTGCCATCTTGGGGTGGCAGTAGAGTAGAGATGGGGAGAAAATTTGAAACTCAAATTCTTGTGGAAATGAATGTCAAAAACTAAAAATTAATTAATTTTTAAAAATAAATGTACAGACATTAAAAAAAAATCCTAACAAAGCCAAAAATAAAAGAATAATCAGAACCTATTAAGGCCAGTCATATACAAACAAAGCTGATAACACAAAAGAAATAGAGAAACACTCTCAAAAATAAAAAATACCCAAACAGAAGATCATAGAAAGATCTTAAATAATCAAATTTCAAAAAAAAAGCAAACAGATCTGGCTATAAAGGAACTAACCAAGAAAAAATTTCCTGATCCTGAGATTCACAGGAGAAGGCTACCAAACTTTTTACAGAACAATTACCTGCCCTACTTCACAAATTGTTCAAAAACTGAGAAAGAAAGCACTCTACCAGAATCCTTTTATGAGACAAATATAGTCCTAATGCCTAAACCTCGGAAAGATAAAAAGAAATAGAAGGAAAACTATGGGTCAATATCATTAATGAATATCAACTCAAATATTTTAAACAGAATCCTATCAAACTGACTACAGCAATTTATCATAGAAAGTATTCTTTATGATCAAGTAGGATTTATACCAGAGATGCAAGGAAGGTTCAACAGTAGTAAAACCATCACCATAATTAATCATATTAAAAACCATTAAATCGGGGCAGCTAGGTGGCGCAGTGAATACAGCTCTGGCCCTGGAGTCAGGAGGACCTGAGCTCAAATCAAGCCTCAGACACTTGACACAATTACTAGCTGTGTGACTCTGGGCAAGTCACTTAACCCCAACTGCCCTCCAAAAAGCAAAATCAAAAACAAGAACCAAAAAAAACCCATTAAATATCCAAAACTTCATGATTACCTCAACAGATGCAGAAAAAAGCTTTTGACAAAGAATAGGATTCATTTATAACAAAATCTTACAAAGTATAGGCATAGAGGGACCTTTTAGTAAAATCCCAAAAAAAAGAATCTATCAAAAATAAACATCATGTTGAATGGAGATACACTAGAACCTTTTCCAATAAATACTGATGTGAAGCAAGCATTCTTCCCCAACATAATTTTGCATAGCTCTGCAAATGCTAGCAACAGTAGTAAGATGGGAGAAAGATATTAAAGGCCTGGCAATAGATAGAAGAGATGATTCCTATTTGCTGATGGTATGACAGTGTACTTGGAAAAATACTAGAAAACAGCAAAGATATTCATTGAGACAATACCTTCAGCAAAGTTGCAATCTACAAAATAAATCCTAAAAAAATCAACAAAATTTCTAAGTAACATAAAGAAAACACAGTAGGACTTTTATATATTCAATTACAAAATGTGCATGAACAACTTAAACAACTTGAGGAATATTCAATGCTAATGGCTACTCTCTGTCAATATAATAAAACTACTAAAGTTAATTTACACTTTGAATGATATATTAACCAAATTACCAAGGTAGTAATTTTTAAACTTGATAAAATAATAACAATTCATTTGGGAAAACAAAAAAATCTAGAATTATCTAAGGAAATGATGAAAAGAAGTAAGAATGAAGAAGGAATAGCACTTCTAAATTTCAAACTATAAAAAGGAGTAGTCATTAAAACCATCTGGAATTGGTTTTAAAAGGGAGAGAGACTGATCAGTAGAACAGACTTAACAAGGGAGAATAAGAAACAATGTAATTCAAAAATCCCATTTGATAAAGCAGAAAACAAAAACTACCTAGGAAAGAATCCCTTTTGTGATAAAAAGTGCTAGGCAAACTCGAAAACAGTCTGGCTTAGATCAAAACCTTACACCACATTCCATAAGACATTTTAAATAAATATATTACTTTAACATTAAAGATAATACTAGAAAAAAATTAAAAGGACATACACCTCTCACAACTATGGGTCAAAAAATGTGACAAACAAAAGACAATGGCAATTTTAAAAGTTCAAATAGATATGAAAATTGAGAAGCTTCTCAACAGACAAAACTAATGTACCATTGATAAAAAGGGAAGTGATTGAATGGGGAAAAAAAATCTGTGGATCAAATTTTTTTGATAATAGTTTGGAATTCAAGATATGAAAACAATTTAAAAACAAACATGAGTAATAACTGTTCTGAATAAACAGTCAAACAGTGTTAACAAACAGCTCTCAAAGGAAGAATTTAAAGTATTCACAATCACACAGCGCTCCAAATTACTAAGAATCAGAGAAATACAAATCAAAACCTTGAGGTTTCACCTTCCACCCCGCAAAATGGATGAAGATGACAAAAAATGGCAATAGTATGCATGGGAGGGGTTATAAAATGATAGGCACACATACATGATTGACAGAGCTGTGAAATATTACAGCCACTTTGGAAAGGAATTAGAAATTTTACAAATAAAGCAAAATGTTGATATCATTTGAACTAAAAATTCCATTACTAGGTCTATACACTAAAGAAGCCATTAATAAGAAGAGAGTTCTTATATATCCCAAAATATTTACAACAGCACTTTAACGAGAAACAAAGCAGATTTCCACAGACTGGAGAATGACTAAATAAATTGTGGTATAGGAATGTGACAGAATACTGCTGTACTGTTGTTTTTTTTAAATGGTGCATGTATTGAAAACCAAGAAGCATGGAAAAATGTGTATGAATTGATTCAGAGTAAACAGAGCCAAGAAAACACCATTCACAATAACCGCAACACAAACGGAAAGAACAACCATACACCAAACAAGCAAAAGTGAACACAACAAAATACAACAAGACCAAGCACGATTCTCACACACACACACACTCCTTTGTGGAGGCGGGGAAATCACAGGTGTAAAACATCTGACATCTTTTCAGATTTTTTCCAAGTTACTGAACAGTTGTGCTGGTTCTTCCCCTGCTCTTTGTCTTTTGTCTTTAAGAACGCTATTTGTTACGTGGGATGGCCGTGCAGAGCACGGACGGGGAGGATGCTACGAACAACTATGAAGATGCAGAAAAGAGAAGACGTCAATAAAAACTTACTTTGAAAAATCATAAATAAAGCATCAAAAATAGAGGCTATCCAAAAGCAGCATTATTTCCTGAAAGCATATTCTCCATTCACCTCTGTCCTTAAAAAGCTAGTAACATTTTCCTGCTACTATTTAATTCAACTGCATTCAACAAACATTCCTTAAGGGCATATTATGAACAATATGCTACAAACACGAAAAATAACTTGGTCCCTGATCCCAAGTAGTTGATAATCGAAGACATAAACACATGATTTTAGCACAATTTTGGAAATACTACACATAAGCTATAGATCACAGATCTAGGGTAGAATAGGCCTCAGAGTTCATATCATCCAACTCCTTCATTTTAAGATGAGGAAATTGAGACCCAGAGAAGAGAAACTAGTCGCCCAAGGTCACACAGGTAATAAGTATCAGCACCAGGCGTTCAAACCCTGAATTCTTGTCAAAGGAGAAATGATGCACTGAGGAAGGAAGGACCAATTCAATTCAACAAAATTCATTAAGGACTTGCTAACTGCTAGTTTTTGGAAACACAAAGCAAAACATGAAACGATACCTGGTCTCAATAAGCTTATATTAAACTAGGGAGATTCAATAATTTCTATTAAGTGTATCCTATGCCAGGCATTGTGATACAAGGGTTAAAAACAAAGAGTCTTGGCTCTCAAGCAGGTTGAAGCCAGATCATTGGGGACCTTGAACTCCAATTTAAAAGTATTTACTGAAGGCAACTTAATGTAAGGGATAGAACACTGGACTTAGAGTCAGCAAGACTTGGGTATAAATGTCCCCTCAGTCCCACAAAAGTTGCATGACCATGCACAAGTCACATAATGACACATATATTGTTTGTCCATCTGTAAAATGGGGGTGATAATGGCTATAGAACTTACTTAAAAACTGTCCAGAGGATCAAATAATGCATGTAAACCTTAAATTACTACAGCGCAATTATGGTTTTTAATTATTTTTATGATCTTCTCAAGGAATTTTTATTATTATTACCTACTATGTGCAGAGCACTGCATTAAATGCTTGTGATAAAAAACCAAAAAGCACATAGTATTTATTAGCCTCAATGTAAAGATGAACAATTTGTATTTTATCATGTATGGAGAAGTGAGCCACTGAGTGAGCAGTGAAGTGAAATGATTAAGAGCCACACAACAGAAAGTTTTCTCTAGTAGGAATGATACATTACAGAAGGGAGACCCTGAAGCCAGGTAAAAGAGAATTATGGTAATACAGGTAAAAGGTAATAATAGGAATGTGAATCAGGACGAGAGCAAAGGGAGGAAGGAATGAAGTCACATAAATGTAAAGAATATGGAAGTCTCTCCAATTGGCTACAAGAAAAAGCTCGGGAGAAGCTCAAACACACACACACACACGCACACATAACACGTGCACATACATATGTACACACATGCACATGCACACAGATGTACCCAATGCGTGCGTGCGTGCGTGCGTACATACATACATACATACATACAATCCTGAGTTGTCTTGTCAGAGGTAAGACCAGTAGTAAAAGAGGAAGCCCCTTATCCACTAGCAGGGGGTTGAATGTCAACTAGGCCACCAATTTTTCCTCTGTATTCCTCCCAGCAGGAGTCAGCATGAATCCTGAATCTTGACCTATACCCCAAAACCAAGTTCCCAGTTTCCAGTTCCCAATGCCAGGTCCTCTCTGACCCAGAAAAAATTCTAAAAAATTCACCCCACTTTACCAGTCAGCTTCCTTGTGCTCATCCTGCTGGGCAGCTCTCCAGTGCGGGAGCATAACCCCTCTATAAAGCTGGATTGCTCCATTCTGTCTGCTCCCATCTTGTGTATTTTGCCCAGTGATAGTAAGCCTCCCAACCTCTCCCTTATTAAAAGCATGAGCTCTCATCCAGGGCTATGACTAATATTTCAGCAGCTGCATCAACAGTAGTCCAAGTTTTTGATATTGGAAATGTGAGCTTTCTCAGTTGGGAACCAGGTGCTCTGACAGCAAATATCCTCACCTTTTTCTGTGATACCAGGGCTATGACTAGAGACTTTGCCATGAACGAAATGCTCCTCCAGCTTTTTCTCCTGTCAACTTTAGTGGCAGGTACAGGAGATGATCACCTTTCCCTATACAATCAAGACTTTGGTTATCTGAAACCTTGTTAAATCTGTGGTAGATAAGTGAATCAAAAACTATTTGGTACTGGCAAAAATTTTGGAATAGATTCATCAATGAAATATCAGAAATTACATAGCTCAATATATTACCTTATGTTCAATAAATCCAAAAATGTAAATTACTTAGGAGAGAATTCCTTATTTGTAAGAACTGCTGGGAAAACTGGAAAACAATCTAGGGAAAAAATAGGTTGAGACAACAATTTATACCATGTTCCACAATGAATTCAAAATTATACATGACCTGAATTTGAAAGATCATACCATTAAAAAAAATTAGAAAAATGAATCACATCACTTTCATAGCTAGGTAAAAGGTGAATTCTAAATCAAACAAGAGATAGATGATTATGAAAGATAAAACAGGTAATTTTGATTACATTAAAATGAAAAGCTTTTACATGAACAAAATTAATGCAACTAGGATATTGAATTAAGTGGCTGCCTAGGGAAAAAAAATCTTTACATTTCTGATTAGAGTCTATCCATATCTTTATCTCTGATAAGCATCTGATATCCAAGATGTACCAGACAATTAACAACTATAGATGACCAAAAGCCATTCCTTACTAGATAAATGGTCAATGGCTATGAACAAATACTCATATCAAGTAAGAATATTCCTTGTACCTCATTACCACTTCTGGAGTCTACCATATACCACTATCACTCAGTAATCAAACAGTAATCTCTCTCTCTTCCTTTGAGGTTTATTCATCATTCAATTCATATTTATCACCCAATCAAGAGTCTCCTAGCTGTTACCTACTGACCTCCAGGACACAATTGCTACATCAATTGAATTCAGTGCCTGGCTCAGTCTTTCTCTCCTCTTCAACTCCTGCCCTCATACTAGGGAATTTTAACATACATACTGATACTCCCCTCAAATAACCTAACTTATTCATTTCCCATGACCTTGTCTTTCACTCCAGCTCATCTACAGAGAGATGATCATATCCTTGATCTTGCCATTACTCACAAGTATCCTACCTTCATGTTCATGAACTCTGAAATTTTTTTTATCAGATCATAATCTGTATTCACTTCAACCTTTCTCTCTGCTTTGACAGTCCCATAACCCTATTTTTTCCCCTCACCATAAGCTCCAGTTTCTCTAACCCTCAATTCTTTTCCAGGTCATTACCCCTGCCCTACCCATACTCTCCTCCTTTCCTATCTTGACCTTTTGGTAAACCAGTTCAACTCCACACTGTACACCTGACTCTCTTGCCCCCATATCCTCCTACCAATCCTGCGCTGCCAAGCTTCTTCAACCATCAGCTACTTTCATTCATATTCATGTGCTACTGAACCAAATCGAAGGAAATGCATGAAAATCATGCTAACTGGCTCTACCACAATTTATGTTACATATTCTCAACCGACCCTTCAGTGTTGCAAGCAATCCCCATAATCGATTCACTATCTCACCACATTAGCTTTTCCAAACCTCCTTAAACTTACTTCCATGGCCCTCCATCCCTCTCAGCTGAAACTCTCTCAGTTGAAAGTCTTGCCTCATCTCTCAATTTAAAAAAGAACTCACCTAACTGATGAGAACACTCTCTAAACTGTTGTTTCCAAATCTGATTATCAATGAGCTCTTAATTGCCAAGGCTAAATCCTAAAATGCCTGCCATCATCTAACTATACTAATGTCTAATCCACATCACTCTTTCATCTAATAAGCATCAGATATTTTATGAAATGCTTTGCTAAAATTAAGATAAACTATATCTACAGGTTCTCTTGAACCTGTCAATGAAAGGAAATAGGGTAATTCTGACACAACCTGTTCTTGATGAAGCCGGGCTGGCTCTATGTGATCACTTCCTCCTTTTCTAAATGTGTAATAACCATCTTTTGATAATACAGTCTGATATTGTGCCTGTATTTTGAAGCTTCCATTCTCAAACTCATCAAAGACAACAAAATGCTTTCTTCTCTCTACATGTCTTGCTTATGGACTCCCAACAGTCATTTTTATTCAGTCTTTTCCAATCCAAATCCTTGGTAAAGGATAAAACAAAGTTAAGAGTCAAGAAGCCATAACCCTATTCTTTTCCGCAATAAACTTTCTTCTAAAAAACCCCACAAACACTTCTGACCCTAGCTTTCTTTGCCAACCACAGCTCATTTTAAGCTTTAGCACTCCTGATATTTTTCTAACTGCACTATTCCATGTTTTCACTTTCATCTTCTACTGCCTGCCCTTAGTTCCATCACCTGTGTCTTTATCAAATCCAAATTATGGTTGAGACCTATCTGTAAGTACATCAGTCTCTTTAAACAACTCCCCCTTTTCTTCCTCAGGCAATTTTTCCTTTATCCTTTCTTGGTTTTGTGCCTTGCCTTACTATCTTCTGCTTAAATTCTCTTTAAAATCTCAATGCTTCAGAAGGATCCCTGTGTGGTTACATTAGCCTCTTTTTAAGCCATATATTTTCATCCTCATTGGAATCATTCATGATAGTAGTCAAAGTTTCTGAGACCGCTCTTCATAGTTTTTGAATCTGATGCTGAGGGGCTAAAACTATCATGAGCTTTTTAAAAATTTCTTTCACTAAAGTCTAGGTAACATCCAACTATGCCCTGATCACCTTACGCTCCTGTCTTCTTTTTCCCATGGCTCCGAGTTTTGTTATCCAACTGCTCTCTCTGATGCTTCCAAAGATCTCTTAATTATCAAAAAATTTTCTCACATCTCATCCCACTGACATTTCTGCATGTGACACTGTTGGGAAAGCTTCCCTCTCTGGAAAATGTCTCCTCTCTGAGTTTGCATGAAACAATTCTCTCCTGGCTCTTCTCCCACCTCTCTTAGCCACTCCTCAGTCTCCTTTGCTGAATATTTATCCACATCATTTGCACTGGGGAACAGTGAGTGTTCCCAAAAGGTCTACCTTGGGACCCCTTCTCTTTTTCATCTATTCTGTCTCATTCAATAAGCTCATCAGCTCCTAAGGATTCAGTTTGTCTTCCTTAACTATGCATTTTTGTTGTAAGAATTCTTCCATTCCCCTCCACAACCACCCTACCCAGTGCGGCAGAGAGAGAAAACAGATTAATTTAAAACTTTTAATTTTAAAATTATCATATCTATACAGATGATTTCTAGATTCACATAATCCTAACAATTCTCTTGAGCCAGTATCATAGCACCAACTGCTTTTTGGACATCTAGAATCTGATATCCCATAAATATCAAACTCAACACATACAAAACAGAATTCATTATTTTCCCCCCCACAAACCCAACCCCATCCAAACTTCCCTAATACTGTCAAGGATCCACCATCCTTCCAGCACCCAGATTCGCGACCCCACTCACCTATTTAATCACTTGACAAAACTTGATGTTTCTGTACCCACAACACCCCTCAGCAACGTCCCTTCTCTCCACTCACAGAGCCACCACCTTCATTCAGTCTTCACTGACTTCTCACCTAGATTACTGCATAGCAAGAGCCTCCTAATTGGTCTCCTAGAGTTATATTTTTCCCAACTCCAATTCATTCTCCACATAGCAATCAAAATTATTTTCCTTAAGCATATATCTGTTTACATCATATGCCACCCCGCTTCCCACCACTCACACTCACAGGCACATACAATAAACACTAGTGGCTCTTTATAACTCTAAAAACAAGTATAAACTTATCTAGCATTTACGGTCATCAGAAGTCCCTTTTTACAGTCTTCTTATGCCTTACTCCCATCCATATTCCACAAATCAATAATACTAATTTACTTATTATTCCTCACACATGAAACTTTGCATTGGCTATCCCATAGCCAGAATGCTTTCTCCTTCTTACTTGAGAATCTTAGATAGAATCTTTGGCCTCCTGTAAGACTCAGCTCAACAAAAGCCTTCTTCCCTTTCTAGTACTCTTAGTTAACTCTTCCCCTCAAAAATTACCTTGTATCTATCTTTGTATATGTACTTTGTCTCCTCCACATTTAGAATGTAGACTCCTTGAGGACATGGGTTACTCTTAATTTTTCTTTTAATAGCATTTAATACGGACATGGAACATAGTAAGCACTTTGTAAATTCTTGTTACCTAGATGACTGATATACCAACATTTGCTGAAAATGCAGGATTTTCTTCCCTTAAAACTTTGCATTAATTTCTACATCACATAAATTGACATCTCACAAAATTATCACCATTTTTCCCACAAAAATAAATTAACATTATGCCACTCAAGTTTAGACCCATTCAAATGGATATGTTCAATGTTTCTAACATTCAATGCTCTCAATGACCAATATTTATCCTTGTGAAATCGGTAAGTTAGCAAAGTAAGGTGTGGTACCGCCATCTCTCTCTTCCTACTCTCAGGGTTGGCTCTCTCACCCAATATGCACTCACGCTGGCAGCTCTGGGCTTCCAAGGTAGGGAACATCTGCTGTTGCTGTTCAGTCATTTCAGTTATAACCAACTCTTCGTGACTCCATCTGGAGTTTTCTTGGCAAACATAACAAAGTGCTTTGCCATTTCCTTCTCCCCCTCATTTTACAGAGGAGTTATTGAGGCAAAAGTGACTTGCCCAAGATCACATAGCTAGGAAGTATCTGTGGAGAGATTTGAACTCAGGGAGATGAGTCTTCTTGACTCCAGACCCAGCAGCCTCATCACTTCGCCACCTATCTGCTACTATCTATTCTCTCTATCTCTCTATTCTCAGGGAACAGAAGTACTCCCAGTATGTGTGAGGAATCCGTCATTCACTACTGTAGTTTCTAAGCCCCCACCAGTTTTTCTCATTTATTAAAATCTGTCACCATAAGAAAGTATTAACTCATTTTTTCTTGGGGAGAGGAGGGAAAGAAAGCAATCAGGGTTAAGTGACTTTCCCAGGGTCACACAGTATCTAAGACCAAATTTGAAGTCAGGTCCTCCTGACTACAAGGCCAGTGCTCTATCCACTGTGTCACTTAGCTGTCCCTAGAATTAACTCTTAAACAAAATATTTACTAAACGCGAAAGCAAAAGTAATAATCAAAACCTTCCTGTTACTCAGAAAAAAAAAGGAGGGGGGTGGCAAAAGCAGGAATAATCAAAATAATATTCAACAAAAGACAAAAGAATAATCAAAACATCATATTCCACTCATGAACTTGGGTCACTCTCCTATATGTTGGAGAAGGGAGGGCACACACTTATACATTAACCTTGAAGAGTGTGAAGAAACTCATGTGCATAAGGAAACTCACATCTCTAGACTTTGGATCTCAATGTCTTTGGTCCCTTGAGGAACAATCTGGACCCTTATGGTTCTTACTCTCCAGCAGTACAACATCCTTCCTCTTCTCCTTAGTCAACAAAGTAGTGAAAAGCTCTTTTCCCTCGCACTCACTCTCAACAATCATGATGAAAAAAACCATGATGCCCTTAAAGGGACAACGGACACAAGCCAGAGAGAACCATCAACTTCCTCAGACCTGCAAAAGGCAAGAAATTTTTCTTTGTCCAAACAACTCCAAGCCACTTTCTCACTGCAAAACTGACTGGAAGCCTGTCTTTCCCCTACTCACACCAGAGAGGGCAGTAGAGGGCTACACGGGCACACTTAAGCGATTGCCCCCTCTCAGGATTTATAAGGTGCCAAAGAGCAAAGCTCAATATTCTATGCACAGGGGCAAAAGTCATATCAATCAATTAACTTCCAGCAGCTGCTCGGGCTTTTCTTTGGCCAATCAGCAAAGTAATGCTTCTCTTTCAATTAGTGAGTTCCCAGAGAAGCAGCTGAAGGGTAGCTTCTTACTTTAGCATTTCTCCTACCGGCCTAATACCCTAACTCTAATGCCTCAAATCAGAGTTTCCCGGCGTGCAATGGTATATCTTTACTCATCTTTAGGTAAAGTCAATAAATCCTGAACCCACAGTGCCCAAATAGTTACTAATTTATAATTTTGTGTTATAAACTTCAAAACTCTAAAAACAATAAACATACAAATGAGCCAAGGGATTGAATAATAGTAAAGTTTTGATTATTCTTTCTTTTGAAGAA
Source organism: Pseudochirops cupreus (assembly GCA_028627135.1). Classification (NCBI taxonomy): domain Eukaryota; kingdom Metazoa; phylum Chordata; class Mammalia; order Diprotodontia; family Pseudocheiridae; genus Pseudochirops; species Pseudochirops cupreus. The sequence goes on along the minus strand of CM053582.1, from coordinate 297,586,521 downwards.
CACTGCAAAATAATAGTACCACTTACAAAGAGTAATACCCTCCATTGCTCTGCATTCAAATTAGTTTTTACATTACATTCACCTGAAGGCCAGTTCGCTATCCAACCTTCAGAATAGATTGTATTACTTTTCAACACTTTATACAGGGGATTGTTTCTCCATAAGTAGATTTTATCAGTTTTCCTCAAAGAAATGTTATCTCTTATCCCCCCCTCCCCCAATAACTTTTCACATAGAAAAGAAACAGTAGGAACATAGGAACAGAAGATGTGAAACATAATCTCTAATATTAATACTTTTCTCTCTAAGCTGAGGTATTTAAAAGGTAATCTGATACTAAAACATGACCCAAATTTCCTCTGCATAACTCTATGAAACATTCTTTTTAATATTTCTTTATAATTCTAAAGCATCTTAAAGTTCTAATATTTTCTTTATATTCAATTGCATAATATATTTGTTTTATACAATTTTAGATATATAATATATTCAACCACAATTTGTACAAAAGTTAAAGTACACAGCTAAGAGTCTTATCTTTTTTCCCTGGTAGTGCTCTTTCCTAAGGAAAGAAGCTACTGATTACCATTCTACTAACAAATGTAATCCTTAGTGAAAAATTTTTTTTTAAATTTTCTTTGTGGCTCATCCACTAAGAAGATTAAAAATCAGACATGTCACAGTGTTCTCTATGTGGTTATTACCTGTACTCTTACTATTAGTCACCAGTTTCCACTTTCTGATGGAATGTGCCCATGTAGATACCCACAGGCAGACACACTCATATCCCCACACCCTACACACCACACACACCACACACACACACACACACACACACACACACACACACACACACACACACACACACACACAGATATACATGGAGTAAACATAATTATTGCAACTTTCTTGGCCAGCAAAGACCCATAATGCATTACAGTAAATCTAGCAAAGTATCTTGTCACAATTTTGCAGTGCTTCTGTCTTCATTTGGATTCTTCCCTATGCAACTACGTAATTACTTCTATGCACATCAGGTTCTCTAGTTTAAAATACAACCTGACCATTTTTAAGGCATTCATAAGCTGAAGTCAAATAAGAATTCCTAGCATTTGTTTATGGCAAACCCCCAAAACTTTTTTTTGCCAAGTATTCTTCCTTTAGTTACTATAAGCATAAGTTTTCCAGTTGCCTAAGTAAAATATAAAATAAACATCTTCAGATAATGATGATTCCAAAATAGAAAACTATCCCTGCTCCCACTAAAAGCCTCAAGGACAGATGTACTGATTAGTAACATCACCATTGGAACTCACCCTCTCTGAAAGCCCTTGGAGGCAGATGTTCAATCTTATGACGCATCTAATCACTTATTCCCTATACTGAGGTCTAATATATTATCACCATAACACACCAAGCATAATATAACAGAAAAAATAAGTCTAGGTTCTGTTCATGCACATGCAAAGATTTAGATTATTATGTGAAAGGCAATAAAATGACTTGTTTGTGTGGTTTTTTTCCTGCTTTTCATCACTGAAGTCTTACAGAGTTTCCGTAAATCCACTGTATGGTGTGAATAGTCAATTCTTCTGGTGTTATTGGTCCAGTTACCTTACTAAATGTTCCTATGCTATATTTTACCTTTTAGATACTATTGGACTAAAAACCTAACGATGATATTTTTACAGCATTTTTTTAAACAAAATGTGAGATTAATTTCCTTAAAAGAGTAATTCCATTCCATTGGCAGTGAAACCTGTTCACTAAACATCTGAAAGAAAACATTTCAAAATCATATAATAATACTGTTAACAGATTAAAGTAAATAAAAATGAATTATTTAACAAGATTTCAAGAAAAGATTGAGGTGGTAAAGACAACATGAAGATTATAGTTAAATCTGGGTTTAAACTTACAAAATAGTCTAAATACTTTAGAAATCAGTCCTCAAATTAAATCAAATCATTTTTACGCTTTGTTCTCTTTTAATAACAAAAAATGACAAGCAATGAAACAGAACCATTTCTTACCTAGGATGGAACATACATACAACTTCACAAAGTCAAATTTCTCTCAAAACCCCAATCTAATAAAGATACAATTATTCTTGATGTGAAATTTTCTACTTTTCTCTTTTCCCTTTAACTTACTTTTTAATGAGAGAAAATTTTGTAATTTTTTTTTAAAAGAACTGTGCAATAAACATAAAAATTACTCTTCACACTAGCCAACAAAATGGAGAAAAAAAACATTCACAGACGGTTCACGGAAAAAACAACTTGTCATGTTAAACAGTAGTCAATAGCTGTATATAATCAGTAAACAAATTCGGCTCCGTGAAAAAAAGAACTACATCACCATTTAGTGGTTGCAATTTAGATTATTCTAGCGTGTAATACTTTAATTGTGTAAAACAAAGCTAGTGTCACAAACACAAAAGAACTTCTTGCAAAGCAAGCACCATAAGTAATTTTTATGCTGCCACAGAAGGCTGACAAGTGATGAGCACTTTGTTCAAATTTATACACTTATGCACATAAGGCAACAGGTGGTTTGTAAAAAAGAAAACACTGAAAAGGAGCTTGTTAACTCTTCCTGATCAACATTTTTATAATATGCCTTGACAGAAGAACTCCTAAAATCGTCCTCAAGCTCTTATGTAGAAAAATTTCATGTTTCAAAGTTTAAAAGGGATGAACCGAGAGTGGATAGAAAAAAATAACTAAAATTAAATAGAAATAATTCACTATTACTACAGTAAAAGAAAATATCATCCATAATGTCTATGGTTTAGCAATTCAGCCTCTAGCAGATTCAAATAAGATCTTTATAAACTGACATCTGGGAATTACTATTGAGAGCAGGAGAAACCTTCAAAAACAGTTCTTTAGGTTTAATTAGCTATATGTTAGGGCCATATTTTTCTAACTGATAGAGACAGCTGGCAAGGTCTAAAATAACCAGACAGAAATAAATAAGTAAATGGCATGGTCTGTAGATCAACAGTCTGGTATTTTAACAAAAAGTATACTTTTCCTAGGTGGCTCAGTGGATAGAGTTCCAGGCCTGAAGTCAGAAAGGTTCATCTGTTGGAGTTCAAATCCGGATTCAGACACTTACTAGCTGTGTGACCCCGGGCAAGTTCACTTAACCCTGTTTGCCACAATCCCCTCATCTGTAAAATAACTGCAGAAGGAAACGGCAAATCACTCTAATATCTTTGCCAAGAAAACACCATACAGGGCTTGGAAGAGTCAGACATTATTCAACAGCAACAACAACAAAATACCTTTCCTTCATATCATACCTTAATAAGTCAGAATAAAAGTTTTCCCAAAATAAAGGAATATCCCAAGAAACTGAGTTATAAAATGACTAATTAAACAGATAATTTGGAGTACCTAAGTTACAGAGTACTCCGATCTTCCTTAAATATCTTTGCCAATTTCTTAAACTTCATTAAAAGGAAAGAAACTGTGGGTAACAGAACAATTTAACGTTACAACAATAGAATCTCCTTTCCTTACATCATTTCCCATTATAGCATTCCCAAATCTGCTTTTAGCGCCTTTCCTGAGATTATCTCCTGTTCATCCTATAAATATCATATTTTTACATAGTTGTCTGCTTCTTTTCTCCATAAGACAGTGAGTTACTTAAAAGCAAAGCTTTTAGCTTTTCTTTCTATCCTCAACACATTACATGGCACCTAGCAGGTGCTTAACACTTCTGACTTGACCAAGAACCAGGTCCTCAATCCTTTCCAGATCTCTTAGTTCATCATCCATGGTCTCATCTTTCTAAACTTCTCTTTCCTCATAGTGTTGAGCCTATATGAACCAGTCACTGCCTTCCACCTTCAATCCCTTATTTCCCTGCCTTTACCTTACAATGTTCAAACTTACCCATCTTAAATCTCTCCCCATCTAAACCTCCTCAATGTTGCTGAAATGTCCAAAACCTGCTGATTAGATCTGTAGTTCAAAGAAATTCCTCTGAGAGGGTAGGGAGGGGAATCACTGAGAGGCTAGTCCCAGAATGAGAGGACACAGCTCATTCTTTCAAAGACCTTCTGGAGCAATAGTCTCCTGAGCTTCTAGAGGATTGAAACTCATTCATAACAGCAGCCAAACATGGGGAACCATAGAAGTTTGCCCACCAATGCCAGTACCTTGGAGGCCATGTTTGCCCCATGCTAGTCAGTTACAGCACTTCTGAGTTTTCTATTTTTTATGCCTACATATCTGAACACTGGATTGTATCTTCACTTCTCACTTCCTTTGCAACAATTTCAAATGGTAAGATGTCCTCCTTCCCTAAGAAAACAGCCTCTCTTGGGCATCTGACCCCACCACCTCCCTTTCCATATCCTTTAGGAAGGAGCTTATCTCACTGATGTGTTAAAAAATTTTCTCATGTGTTGAAAAACTCTATCCTTCTGGGCAAGATGGAGACATAAAGGAAAGACAAGTACAAAGTTAGATGAATATAGGTATGCTGACTGAATGGATCTGAATGACTAAAAGAGACCATAAATAAGAATTGACAAAGTCCTACTAAGTGCAAGGCATCACAAGCTAGGTACATGAACAAAAACAAATTAATCCGTCCGCTCAAGGGCAAATTAAATTCAATGTTAATTTACAGGGAGGACACTAGAGTAGCAGCCCAATAATCTGTGCTTATCCCTGTGCTATTTCACATTTTTATTAGTGCCTCAAATAACAAATTGCTCAAAATTGCCTAAGTATTTGAATATCCACTGGCTTCAAAAGTTCTTTCCAGTAAAATATAAACCTTTGCTAAATGAATTCTTGGTCATGTACATGCTGGGCCAAATGTCCTCTGAGGTCCCCTCCAGTTCTGACGTTGTATAATTTTCTCGATAACATCATTTATAATGATCTTGGAATACAGAGATAGATGAAATTAGGCTTAAGTGACTTGCCCAAGGTCACATAGCTAATAAGTATCTGAGTACAGATTTTAACTCAGGCCTTCCAGACTCTAGGGTAAGTGCTATATCCACTCAAGTCACCTAGCTGCCCCTGGTGAAAGGCTTTAAAAGCAAAACAGAAGATTTTGTATGTGATCCTAGGGGAAAAGGGAGTTACTTGAATCTAATGAGTAAGTAACACAGTCAAACTTGCAATTTAAGAAAATTTGTTTGGCAAGGAAGAAAAGAATAAACTGGAATGAAGAGACACTAAAGTAGGAAAGATCAATCAGAGAGCTATTAATTAGTCCAGGCATGAGGGGATAAAGGCCTGAACTCAGGTGGCAACTATGTGAGTAAGGAAAAGGAAACATATGATGTTGTAAAGGCAGAAAGTTGGAATCCTGGGGTACAGTCAAGATGGTGGCATAGAAGCAGGAGAACTCCATGAGCTCCGCCCACAACCACCTCAAATACCTAGAAAATATGACTCTAAACAAATTTTAGAGCTCCAGAACCCACAACATGACAGAGAAATAAAGCTCCTGCTAAAGGCAGCCCAGCAAGTGGATGAGAAGGGTTCATT
>CM053582.1:297542398-297574849 GCA_028627135.1 Pseudochirops cupreus | reverse complement strand
GAGAGAGAGAGAGAGAGAGAGAGAGAGAGAGAGAGAGAGAGAGACAGACAGATTCTCTCGGCAGTATCTGGAGCTGCCACAGCTGACAGAGAACTGAGTTGGAGTTTTCTTGAGACCAGAATTTGGTGAAGGCTGAACTTGCTGCCAGGAGGGCTACCTGGAAGGTTGAAGTTGTTGCTGACACCTGGAAGGCTGAGATTTCTTCTGGGTCCTAGGGCTAGCCAAACTGCCAGAGAACTGGGGAGGCATGACCCGGATGCTAACAACTTTGTTTGTTTCAGGCTTGGCTGATCCTTGAGTTCCCAGAAACAGAAGTCGTGAAGGTTTTGAGATGTACTAGACCAGTGGTTGTCAACCTATGGGTCTCGACCCCTTTGGGGGTTGAACAACCCTTTCACAGGGGTGACAGGGGTCGCCTAAGACCATTGGAAAACACATATTTCCAATGGTCTTAGGAATCGAGGCACCCTCCATCTGTCTCCAGGCGGGTCTGCCCACATGCAGATATGCCCAGATATGAGTATTAAAGGGTCACAGCATTAGGAAGGTTGAGAACCACTGTACTAGACCCTGTGAACTTCAGTGTGCAGTAGGAACTGCCTGGAAGACTGGACAAGGACCTGGGGGCTGTCTGCCTCTGAATCCAAGTGACTGTTTGTGGGTTCAGGTAGGAGCCAGGACCATGGAAGAGGATTGAGGAAATGTGAGAAACCACTCTGAGTCAAGAAGAAGAAAAGGCCTCTTCTTGGATACTGAATGCTGTGATGAAATTGAAGTTTACTGGAGACCTAGGGGTGGAAGGTTTGTGTAATTTTCTAATGATTGTATTTAGTGATTAGTTATACTTAGCAACTGATTGCTAAATAAGTGACTGATTAAGTTAATCTAGTTGCCCCATGAGTGGAAGACTGACTTATATTCTGAAATAATTGAATGATTAAGTAAGGAGGAAAATCTCCTTAGGGATACCAGATGATTGTTCTTTTGTTCTTTGTTCTAAATACTGTGACCACTTTGGTGAAAACTATGTGGCCATTTTAATGATAAGCTGTTGTGAACACTATACTGTGATTTTCTGTAATAAGATGTAATGCGGTGAATAGTGTATCTTGATTTCTGGTGAATGTTTTCCTTTGATTTGTTCTTGAATAATTAGAGTGCTGACTGTACTATGTAATCAGAACCTTTTACGGTTCTGAAAATAGGCTTTTAAGCTGTTCACAGTAGCATTCTTTTGAGAAACTACTAGTACATGGCATTATAACACATGCACATACCTGCTGTATGGCAAATGAGGCACACATTAGGTAGTAAGATTATAGAATTAAACCTGAAGAGTAAATCAGTCAATAAGCATTTATTAAGCACTTAAAATATACCAGGAACTGTTCTAAATAATGGGAATATAAAGAAAGGCAAAAAGCAGTCCCTCTTTTCAATGCACTTACAACATAATATGGGGGACAATATGAAAATAACTATGTACAAATAAGACATATACAGGATAAATTGGAGATAATCTCAGAGGGAAGACACTCAGATTCAGGGACACCAAGAAAGGCTTCCAGAAGAAGGCAGAAAGTTAGCAGAGACTAGAAGGAAATGAGGAAGTAGAGATGAAGAGGAAAGGATCCTCGGCATGGAGGATAGCAAGTGAACTATGCAAAAAGTCAGTAAATGGAATGTATTGTGCAAGAAAGTCAGTATAATGGAGTACATTGAGAGAATCATAGAGTACATGGAGGGGTATAAGGTATAAAAAGACTGGAAAGGTGCGAAAGGGCTAGTCCTTACAAAGGACTTTAAATGTCAAGTAAAGAATTTCATATTTGACCCTGGACATGATAAGGAACCACTTAGAATTTATTGAGTAGAAAGATAATATTTATTTTAGGAAGTTCATGTTGAAAATCCAGTGGACTATGAACTTGAGTGGGAAGAGACTTGAGGCAGGGAGAACAATCAGAACAATCAGCTGGCTATTGCAATAATCAGGCATGAGGTGGAGACAGCCTGAAGGATACTGGCAGTGTCAGAGAAGAGAAGGGGGAGTACACAAGAGATGTTGTCAAGGTAGAATTGACAGGGCTTGGATGTGGAGGGATGAGAGAAAACAAGGAGGATGACTCTAGGTTGGGGACCTGAGTGAATGGGTAAATGAGAGGATGATGATGCTCTCCACAAAAACAAGGAAGTTAGGAAGGCAAGGAGCAGGATTTGGGTGGAAAAGATGAGTTCAGATTTTGACATTTCGGGTTAAAGATGTCTATAGGACATATAGTTTGAGATGTTCAAAAGACAGCTGTAAGATGTGAGACTGAAGATCAAGAGAGAAGTTAGGGACCTCAGAGACAAGCTATTTCATTCTCATTTTACAGATAAGGAAACAGAAGCCAAAAGATGATAAGAAACTTGTCAGAGGTCACACATAAATAAATGGTAGAACCAGGACATGAAATCAGGACCTCTGACCCAAAATCCAACACATTCCCTTTCTCTGTGCAATTTCCCTTCCTTTGTATCAGATCAACCTTTGGACATATATAATGCATATCCCTAACTAGACTAAGCCAGTTTGGAATATTAGGGCAATTTTGCTTGATAATTTCTTGAAAGATGGTGTCTAGGCTCTTTTTTTCATCACGGTTTTCAGGTAGTCCAATAATTTTTAAATTATCTCTCCTGGATCTATTTTCCAGGTCAGTGGTTTTTCCAGTGAGATATTTCACATTGCCTTCTATTTTTTCATTTGTTTGGATGTGTTTTATAGTTTCTTGATTTCTCATAAAGTCATTAGCTTTCAGTTGCTCAAATCTAATTTTGAAGGAGTTAGTCTCTTCGGTGAGTTTTTGAAATTCCTTTGCCATCTGGCAAATTCAGCTTCTTAAGGCATTCTTCTCCTAATTGGCTTTTTGGGCCTTTTCTGCCATTTGAGTTAATCTATTTTTTAAGGTGTTATTTTCTTCAGTGTATTTTTGGGTCTCCTTTAGCAGGCTGTTGACTCACTTTTCATGATTTTCTTGTGTCATTCTCATTTCTCTTCCCAATTTTTCCTCCACTTCTCTCACTTGGTTTTCAAAGTCCTTCTTGAGCTCCTCCATGGGCTATAATCAGTTCATATTTTTCTCGGAGACTTTTGATGCAGGACTGACTTTCTGACTTTCTGACTTTGCTGTCTTCTTCCCACTCCATGACTTGATCCTTTTTGTCCCCAAAAAAGGATTCTATGGTCTGTTTGTGCTTCCTGTGCTTGCTCATACTGCCAGCCAATTACTTGACTTTTGAACTCTCTGCCATGGTAGAACTCTGCTTCCAGAATGGATATAGCTTTGTCCCGAATCACTGGGGTTTTCGCAGCTGCTAAAGCTATTAGGAGGGCACCTTCTCTACAGCCCCCACAAGCTCTGGCACACTGGCCACACACCCCAGGATGACCACCCAAGACCACGATCCAGATGCAAGCAGGTTAAAGCAAGAGCAATTACCCTCTAACTGATCACCTGGTCTCCCTACAATCTGTAGGCCAGGAACTCCTGAGACAGCCACGTGGCACAGCTGCCGCACCTCTGCTATTTCTCGCCCCAGTGGCAGGGGCCAGACCACACTCTTCAGTCACAATGGATAGAGTGCCAGGCCTGGAGTCAGAAATAACTGGGTTTTGGGGTGGCTAGGTGGCACAGTGAATAGAGCCCTGGCCCTGGAGTCGGGAGGACCTGAGTTCAAATCTGGGCAAGTCACAACCCCAATTGCCCTACCCTCCCCCGTCCAAAAAGCAAAAAAAAAGAGGAAAAGACATAACTGGGTTCAAATCTCCAGCCTCAGGTACTTAACAGCCATATGACTGGGCAAGTCCCTTAACTTCTGTGTGCCTCAGCTTCCTGATCTAGAGAACGGGTATAGTATTAACACCTGCTTCCCAGGGTAGCAGTGCAGATCAAATGAGATAATAATCATAGAGTGCTTAGCAAGAGTGCCTGGCGCATAAATAAACATCTTATAAATGTTAGTTATCATTATCATCATTGTAACACACACAGAAGTTAAATATCGGTGGCATCTCAAAAATCTAACAACCACTCTAGCTGAAATTGAATTAAATTTTAGTTGGAGTTTTGTTTTCAAATAGAAAGCATAGCTGGCCAAGCATACTGTGATTCAGTTTCGTAAATCGGAACTTTGTATATGTTTTTTGAACTGTGAACAAGATTGCCCTTGTAGCATAATAAGCAGCACTCTTTTTTCTATCCTACAAGGTCATCTCTCCAAAGTCCCTGCTGAGGAAATTTAACAAATTCTATCTATAAATAGCACTGCACTCAATATTTCTATACTGCCAAAGGTAGTGTCCTTCAAATAAAGCACAAATTTCTTACCTTCCTGTTGGAAGCATCACTTGAAAATTTATGACTACTTAAACACTAAAGCTAAGATTTTATGTGGAATAAATCAAATATCCTTACTTAAATCTTTAAAATCTTAAGAGGACTGTAACTATTACATACTCCTTTTTAAGCTAATAAAAATTGTCTTAATAGAAAAAGAGAAAATGATTTAACATCATTTTTTCTAAATAAGTCACCTTATAGTTATAGTCACTATATTTTTAAAGTGAGAACGACTGCTCAATAAACAGTTTACTGCTATTTAATTAGACATAATTTGGGAAACACTTTCACTAAATTCAATTTGCAAATTTTAATTAATTACTTACCATGTATAGCAATAGTTCATTGCAAAGTTCAACTTCAAAGAACTTTTCAACTATTCTGTTCTACTTGCCCAGTATTATAAACCTTAGAGTCACCATGAATTTTCCTTCTGCTTCAATACTTTTATCTCATCTAGACCCTATGCTACTAAGGGTTGTCATTTCTGTCCTCTCCATTCTCAGTGACACTAAACTCTTGTAACTTCATTCCTGGATTACTACAAAAACGACTGACTTGATCTTCCCGTCTCCACATTCCAAAACATACTATAACACTGACAGGCTGATTTTAATATATCAATTCAATTATAACACTACCCTATCAACTACAAGCTCCATACTAGCTCATAAAGGTCAACATATTCTGAATGGGTTTCAAGATGTTCTTACCAAATGCTGAGTACCTGCAGAACATAAAGCTATCTTAGTAGGAATGTGCAAATCTGTTCAAGCATAGCCTAGGAGTAGTCAAAACATGACTGTCTAAAGGGAAACTGAAATAGCACTCTTGTCCCTTTCCCTGGCATTCCTGACAGACAAGAGAAGTGCAAAGCATAACCTTCAGAATAGCATTCCAAAGCACACAGGTACCCAATTGAAGCAGGCTGCTACTGGCTTTGTATGGCACTAAACCACAACAGAAAAATGAGTGAATAGCCAGGAATGTATCTCTGTCTTTGGCACTAGCTACCTTTTCTCTGTTCTTTGAAGGTTTCAGGTATTTTGTGAAGTTTGTAACCAAACTTCCTACTCCGTCAAGTTCTCCTTCCCCGTTTCTAACAACTCTCTATTACATTTTTGTTAAAATTATCATACTAGTATCTTTGTTATTCCAGAGATATACATCAACAAGACTTCTCGAAAATACCTTGAATACTTAACAAAATGGGGTGAGGGAGAAGGAAGCATGATGAAGGTCGGGGTGGTGAGAGGAAATCACTAGACAGGGAAACGAGGCAGCTTAAAGTGAGCTGACCAAAGGGCATCTAAATAAGTGATCAGAGAGATCAAGTCACAGTGTCAGGGAATGAACATGTGGCTATTTATCTGCCCCCTAATGAAAAGTATGCCAGAAAAGTACTCCAAAAAGAGCAAGAATATACACCTTAGTATACACAGTGATGTCCAAGATCTCCAGAGAGTAGAGGTATTCCAAGACCCTGTCCCATGAGAGCAGAGATATCAGGACAGGTATCTAGAGTAGATAAATGGTCAGGAAACTGCCCTTTAGGGGCAAGGAAGCTAAAATAGTCAACAGAGTATACAGGCAGGGCAAGAGCTACACTGGTAGAATGTAAATTCTTTGAGTGCTGAGACTGTTTAATTATTTTCCTTACATCCCAGCACCTCAGAGTATCTAGTACATAGCAGGCATTTAATAAATGTTTGCCAATTGATTAATTTGAGAACAAGAGGAACAAAGGGTATCCAAAAAATAGCTAGTTAGAATCCCCACTTTCTAGTGGAAGATAATCTGGCAATGGAGAGACAACCAACAGTCTATCTTCAAATATTCTGGAAATTATAATTTCCTAGAGAATGGAGTAAGATTCTCCCATTTTAGGATTAAAAAAACAGAGGAATTTTTAATAGGAAAGAATATTTTAAAGAGTGAATTTTAGGCAAGTCAGTTTAATGTTAGGCTTTAAAAAGCAATACAGTAGGTATAAAATGAATACTGAATTTAAAGAACTGCTAATCCATATCGCACATCTCTGAAAATTTATACACCCAAGAAATATGTACAATTACATTCTGTGGCACCAGAAAGACATTAAGTATTTGGGTATATGTAAACCAACTTTTCTGAATACAACTCATCCTATAAATCACACACAAGTTGTTGACTGATGGAGGGAGTTTCCACACTGGGAATTCCCTGTGTCAGTGATAGAACACATCCAAATATTCACTGTATTTCCCTTTGTCACAAAAAAAGAAAAAGAAAAAAAAGCACCCTTATATTAAGAGGTTCTGTTTTTCAATCTGACTAGTGACTCTTTTTTCTTGAGAATTTCAATCTGTTAAAATCCAAGGTAATGATTATTAACATTGATTTATCTTCTACCTCCAAAAAAGTCTCTTTAATTTGGCAAGCAGAGATTTCATGTGGTATGACTACATTTTTTTCAAAAATGCTAATATAAACATTTTTATATATTTTTAATTTCTTTGTGTATCTCTTCAACAAAAAAGTTGAAGTTTGTCAAGAACACCAGCCCCCATGATACGGTCAAAAAGGATATGAGAAAAAGTTACAGTTTTCAATAATTAATAATGAAATTATGGCATCCATACAGATGTTTGAACTTTTCTCCAATATCTTCCCAATATTTTGCAACAATTCCTATGTCAATATACAACTATCATTCCAAAGAACTTTCTATCAGTAGTATCTTTTTATTTGCCAATGCTTTTTTTAAGGAGCAAATCAGTACCCTTGAGACAAATAAATCTCACAATTTACAATAACAAAAGATTTTATATAACGGTTATTTTACATGCTAACTTATCTTTTTCAGTGTCCTTTCCCTTATCAACAAGTTACTTTTAGATGCTGTTCATTTAGGGTCCAGGGTAAAATGCAACTAACATGGCCATCATTACTCTAATGAGATTTTAGATTGCGTTTCTTTCCTAAAATTGTGAACAAAAATATAGCACCCAAGCAAAATCAACAACCATGGCAACCAGGATATTGAAGGAATTCAAGTTGATATTCTCTGAAGATCATTTGAAGGAACTGAGGATCCTTAACTTGAAGAAAGTAGAATGTGTTTAAGTCAACATCTTCAAACTGACATTCAAATAAGCTGTCAATGCCAAAAAAAAATGGAATGGAACACAGAACATTTTCAAAGATAAGAAGATAAGCACATTGGCTAATACTTAATGTCTTCTCATTCATATTTTAGAGAGTAATATCATCAATAATTTTTTCTATTCATTTCACACCTTCCCCCACTTGAGTTAACTTCAAAAATGATGTCTCGATGTTTTCAAGATTTTCAACTGTCTCACATACCACAGAGATACCTGAGGTAGTTCAAATGTGGTACAGGTAACTGTCTCTGATTATAAAAACACATCAAAATAACTCCATGAGTATACAAACATGAAAGGACAGATGGATAGTACCAATATACCATAATCTTACCTTTACCTGTATTAGTAAAGTAGGCTGCACAAACATACAAGTTTGGTAAAGATACAATGAAAGGAAAGAAAGGATTTAAGAGGAAGGGCAGAACTGCCCAAGAAAGAATAGTAATAAGCAAATAAAGAAGCCCAAGGGATGTCATTAGCAGTATCACAGATACAGGAAACCGTACATTCAAAGTACAGCTGGTATCTACTGCTGATTATACTGGAGAGAGTATAGGATAGACTACTAAATTTGAAATCTGGAAGACCTGGATTCAAATTTTGACTCTGACAAATACTAGTTTTGTAAAAATATGTGTATTACTTAACCTATTCAAGCTTCAGTTTCCTAATCTGAAAAACACAGATAATGATACCTGTAATACCTGCCGCATAGAGCTGATGCATGGCTCAAATGAGATGTCATATAAAGCATTTTTCAAACTCTAAAGAACTGTAAGTGTCAGTTATATTATTATCAATTACTGTTTTAATGCACATATATTCAAAGAGTAATTGTCAGAAGTGCTTATAAAGTGGGTCTGTTACTATTTCTAAAGCTGCATCTGTAATCAGACACTAAGGCTCTTACCTCTCAGTGGGGGCTGCCATTTTCAAAACACAGAACTATACTTCACAGCAGGAAACTCAGCTTGATGGGTCAGGGTTAGACCAAGACAATTCCAATCCTATTAGAAATCAAATCTTTCAAAAGCTGTAATAAAGCTTTATTTATTCTTATTAATTGGATATTTCAAATTAGTTTAACATGACACTAGATTCAGGAAATTACAATCAAAGAACATAATTTATAATTTTGAATAATTTGATTTTCTAGAGGACTAGAATTCTCAGAACTGGCTTTCAATCAAAGAAGAGGGAAGTTTATTTATTAATAACTTATTTATTGATATGCAGCACTTATTCTAATTCATACTTTATATACTTTGATTATTTCCTTAAACTACCTGTGGTACTCTAAAGCTTTAACTGATATCTATGTGGAAGAGCCGTATGTCAATTTTGCAAAATATTATATAAATGTAAACATTATTTCTTCAGTGTTATTTTATATATAACAGCGCTTCCCAAAGTAATTTAGCCAAAGAACACCTTGGAGATTGAAATACACAGAGGAAACCAAAACCAAAAATACATTAGTTGGGAAAAGGAATGTTTAAGGGAACATAGACTGTCAAGATTATGTATTTTGAAAAATCAGTACTGAGTTTATGGAAGAAACACTTGAATTTCAAAGAATGTAAGAGTCCTTTACACAATTAAAACTGTTCTCTGATCTATCAATTATCTCCGACAATTTAACAGAAAAAGAAGATTCCTTTTTTAATTCGTCTATGACTTTCCTGAGGCAGGTAGAGCAGGGGGAGAAAAGACAGGCTTCTTTGGGTTTCCCCGTTTTCCTCAGTTTGAAGAAGAAAGGAACAAACAGAACAGAGCTGAGTAGAAATTTTAAACAAGGTCAAATTAATTTGTATATTTAATGCAACGCTTGAAAAAAATCAGAGGGTGTTTTTTTTAGAATTAGATAAAAATCACAATGAAATCTATATGAAAAACTGAGCAGACAACAATATCAAGGGAAACACGAAAGAAAGAAAGTCGATCGAAGGGGTCTCACTAGCATTTCCAAATTTTAAAACGCATCACAAAGCGCTGAGCACTAGAACAGTCTTGGGGGAGGGACAGAAAGAGACAAACGAAACAAAAAAACACCAACTATCTAACTAATTGAAGTTCTCAATAAATCTTATAAAAACCCAGAAAACAATTACATAGAGCAAAAATGTAATTGAAAAGTTTATCAGCAACCCTCGCAGGAAAGCAATTTATTTGGACACATATCTTACACCAGATATCGCAATAAAGTCCAGCAAGATAACAAAGATATTTTTTTTAATTATAATTTCAAAAAGAAGTCAAGAAAATGGAATTAAAGTACTGAACTGAGGAAAGGGTATTGATTTTTTTCCTAGTTCAACAAATAGAAGGCAATATGAGAAATGGAAGAACCATGATTCCCAAAGAAATTTTGTAATTGAGAAAACAAAAGAAAAATATATAATGGGAAAATATGGCAAAGAAAACAGATAAAAAGATCTAAAACATATTTTTAACTCTTTGAAATTTAATAAAACTCCCAATAATTCCTATTCAAATAGATTTGTAATCTCATTGCTATGGATGTGCCCTTAAACTATGCAGATCACAAACTCTTCATTCCTGCCCATGCTCTGAGGTCTGTCCATGTTTCTCAGTGCAGAGACTATTTTTGCCACTCTTCATATCTCTGTCTTTGTTCCTTTTCCTCTCTCCTTCTCCCTCTCCCTTCTTGTTACAGTTAAACAAACATTCATGGACAAGCTCTACAGGCTATCCATCTAAATGGCATGTTACAATCTAGGTAACAAACATTCTTCCTCCACTTGTGTTTTTCTTATGTGGACAGGCAGGACAAAATCATCTCTTCCAGGAGGCTCCACAACATTTGGGGATGTGAAGCAAACAGAAGCAGCTGAAAGACTACCATCTACATCAACTTGGATTTGGCACTAAACTCCTCCATGACTAATGAAAATTTTTCTCAAATATGAAATTCCCACTCCACAAAAAACAAATGACCTAAGAACAGAAACAAGCTATTACCATGGAGAATCAGAATTTCAAAGTTTTTCAAAAGAAAACTGTTAATAATCATCAAAAATTACTAAATTTCACTAATAATCAGAGATGTACATGAAAACAACTATAGGTCAATACGATTAATGAATATCAGGCTCAAATGTTTTAAACAAAATCCTACCAGACTACAGAGATTCATCCCAGAAATCATTCATTAGGACAAAGTGAGATTTATATCCCAGATGCAAGGAAGCTTCAACAGTAGGAATATAATCATCATAATTAATCACATTAAAAACCAAAACATCCAAAACCACATGATTATCTCAATAAACATAGAAAAAGCCCAATTTATGCTAAAAGCTTACAAAGTATAGGTATAGAGTCCTCTTATTAAAATAATAAAAATCACCCATCTAAAACTAAAACCATTATATGCAATAAAGATATACTAGAACTTATTCCAATAAATACAGGAGTTAAACAAATATGCCCACTATCTACACTATAATTTTGCATATAACTGGAAATGCTAGCAACACCAGTAAGACAAGAGGAAGAAATAAAAGGCATAATGACAGGAAAAGATGAGCTCAAACTATGCTTATTTGATGATAATGTGATGGTGTACCAGGAAAATTCTCTCTAGGGTCACCACAGATACTTCATGAGACAACTAATAGCTTTAACAAAGTTGCAAACTACAAAATAAATCCTCAAAAAAAAAATCATATTTCTATATAATAACAACAAAACCGAAGAAATAACACAAAAGAAAATGACATTCTAAATAACTACAAAATGCTTAAAATTGATGAGGATCAACCTACCAAAGCACACAAAAGACTTCTACAGACTGAATTACACAATGCTCCTGAAGGGAAAAAGAGTGTGTGTGTGTGTGTGTGTGTGTGTGTGTGTGTGTCTGTGTGTCTGTGTGTCTGTGTATCTCAAATAGATGGAGGAATATTCAATGCTTATAGCCAGTCTCTGCTAATGCAATGAAAATGACAATATTACCCAATTAATTTATACTTTAATGATATATCAAATTTCCAAAATCAAAATACTAATGAAATGAAATACCAAGGGGATATTTGCCAGAACTTCATAAAATAATGAAAAAATTCCTTTGGATAAAGAAAGTATCTAAAATGTCAAGGGAAATGAATAAAAAGGAGAGACAAAGGGAGAATAGCACTTCTAGACCTCAAGCTATATTATAAAAGCAGTAGTCTTCAAAACAATTTGAAACTTGTTTAAAAGTAGAGAGACTAATCAATGGAACAAACTACAAAAGGAAGAATCAGAAAAAATGGAATTTAATAACCCAATGTTTGATAAAGTGAAAAATGTAAATTACCTAGGAAAAAACTCCTTATGCAAAAAAAACTGCTGGGAAACCTAGAAAGCAGTCTGGCAGAAATCAGTTTTACACTAACATCTTACACCACACTCCATTAAATATACTATAAAAAAATTTAGTAGTGAAGCAGACCATACACCTTTGACAACTACGAGTAGAAAGTGTATCTTTGCTAATCAAACAAGAGACAGAGGCAATTACAAGAGATAAAATAGACAACTTTTATTGTAATGATGTATGATTTCATATATGAAACAGAAAAGCTTATGCACAGAAAAATTAACACACCTAGGGTAAGAGAAATAGTCAAGTGAAAAAATCTTTATATCAAATTTATTCGATAAAAATTTGGGATTACATACACATACACAGACAGAGTTAATAATAGGTTAAGTGGTCAAAAGGTTTTATCTCACACCCTTTACAATGGTAAAGGAGACAAAAATGGCATTAGTGAACGTTGGAGGGTCTGTGTGATGACAACCACACTAATACACTATTGGTGGAGCTGTGAATAAATACAACCATTCTGGAAAAGTAATCTGTAATTGTGCGAATAACATAACCAAAATGTCCATACCCTTTGACCTAGAGACTACATAATATTCCAAGAAAGGTATCAATAAGAAAAATGTTTTTATATACACCAAAATATTTATAAGCAGCACTTTTTGTGATAACAAAAAGTAGATGTCCATCAACTGGGAATGGCAAAATACATTTTGGTACACTAATGTAATCAACTATTACTGTACTATAAGAAATGGAGTACATCATTAATAGGGAAAATCAGGGAAAAATCTATTTGAACTGATGCAGAGTGAAGTAAGTAGAGCGAAGAAACACTTATACACAATATATATAATATCTACCATAATATAAATGTAAAGAGCATCACCACATGCACATGCTCACACTCAACCTAAAAGTAAATAAAACAAAATTATAAATATCAAGCAGGATTCAAATGAAGAAAAGAAAATACTCTCCACCCACTTCTTTACGGAGGCAGGAACTCTACAGGCATTACACAGACATTACACACTGCATATACTACAGATTTTTCAAAGTCAGTTCTACTGATTTTTTTCATCTTTCTTTTTGTCCTTAAAAAATACTATTTGTTATATGGAATGATTCTCTGGGAAGGTGATGAGAAGGATATAGAGAAAATTATGATGATGCAAAAAAAAAAAAGACTCTAATAAAAACTTATTTAAAAAAAAGATTCTTATTATTAAGTTATACCCCAATTCCAGATTTTGAAAATAAAAGTGCTTAAGGAACAAGTGAGATACCTTGCCTGAAACAAGGAAAAAGAGAAACCACACAAGCTAGAGATATAACTTGTGCTTTTGCCCACCATAATGCTCATTCAATGGAGCACAACTAAATGATACTGTGTGCTCAGCAGTTCCCAACAACATTAACAAAGAATTATTTTACTCTGTGATATCAAAACAAATCCAAATACGCTAAATAACAAAATACTAAAACTAGAATTATCAGTGGTACCAAGTGAAAATAACCAGAAACACGCCCCCTGTCCTGTTATCAGCCTTCTCCCACCCCTCAAAAAAACCAGTTAAAATAGTAGAAAGCATATGATGCAATAAAATGATGTGTCTTCTAGTTCAAGCATTCAGTAACTTATTTGGAAGCTGGAATTGCTTGAGTTTGTGTCCTGTTCATAAAAATAACTTGGGAAATTTATTGTTGGCCTAAAATAAATAGGATTTATCTGTCCATTACAGTAATCCCTCCATTCAACAACACTAAGCTGTTTTCAATAAATTAATTTCACAACCACAACTCTAATACTGGCAAAGATCCATAAATCCATAAATATTACTCTCACTATGATGGTCACCACCTACTAAGATACGTGACCTTGGACAAGTCATTTTTTGTCTATTCAAATATTTATTTAGTATTTACTGTGTACAGAGTACTCTGGTACTGGGGAAAATACAAAATTTAAATAAAACACGGTTGTTGATTGAACAGTGAAATAAAAATAATTCATTAAGAACTTGTTTACATTCAAATTACTGTGCTACACACTCCGGATGTGGATAGAAAAGTAAGGCAGTCCCTGCTTTCAAGGAGTTCATATTTTAATAAGGATAAAAAACATAAATATGAGGCTTAAGCTCCAAGTCTGATGGAAAGTCCTAGATCCTTAAGACACAAGGGCAAAATAAAGAGTAATGTATCTTCTGTTGGTAAAGCTGCATTCGCTGAACAATTTAATAATGCCTAAGACTTGTGGGGAGAACTTTGTTTCCTGGTTCTTCCATAGCTGTGATGCTGAGGAGTTTGGAACTAAAACACCTACAAGAGCAAGTTGGCAGGTCCTCTTCTCTCCATAAGAGTTGTTCCCTGGGTGTAAGTAAGGAGGATTTTATTATCTTTTTTAGAGTTTCCCAGGATCTATGGTCATAATCTCTAGTTCCCAGGTGTTAGATATGAGTTCTCACAATGATAGTGGCTAAAACAATTCCTACTGCGATTGAGCAGTGAGATATAGGGGTGACATAGTAATATTTACTATGCTTGTGCTGACAGACAATATTGCTAAAGTTAACCTGGGAGGCTATTGCTGGCAATATGCCTTCTTTGTCTGTTGCCCTATAAATCAAGTGGGCACTGGTCAGTAAGTGGGGAATATAACAATGTAATGTTGTGCATGCCTTGATCAGCCTCCATCAAGGCTTGGGGAGAATATGCATTTGCCTCAACTGGCCCCCACTAAGACTCAGGGGACCTGTAGGAGTTGTAGCTTCTACTAGTCTCATCAGCCTCCATGAGAAGGGTGATTAGTGAAGCTGTAGGAGTAGGTGCTCCTATTATCAGCAACCCCCTTGAGAAGAACAGAATAGAATAAAATAAGCTAGTTTATTTGACCCCTTATTGTGACTCCATTCCTGTCTTCCTATCTGCCCCAATCAAGAGTAAACCTGTGCTAGTGTCTCCACCTGTCTTACAAAGGTGTAGTTAGTGTTACCTGTGTGTTCTCCTCCCCAACAACTGGTGTAGTCAGTGTTGTAGAGGCTGGAGTCCCCAAACTCCCATGTGTTATTTGCGAAACACTGGAAAAATGGTCGCAAGGGGCACGCTTGATCCCAGAGTGGAGGAGGGTCCAATGGTCTAGAGGTTGCTACTGCAACCCATACTCAAACTTACCTGCCCTTAGGTGGCAGCTGGCGCTGGCGGTAGCTAGGCTGACAAACCATTCCTCTAAAGAGGTTGTTTCCATGATATATGGCTATGAGGGCAAGGCTATAGAGTTTAAAGCTTAGTAAGGAGTTAGAACACAAATTCATGTAACTATAATCTACAATATTGCACATTAAGCATACAAGACTGTCTGTGGACAGAGGACTAGCTTTGAAGTCAGGGAGACTGTGTGACCAAAAGCAGGTCACTTTTCTGTTCCTCCAGGCAACTAATGATCAAAATTACAGGAAAAGTGGGCAGTTCATATGAATAGAGGTAGTTTCCACACCTACAGTTGTAGATGAAAATCACAGGTTCGGACAGAGAAGCTCTCTTCTTCCCCTACCCGCAAAAATTCCAAAAAAGCTGATAAATTCTACAGGGAGAAGATTAGAGAAAGCTTCATGGAAGACAGAGCATTAACATTAAGCTTGGAAGTCTCAGCAGAAATAAAGAAAGCAAAAAGAGTGAAGGAGGACATTCCTAGCAAAAAACAAGGCCCGTAGCAAAGGTAATCTGTGTCTAGGTTTCTCCATCAGTAAAATGGAAAGGATTATGCCCAGAGGTTCCCAAACTTATGTGGCCAACCACCCTCTTAAAAAAAAAAATTACTTAGCACCCTGAAAGAAATCTACTTTCTTTAACCCTTTAATAAATTTTTGAAATTTGTATCATTTCTAAAAATATATAATTTTTAAAAAATAACGCATCTTAAATTTAATAATTCGTTGTAAACTTGTGGATTTTGCCTGCATTGAAATTTTGATGACACAATATTGCATCATATAACTGTATAATATCGTACTGTAAACAAGTTATTACACACACATATTCTTGCTAATACATGCTGGACTTGCCAACAAGGTGCCACACACTCACCTGCCAACACTTGCTTGTTAAGACGTGTGAGCAGACTTGACCACTGGTGGGTTTAAACTTGCATTTTAGGTACTTGGAAAATAATGCAATCACTATGATTTTAACTGTTATACAACAGTTGAAACACCTACAAACAGTTTTTCAAAATTTTCTTCTCTTCTTTCCTTATGCTTCCACTACCCCCTTATTTTTATTCAATGCCACCCAATTGCACCCATGGTTACTACCACTCCCCTGGACTGTTCCAGCACATTCCGGGGTGTCATCATCCACTCTGGGAACCTCTGTAACAATATCTAAGCTCCTTTCCACTCCAAGATCTTACGATGTTTACAAACATGTACTTTGTAGGAGAACAGAGATACACCAATAGGTCACTCCTTTCTCCAAAGTGCTGACAGCTGAAGAGGGTTACTTGTGGTCAGTTCCAATGATACCCTTCTTCTACTTCTAGAAAACATCAATATCCAACTGCTTCTCTTCAACTGGATACATTCCCTAAAGCTCAAATTATGGTCTTCCCTCTGCTTATTCTCTTTCTCTCAGTAGAGTGCTGGGTAAACAGAAGTAACGATTAGTACTTGGCTGATTGAATGATGGGGTTGTTTGTTTTTAATTAATTTCTGATTCTCAAATCCTAAAACCTTTCAAAAGTAAATAAAGTTTCTCTGAAATGGTTAGCCTAGATTAGGAAATTTAACTTTTAATTTAAGGAAACTTTCCTACTAAATATTTTCAAAGAATCATGAAATAGTAGTAAGTGCCTAGTTTAAAATTTTAGATATTAAAAAATAAAATTTTCATCTTTCCACCTATTTCAAAATACAGACAAAATATAGACATGAACAAGCTAATTTCAGACCATTACTACAAAGACTGAATTTCCTCTATATTCTTCTTAATGCATCTAGCACCTGTGGTGATTTTAAAACTATTTTAAACTAAATCTATAATTTTTTATTCCATAGCTGATAATGCTATGGAAAAAAATCAATTTCTAAAATTCCTTGAATCATGAAATAAAGCTTGAGAATTAATTATCCTTCAGTATTTCTTTAGGGAGCATATTTTATTTCTCAAATTTTATCACAGCTTGAGAAAAACAAATAAACAAAATGTTTTTGATGCTGATAGTAATAACAACCCAGGTAGTTCTTCATCTTTACACTTTTAAATCACATTTCACATGCACAAAAAAATATAATTCATAAAAAGTCATGTAAGAAATTGGATTTAATTTTTAATAAAAAATTGTATACATGGTCTTTAAACTTCTCAAATCATCATAATCTTTAATGAACCTAAAAACTACCAAGACAGAAAAGAGGGTAAAAGCAAAGCAGAAGGGAAAAAAAATACAAGGTAGAAGAATCTTCTGCATTTTCTTAAATGTGAAAAAACAATATATTTTTTGAAGAAAAACTTTTTAAATGTAGATTTGTTGTGGACTTACTAAAACAGCTTATATTATTAAAAATCAAATGAAATCTTATATTTCAGTCCATAAGTCAATATAATTTATGAGCAAATAAACAAAATTTGGAACACAACACAAAAAAACAGGTTGAAATATAATAACTAATCTGATGGGAAACTTTTTTGCCCTATCATTAATAGTACTGCATAATTCACTCAAGCAATTTGCAGGTATCAAAAAAATAGCTTCTTTCCTTACAGATAATTTCAGATTATTTTCATCCCAAATTGTGGGTTTTATATATACCAGGGGTAAGTGTCACTTAGTTTTAAAAGAGTTTTATTCCTGAAACCATGGGAACCAGATGCACTGAAGACTTCCACAAATATCTGAAAAGTACTGAGGCACAAAAGAATCCCCCCACACTGACGCCAAAAAACAATTTTTTCAGAGTTTCAAATCTAAATGATGAAGATACTAATTTCATGAGAGAGAGAAAAGAAGGGCAGAGAAAAAAGGTAGAAGGTAAGGAGAGGGCAAGAGAATAAAACTAAAATATAGCTTTTAATTGAAAATCAACACTCGGAAAAATAAAATAAACTAAGAGAAAATAAATATTAGATAAGCAATTAGCATGACTTTTATGAAAGATTTAGAGCACTTTTGGCCATAGACATTGCTAAAATAATTCAAAATTAACAATCCTGTCATGAAATCATAATACATGCTAATTGCTATATAAAAGCTATAAAATGTTATTTTGGGAGTTATTGCCCCCAAAAGCAACAAAATATGATAGTAGTTAAATGCATTTATAAACACTATTAATGTCTCTGATTCAATTTCAACAAGGTAATTATTTGACCAGATCTCAATCCCCCCAATTTAACATATTATATGTACAAAAAATTTGAAAAAATGAAGATAATGGTTTCTCGGTCTAAATGCCCTTTCCACATTTTCTCTCTGCTTTCAAACTGCAAGCTTCTGCCAGCAGAATCTTTACTCACAATGCCTTTTGTCCTTTCCAGGGCAGACAAAGAACTAAATTAAAAGAGCAGCCTTGAAATACAAAAGATATTGTCAATCCTTGCTAGTCAGTGCCTGCTCTCTACCTATCTCTTGCCTAAGTATCTCTCTTTTCCCTCTCTTTATTCTCCAGATATGAGGAAAGTGGACCCCAATATACCATGGTCTTTCTTCTAGAATCAAAAGTGCTTAAGCTTGAAACATAAAATGAAAGAAAAATTTAAATGTAAGTAATACTCTCCTTCAATTACGTATAAATTATCTCTTTGTCATAAAGAGACAGTTTCACTTCTATAGTCTTATGTTCTAAATATCAAGGAATTGCTAAAAAAAATTGTTAAGGAGAGCTGGATTCTAATTTAATGAATCACTGTATAACTTTGAGTAAGTCAATGTGTAAAGGAGAGTTAAAATATTAAAGACTAATGACTCTTGCAGAGAATACTGCATATTCCTGATGCTTTAATTATTTGCCCCTACTTTTCTGTCAAATTTTAGAAAGAAGAAATTTTAGAACAGAATTTTCAAGTAAATATGATTGTTTTCTATTTTTAAATATATATTGCTCCCCAGAAACATGCAAAAATAATACCGCACACTAAAGACCATGTGAATTAAGTAATAGACAGGTTCCTATCTTCCAGAAGCCTCCAATCTATTCTTCCAATAGTTCTTGTCTAATCTGAGTAGCATCTGAAAGTGTTTAACTTAATACCAATCTTTTTACAGTACAGAAAACAACACAAACAAATAAATGGGGGTAATTGTAGAGGGAATGCAGTTAAGATTGAGGGCTGGAAAAGGAGTCTTAAACAAGGTAGGACTTTAGCTCTGACTTGAAAGAAGCCAGGGAAACTAGGAGATAGAGATATGAAGAGAGAGAAAGAGAGAATTCCAGGCATGGAGGACAGCCAATGAATGCACCCAATGTGGGGAGATGGAGTGCCTTGTGCAAGTAACAGCAAAGAGGTTAGTATCACTGGATCACAGAGATTTAGAGAACAATAAGGTATAAGAAGATGAGAAAGGTGGGGCTGGGCTATGTTATGGTTTTTCTTTAAAGGCCAAACAAAAGATTTTACATTTTACAGGGAGCCAAACAGTTAATCAATCAATAAACATTTATTAAGCACCTACTATGTGGCAGGCACTGTGCTGAGCCACTGGAGTTTACTGAAAAGAGAACTGATTAGGAAATTTTAGCATTTTAGGAAAATCAATTTGACAATTGAATAAAGGATAAAATGGAATGGGGCAAGATTGGAGAGAGGAAGAAAAACCAGCAGGTTAGGCAATATTCCAAGAGAGAGTCTTGCGGCAGTCAAACAAACTAGCAAGTTGGTGCAATAGAACAGGCTTGAGGTGATGAAGGCCTGCACCAGGGCGATGGCAGTATCAGAGCGGAGAAGGGGCTATACATGAAAGATATTTTAAAAAGTGGTAATGACAGGACTTGACCACTGACTGGATATGGGGAAGGAAGGAGAAGTAAGAGAGCATGAGGAGTTGAGGATGACACCTTAGGTTGGGAGCCTGAGTCACTTGGGAGAACAGTGGTATCCTTGGGACTAACAGGGAAATTTGAAAGAGGGGAAGGGGTGGGTGGGAAAAGAAGAAAATGAGTTCAGTTCTAGCCAGGTTGGGTTTAAAATGTCTACAGGACATAAAGTTTGAGATGTCTAAAAGGCACTGCAAAAACAAGACTGGAGGTCTGGAGAGAAGTTAAGACTGGACAAGTGGATCTAAAAGTCGTCTGCATAAAGATAACTGAAACCATGGGAGCAGATAAAATCACTAAGAGAAACTGTATGGAGGGAGAAGTGAAGGGGCCCAAGGCAGAGCTGTGAGGATCCCTACTGTTATAAACATGACCTGGGTGAAGATCTGGAGGTGTAGGGGAGAGAAAGAGTAGGAGCAGTCAAGACAGGTACAACGTCGATCAGGAGAAAACATTGTCATAAAAACCAAGAAAGAAGAGAATATCCAGGGGAAGAGAATAATCAACAGTGCTAAAGGTTGTAGAGATGTCAGAAAGGATGAGGTCTAAGCAAAAGTCATCAGATTTGGCAGTTATGAGATCATTAGTAACTTTGGAGTGAACAGTTTCAGTTGAATAATGAGGCCAAAAGCCAGACTGCAAAGAGTTAAGAAAGGAACAAGAAGAAAGCAAGTAAAAGCATCAACTATTGTATGTACTTTTCAAGGAGGTTAGCCAAAAAAGGAAGGAACTGAAAGAAGAGATTACAGATGAGTGAGAAAGTAAAAATGACAGAGGGGACAATGTACTTTAAGAAGACAGGATGGAATGGGATCATTTGTGTATGAAGAGGAATTAGCTTTAGCAAGGAAAATGGCCACCTCTTCACATGAAATGGGGGAAGGAAGACACAGTGGCAGAAGTCATCTGAATAATATGAGATAATGAAGAGGAGGAAAAGAGAGAACTCTTGTGAATGGCATCAGTTTTTTTTTTTTTGGTAAAATATGAAGCAAGGTTCTCAGTTGAAAAACTGGGGGAAAGGGAAGCTCTGTGAGGTCTCAGGAAGAATGAAAAAGTTTGTAAAACCTGATGTGGTGAGTGAAATAGTAAATCAATTAGGTGTAAAAAGACTGCCTTGCCACAGGGATAGTTCAGTTAAGATTATGTAACATAGAACTTGTATTGGACCTAGGCAGCATGTGTCATGATTTTCTTTAGCATTATACCATACATATACTGAGATTACAGTTCCTTTTCCCTTTCAATACAATTTTCAATCCAAATGGAGTTTTCTGGTGGTTGAATTATCATAATCATGATCATCATTTTCATTAATTAATCAGATCAATAAGCATCTGCAAGTACATGAACTTTCACAATTTAAGATCACAACTGACTAAGAAATTTAAAGATTTACCCATGTTACATTCGAAAAGTCTCTCTGGATCCAAATTTACTTATCTATTAAATGAGAGGGTAGGACTAGTCAGTCACTGAGATCCATTACAGCTCTAAATCAATGACCCATGCTAAGTTTGGAAAAATAAATGAAGCCCAAAAAGCCTTTTTTTAAAGAGCAGGTAAAAATGTCATATTCCTAAATCATCAGCATATCTATATATTGCCAACAAAGTTCAACAGCAAGAGATAGAAAGAGAAATTCCATTTAAGATAACTGTCAACAATATAAAATATTTGGGAGTCTACAATAAACCCAGGAACTATATGAACAGAATTATAAAACACTTTTCACACAAATAAAGTTAGATCTAAAGAGTTAAAGAAATATGAAATGCTCATGGGTATCTCATGCCAAATAATAAAAATGACAATTCTACCTAAGTTATTTATTCAGTGCCATACCAATTAAACAACCAAAAAAATACATTATAGAGCAATGGGGGGGAAAAGAGCAAAATTTATCTGGAAGAATAAAGGGTCAAAAATATCAAGGAAATAAATCAATGAAAAAAATGTAAAGGAAGGTTGCCAGATCTCAAATTGTATTATAAAGCAACAGTCCTCGAAACAATCTGGTGCTGGCTAAGAAACAGAATGACAAATCAGTGGAATAGATCAGGTACACAATATACAACAGTAAATGACCATAGTAATGTAGCTTCTGATAAACACAAAGATTCAAGTTTTGGAGAAAAGAACTAATTATCTGACAAAAACTGCTGGGAAAACCAGAAAGCAATTTGGCAGAAACTAGGTATAGACCAACATCTCACACAGTATACTGAGATAATATGAAAATGGGTACTTGATTTAGACATAAAGGGTGATACCATAAGCAAATTAGGGGAGCACAGCCCAGTTTACCATACCGTCACATCTATGGAGAAGGGGATAATATATGACCAAATAAGAGAAAGAGAACATTAGGGATGTAAGATGGATCATTTTGATTTGACTACATTAAGAGGTTTTTCGCACAAACAAAATCAATACAGCCAAGATCAGAAGGAAAGCAGAAACCTGGGAGGAAATTTTACAGCAAGTCTCTCTGATAAAGGCCCCATTTCTCAAATATATAGAGAACTCAGGCAAATTTATAAGAATACAAGTCAGTCTCTCAATTGCTAAATGGTCAAAACAGGCCGTTTTCAGACAAAGAAATCAAGGTTATCTAAAGTCAAGCTATAAATCACTAAGAAATACCAATTTAAACAAGTCTGAGGTGACAATTCATACTTATCAGATTAGTCAATAAGACAGAAAAGGAAAATGACAAATGTTGGAGGGAAAGTGGGAATAGGGAAACTAATGCACTGTTAATGGAGTTGTGAACTGATCCAACCATTCTGGAGAGCAATCTGAACTATGGCCAAAGAGCTATAAAACCATGCATATCCTCTGACACAGCAATACCACTGTCAGGTCTGCATCCCAAAAACATTAAAAAAAAAAAAAAGGAAAGGACCTATGTATACAAACAAAACCATTTATAGTAGCTCTTTTTGTGGTGGTAAAGAATTGGAAACTGAGGTGATGCCCATAAATTGAGGAACAGCTGAACAAGTTATGGTATATGATTGTGATGGAATATTATTGTGCTATAAGAAAGGATGAGCAGGACACTGTAGATAAACCTGGCATGCTGTCTTGGGGTGGGGGAAGGAGAGAGATGGGGAGAAAATTTGGGATTTAAAATCTTGTGGAAGTGAATGTTGAAAACTAAAAATAAACAAATTAATAATTTAAAAAGAAAAAGAAAAACATGGAAAGACTTACATGAACTGATGCAAAGTGAAGTGAGCAGGACCAGGAGAACATTGTACACAGTAACAGCAATATCGCACAATGATCTTAACTATTCTCAGTGATACAATGATTCAAGACAATTATTAAGGACTTATGAAAAATGCTATCAACCTCCAGAGGAAAAACTCATGGAGAATCTGGATACAGATTGAAGCATACTTTTTAAATTTTCTTTCACTTCCCTGGGGGATTTTTGGCTGTGTTTTCTTTTACAACATGACTAATATGGAAATACATTTTGCATGACTCCATATGTATAGTCTGTATCAAATTACCTACCTTCTCAATGAGTGATATGGTGAGGGAAGAAAGAAAGGAGAGAACTGGGAACTCAAATTTTTAAAAAAACAAGTGTTAAAAATTGTTTTTATACATAATTGGAAAAAAATTAATTATGTGAAAATAAACTTGGCAAGAAGAAAGAAAAAAAGCAAATAAACAGATAAAACTTTTTTTTAAAAAGCCATAGCTCTTTTGTGGTTAAATCAGAAGAGGTACATTGAAAAGAACACAAGATTTAGGACTCAGAACAGTTCATACTTTAGATTTGCTACTTACAACTTACTATTACTACTGAGCATACCACAATGGGCCTCAGTTTCATTATCCAAAAAAATGAAAGGGTTGAGCTACATAATCCCAAGATCCATAACAGGACTGGTGCAAAAAACTGGTAAATTTTATGGTGGGCTAACTTTCCATCCCATAATATTCTTACACTTATATTCTAGCAGAAGGACAGGGAGATCCATGAATAATTTGGGGTTCCCTCAATTTTTAACTCATAGACAGCATTCTCAGAGTATTATCTCCAATGATGACCTATGTTCGAGAAGGAACAAAAGAGAGATCAATGAGGAAATAAATGATTAAAAAATAAGGTATACCATTCATGTGTTTAAAGCAAGTGGTGATACCCAGCCAAGTTACTCCACTGACACTTCTGAAATGTAAAGACATGAGAAAGGCCTCCAGAACACAGACTCTGTGCAGGACATATGAAAACACATGTACAAGAATCACAAAGTATGAAAAGAAACGGCTGGGTTTTGATTTGTACTGATGCGCATTTATCTTGATGGAGCTCCGTTATCTAGGACAATAGCCAGTAAGTGTCACAGAGTGGGTCTAAACCCAGGTCTTTTTGCCTAATTCTTTTCTTCTAGTGTAGTCAGGGCTCAAATCACCAATCACCACCTACAAAATACAGCCATATTGTAACAATTCAAATACACATACTACCCAAACTGCCCTCATCTAAATGAAAAATTCTTATTTCAATAACTCAAGAATCTGTAATTTCACTCACAAATTTACTTCTTCCACATACCACAAACTCTCTAACTTAGTAGGTGATCATTTAGAGTTGCTGTGGTCAAAAAATCACTGTCTTAAAGCTAACCTGGTGAAGAACCATCCTGATCCAGGTAGTAGATACCATCCATAATCACAAAATTCTACATCTCAAGCTTAACTCAACCTATAGCAACTTGTGCTTCACACACACAGCCTTCAAAAAAAATTAGATTTCAAACATGGTTTCCTCATTATATCTATTTAGTCCTGCTCCTTATGGTATTGTCTGACCAATACTGTGTCAAAGTAAGATCATTTATATAATACAAGCAAGCTAAAATGTCACAAAATTCTAACATATCTTCAGAAATGCTTCCTTTAACAATATAACAATCATCTCTTTATAACACTGTTCCTATGAACTGCCTTTCACTTGCTTTTTAGAAGAAAACAACCAAAGGAGGGATATGATACCATTTATATCTTTTAAAACTTGTCGGCAATACTTTTTTCCCTAACCCAAAGTAAAAAACAAGGCAGCAAACAGAGGCAGTGCTCAGCCCAATACACCTATCTATCAACGCACTCAAAGACGAAGAGCAGCACTTTGGAACCCATTCTAAGGAACCATCTAGATTTTAAAAATTTGCACTCATCACATCTGTATACTAAGAGAACAGGTAACAGTACAATTTTATTAAATCCATCAAAATCTAATATCCTTCTATACAAAATCTAATTCACAATTCCAGGGATTTTTAATCAATATAGTTTTACCAACCTGGTTATCAACTCTAAATATAACATTTCTAATGTCTAAACTAGTAAGATAACCACAATAAATCCTAACAACAAATAAAATTCTTGTGGGTAAAAATAAGTATTCTCAAAATGCCTTCACTAAATTGATAGATAAAATTAGCACATACTGTATCCTGTAATCACTTTCAAACTGCAACTAAATACGTGGGACAGTTAGGCTGGGACAATGGATAGAAAACAGAATTTTGACCTTTTAAGTCAGTGGTTCTCAACCTTCCTAATGCCTTCCCAATACAGTTCCTCATGTTGTGGTGACCCCCGACTATAAAATTATTTTCATTGCGACTTCATAACTGTAATTTTGCTACTGTTATGAATTGTAATGTAAATATCTGATATGCAGGATGGATTTTCACTGTTACAAATTGAACGTAACCCACAGGTTGAGAACTGCCGTTTTAAGTCAAAAAGATTCATCTTGCTGAGTTCAAATCTGACCTCAGACACTTACTGTGTAACCTTGGACAAGTCACTTAACTCTGCGTGCCTCAGTTTCTTCATCTATAAAATGATCAGGAGAAGGAAATGGCAAGCCACTCCAGTTATCTTTGCCAAGAAAACCCCAAATGGCGTCACAAAGGGTCAGACATGACTGAAACAACTGAACAACAAGAGATGAAGAAAAAGTGACCTTGATATCCAATGAACTTATCCTAATGAACTAATCAACTAATAAATGAACTAAGAATTTAATTCTAATCCTAAGGAATAAATCCATCAATAGATCCCTAATATAGGAGTTTTAAATATTTTAAAGAAACCAAGGACTCCAAAGAGTTGCAATGAATTGTAGGAAAAGTAGGGATAAAAAATACATCTGAACTGGTTCCATTACCTCCAGATCCCATCTGCAACGGATAGTTGAACAAAAAAGTTTTGTATTAACTAATTGCTTAGCAGACATATTCTGCTACTGATGTGTTTGCAATATTCAAATGTTCCCTGGAAAAATCCTGGCTAGGCACCTTCTTGTTTCCATATGATTGTCTAGGGTATATCACCAGTAGTTCACTACACTGGATTTTATTCACTAATAAGGCTACTCCACAAGCGTGGCATGAATTGTCTCAATAAATGAGTAAATTTAAATGTTTGAAAGGACTAACAGGATGTTGTTAATGCCATAAGGGCTATAGCAACTTAGACCCAGGACAACCTGGGTAAGCCATTAGAGCCAGTGGAGCCTGTGTGACACTTTCACTTTAAAGGGCAGGGGAGAGGGTAAAGGAGGGGAGAGGAGAGAAGAGAAGAATTAACTAGTATGGGAACACCTAGGTGAAAAAACTTATACTAATACAATGAGGTACCCCCTCTGCATCTTTCAGTCTAAGAAAATCTCTTATAACACTAAGAAGTTATGCCACTTGCTCTGGGACACAGAGGAAGTATGTATTAAAGGCAGGGCTTGAACCCTAGTTTCCAGGCCAGTTCTTTTAGCTACTACTGTAGAAGCATATGCATGTATAAAAATAATTCTTTTAAAACTGCCCTGAAGTATCCCAAAGAGATCACAGAAGTGGGAAGAAGACCCATATGTACAAAAATATTTATTGCAGCTCTCTTTGGGGTGGCAAAAAAATGGAAATTAAGGAGATACCCTTCGATTGGGAAATCGCTAAACAAGTTGTGGTATATGAATGTAATGGAATACTGTTGTTATAAAAGAAATGAGGAGCAGATGAACTTCATATTTACCTGGAGTGAGGAGCAGATGGACTTCATATTTACCTGGAGAGGCTTATATGAACTGATGCTAAGTGAGAAAAGCAGAACCTGGAGAAATTTGTACACAATCACAGACACAACGTATGTGTGACGACCAACTCTGATAAACTGGACTCTTCTCGGCAACACAAGGTTATAAGACAACTCTAAAAGACTCAGGATGGAAGGGGATATCTACATTAAGAGAAAGATCTAGAAAGACCAGAGTTTAAAGGGAGACTGGAGCAAACTACATGCTCTCTTTCTTTTCCACGTTTGGTTTTCTTTCCTCTTTCCCACTGTTCATTCCATCAGTTACAACCCTTCTATACAACTGGACTAAAGTCCAATGTGAAAGTACTTGCAGATCCTACACTTGATTGCAAGCCACTGGAGGGGGGAGGGGAGAAAATTTGAAACTCAAGGGATTGTGGAACAGAATCTTGTAAACTAAAAGTAAATAAACATATCAATTAAAATTCAAAAAAAATTAAAAAAATAAAAACTGCCCTGAGGGTCTGAAAGACCCACCTATTACAATTAATAAAGAAAACTAAATAAAAGTTTTTAAAGACACCAAAGATTCAGATCCTATTGCATAAAAATTACCATAGAAATCTTACCAAAAAAAATCCTACAACTTTGGAAAACCAGAACTCTAACCTGTTTGTATTATCGTGTTGATTTCCGAGAATTCCTCAAACTGAATATATTTCTAATGTAGTCAATCTAATATACTGTATTAAAAGAGCAGAACTATTTAAATGGATTTTTCACATAGGACAAAGACCCCACCATGACCTAGAATTCCAAGTATCAAATAACAATGGGACATATAAAGGCAGAAAAAAATTTTAATGTGAAAAGCAAAATTATCCTTAAACTATTCCAATGAACAAGTTTACATACGCATTAGATGAAAGATTCCATCGCAGGCGCTTATGTGAGACAAAAAGGCATTTCCCAGCCCCTGTCCAGCGTGAGCTCCTTTCACAAGGCCGGCAATATCAACTACATTCAAAAAGGCTGGAATTTTGCTGAAAGATTAAAAAAAAATAGTCATTATAAAATAGTACAATAAGGTGTTTGCCACCCAATGCACTGACAACATTTGAAACAGCTTAATTTAAACAAATTTTCCTTTTCCAGAAAAATCTACATAACACAGTCTTTTAATACATGCAGATTTTCTCAAGTGATGAAAGGGGGAAGTAATGAAAGAGCCACATGTATTCCAGTGACTTTAAAGATTAAAAAGTGCTAAGAAAGTTCTTCAATCAGCATTACAGTAAACACAATAGATACACAAAAATGTTAGTTAAATACATGGTACATGAAGTCAGAGATATCCTGAAACGGTATTTTTATTCACCCAATTCAACGGATATTTAATTAAGTGCCTTCCTTGATTTCAAATACTGTGTCACAGGCTGGAGATCCAAAGGCAAAGATCAAAAACAAAGCAAAAACTGACAAAGAAAAGTTTCTGTTACCCTGGGGAAAAAATATGTA
This sequence comes from Pseudochirops cupreus, assembly GCA_028627135.1. Lineage (NCBI taxonomy): Eukaryota > Metazoa > Chordata > Mammalia > Diprotodontia > Pseudocheiridae > Pseudochirops > Pseudochirops cupreus. The sequence continues at coordinate 297,546,366 of CM053582.1, read as the reverse complement.
CAGACATAAGTAAATACCAAATACAAACAAAGTAAACAGACTAATTTTGGCAAGGGAGAACACTAACTATTGGAGGAATCGGAAAAGGCTTCATGTAGACAATAACAGTCAAGTTGAAAGAAGGTAGGGTTTCCATGAGACAGAGGTGTAAAGGGAGACTATTTCAGGTATAGGACAGCCTGTGTAAAGGCACTGACATAACAGAGCTTGGCTAGAACACAAATCAGTCCAGAAAGATAGGGTGGGACAAGAACTTGAAATGCCCAACAGATCAATTTGTATTATACACTAGAAGCAACAGAGAGTAACTAACTTCTTGAGTCAAAAAGTGACATGGTGAGATTCATACTTGATATACTTAAGTACCAAACACTCAAACTTCAGGGACATGGAATTCAGTTGGTAGGGTTGCTCCCCTCAACAAGGTATATATCAGGATGCCTCTACAACTTAGCAGATAGTCACCCAAGAGTTGCTGTGACCAAAATATCCATCATTACACATGCCAACATGATGATGAATCTCTTTCAACTTACTCTCTTGTTCCTCTTCTTTCCTTTTTTCCTTAAAAAAAAAATTAGTCTGTGTTATACAGGATAACTCTAAAGGAGGGAGAGAGACACTGGGAGAAATTTAGGCAAATTAAAACAAGATAGCAATAAGAATTTACTTTTAGAAAAATTAAGAGGTTAAGAGTTTGAGAAAAAAAAATTGAATTCTGTTTTAGACATGATGAATTTTAGATGTCTAGCAGCACTCGGTTCAGGATATTCAAAATGCAGTTGTGATATAAGACTGGAGATCAGGAGAGAAGAGTGGTATCTAGATCTCAGAATCATCTACAATTCTACATGGAGATAGTAATTGAGCCTACAGGAGCTGATTAGTGCTGAAGAAGAAAAGGCACAGGGTAGAACCTTAGGGAACACCGACAGCAGACATAACTTAGATGAAGATCCAGCAAAGGAGATTGAGAAGGATCAGGCAGGCAGGTAGGAGAAAAAGGGGGAAAAAAAGAAAGCAGTGTCATGAAAACCTAGAGGATAGACAAGAGTATCCAGAAGAGGGTGTCCGACAGTGTCAGAGGCTGGCTGCTGAGAGGCCAAGAAGAATGGCAACTAATAAATCATCTGGTGACTTTGGAGAGAGTAGTTAAAATTAAATGATGAAGTCAAAAGCCAGATTGCAGAGGATTTAGAATAAAAAAAAGTAGAGAGTAAGTGAAGCACTGTGTATAGATGACTTATTCAAGTTTAGCCAAGAAGGCGAAGAAAAGAAAGATGTAGATATAAAATGATAGTTGGAGGAAATAGATCAAATGAGGGTTTTTTAAGGATGAGGGAGGATAAGACCATGTTTATAGGCAGCAAGGAAGCAGTCAGGAGATAGAAAGAGATTAATGATTAGTGAAAGAGTAGGAAGGACAGAGGATATAATCTGCTGAAGAAGATGGAATCAGAAGGAATCAAGGGTGTGTGTAGAGGGATTGCTTTGGCAAGAAAGGCTACCTCTTCATGTGAGACAAGAAAAAAGGAGACAGTAGGTGAAAAGACTTGATGTGAGATGAGAAGAGAAACAGAACTCTCAAGTGAATGGCCCCAATTTTTTCAGTAAAATATGAGGCAAAGTCCTTATCTGAGAGGGTAGAAGAAAAGATGAAAATGTTTGGAATAGTCACGGTGGTGAATGGGATATCGAATCAGAGAGATGTGAAAGGACTGTTTTGCTCCAGTGATGGACTTGAAAATAATCCCAACAAATGAAAACAAAAAACAATTTTTTAAACAGCCCTCAGTCTTTGCAGGCCCCTTCTACTTTTGCTATAAAGTTGGCAGAGGGTACTAAGAATCATACAATTTGAAAATCAGATATAACTATTAAGTGAATTGTTGTTACTCTACATACAATATATTTGTCCTGCAACCAAAATCAAAAGATCCTAATTTCTGAGCTAGAAAGGACTCCAGAGGTCATCTATTCCAACTCTCTCATTTTCCAGAAGTAAACTGAGGTCCAGGGAGGTGTTTGGCCCCAGGTCACACAAGTACTAAGCATCCAAAGAAGGATTTGAGTTGAATTCTCTGACTCCACTGCTCCAGACTGTCTCCTCAGCTGCAATATTCAAGTCTGCAAATCATGAAGCAACACAATCTTCAAAGAACTGGTGCCTTCTGAATTACTTGTAATTTTGGAGAGACACACAGCATAAGCAGCACAAAAATACCATCAAGTATATTTTTATCAATATCAATAAACAATCAAGTTCAAAGACTAACAGAGGGACACTTCCAAGTACTCTATTGGTATCCCTGGAATGTTAAAAAGCTATTAGTAGAAGGCCTCTAACACAAGGGGCAATTCCTCCATGGAAGATTTATGAGAACACAGACAAAAACAATGACGAAATAAGAGTGGGGTGTGATCTGTATCCTGGGAAAAGTACCCCATTTGTGATGAGATCACAGGTTCACTTAAGTATTTAAGTACAGACAACTGTGCTTTTGAGTTACTTAGCTCTCCTGTGAATAAAATTACAGAATGGAAAAGACAAAGACCAGATACATTCTTTCATTACATTTACTTGAAGACATACAAGAATCAGTATTTCATAAACTGAGGAAAACCATAAGAAAGTATCCAAGTATTTGGCAAGGCACTGAACAGACATGCATTAAACACTCTGGGCAAGGAATTTTGAAAGACCATCAGGGAGACACCAATTTTAAGTAAGAATGATGCCAACCCTTATAGTACAGCACAGGGCACGGCAGACGACTGTAATACAAAATAATAGAATGAAAGTATAAGAAAAAAATGCAAGCAGATGCATGATAATAAAGTTACTGGCAAACTTTAGAAGAGTGTTACTGTACTGGGTCAGGGGAAAGATAAAGGATTAAGGAGCAAGTGGGTGGTGAGGAAATAGAAGTATCAGATGTAAAGAGCTAGCAGGGCAGTAGATGGAGCACTAGGTGGGAGTCAGAAGATCTGAGTTCAAATCCAGGCTCAGACATTTACTAGCTGTGTGACCCTGGTCAAGCAACTTAATTGCTGTTTGCTTCAGTGTCCTCATTTATAAAACGGGGATAACAGCACCTACCTCCCAAGGTTGTTGTGAGGATTAAATAAGAGAATACTTGCAGGGGTGGAGCCAAGATGGCGGCATAGCAGCAGCAACATATCGCAGCTCTCACATAGCCACCCCAAAATACACATAAAACAGGACTCTAAACCAATCCTAGAACTCCAAAACGCACACAAAGATACTTCCCACTAAAGTCAGCTCAGCTAAGAGGAACCATATCAGCACTGCGAACCAAAACCAGCCTGCCCTGAAGCTGCGGCTGTGCCCCAGGGGTGGGGGGGAGAGGCTGGACGGGAGGAGTGGAGGAGCCTCTCAGGTGAGCTGATTAGCAGAAGCTGCCAGTGGGAATTGCGAAAGGGGGAGATAAGCAGTCTGGCCAGAAGGCCTCCAGAGCAGAAAAGCGAAAGGCAGAGGTTTTGCATCCGCCTCTGCGTTGTAGCTTCCCGCCCGCGGCCTGCAGAGATTGTTTTCAGGCGAGTGCTCTCGCGTTGAGCGGCCTGGATCCTGATCGCCATCTTGGGCCTCTGTCTTGCAGTCTTTATTATCCAGTCAGCCGGAAGTAATTAGGAAGACTCCCAGCATCTTCCTGAGAGCTACGGCAGCCAGCCGGGAGGACCCCAGCGACTTGGGACAGAGCTTTCCCTTCTGGAAGCAGAGCCCCACAGAGACTTTAAAAAAAAAAATCATGGACTGACCAACCATGAATAAGAATAAGCATAAGAAGCAAAGTAAGAACAGCTCCCAAACCCTTGATTCCTTCTTTGGGGAAAAGAAAGATCATGGGAGAGAGAGGGAGGAGGAGAGCACAGCCAGAGCACCCCCACCAGGGGCCTCCAATAAACATGAAGAATGCCTTAAAGCTAGAGATGAGCTGAAGAAGGAT
>CM053582.1:297473183-297541898 GCA_028627135.1 Pseudochirops cupreus | reverse complement strand
TATATATATATATATATATATATATATATATATATATATGCATATATATTAACTGTTTTTAAACAGCAAGAGATTAAAATGTAGCTGCTTGAGTCAAAGAAAACATTTTTTTAAGCCTAGGAAAACCTGAACATATTTATAGGCAAATAGGAAGAAGCCAATACAAAAAGAAAGACTAAATATCAATAACAGAATGGTGATTGCTAAAAGAGAGTGAAAAGGGGATCAAGAGCACAGGTAAAAAAGAGAGAATAGATGACCACAGGATCATAGGAAAAAAAATTTTTAGAAAAAGAAGGAATCTTAGAAAATATTCAGTCTAATACTCCTTATTTTACATAACAGAAAACTGAAGTTCACAGAAATAAAACAACTTGCTCATGGTCACACGGGTAATGAATTGGAATCTGAACCTTTGTTACCCAACTCCAAATCCAGAGCTCTTTCCATTCTGCCATGCAGATATAAGTAAGAAGTTTTGCAAGTGGATACCACGAGCCAAGGGAGCTCCAGCAGAAACAGGAGAACATCAAACGTTACGAATGTGGAAATGGGGAGTACAGATAGGAAGAAAGGAAAAAGGTTCAGCTGATATGCGGAATTAGAGAGGAAGTTAAAATGAATAAAAAGATTCTCAGCAGAAGTAAAGACTAATCTGGAATTCCTTCTATTACACCAAAATGGGTAATAATATTTTAACTTACTTCACAGAGTGATGGATAGTTATAAGGTAAAGTGCTTTGCAAACCTTAAAGTTCTAAAGTTCTATAGATATCTGAGTGGTTATCCTTATCAGCATAATTTTTATTCTTTTCTCCCTTCCTCTCCATAGAAAGGCTTCTGGTAGAGAAAAAAGAGATTGCCACAAGGTGAATCTCTAGAGCATATTACTACTAGGTAAGTAAACACATCTACTTAATAAGAACCCTCTAGAAACAGGGAGGGTTAACGTAACCCTTCAAAGAACCCAGACCAGTGAAGCTCAAAAATCTGTGTTCAAAATTTGCCTTCTAAATTTTTTGGGAAAATGAGTAAAGCAGAAGATAAGACCCATGAGTATAATCATCATATGAAGGAATCTACACGTCAGATGATCATTTTCTGGCAAGTTCTGAAGTTCCCTGCCTTAACCACAGATTCAGGTATTAATTTATTCTGGTAGTTAAGAGAACCACAGAAATGTGAGGTTTACATTTTTATCATTAATTACTTTAATAAGCACTCCAATAACTATTTTCCAATTGTTCCATTTTTTCTGAAAAAAAAGGAGTGAACTCCTCAGTTTCTAATTAAGCTGTTTTTAAATGCTTTCCACATTAAGAACTTCTAAAGCTTTCATCTTTCAGTGTGAGATTTTAAGGAAGTAATAATAAATTTTCACTTTAGGAACAAGTCTCTTAATGCTAAAGTCAGAGACTTCTACTTTGTGCTTTTGTAAAGACATTTTCAAAGTGCTTAACTGAGGTTTGATTTTTCAGACTGGAGCATTAGAATTGAAAAAAATACTGTATTTCTTGAAAAAACACACACTTGAAAGTTGCAGGGTCAGGTCCCTAAATTCTCTAACATACTGTATTGGAATAACCACAATATTTTACTCTGGATCAAAGTATTTTTTTTTCTTACATACCCAAACACATGTACTTTGCTGGGCTTTTTTCTAAAAACTATTTCAGGAATACACGTGAACTGTTATTTTCCTATAGAGCCACAGGAATTTAGAGAAGGGTAAAATCACTTTGGGTAACAACAGTCAAGGAACTCTCTGCTGAGGTTCACTAATAAGCCTTGAAGGGTATAACAAACTTGGAATGGTAGAGAGGAAGAAGAAAAGAAAAATGGCAAGATGGAAAAAAATATGGAGCACAGAAACAAAGAAAGAAAAAAAATATGATTTGATATAAAGGGTTAAGAAAAGCCCAAAATGTTAAAGAATCAAAAGTACTGCTTCAACTAAAAGAAAAAAAAGGTAAATTAATTTCTGCAGTAGTAGAGAAATGACTGAATGTCTACATTTAACCACCAATATAAGGAACAGAATGGAGATTTTTGGAAAAAAAAACATTTACCTTGGAGGTTTGTGATATTGGCACAAAAAATCAAATCTGTCATCTGGTACAGGTACTCGACTCTCATTAGGATCAATAGTGCAGAATGGGAAGTTTTCTGCTGCTGCCTGGCTCTTTGTTAGGACATTGAAGAATGTAGATTTCCTAAAAACAGAATTAAAACACACTTTAAAACAAATTGTTTTCCCTGGCACATACACAAAATCCTCTTATTAAAATGTAAATATAATCCATGAGAAAGGAAAAAATAACCTGCTAGGAAGAAAGGGAAAAATGCAGTTTTACTATGAAATGAAAAATTAGTTTATAATATATACATTCACCAAGGTTATACTCTAAAAGTACATTTGTAAATTCATTATTCAGAACCCAGAGTATGTTTGCCCATCAAAACAATGTATAAATGTAAAATGTGGATGGCTGATAATATAATAGCACTTACCTTCCAAGATCAAATGGGTATCAAATGAGATCTTATTATAATGAGATCTTATAATAAAGCACTTATTAGCACTGTGCTTGGCACATAAGCAGGCACTTACTAAATGCTTGTTCCATTCCCTACCCCTTCCTCCCATAAATAGTCATTAGGTTCCCAAGTAATATTACAAAAACCCATTTAATCTATAGTGTGTGTTCTAAGGTGAGTCTGACTCAGGCCAGTCCCCTGGCAGGCTAGGTTCAATAATGGAACAAAATGTGACAGCTAACAAACAGAAATTTAGTTAACCATAGAAGTAAGATATTTAACAAGGACAGGCATTAAGAACCCCCTGAGTTGATTCAGCTGAGCAAAGCTCCCATCAAGATCTGCCAGCCAAGCATCTGAGAGCCCCACTGGCTTCTTGGCTGCTTCATGCTCACGAGATAAGGAAATAGTCCCCAGAGCCAACCAGGTCTCTAGGAATAGGAGGATACATTTTAAGGAAAAATTGCCTAATTTGCATGGGGGAACGGGTTAGGATATTGCACAAAATAATACTATTCCAAGTATATTAAGTATAAGAGAAGCATCTCTCTACCTTTGCACAAGATGAGGTATCTATTTATATAAGAAAATCCACCTGTACAGGTTAGTGTCATTCATTTCCCAGACGCTTTAGGTGAGTGAAAAAAGGGCAGGTGTCCACTCAGAAGATAAAAATTTGCAACTCAAGCAGCTACCTATCTAAATGTATGGTGAATTGGATAAGCTGAATTGTGCCAGTAATAAGTAATGTCTCCTGTCAGAATTAAATAAACAACTAGCAAAATCAAGGGACAGTCAACTATGAATAATCCATGTACACAGATTATCCAAAGTACTTTCTTTGTTGCCAAGTCTAACTTCATATTGCTGCCCATGATCTTTTGGAGCTATGTCCTTTTGTATTAGCTGATTTTTGTCTAATGAAAGGCAACTCAATCTAATGGTCAAAGCAAAATTTAATTAAGTAAATACTGTCTTTCCCCCCCCCCAAAAGAATAATATAATGATTTCTAGAGCAAAATATATTTGATAGCAAGATCATATACACCACCAATTACCTCCACTTACGTAGATAATGAGGGCTAACTATAACTCACTTTGCTTCAGAATGTGTTTTAGCATTACTGAGGAATTAAAATATCCTTCTGCATCACCATTCCATAAATAAGGCAGGAGTTGAAGAATTATTTGGCTGGTTTTCAGTGTGAAGTTTTAAGATTGAAAACACTGAAGTGTGCTGTTTAATGGATTAACAGACAGTGAATAGACATTTATTAAATACCTAGTAGGTGCCAGCCAGTGCTAAGTGCTAGGGATACAAATATGAAAATGATAGCCCCTGTCTTCAAGGAGCTTACAATCTAATAGGGGAAGATACCACACAAAAGGAAGCTCAAACTGTGAAAAGACTAAGAGGGAGAAGGAGAAGTCCAGTGGGCATGACAGAAGAATCCAAAGAAGTCCAAAAGACTGTGGCGAGTGGAAGATAAAGAGATAGCTGGGCCCCCTCCTTAATGGAGGTTTTTGGAGCTCCTGGCTCTTCCCTCCGATCAGAGGGGCAGAGTGTACTGATGAGATATGAGTACCAAAGCTGCCTGGATTTCACAGTACAATGAAATTTCTCAATGATGTCTTGATAAATTCAAAAGAAAGCAGCCCGTGGAAAATGAAAAAAATGACTGACCTGGGGCCGCTCCATAAATGGAGGTCTTGAAGTCCATAGCTCTATCTCCCAATCAGAGCTGGAACTATCTTACAACTTTCCTTCAAAAATTTTTAGGAAAACTATTATTACTGATTTTATCCTCTCATTCCAAGCACAGTCAATAGAGTAGAATCACAGAACTCCAGGAGAGAGGACTAGAGACCCAAAAAGTGAGATATGTCTTAACACCTAAAGGCAAGACAGCAAGTACTTATTAAGTGCTTTTTAAAAAAATATAAAGGCCATTTATGGAATAAATATTTAAAGAATATTTTCCAGAAGTATTCCATCCTATAATACAATGTGGAATCTAAATGATAAAACTGTTGCATAATTAAGCCATTATGAAAAAGAAAAAAGGAAGGTGTAATTTTGGGGAAACCACTGTTTTAAAACAGAGAAAAATGTTTGGCCTCTCATTTTATTAAATAAGTGAAGTCAGCAGGTTGTAGGGACATAGTAAAAAGTGACCCAATAAAAAGCAGCTATTTATAAATAAGACAGAGGGAGGAGTTAATTAGGAACTTTTAATATAACTAAGAGTTTATCATTATTAATTTTTACAATGCCAGTAGGTGTACCTGCCATGGTTTTATTTTCTATCAGAACTGTAATTCTGTTGCCCAAATATTGCTATAATTCATCCAACATGATTGAAAAATGCTAAGTCAAGTCAAAAAGCATTTAAGCATCTGCTATGTGCCAGGGACTGGGCTTAATCCTGGGAGTACAAAGAAAGACGAAAAATAGATCTTGCTCTTAAAGAACTCACAGTCTAGTTAATACTACTTTCAAAATAAATTATCAATTTCAAAACAGGACAATTAGTTTCTAAGCACGAAAGCATATAACACTCCAAAACTCTTTGTATATGGAATCAACAAACTGAAGCAATAACATGTAAATTAACTGCACGATCTAAAAGAATTCTGTTTGGAAGTAGTCAGTGCAAAAAGAATATACATAAACCGTGATTTTAAAAAATAAAAGATGATAAAGAAGATTATCTGGCTCAGGGAATCTATAAATACAGGCTTCACCAGATACAACAGGTGTATTGCATGCAGCTTCTATCATGGTTTTGAAACTCAAGAGAAAACAGATAATGGTTAAGATATATCTAAAGTTGGGAAAAGTAAGTTTTAATTAAAGCAATTTATTATCAACACTATTGATTAGTCTGAAGGGGAAAGGGCATACATTTGTGTGTGTGTGAGAAAGACAGAGACAGAAAGAGAAGAGGGAAGGATGAAGAAAGGGAACATAAGGGACAGAAGGACAGACGAAGGGTCAAAGAGACTGACCACGCAGGGCATTTTAGTCACAAAGTTTAGCATGTATTTATAACATGACCTGGAAATTCATAAAATTAGAATACAATTGAAGTAAATTCTGATAGTAACAATTCTAATCTTTAAGAAGTGGTATCATTAAAAATAAAACAAAAAATTTGTAATTAAGCCTCCCTGAGTGCTAATAGCTACAATGTTAGCAAATGCTGAACTCCCCTCAATTAGAACCTGTGCTCTTGAAGTGAAAATTAAATGCCAAAAACAGTGATAAAAAGAGCTATTAGTGGCAGGTTTTTTTATAGATTTTTAAAATGTTTTCACATCTGTAAGGTATGTATAAGATCATAAGATCTGTGGAGCTGTAAGGGACCTTTATCTAGTTCAATCCTTTTTTTTCTGTTGAAGAAACTAAGGTCAAGAGAGAGGTTAAGTACCTTGACCAAGGTTACATAAGGGAGTAATAGGAGGGTAGTGGAAATAGGATTTGAACCCAGGTGTTCTGATTCCAGATCCAGGGCTATCTCCACCATCAGACCACAATGCCCCATCTATTTTCCCCAGTCCTACAACCATGTGCTATAAAAGAATCAAGGCCACTATAAGATAAAAACCCTTTAGAAAAAGATCAATTCAGTAATTAACTTTTATATAAAGTTCTGCTTTATTACTTCTCATCTGGAAAAGCCAAGATTAAAAGAGTCATAACAGGAAACAGCAGTTCACTCCTAGACAAAGAGACTTAATGAAAACTTAAGGTTAGGCAGGAAGTAATTTTTTTAAGGGGAGGACGGTAGAAGAGTTGGGGAAGTCGAGGAAAGGAGAAGTATGCTGAAGGACTTTTTAAAGGTAGTAAGCATGTGAGATAAGAATGTATCCTAGAAGAGACAAATAAGACATGCAAGCATTCTTATCATGTCACTTTTTCCTAAAGTATCAACAAGCTCTAGATAAGAGATCTGCATTATGTGCCAAAAGATTTTTCCTCTAGAATAGATACTGTCATCCTTATAATCTGCTATTGCTTCTTGATCTTCACTGACCACTCCTTTAATAAAAATGTTCTTAAATTTTGCCAGGAATCAAAGTCACACACCGTGCACTTGACTTTTAATGGACAACTCCATTCTTTCATTTTAGGACACTGTCATTCTCTGGTCCTGTGGTTCTTCTCTCTTGCTCAAAGATAAAATTGGTCTGTCACAGTAGCTTCATCAAGGGCAGATAGGCACTCACTTGCTATCTTCCTACTAATCTTTGAAATCTATTCCCACAGTTTTCTATCTTCAATTTCTCACAAAAACTAACCATTTTTGTCAGGTCCTTCCCAGTCCCAAATCATTCTTCTGCTCCCTCAACCCAAAGAAAACCTATGCAGAACAGGGCTGAGCCAACTTGGTATCATTCCTTTCTCTCTAAACCCCAGTCCTCTCCCTTCTTCAATCCTCCTCTAAACCCTATATAACTTTCCCAGAAGAATTGCAAACTAATAATAACAAAAAAAAAAACCGTTCCAAAGCACTAATAAGAGACATGCAAGTAAAAATAAGCCCGTGATTTTATTTCATACCCCAAATTTTAAAAGATGACAAAAAAATGGTCAATATGGGTTGTGGAAAAATAAACCAATTAACATTTGTTTCATGCCTACTTTATGCCAAGCATTGATAGGCATACTAACGTGTTGATGGAACAATCAGTAGAATCACTCTGGAAAGCAATATGGAATTATGCAAATAAAATGTGCATAAAATAAAATAAAATGCCCTTACCCCTTTAACTCAGAGATTCCACTAATAGGCATAAAAACCAAGGTAACCATTGACAATAGGGTCCTCTACACAAAATACCTAGAATGGTACTTTTCTATACTACAAAGAACTAGAAAAATAGTAAACACCCAATGGTTACATAATGAATCCAGAGAACCATGGAAAGATCAAATGAACAGATAAAGAGATGAAGTAGGCAGAGCCAAATTTTATATACACAGAGACACACAAGACTACAACAATGTAAATGGAAAGAATAGCCACAAATCAATCAAAAGTAAATGTTGCAAAATTACAAAGAATAAGCATGGCTCAAATGAAGTAATATGAGAATACAACTGCTCTGCACAGGTGGAAGATCACAGGCATGGAATATAACATATATTATCAGTGTTTCTGTTATATTAATTGATTTTTTTCTAGTTTTTTTTCTTTAAAAAAATTATTTGTTATATAGGGTGGCTCTTTGGAAGGGAGACAGAGAGAAATACTAGGAGAAAGTTGTTCAATGTAAAAACAAAGGAGAAAACAAAAATTTATTTACAGAAAATAAAATTAAAGTCTAGGCTTCCAGGTAACATGAGCCACAAGAAAAAGGGCTAGCAAACAACATAACCTTTGAGCCACTACTACTAGGTGTGTATCCAAAGAGATCATAAAAAAAGGAAAAGGATTCATATATACAAAAATATTTATAGCCCATCAATTGGGGAACGGCTAAACAAGTTGTGGCATATGAGTGTAATGGAATACTACAGTGCTTTAAGAAATTATCAGTAGGCAGGATTCAGAAAAACCCGGAAAGAGTTAAATGAACTGATGCCAAATGAAGTGAGCACAACCAGAACATTGTACATAGTAACACTAACACTATGTGCAATAATCTACTATGATTGACTTAGCTCTTCTCAGCAATACAATGATCCAAGACAATTCCAAAAGACTCATGATGGAAAATGCTATCCACATCCAGAGAAAAACTGATGCAGTCTAAATGCTGATCGAAGTATACTATATTTAATTTGGGGGAAAAGGGACTTTGTGGTTTTTCCTTTTGTTCTGTTTCTTCTTTCACAACATGACCAATGCGGAAATATGCTTTAGACAATGGCATATGTATAACCTATATTGCTTGGTGTCTTGGGAAAGGGAGAGGGTAGAAAAGGAGGGGAAAAAATTTAGAACTCAAAAACCTTTCCGAAGTTGAATGCTGAAAATTGTCTTTAATGTAACTGGAAAAAATTAAACACTATTAAATAATTTTTTTTAAAAAAGGCTAAATATTTTTCCCAGTTTCCACCACTTCTCAAAAAAAAAATCCCTAAAAGCAGAACTATGCACCAGAGGCACAGCAATTATAGTTGAATCTGTAAGTTACAATGGATATAACCTAGAAGTTTTCCTAATAAATATAGGAGTTTTAAAATAAGGATGTCAACTCCCTCCACATAGTTCTGGAAATGGTAGCAATACTAATAAGATAAAAGAAAGAAACTGGAGGGAAAAAAAGATACACAAAGAGGAGATAAAACTCTTATCTTCTAATGACATAATGATTTAGAAATCTAAGGAAAGCAGGAAAGATACCAATTAAGACAACTGTTAACCTCCAACATTATATATTACAAAATAAAAAAAAATCAACAGCATTTCCATATAATTAACAAAACTCAAGAGATAACAACAGACAAAGAAATATGAACCGAGGTCACTATAAAATAAAGGCAGTTAGGTGATACCATGGACAGAGCACCACGCCAATAGTCAAGAAGATTCATCTTCCTGAGTTCAAATCTGGCCACAGATACTTACTAGCTGTGTGACCCTGGGCAATTCTGTTTCCCTGACCCTGTGTGTCTCAGTTCCTCATCTGCAAAATTATCTGGAGAAGGAAATAGCAAACCACTCCACTATCTTTGTCAAGAAAACCCCAAATGAGATCTCAAAGAATTGTACAAAACTGAAACAACTGAACAACAAACTACAAAATGCCTGAATTATATAAGGATCAACCTACCAAAACACATAAAGTACTTGTATACTCTCAATCAATAAACATTATTAAGTACCTACTATGGGCCAGGCACTGCACTAGGCACTGGGGATACAAGAAAAAAGAGTCACTATCCTCAAGAAGTTCACCATCTAATGGGGATAACAACAAATTGGTACAAACAAGTTATATACAAGATAAATAGGAAATAACTTACAGAGGGAAAGCAGCAGAACTATTAGTAAAATCTGGGAAAGGCTTCCTATAGAAAATGCAATTTTAGTTGGGACTTAAAGGAAGCCAGTAGACAGAGATGAAAGAGAACACTCTAAGAATAGGAAACAGCCAGAGAAAATACCCAAAGACTAAAGACGGGAGTGTACTGTTCATAGAACATCAAGGAGGCCAGCATCACTATATCAAAGAGTATGTGGTAGCAAATAAAGTGTAAGAAGTCTGGAAAAGTAGGAGGGCTGGGTTATGAAGAAAGGGCTTGGAATGCCAAACAAGATTTTGTATTTGATCTTGAAGGCATTAGAAAGCCACTGGAATTTAATAAAGGGGGGTGGGGGGGGGAAATATGTTCAGACCTGCACTTCAGGAAAATCACCTTAGTGGTTGAATGGAGGATGGACTGCAGTAGAGAAAGACTTGAGGAAAGCCAAACTTCCAGCCGGCTACTGCACTAGTACAACAATGAGGTGATGAGGTCCTGAGTGGTAGTACCAGAGTGGTAGTAGTATCAGAGGTGAAAAGGAGTAGTATTTCTAGAGATACTACAAAAATGAAATCAAACACAGCAGTTGGGAGATATGGGACTGGAGGTCAGTAGAGAAGTTACTGTAAAAGTTAGTCAGATCTGAAAATCATCAGTATAGAGATAGTGGAGCCTGATGAAATTACCAAGTAAGTAGTAGAGAAGGAGAAGAGAAGAGGCTCCAGGACATAACATTGTGGGACACATATGGTTAGAGGGCACAACATAGATGAAGATCCAGCAAAGACCACTAAGAAGAAGTAATCAAAAGGGTAGAAGAACCAAGAGAGTTGTATCCCAAAAACCTGGAGAGAAGAGAACATCAAGGAGGAAAGGGTGATCAAAAAGTGTCAAAGGCTGCAGAAAGGAGAAGGAGAATGAGGACTGAGAAAATACCACTGGATTTGGCAACCTGGAGATCATTGGTAAACTTGGAAAGAGTAGTTTTAGTGAAATGTGAAATAAGGTCAGAAGCCAGATTGTAAGAGGTTAAGAAGAAAGTCAGAAGGGAAAAAAGAGGAAACACCTATCGTAGATGGCCTTTTCAAGGAGTTTAGCCACAAAGGACAAAACAGATAGCCAAGATGGATCAAGGGAAGATTTTCTGAGGATTAGGGATATTTGTAGGCATTATGTAATGAGCCAGTACAAAAGGAGGGATTGAAAACAAGTGATAAAATGGGAGCAACAGAAGGGACAATCTGCTGGAAGAGACAAGATCAAATAGAATTCCTTAAACAAGTAGAGGGAATAGTCTTGGTAAAGAGTAAGACCATTTCATCAAGAGAGACAGGGATGAAAGAGAACATAAAAGCAAAAGTCATGAATGACAGGAGATGAGGAAGAGGTAAGAAGGGAGCTCCCAGTGATCGGCCTCAATTTTTTCTGTAAAATATAAGGCAAAACTGTCAGTTGAGAGGATGAGGGGACGGGAAAGCTACGGAAGGTTGGAGAGGGATGAAAAATGTTAGAAGAGCTACTGTGGAGAATGGGATAGTGAATTAATAAGGCACATTTAGAAGGGCTGCCTAGCAGCTATGAGGTCCCAGCTGAGGTTGCATTAACATAAATTTGTAGTAGATACAGTCAGAACCACTGAGTGATTTTCTCCACCATCATAAGCAGCACTTATAAAGGAACAAAGGTTGCAAATGCTGAGAGTGATCTGAAGCTTAGGTTTGACTGGGTACAGTCAGTGAAATGGTAAGGGTGCTAGGGGTTCAAGAAAGGAATAACAGTATAGAGTTGAACTGGATCTCCAGATGCAGAAAACAGGAGAGAGGGGTAAGTATGAGGAGAAGGCCTGATAGAGAATTGAGGGGTCAAGGTACTGAAGATCATAGTATGAACAAAGAGTAGGGTTTTATAAGGAAAGGAAGAAGGAAACATGAAAAGCCAATAGACTACACTTGAAAAGGGGGATTTGGGAATTCTTAAACATGGAGGTAGTAGTACATTTATAGGTGATGGCAAGATCTTTCTATCACAAAGGGCTCCTTAAAGAAATAATGAACAACTAAAATAACCAGAAGAATATTCAGTGCTCAGAATGGTAAGGAAGAAAACAAGTATTTATAAAATGCCTACTACGCACCAGGATCCATGTTAAGCCCTTTACAAATATTATCTCATTGAAACCTGACAAGAACCCTGGAAATAGGTACCATTTATCTCCATTTTACAACTAAGGAAAGTGAGGCAGAAAAAGGTTAAGTCATTTGCCTAGGGTCATAGTACCTAGTAAAGTGTCTGAAAACAACTCCAACTTGGGTCTTCCTAACTCCAGGTCTGGCACTCCATTCTACTGCGCCATCTAGTGGGAAGTAAGGTATAAGAAGACTGGAAAGGTCTGAAGGAACCAAACTATGAAATACTTTGAATGTCAAACAGACGATTTAAAGTAGGTCCTGGAGGTAATAGAAAACCACTAGAGAGACCAACAGGCTATTTCAATGGTCAACGCTGAGGTGATGAGGGCCTGCACCTGGATGCTTTCAGTGTCATAAATGAGAAAGGGTATATGCTAAAGATGTTAGAAGGTAGAATCTCCAGAACATGACAACCAGTTGGATATGGAGAGTGAAAGAGAACAAGTAAAGGAGGAGATAAGCTTGGATGACTGGGAGGATGGTGGTACCAGGAAAATTACGAAGAAAGGAAAGTTTAGGTGAAAAGATTATGAGTTCAGTCTCAGACATGTTGAGTTTAAGACGTCTATAGGATATCCAGTTTGATATGTCTAAAAGGAAGTAGGAGATACAAATCTGGAAGCCGGGAGAAAAAGTCACATTTTCAGACCAATTATATAAAGCAGCAGTTACACAAATCTATTTGGCATTGGTTAACAAAAAGAGAAATAGTTCAAAGGGAACAGACTAAATGAGGCAAAATCAAAAACAATGGAACTCAAAACCAGTGCTCAATTAGCCTAAAACCATAAAATACTTAGAAAAGGACACCCTATATTAATGGGGTTTTAAAATTTATTTTATTTTATTTTTTTGCTTTCTGGAGGCAGGGCAATTGGGGTTAAGTGACTTGCCCAAGGTCGCACAGCTAGTAAGTGCTAAAGTGTCTGAGGTCACATTTGAACTCAGGTCCTCCTGACTCCAGGGTCAGTGCTCTATTTACTGTGCCACCTAACCACCCCTATATTAATGTTTTTTTAACTGATAGGATATGTAAAGAGTCTGGTAGAAATTATACTTAGACCAAAATCTAACACTATATCCCAAAATAAATTTAACTCAGGAGGACCTCAGTTAAAATCTGGCCTCAGACACTTATCACTTACTAACCATGTGACCCTGGACAAGTCACTTAACCCAATTGTCCTTGAAAAAGCAAAAAATAAAATTAAATAAATAAATAAACAAAACGGATATATTACCTTAATATTAAGAATCATACCATTAAAAAATCAGAAGTGAATCCACAGGGTAAAGAATCCCAACAAGATAAACAGCATTACGAATTGATGTCAGAGAACTCAAATTTATTCATAAGACATTCTTGCAGCACTTCTCTCATATCAGCTTCCATTTCTTGCAGGACACACAAACTAGGTTCTTGTGGGTTAAGACACACACAGCCAATTCATTTCCTATTGCAGGGATTCAAAAAGTAGAAGAAATTGACTCTACCCGACAGAATACTAATAAAGCTGCCGCCAGCCCCAATATTCCAACTTCCTTACAGGTCCCTGCTGAACAGCAGGCCCACTGCCCGTACCTACCCACTCCCTCCCTCCCCCCCACTCTATATCCTCCCTTCTTCATATATACCTCACTGCTCTCTAGAACAGGTATGTCCATGAACTCATATTTCCCACCGAAACAGCAGGTGTGTCCACACACTCAACCACAACCACATCCATCTAGTCTCAGACAGGACCACAATATTCAGACAATCAGAAAGCAGCACCATCAGGATGTCTAAGCAGGATGTGGACCCAGGGACTTTCCCTAGTAGGCACCTGCAGAATAATAGCAAAAGCTGTCCTTCAGGTGAACTCGTGACACAGAGAAGCTTATTATAATATCATTATAATACATACATAACCCCCAAATGGGTTTGTCTATATGCATTATGGGTAATCACATACATAGTTCCACTGTGGCTGGGACCCCCTATTACCTAACCCCTTAACAAACCCCTCTTACCTTTTTAATATTCATAATTTCTGTTATGTAATTACATCTTTACCCTATAAAAATTTTGGTTTCTCTGAAGTTGCTGGTTCCTCCTGGAACTGCTTCATGAGAGGCATCAATCAATAAAAATGCCTATACTTGGATTAGGGGTAATCTGACTGAACTCTTTGAGACAGTTCCATCACAACACATGAAACCGCAACACACCTACCCACATAGGAGGAATTATGGAGGAGAAATTAAACTTCCCTCAACCTAGGGTAGCCCCTAGGTTAAGGAACCCCAGAGCTACCAATATTCAATCACGAATACTCAGCCCAAACTGTTCCAACCTTCCATCAACCAGCAAATGCTAATTTAGCCGAACCAGAAAAGGGAAAAAAATAGAAGGAACTAAGGCCTGAGGTCAAAGTACATGATTCAACTGGGCCAGAAACAAAGACACCTGAAATCCAGCAGGGGTTAGTCCTACATTTCCAGATCTTAGGGACAGGAACTGAAGCTGGTCAAAAAAAAAATTCCCCAACATGGGAGAAGGCCAAAGAAGCCTTGTAGTCCAGCCCTCAGAAATATCCACCAATGGGGGACGGGTCAGAAAGTAAAAGAAAAACACAGGAAGAAAAAAAGCTAAACCACCAACGATTTCAAATAGAAAATTCAATACAAGTTGCAGAAAAATGGTATTAAACTCAAATAAGAGAGATTCCTATGGGGATTTACTTAGAAAACCACAAATTAACATTATCTAGGCAGCACTGTGTTATTATTTACTTTGTTAAACATTTACCAATTACATTTTGATCTGGTTGGCAGCAAATGGAGTTTAAGAGGCTGGTGTGATGAAGAGCAGTACATAAAACAACAAAGGATATTAAAATTAGAAGTGTGAGTACTAAAACATAAAAATAAGAAATTACACACTTCTTTGACTATTACAAAACCAAGGAAATTGAGAAAATGCCCGACTTAAAGAAAAGAAAGCAATGGAATCCCAAGAGTGAACTACAACAGGATGTTCCAGAAAGATTCAAAAGAAATGGAAACCAAATGAGAAAAATTTAGAGAGAAAAAACAAAGGTCAGAAAGTATAACCATCACAGAAGAATTAGCAGAACAGGGGAAAAAATGATACTACATTACCAGGTCTCTGCAAAGAAAGAGCAAACAGCAGAAAGAGAAAACAATATGCTGGAGTAAAGGACAAGCTAGAGGAAGACAATCAAGATGCAATAAGCTCAAATAATAGATGATTCCTTAATGATCTCAATTAGTTTCTTTTGCTGATTCCCTAAGATTTACTAGATAAACCACATCATGAGCAAACAGGGAGAGTTCTGTCTCCTCTTTGACTACCACCATACCTTTAACTTCTTTCTCATCTCGCTGTCACTACTAGCATTTCTACTGTGGTTCAGTTGTTATGGTCGTGTCCAACGCTTTCCGAACCCATCTGGGATTTTCTTGACAAAGATCCGAACTGGTCTGCCATTTCCTTCTCCAGCTCATTTCTATATCTACATCTAGGAGTCCTTGCTCCTAGCAAGGACTTTACCGAAGTCTCAGCATTTCAATATTTAAATCAAATAATACAAGGAAAGTAAAGCATCCTTGCTTTATTCCTGCACTTACTGGGAATATGTTAAGAATATTCCCATGGTCAATAATGCTTCCTTTTTACTTTACAAAGATGCTTTTTATGATATAAATATGTGTCTCCCTATCTATATCATACATGGGTTTTTAAATAAATGAGAGTTCTACTTTGTCAAAGATCTTTTTTATCTTATCTGCTGAGATAATCATGTGATTTGGGCTATCAAATAAACTTACCAAAAAATTAGTATTTCTATATGATAATGATAAAATGTTGTTCAAGACCCCATTTGGGGTTTTCTTGACAAAGAAGCTTATTTTACAGATAAGGAAACTGAGGCAAATAGGGTTAAGTGATTTGCTTAGGGTCACAGAACTACTAAGTGTCTGAGGTCAAATTTGAACTCATGAAGATTAATCTTCCTGACTCCAGGTCCTGCACTTTCATCCACTGTGCCCCCTAGCCACCCTTAATGAATATATGCTAATAATAGAAAATAAACTATAAAGGTACATAAAATATTTAGGAGTCAATCTACCAAAGCACACAAAATATTTGTATATTTGTATAGAATACTTGTTCTATATATTTATATCCTACAGTATCCTAAATAAATATGTATATATATATATATATATATATATATTTGTATGGAATATTTATACACATTTAAGAAATATTCTTCAAAGAACTAAAATCCATGACAATGTAATAAAAATTTAAATAGTAACAAAGTCAATTTACAGACATAATACTATGTTTAACAATACCTTATAGAGCTAGATAAAATAATAATAAAATCTATATGAAAGAACAAAAGAGCTAGTCTATAAGGGGAAAAGATCTAGTATATCAGGGGAAATAATGAAAAAAGACAAGAATGTTGGGGGAATAGCATTCCCAAACCTTAAAATACTATATAAACAGCATCATCAAAACCACATGACATTTTTTAGCAGAGAAGCAGAATATAGACTACAGCAGGGAGAATCAGAAGCAATAAGAACTCAATAATCTTTTGATAAACTGAATCATAAATAAATAATATAGCTTTAAAACTAAAGCAAGCAGAAAATAATATACCTTTCACAATTAATAGTATATAAATTCTCAACCAAATGAAGAATAAAGGAAATTGAAAAAATAAAAACATGATTGATTATGAAATTGAAATGTTTCTGTACAATCAAAATTAATGCACCTAGGATAAAAAAAAAAGTTGGTGAGTGGAAAAAATGTTTGCATCAAATTAGACAACATCAAAATGGACAACTAACAAAAATATATGAAACCAAAAGTCATTCCCCAATAAATAAGTGATCAAGAAGATAAACAAATAATTCTCAAAAGAACTGTAAACTATTAACTACCATGTAAAAACATCTTCCAAATCACTAAAATAATATTAATATAAATCAAAACAACCCTGAGGTTTCACCTCACGCTCTGTAAATTGACAAAAATGACAAAAGATGTAAATGTCAATATGAGAGGGGTTATAAGCAGATAGGAACACTAGTCCATTTTTAGTGGAGCTGTGAAACAATATAACTTGTACAACAATTTATAATTGTGCCAATAAAGTGACTAAAATGTTCATACCCTTTGACAAAGAGACTTTAAAACGAGGCATATACACCAAAGAGATCATAACTGAAAGCTAAATGCCCACATACAACAAAACTTACAGCAGTACTTTCTGTGACAGCAGAGCCTATGTCCACTGACAGGGGAAAATTAAACAAACCATGGTGCGTGATTTAGCAGTCACCACCATGAAGGAATGGAGAAGCTGGAATACCATATTTCATACGGCGAAGAATGTAAGCTTATAAGAATAACTTGCCTAGCAAAACTGAGTATATTCACACAAGGGAAAAATAAGCTCATTAATGAAATAGAAGCTTCCAAGCATTCCCAATGAAAAGACCAGAGCTACAGGGAAATTGTGAGGTTCAAACATAGGAGTTAAGAGAAACATAAAAAGGTAAACACAAACAAAAAATAATGACTAAAGAAATTACTATATTCTGATATGGGGAGATAATATTTCCTTTCTGAATCCTATCATTATCACGGTTCACGGACGGAGTTGAGTTAGACAGCAGGCCTGGTTCTATAATGTTTCAGTGTTTCAATGTGCTTAAAATAAGAATGGAAAGAAAAGGAAAAAAGGAGTACACTAGAGGAAAGGGAAAGAAAGCTTAGGGAGAATTCTCTCACATTATCAGTATACAAATACAAGTTCACACAAACAAGAAGGAAGGATAAGGATAGGGGCTAACACTTGAACCACCATATGTACTGGTCAAAAGAATAAAAAACATATGCAAACAAATACTACACACACACACACACACACACACATTTATTTGGGTACATCAGGGAAAAAGGAGAAAAAGAGGAGAAGGGAAAAAGGGAATATTAGAAGGAGGCACATTAATCATAAGCAAAACAAGTGCAATTAAGAATGAACAAAAATATGCATAGATCTTCCTGAGGTGGAAAAGAATGGGAATCTGGAATGGACGTCTAGCAACTGGGAAATGGATGAACTTATAGAACAAAATGTGACCGAAGTTACTGTGCTGTGAAAAATAATGAAAGGGATGTTTTCAGGGAAACCTAGGAAGACTTATATGAACTGATGAAGAATGAAGTCACCAGAACCAAAAGAATAATTTATAAAATGACAATATTATAAAGACAAATACCTCTGAAAGTCTTAGGAACTCTGATCACGGTAATGACCAATCATATTCTCAGAGGTCTCAGGTTAAAATATACTACCCACCTCCTGACAGAAGTGTAAGAAATCCCAGACACAAATACACACATACACACATATGTATAGACACACACATACACATGCACTTTTTGTTTTCCTTTTGGACTTGATTAATGCAGAAGTTTGTTTTGTTTAACTATATATTTTAACAAGGATTTCATTTTTATTTTGCTCTCAATTATAGGAAGAGGAAGGGGCTGGGAAGAGAAGGCAGATTTCTGCTGATTGAAAAAAATAAAATTTAACTTAAAAGGAAATGAATGTTGCAAAATTACAAATAAGCATTGCTTCAAGGGCAAATAGTTCAAAAAGGCACCTTCCCCCTACTCTTTTTTTGGGGAGAGAAGGGGCAAAATATTTAACATGATAGTACTTTTTTCAATGTAATGATCAGTTTTGCTTATTTTTCCTCCTCTTCTTCTTTTGTTTTAAATTCTTTGTTATAGGAGACAACTCTTCAGGAGAAGGAAGAGGTAAGGGTAAAGATCTAGGAAATGTAAAAACAAAAGACACTAATAGAAATTCATTTTTAGACGTTATCTCTCCATTTATCATTAGAAGAAACTAAGCGGGGGAGCTAGGTGGGACGGTGAATACAGTACCAGCCCCGGTGAGTCAGGAGGACCTGAGTTCAAATCAGGCCTCAGACACTTACCACTTACTAGTTGTGTGGTCTTAGGCAAGTCACTTAATGCAACTGCACTGCCTTCCCCCTCCAAAAAGATCAAAACAAAAACAAAAGAAAAGAAACTAAGCCCTGATAGGTGCCCTAAAGTTCCCAATGTCAAAATGATACAAAGTAGCCAAATTAGCAGCTGAACTCAGATCCTCTGACCTCAAATTAAGGTTTTATTATACTACCCAATCATACTCTCATTTCTGGCAACTCATATGGAGAAAACAATAGCAACAAAACTTAAGTGAAAGGAAGAGGATTCGGCCAATAAAGTCAGAAGTGAGAAGTGAATGACTAGCTAAAAAGATGGCATCTACAAACAGGATTTGGATTTCTGAACTATGGTTAAAATACAGGAATGATAAGATTTTAGTCATATTTGCCTCGGAGAGTTAGTAGAAAAGCAGCAAATAGAAAAACTCCAAAGAAAAAGGAGTATATTGCTAAACAACCCAAAAATATTTCAAAGTGTTAGTTCAACTAACCAGGCCCTGATTAACTAAATACTAGGTATTATTATCAAATGTAACCCATATCAGAAATGTCTTCCCAAACGGTAAAGGTACAATAACACAGGAGAAAGGCAAATGTCCCAGCTTTTTTTTTAAAAGGGAAGAGAGTCCTATCTGTTCATTTTGATTTTTATTCCCCAAAAAATTCATGAATGTTTTATTAAAAACATAATTCCTCAATATGGTCAAAGGATAAAAAACAAATTCAAAGATCACAAACCATAAGTGGTCACATGAAAATATACTATAAATTTCCAAAAAAAACGCAAATCAAAACCACTCAGATTTCACGTAGCATCATGCAAACAGAAAAAGAAAAAAGAAAAAACCCAACCATTAACAGACAGGGTTGATATTTTCCATAGACAGGTAAACTAATAACCCAGCTGGTAAAGTTGTGAATGGTCCAACTATTCTATAGATACTGATCTAGGATTGTGCAAGTAAAGTAACTAAATTTCACACTGTAGAAGCACATTTAAAATTTCTTTTTTAGTAAAAGTGACAATATTAAGAAATAAGAGGTTTTTCTTTGGGAACTAGATTAAGGATGGTATCCAAAACCTTTAAGCAAGGGTAACTCTGGATTTCTTCACATCATTGCCTCCTCACCTACCTGAAACGATTGGGACTAGAACCTATCCTCCTCCATTGAGAAAGGATTAAGATGCTGAAGAAAGATGGAAAGTCCCTATGTTTAACTTCAGGAAGAAAGAGGCAGGGGAGCATGGGGAGACACCCCCCAGGAATTCCGGCCAGTATTTTAAAATACCTTTTCCTTGTTCAAATTGCCTATAAAGGTTACCTAAAACTGTCTTGAGACAGAGTCACATTGAAAGAGACAGGGGACTGACAGTATCAGCATCTCTCTAAGCTAGAAATTCTTGGATACTAAACTAAATAAAATTGTTTCTGGAAGATTTTTTTGGCCTTTCTTCCTAGCACTTAGCAGAGTGCCTAGCACGTATTAGGAGCTTAATGAATTCTTGCTGATTTACATAGGCAGACCTGGGTGACAGTAAGGATGGCAGAACACTGCAAGTGTCAAGACTATTTCTACCTATTGGTTACTTCTGCTGAACTTTTTTCTTCCTCTTTGTTATTCGCCAGTATAAGAATAGCTCTCCTACAAAAGGTAAGAAAGGAATACAGCAGGAACACAGAAGTATAAAACCAAAGATAAGGATAAAAATTTCTCTTTTGAAAAACTGGCCATCGTGAAGAATATACTTTCACTTGCAGAGTGGAGCCAGACGTCAGACTACAGGTGAGGAAATAGAGAAGGATAAAAACTTTCTTCCAAGGATACGGGTTTGAATGGAAAGAGTCAGGGTACTATCTTGAGGAGGCAGCAGGGTCAAGAGAAGGCTGGTGCAAAACAGAGGAGTCTGGTGGATAAAAGACGAAAGTGGGGGAAATGAAAAAAGAAAAGGGAGGAAGAAAAAGGCCCAAAAATGTTAATCTGGACAAAGACAAGAGCAAAAGAAAAGGGAATGTGGCACAATGTAGAGATACTTTGAACGGAGCCAGAGAAAACCATAAAATCATACTGACTGGGTTTACTAAAAATTTATATTATCTAATCTCAACTGGGCACTTTTCTTTTCTTCTCCAACTGATTTTCTTTTTTAAGTAACACTGAATTGTTTATATCAAAGGAAAAGCAAATTGTACATAATAGAGATTCTCGGCCTCACGTACAATTCTCATCATCTGCTCTATTCTATTCTATTCTATATACAGGAATGGGAGGGAAGGGAAAAAGCAGTTATATAGCACCTACTGTGTGTGAGGTACCATGCTAAGTGCTTTTTTACAAATATTATCTCACTTGAACAAATGCCCACTCAACCTAGTGCTTAAATTCAGAGTATTTTTTTTTATTTAAAATCTGATAAACTCAATGAGTGTATAACACAAAGTCTAAAAACCAACTTTTTAACTCCAACTTAGTTTTTGTTGCCTTCAATCATTAAAAAAGTTCAATTTCAAACTAAAGGAATGAAAACAGACCAGTTACACTGAAGAATCCCCCCTTCATGTTAAACAGGCTCCCAAGAGCTAGAATACTGAAAACTATTTAATGCAGTTATATGAAGACATCACTGCAATATCCAATGGAGTATTCAAGTTCATATAAAATTGTTATCAACACCTGGAATACTGTGAATATCTCAGCTTCAAAGCTCTAGCTGTGGTGAGGAAAGAGTGAGACAGATCTCTGACACTGACCACCTGTGTGGACTTGGGCCTTAGCCCAATCTTTTGTCCAACAGATCGAGTGGGAGGCAGATTAGATTGGTTCATAGGTTCCTAGCAGTTGGCAAGGGCACCTACTTTGTGGTTGCAGTGACAAAAACTATGGGTAGCTCTTTTTGCCAAAGCCTACTCTTCTCTATATACCCTTGACGGAGAAGTTTGCCCCTACTATCATTCCCTTTCTCTCTTTAATCTTCAATCTCTCTCTACTAGGTTGCTTCCTAATAATGTACAAACATGCCCAGTCTGCTCTATCCTTAAAAAAAAAAACCTCACTTGATCCAATCATCGCCACTATCTTTCCTTCCCCGCCCCTCCACCTGCCTGTCCCTTTCATGGCTAAACTTCAGGAGAAAGTCATCCATTCTCAATGCTTCCCTTTATACTGTAGCCTTACTTCATTTTAAACTTTCTACAATCTGGCTTCCAATTTCATCATTCAATTGAAACTGCTCTCTCTAAAGCTACCAATGATCACTTAATTGCTAAATATTTTCTCAATCCTCAACCTTCTTTGACCTCTCTGCAGCCTTTGACACTGTACATCACTCTCTTCTCCTGTACACTCTGTACTAAGTTTTTGAGATACTTCTGTCTCCTGATTCTCATTTCTGTCTGATGAATTTTCAGTCTCCTTTTCCCTTGAAGGATGTTCCTCCAAGTCTCCCTGGGGAGACAGTCTGTCCTGGCCCCTTTTAATCCAAGGAATTCTTAATCTTTTTTGTGTCTTTGGATGGCTTTGAAAGTCTGGTGAAGCTTATGAACACCTCAAAATAAGATTTTTAAATGCATAGGATTATAACAGAAGCCAGTTATCAAGACTTTTTAAAAAAAAAAAAGTTTACAGGCCCAAGGTTAAAAAACTTATACTCGGGGCGGCTAGGTAGCAAACCGGCCCTGAAGTCAGGAAGACTTGAGTTCAAATCCAGCCTCAGACACTTTACACTTATTAGCTGTGTGACCGTGGGCAAGTCATTTAACCCCAACTGCCCTACCTTCCCCCTCCAAAAAAGCAAAAAACAAACAAACACAACAAAAATAAAAACTTATCCTCTATAATGTGTTGCTTCATGATCCTATCAGCTCCTATAAATTCAAATATCATGTCTATAGAGATGATTCCCAGGATCTATCTATCCAGCCTTAACTTCACATTACCAAGTGCCTTTCAAACATCTTAAATCATATGCCCCACTGGCATCTTAAACTCAATATTTCCAGAACAGAA
Organism: Pseudochirops cupreus; assembly: GCA_028627135.1. Classification (NCBI taxonomy): domain Eukaryota; kingdom Metazoa; phylum Chordata; class Mammalia; order Diprotodontia; family Pseudocheiridae; genus Pseudochirops; species Pseudochirops cupreus. Next base: position 297,519,134 of record CM053582.1, on the reverse strand, counting down.
CTCATTAATTTCCCCCCAAAGCTCTCCCCCTTCCCAATTTTCCTATTCCTGAAGACACCATTATCTTCCTAATCACCAAGGCTCATAATCTCACTTTCATCTTTGACTCCTCCCTAGCATTCACCCCACATATCCAACCTGTTGTCATACCATGCCATTTCTACCTTCACAACACTTCTCCTATCCCCTTCTCTCCACTCATACAGCCACCACCACAGGACACACCATCATCACCTCTCCACAGGACTATTGCCAACAGCCTTCTAATTGTTCTTCCTGCCTCAAGTCTCTCCCACCTCAAATCCATTCTCTTACAAAATTACCAAAATTATTTTGGTAAGGCGGAAGGCCTGAACATGGCACCTTCCTCTATTCTAACTACATCAGTTTAGGATGACTTCTCAGATCAACATACACTCTTTAACATTTAAATCTCTGCATAATCTGACCCCTCCCTCCCTTTCTATTTTTTTTTACACATTACTTCTTTCTCACAAACTCTGCAATCTAGCCATACTGACCGATTTGCTATTTATTCTACACACAGAACAGACACTCCATCTCTCCTCTCCTTGTCTTTGTACTGGATGTCCTACATAATAGGAATGCACTCCCTCCTCACCTTTATCTCCTGGGAATCCCTGGTTTCTGTCAAGGCTCAGCTCAAACCCCACTTCTATATAAACAAACATCCTAATAGTGTCTTTCCTGATCTCTCTAGCTGCAGACACATTCCCTACCCAAACTTCCTTGTATTCATTTTGTATACAGTATTTATACACTTATGTATGTATTGTCTCCCTGCAATGAGAATGTAAGCCTCTTGAGGTAAGGGCCTTTTCCTTTCATCTTTATAACCTCAGTGCTTAGCACAGGCCTAGCACACAGAAGGCACTTGTTACTACTTGTTATAAATATATAGTAAGGGGTTGTGGGACTTCCTCCAGCACTTACTCCAAGCAGTAGAAGAAGAGTAGAAGGTACATGACAATAGAGGTAATACAAAGTTAGGATTATCAAAGCATAAAGAGCATGGGCAAGGGGGTGAAAAATTAAAAAGAAATTAACATATTATTGCCACGTTATGGCATTCTGTTCCCTGTATGTATGCAAAGGACTATATAGCAACTGTGCCTTCTGAAATTCCTATTCTATGGTGAACATACTTCTCACTAAAATCTGGCTTCTTCCCCTAGACAACACTACATTCCTGGATATCCTTGACTGATTGTTTATATGAACTATATGAACTAGCTACACATTCATTCATACCCATACACTCCCCAACACGTATCCTGGAGGAGGAATTGGAATATTCTTTACCTTCCACTGACATTTCCAAATTCTTCCTTTGCCAAAGTCACTCAACCACCTCCTCTGAAAAGTTCACTCCAATGCAATTTTCTACCATTTTCAAATCATTGTGTCTATAGTTTAATGGCCTCTACCAGGTCATTCTCCCTCCTTTATTAATGAATTTAGCACCTGGCTCACTGTACTCCACTCCTCCCTAAATCTTGTCTTTATCTTAGAGGATTTCAGCATACATGTTGACGGTCCTTCAAATTCCCTAATCTCCTAATTCTTCAATATCCTTAGATCCTATAGCCTATTCTTTCATTCCAGGTCAGCTACACATAAAGATGGCTCACCCTTTTCCACAACTGTCACATCTCTTTAATCAAAAACTGTAATATTCCTCTACTTGACCATAATCTAAGTATAATTCCATCTCCCCATGTGTCTCACACCTCTCAAACCTATTCTTGGCCCTCAACTATACCTCTAACATCAGAGTTCTTAGGCTTATATCACCAAATGTCTACAAGCATTTCAAAATGAATGGCAAAGAGACATCTCAAATTCAACATGTCCAAAACAAAACTCATTATCTTTTCCCCAAAAGTATGTTTTGGAGACATGTTTTGCTGTATATTTTTTTGGGAAACTTTCCTTGTTTCTGTCAAAGGTACTATATTCTTCTAGTTTCCCCAGATTTAGAAACTCAGCATTATACTCAATCCCTGACTCTTCCTCATTCCACATATGCAATAGTTGCTGAGTCTCCCCCACATCTCCTGTATCCAATCCCTTCTCTCTACTCACACTATTCAGGCCCTGTTAATTAGTCTCCCTGTTTCAAGTCTCTCCTCACTGCAGTCAATCTTTAACACAACCGCCAAACTGATTTTCCCTGAGAACATACCTGATCCTATCACTCCCCTAATTCAATCAACACCTGTGATTCCCTACAGCCTCAAGGATAAAATACAAACTCTTCCATTTAGTTATTAAAACCTCTTCCAAACTGTATCTCCATATTATGGTACACTTCTTCTGTTCTGTGCCTTTAAACTGGCCATTGCTGCGGCAATGGCCCTCCCTCCCCCAACTTAGAACACACTCCCTCCTCAGAGTCCCTCTAAACTTCAAGAGTTCAGGACCACCTTCTAAATGAAGCCTTTCATGATCATCCCAACCTCTAGCATTGTCCCAACCTAACTTGTACTAATTAACTATTTTGTAATATATTTGTCCTATACATCCTTATATTTGTACTTGTGTCCTGAGGTGGAATATAGGCTCCTTGAGAATAAGATTGTTTCATTCTTTGTATCTGTACAACCAGCAGACTGCCTGGCACCTATAGACACTTAAATACTCTTTGATTCATTATTATATATTTTAGTAATTGACTAAGGCTTCAAATCTTAAAGAATGCCTTAAAAGAGATGCATTTTGCAGAGAGTAAAATAAAATGAATGAATTGTCATATGGTAAGACAGCAAAGTAAAGGCTGATTTTTTTTCTTATTCAACAAAAACTCTTACATGTCGTCAAACTGAATTTCGAAGACAAATCTCCATGTCTACAAATCGTCTTATCTTGACCATTTGTTTAAAATTTCATAAAGTCTATGCCATCTATATCTGCCAGTAGCTTTGTAGGCACAAAAAAAAAGCAGAAAGAAGGAGGAAAGAAAAAGGAAAAACTCTAAGGATTATTACTATAGGCTTCAGTGGCATGTTAAGACATTTTGATCTATTCAAATCTATTACAGAAGAAAAGCTTTGCAAAAGCAAAGGAAAATTTGAAAGTTTTGCCCCTCAGCCTGCAGCGTTATAGTCTATAAGGCCTTTTGTGGAATGAGGACATTTTTATACATTTAGACCCCTTAAAGACCACTAGTAAAAGCTTAAAAATTCAAAGAAAAATAAAGTTCCAATTTATCTTAGGCTTTGACAAATATTATCTCAGTTTAAAAAAAAAAACCTGTCGATTGATAAAGGAATATCTATTCCCAAAACACTCCTTGGTTCCCATATCAATATACACCAGAAAATAAAATATTTTATTTCTACCCTTAAAAGAGTACCAAATTTTCTCTAAAACTATGCAAAATTTCAGAAAATTATGGAATCAATAAAGGCAAAGCAAATTCTGAGAGAAACACATTAGTCTACTCATCACATGTATATTCTGTGCCTTGAATTACTTTTTTAAGGAGCCCTTCATTAATAACTGCCACATGCATTTTCTTGTTTGTACTTCACAACAGTCCTTTGTATCAGGTAGGTCTCACAGTTATTATTCCCATTTTAGAAAAGAAGAAACTAAGACCCAGAAAGATGAAGTAAATTGCCTATGGTCACACAATTAGTATGAGACACAGGTTTTGAACCCAAATTTTCCTGACTCCAAAACCAACACTTTATGTACTATATCCCAGTAGGTGGGGTATGTATAGTACAATATTAATTATACCTCATTACAAGGCATTTACATAGCATGGAAAATAAACAGGATATTTTTCCAAAATTGCTTTTAATTTGGAAAAATGTGCGCAGTAGTCAAGAGTAAAGTATCAAGCTGAATTAGCATTTACTGTTAAATATTAAATGTCAGAAATGTGAATAAAGGAATTATCGTAGATTCAATGATGTATCTGCCCAGAAAAAGACCAGAGAAATTATCCAGCACAGTAAGGTATCATGAAATCTAATGATAATACATGACACTATAAAGTAACCCTACAAAGCAGTTTTTAAGGTTTCTCAATCTCATGTAAATAACCTTTAGGTTCAAGTAATATATTATCATTTCATCAAAACTCTATATACTTTTCTCTTTTTTAAATAAAAGAGAATAGCTGTTTCCATATGAAAAATGTGACTGGCATTTTTAATTTTTAAAATATAAGTACCACATTTAATACAAGAAACTAAATATTTTGAGGTTCTACATATAAACATGCATACACACACATATATATAATTTTTCTGGGTAACTATTGGGTTTATATAATCATCAACTGGCTATTTAAAGTCATGGTGTATTAAATTAGAGTTATTTAATTACAAAGCACTATCCACTTTAGAGTGTGGTGGTGAGCCTACATAACTTGAGTTATATATTATTACTATTTAAAATAAGCTTACCCAATAAGAATTAGTAACTTTCTTATTATTTTACAAATACTCCAAATGAAGTTAAAAATATGACCAGAGTGCTTTCAAATTTCAAGATGGTACCTAAGAGATAGTCTAGTTAATTGCCTTACATTCAAGTCTATTTTGGATACTGCTAAAACTTCTGGGAGGGAGAAAGAAAATCAAAGAGAGCCAAGATTTTCATAGTCCTCCTCAAAAATGGCAACAAAACTGATGGAAATTGTTGCACAAAAATCCAATCTTCTAAAATATGCAAATCAGAGAAAAATTCCGACAATTTTAAAATATATGCCATTTAAGAAAAGACAGATGGAAAAATCAAGGAGACATAAACACTAAACATACTAAAAATATAAAAATTCCTAAACTGTTCCCAGGTATTCTATTACACGTATGTGTATGTCTATATATGTATATACATATGTTTATTTATATATATATATATATATACACACACACACATACATAGACACACACATGAACTGAAGAACTAAAGTTCACAGTTTCATATTTTAAAACATAAATAAATCATGGGATGATACAACAAAAATGAAGAAATAGTATAGAGAATTTAAAATTTTCACTGGATGGAGCAAAAAGGATACATATCTCTCTGAAAATGAGGTGTGGTGATAGAGAAGTTCAGAAAATAACTCAAACAGAAAGATAATTGGAAGCAACACAGCAAAGTTACAGACTCAATACATACCCAGAAATAGGAATCTTAAAATTGTTGGTGTCCTAAAACACAAGAATCTGATCACTATATTTCAGAAAATTCTTCCAGAAAACTTTCTAAAAATAACAAAAACAAAATACATTTTGTGGGTATAAAAACAAAATTCAACTCACACACATATATATACATGTAATAATTTCAAAAACAAGATAAAGGAAAAAAAATCCATCAAGCCACCAAAAGAAAGGTATTGTACAGCAAAAAATATTGTTCAAGATTTCACTGATTTTTCCTACACAAACAAAACAGTGAAACAGTGGAAACACATAAAATGTTAATACCTGGACTTCAACTGAAGATTTTATTTTACGATGAATTACAAGCATCCTGGTTGAAGGTAAAAGCGTTATTTAAAAACCATAAGAACCTCCAAGAATTCATGAAGAAAAATGCATTACAGCCTCCATTGTACATCTAAAGAATAGTATTATACTAGTATCACTGGTGAATGTTACAGTTGAGATTGAAAATGATAAAGAAAGAAAATAAGGCTCTGTGTGTATGTGTGTCTTTTTCAAAAGCAGAGGAGAAAAAAGAACAGTGGAATCAACAATGAACTCGTACTCAGAAAACCTGAAGATGGACCTTAACTTTGGAAAAGTCACCTTACCTCTCTGACCTTCCATTTCCTCACTTGTACAGCAGTGATCAGCATACCTAAGAATGCCTAGCTCAGATCACTGTGATGAAAGTTCCATGAACAACTGTAACACACTATAGAAATATGAATTATAACATGAAAAAGTTTAAAAAGCAGGAAAAACAAACTGGAAAGACAAGGTTGTTGGAAATCCTAAATTAGAACAATCATCTTTGACAAAAATAGTGGAAAAATTTGAAAGATTTAATAATGTGAAATATAGAATGCATGTTTCGTTTTGGTTTATTTGCAGATATAGCAACATAAAAGAGTCTGTTATTACCTTCCACTAATATTAACTGTGATAATTAAAAAGATTCAACAGACACAGTTTCTGGGTAATTTAATCATCTTATTACTAAAGCCTGCAAAGTATTAATAAAAATGGTCATTTGGTCATCTCTCTTAGACCAAAGACCCCTCATGGCAGTAGGTCGCAATTTACATGCCTTCAAAGAGCAGGTGTTCAGGAAGGGTACCTAATTAATTCTGATTGGTTAACACAAAGAGAGGTAGGCTATCTTGGGTTCTGTGACTTAAGTCAATCAAATCTGGGACCAAGAAACATCAATTTCCATATCACCTGTTTTGATAATAATGAGAATCAACATTTTCCCAGCCCTGTCAGAGCAAATACAACAAGCAGGAATAAATCCATTAGCCCAAATTCATCATTTTTTTTACTGTCTGATTAGATCTCAGCCTGGAAAAATCACTGAGGGATTTCCCCACTCTGGTTGGTTTCTGGATGAGGAAGGAGAAAAGGGGAATACCTTGTTCCTGATTCAATAATTAGTTATTAAACATGAGAGAAATAATTAATTTCTCACAAAACTTAACATCTGTTGGCCTCCATTTCCTTATATATACAATGAAGGAGTTGAATTAAATGACAAGTCCCTTCTGGTTCAAATTCTATGATCCTATGAATACCAATAGACCAAGAAATGACAGAAGATAAATCAAATCAAATACCCCTGCAAAACTAAATGTAAAAGGACTAAATTTCCCTATGCTTTGTAAACAGTTAGACCTTAGCAGGTGAGCCCTTTAAAATGCACTTCTCTCCTGCTCCATCCAGGGCTTTAATAGTTTGCCATTTCCGCTAATGTACTGCATTATAAAACTTTTAATAAATGCTCTATTTCATCAAACCTAAGCTTCATCAAGCCCAAAATTCTATCTCTGACAGTAGCATCCCTAGATAGGTTATTTAGGTTCATACAATAGAAAACCTGAATATCACATTACTCAGTTAAAGGTGACAAAAAAGAAACAATGCACAAAAGGAATCTAGAGGGAAAAAGAACAGAAAGTATCAACTCCCTTAATCAGTGATTGAAAGCAAGAATGGAAAGATTTAAGAAACACAAGGAATCAAAGCAGTCAATATAATAAAATTTTAAAATTCAAATATCAATCAGAAACTGTGCCATAAAGGTATAGGAAGAAATCAGAAGACAGAGATTCCTGAAAAACAGTGACATGAAAAACTCCTAGGCTATATGGTTGCAAGGCACCCACAACAAAAATGCAAGTTGGATCACATGAGAAAGAGAAAGCCTGCACACCACTAATGTAATGAAAAGGTGACTTAAGCTACAGCTTCTCTGGAAAAGTGGAAAACAGTAGAGCAAATAAGATCATAATTATTGATACAAACACTTCACCACGGTATATGAAGTATTAGCAAAGTATTTTACTAGCTTCCTCTCAGACACAAGCCTAACCCTACATTTCTCCACATCATATTATCAATTAACAATGAAAACAAGGGGGCCGATAGGTGGCACAGTGAATAGAGCACCAGCTCTGGAGTCAGGAGGACCAGAGTTCAAATGCAGCCTCAGACATTTAACACAAAAAACTAGCCACGTGACCTCGGGCAAGTCACTTATTCCCAACTGCCCTCCAAAAACAAAAAATTAAAAATTAAAAAATAAAAACAACAACAATGAAAACGGTGATTTCTGCAGACATAGGAAAAGTACATGTGTACTTATTCAATTCAAAGTATTCACAGCTAGTATTCCTTTCCAAAAAAAAAATTGAGGGCAGCTAGGTGGCACAGTGAATAGAACACAGGTCCTGGAGTTAGCAGGACCTGAGTTCAAATGTGGCCTCAGACACTTGACACACTTACTAGCTGTGTGACCTTGAACAAGTCACTTAACCCCAACTGCCTTGCCTTCTACCCTTTATCACTTAACCCCAACTGCCGGGCCCTCTATCCTGTATCAACAAACTCACAATGCCTATGGTAACTATAAATATGTTGATATGGTTATTAATCACAAAACATAACAGGCTCTCTACATGGGGGACAAAGCTAGAACATTTATTCAAATGTCAGGAAACTGGGTCCCAAAACCAGAAAGTCAAAGCCATCACAATAGTATAGAGTTGGCACATGTAGTTAATGCAGTAAACACCCACATTCTCAAGCCTTCAAAACAGAGCAGGCTTCCTCAGGCAAAGGTCCTCCTCTCCTCACTCACAGCAACTGCTCACTGTCCACGCAGCTCACTCCCAGCAGCTCTGGCCCCCTGCAGTTCCCATCCCCAGCAGTCCTCAGCAGGAGTCCTTAGCAGAAATTCTGGCTGGCTCAAAAAAAAAACGGAGTTCGTGCCACCACCACCACTGCTTCCAGTCACTGCACTGGCTTCAGCTCAGCTCCGGCTTCCTCCTACCCCACCCCTTCCTGCTATGTCAGCAAGTTCAAGAGGCATGGAAGATCTTCAAATCCCATAACCATTACATACCTTCAAAAAAATTTTTTTAATTTAAAAATTTTTTAAAACTTTTTAAAAACTACACTTACAAGAAAACAACATAATGCCTGAGGAACAAAAAGGATATGCCAAAAAAGTTCCCAGGATGTGATGGTAATGGGAATTTGAAAATCTTCCCTTCCCCTTAATAGGCCAAATGTAATCAGACGGTGACAATGGGGGGAGGAGCTTGCTGAAAGGGTGGAACAGGAAGGGTGGGGCAGGAAGGAGTAGGAGAGAGCCAGAAAAGAAATGAGAGCAAGCAGCATGGAAGCAGAGCAGCTAGTATGAGTGAAAGAGGGGCATTTTTGGATAAGCGAGCCTGTTTTGTTTTGAAGGCCTGAAGAAGAGAAGGCTTGGAGATGTCAGTGCTCACTGCATTGGTTATGTGTACCAACTTCTTGGTTGCTATGATGGATTTGGCTTTGTGGTGTTGGGATTCGACTTTCTAGTGTCTGAATAAATGTTTTGATTCTGTCTTCCATGTGGAGAGTCTGTTATATTTTGTGATTCAGAATTACACCTGCATATTCATAGCCACCATGGGTGCTGTGAATATTGCACTGGCATTATATTTGGTGACGAGGATGGGATCACAAAATATCAGACTTCTATTTGGAGGCAGGAAGGCTTTAGAGAAAGAAATGGATATCCCAGGATGGGAGGATTTACCTTATTCCTCCCTAGCAAGAGAATGGGCTAGAAGCACAGGACTCTGTGAAAACTGGGAACCAAGGCTACAGAACCAGGAGCACACAGATTTGGAAAGATGTTTGCAAGGAATACCAACATAACCAGGAAAAGAACTGGTAGGGGTGTAGAGGAGAGGCTGAGTCTTGCTAACAAATTATCTTATGTATAAAAACAGAGAGAAGCTGCTGGAGGAGAAAGCTCAGACAGAAAGGGAGCTGGCTGGTGTGCACGAAAATTTTTCTGTGCCACAGAGTTCGGGGTTCTCCTTTAGAAGAGCAAGCTGGAGGGTCACAGGTGGTAGAAGAACAAGCTACTATTCATTTAGCTAACAGGAAGCGAAAAACTAACAAAAGGAATGTGCATACAACTTTTATATAGGCTAGGTATAGTTGCCCCAACGACTTCGAGGAGAAATGAACCAAGTTAGATGAGGAGGCTTCTAATGCAGAAGCTCATCCCATACTAAGAAGAAAGCAAGAGAACAACCAGGGCTAAACAGAGTTCAAGGAGATAACTGAGGATTTCACTCAACAAGAGGTTACTGATATATTAAGTCAATTCACCCAAAGATGGGAGAATCATTAGTGTTTTGGATGGTGAGAATCAGTGATGAAGGGGCCGGAGGAGTATCTGTAAATAGTGTGGATTGCTTGAAATTCAAAGGTATTAGAATCCTTTTGTTCATCAAGATTTTAAGGATTACCATATGCAAGGAGGTAAAAATGCAACTAATCTATTAGCTTTAGCTGCAGAGGGATGCAATAAGCATTATCCTACTGACTCTATGTGGCCTGATAGAGACAGACCCTGGTACTCGCTCAGACACTGTAAGAGAAAGCTAAAGGAAGAGGTAATGAAAACTGCTATCATGGTTGGAGATGCAAATACATATCACGATATCCCCTTTAAGTGACTTAGGAGAATGGGGAAAAGATAAATAGTCAGCAGATTCAAAGTCAGAATGAATTGACAAAAAAAGAATTTTTATTGCTCTATTGAGAGCAGGGATAGATTTTAGAAGAATAGATGGTACTCCAACTAAAGAGCTATATAACATGTACCAAGAAAAGGTACCTAATATTAGACTGAATAAGGAAGTAGGAACCACCCCTACAGATACTCTTGAATAATTATATCCAAGTTTGTCACATCTTCAGGGAGAATAGGATATAGGCCAAGCCCCAGGCACATTAAAGAAGTAACAGACATGACTACAGACTCCACATTGGTTTAACCATATACTGGAAAAATGGATCAACTACTGTAACTAGGGCACTGATAGACACTGGGGTAGAGGCCTCCCTTACCTATGGAAACCCTGATAAGTTTAAACATGGAACTCCTATTACCATCACAGGACTGGGAGGAGCTGAAATATCAGTTAGACAAGTTAAATTAACTATGAAAACTGAATAATTACCAAAGAAAGAATATATTATGGGGGTGGTGCAGGGGTCAGTATGAGTAAAAGGCACCTTGTCTCTCATGGGAATCTAAGAGCTGCCTCTGGGCCTTTCAGTCCCAAGGCCGCTCTGTGTACTCCTCAGAGATAAGAAGGCGCCAAGACCCACAGTGCAGTTGTTGTTCTCAAGGATGTTTTGAAAGAAACCGCTCGTGTGTCAGACAGCTGCTGACCTCACTGGTTTGGAGTCTCCTCAATCGGCTTTAACCCTCCCTCCCTCCCCCGCCCCATACACAAGGCAGTCACACCATGAATCATGCTTACTCTAGGATAATATAGGAGCTGGCTTGCTTACTGGCCATGTTGGAATAAACTACAAGCTGCACACATTTCTGGTCTCTGGTCTCTTCACTCAATCCCTCCTGAGATACAACCCAAGGCCGGTCCTTGGGTCTGCACCGGGAGCGGCCATAACAGGGCGGCAAGGTGGCACACTGAACAGAGCACCAGTTCTGGAATCAGGAGGACCTGAGTTCAAATTAACTGTGTGACCTTTGGCAAGTCACTTAGCCCCAACTGCCCTACCTGTCCCCCTCCAAAAAGCTCCCCCCCCAAAAAAAGAATATATCATGGTAATTGTACCCATTCCTGAATACATCATTGGAATAGATATATTGACAGATATGACTCTAAATTTACCTGAGGAGATATATCAATTTGCAGTAAAGATGATAGGAATTATTAGACTTCTAATGGGAAAAATAAAGATAGATCCAATCACTTTACCTAAACCTTCTGAAATAATCACTTTAAAGCAGTATCGTGTGCCAGGTGGACAAGATGAAATTACCAATACTATAAAAGAATATGATGAGGCAGGACTCTTAGCTCCTACAACCACTCAATGGAATAATCCTGTCTGGTCAGAAAGTCAGATGGGATGTGGAGAATGACCATGGATTACAGAAAACTGAATGAGGTATGGAGGCTAAGCGGTGCAGTGAGTAGAGCATCGGCCCTGGAGTCAGGAAGACATGAGTTCAAATCCAGCCTCAGACACTTAACACTTACTAGCCGTGTGACCTTGGGCAAGTCACTTAACCTCAATTGCCCTGCCCTCCCCCTCCAAAAAAAAAGCTAAAAAAAAATTTAATAAGGTGACTCCCCCTTTGTATGCTGCTGTTTCAGACACCATTACCTTAATAGAAAGGATCCAGAAAAATGATGGGACTTGGTACGCAGTTGTTGAATTAGCCAATGCTTTCTTTACTATCCCAAGAGATTCTAAATAATGGGACCAGTTTGCTTTCATTTGGCAGGGCAGACAAGATACTTTCACCTGCTTGCCACAAGGATATCTGCATAGCCCCACTATCTGTCACAGGATTGTGGCTGAACATTTGGATGAATTAGAGCTACTTAGTGTACAGTTTACCCACTACATAGATGATATTATGATCTCAACAGGGAAAAGATGTAAAAGAAGTGGAAAAGAGTTTGAACCTTTTAACTGAACATATAAAAAGCAAAGGGTATGAAATTAACTCTGTAAAGATTCAAGGACCAGCTCAAAATGTAAAATTTTGGGTATACAATGAAGTAAGGGGCTACAAGAGATTCTTCCACAAGCCCAACAAAAGATTCAGGACTTTTCTACCCCTACCAATAAGAAGGAGGCCCAAAAGTTTATTGGATTAAATATTTGGATATTGGAGGCACCACATTCCACATCTGGGACAGATTTTGAAACCCTTATATAAAGTTACTCAGAAGAAATGTGAATTTGATTGGGGACTTGAGCAGAGGTATGTTTTTGAAGAAGCCACAACTGCTATACAGAGGCCCTAGATTTGTGGCCTATGCAAAATGGCCTGGTGGAATTATAGTTGACTGTACAGGATGATTATACAAACTAGAGTTTGTGAAAAAAACAACAAAGCCAAAATGTACCTTTAGGATTTTGGTCTAAGAAATTCCCCTCATCAGAAGTTCAATATATACCTTTTGAAAAGCAGTTGCTAGCTGCATACTGGGATCTGGGACAGACTGAACAAGTGACTCTGGGTCATGAAGTGATATTAAGGCCTGGAATCCCAAATATGAACTGGGTAATGAGTACCCCAGCTTCTCACAGAATTGGACATGCCCAAGAGGATAGTATAATCAAATGGAAGTGGTATATTCAAAATAGAGCAAAAACAGGCAAAAGTGGAGTTTCTGCTTTACATGAATCTATAGCAAACATAGACACTGAGGAGAACGGTACATCCCCTGAACCAAAGCAACAATTGGTATGGTCCTCAGTAAAATGGAATGAGGGATATGATGAATTAACTGAAGAACAAAAACAGACATGCATGGTGTACTGACGGGACAATAAAATATTTGGGCCACAAAAGACATTGGAAAGCAGCAGCCTATAACCCATGTACTAGGCAGACTCTGGAAAGTACTGAGATAGGCAGAAGTAGTCAACATGCTGAACTTATGAACTACATCAAGCCATTAAAACAGAACAAGGAGGACAATATCATATATTCACTGATTCAAGGATGGTAGCTAATGGTTTAACTACATGGATGCCCATGCGGAAATATCAAAATTGGGGAATTCATGGTAAAAAAAAATCTGGAGCAAAGAATTATGGGAAGATATATGGGACATGTTTTTGGCTACTAATTTGTCGATTTTTCATGTAGATACTCATGTGGCCCTCACCACGCCAGAACGTGAGTACAACGCACATGCTGATCAACTAACAAAGACTGTTATTCAACATACTGTCCCTACTCCAACATTAACTCATGATTTGGTACTAGCAAAATGGGTCCATCAAACAGTCGGTTATTTAGGGGTCCAGGCCACACACTAGTGGGCACAAGATAGAGGTTTTAGTGTCTCTCATTCATTGTTAAAACAGGTAGCAGAGGAATGTCATATGTATCAACTGGAAAAGGACTGAACTGTTCCTTGGACAGTAACTGGAGAAACAGCAAGGGGAAAAGTCCCAGTCCAAATCTGGCAAATAGATTATATTGGTCCCCTTCCCCAAGATAAAGGATACAAATTTATATGTACTTGTGTTGACACCTATCAGGTGTATTTGTAACTTGTCCTTATAAGAATCTGACCCAGAAAAACACCTGTAAAACTCTAGATTTCATAGTCTATATTATGGAACCCCAATGCAGATTCAAAGTGACAGTGGGTCACATTTCAAAAGTAATGAAATGAAGAGGTACTGTATATTAAACAACATAGAATGGATATATCATATTCATATTATCCACAAGCATCTGGATTAACTGAAAGAATGAATGGCTTATTGAAAGAACAGTTAAGGAAATTAAGTTATAATAATTCTTATCAACACTGGAAGGATAATTTGCTCACACCTTACGTAATTTGAATAATAGAGTATTGGGAGGAACTGCCAAAATGATGACCCCCAAATTTGCAAATTAGAAAACAACAAACACATAAGATCCCAAATATTGAGTATTAGACTGTGAGGCCAGATGTCGCAGCACTGTATCCAGGAATACCTGGTTCAGCAGGATATGATTTGCATTATTTAGAGGACTTTTGGTTGGATAGAAAATAAGAAAAATCTCCACTAAAATATGTATGAGATTCACTAAAATCATTTTGGACAGATATTATCTAAATCAGGATAAGCAGCTTGAGGAATACATGTATTAGCTGACGTGACAGATTCTAATTATCAAGGAGAAATTATTGTGACATTCCAAAACTTAGGTGAAGAACCTATAAAGTTTTGTAAAAATGATAGAATAGTTCAAGTGATTATTATTCCTTGTGAAATTTGTAAAAACTAACCCTCTTTCCAAAATAACTATCAGAGGAACTGAAGGATTTGGTTCTACTGATAGAATAAAATTGGGAACTAAAGAATCGGTAAAACAGAAGCCCGACAATGTTCCAAAGGCTGGGGAAATTATAGCACATGGGAAATACTATAACTGTTGTTTATTCAGGAGAAGATGATTACCAAATTGTACCCTTAACTCATATATTCTACCATGAGTTAGGCTACGATAGTAGGTTCATGGACTCCAGAAGCACAGATGATCCTATAGCTACCCTGTTTCTAGTTATTGTCTCCTTGTTTCTTCTTGGCTTTTTATCTGTTCACTTTGTTTGCTAGATTTGTTTCCTGTAGGACTGGTACCCTCCACCTGTAGATGCCTGATCGCTTAAGCCAGATGTCACCCCCTATCCACAACTGTGACATGTCACCCCTGGACCTGGCATCAACCACACTCCAGATGCCAGCTAAAGAACTGACCTCTCGAATGGGACCTCTTGGGACAGAGATAGCTCTGTCTAATTTCAGCAGAGAGTAGCCAGAGAAGAAGAGACCTTCACCCGTTACCCCAAGATTTGGGATCCCATTTGTTCAAGGGGGAATGATGGGGTGCCTGTGCTCAAGCCCCACCCTAAGATATTGTGTGTTGTCCCTGTTATATTGCTGTAAAGTTCTGTTGACACAAGGTACCTCTAAACCCACTGACCTATATATAAGGGACATGAAAGATCTTGGAGCTGAATGTAATGGTAATGGAAATTTGAATATCTTCCCTGCCCCTTAATAGGCCAAATGTAATCACATGAAGCCCACAGGGAGGAGGAGCTTGCTGAAAGGGTGGAACAGGAAAGAGCAGGGGAGAACCAGAACAAAGAGGGAGCAAGCAGCATGGAGGGTGAATGAGAGAGGGCATTTTTGAAGGCCTGAAGGAGGGAAGGCATGGTGATGTCAGTGCTTACTGCATTGGTTATGTGTACCAACTTCTTGGTTGCTGTGATGGATTTGGCTTTCTGATGTTGGGATTCAATTTTCTGGTATCTGAATAAATGTTTTGGTTCTGTCTTCCAGGTGAAGAGTCTGTTATATTTTATGATTCACAACTACACCAACATATTCATAGCCACCGTGACCTCTGTGAATATATAGCACTGGCATTATACAGTTATCAAAAAAGTAGTTTATTTTTAATTTGCAGATTATCAAACAAGTTACTCAAAAGCGTTGCATGTTTTTATAGTAGTTTTTGTTAAATATCACAAAGCCTTTGACATGTAATGTACAAGACACCAAGGTATGCAGGACCACCTAAACATATAATACACAACAGTAAGCAAAACATTTATTCTTCTCTAATGATAACAAAATATTATTTGGTTTTGAGAAGTATAAAATTCTTAATATAATCCAAGCAAAAATAAAGGCTAATGGCTTCTAGGCTCAATCTGGAGGTTATACTGACCAAAGACTGAAATAAAATATTTACAAATATCTTGGTCTATTCCAGGTAAGACACCTTAAGCAAAAAGATAGCAAAGAGAAGACTATGACTTACCAGCATCCTCAAATCAAAGCTGAACACGGAAAAAAAATGTTTAAAGGAAGTAAAAGCTATGTAACAATATATAATTGTACCATAAAAGATATGAAAAAAACATACTCAAAAAAATTCATACAATATTTAATGGAACACAGAGCCCATCATCCTAAGGCAAGTATAAAAAAAATTAACGCGCACACACACACACACACAAAGAGGATTGATAAACATTCTTAGAATGCATAATAAACAGGTCAAAAATCTAGAAAAATACTTTTGGAACAAGCAGAAATAACAGTAAAGATTCATCACAAGACCATGACATTGGATTTTTTGAATGCAACCAAAAAGATTTTACATCTGAACTGAGCCTATCAAACAACTATGTGCAAGAATAGAATCAAAAAAGATCTCCATAAGCAACATCCAGAAGAATACAACCAGTGCTATGTCAACAACAAGAACAAAAACAATCAAACCAATGGCTGAGTCACTCAAATCTGTTTGTGGAAATAGAAAGGATTTTATGATAGCAATTCTAGATCATTAGTCCTAGAATAGAAATTACAAAAGATTTTTCTTCTTAGAAAGACTTCACTTAGTGATCAATATAGATTATGCAAGGAAACAACAGACTATGCAACACATTACTGTAAAAATATGTCAACTACTGAATACATAGTAAGACAGGACCTGGTAGATGGAATTATCTATCAGATAACTGCTGTCTGAAAGACAAGAAATCTTCAAACTACAAAGAGAGACCCCAAAATATGCTGAAGAACCCAATCAATAAATTATAATGAGACCAAAACATTCATGTAAACCAAATTGTTGCCCACAATTGCCCAGATATAATGCTTATTATAAAAATTTAAGAAGGTTTTAATAGATGCTTCCATATCAAATATCTATAATATCCAAATCATATGGAATTAAAAAACATGGAAAGGTAAAAGAGGAGATCAAAATCACATGGGAATAGGATGAGATATATTGTCACCCCAGATATCTCGTCTGATACTGGAGCTGTCCCAAGGATGACTCTGAGTTTAAAGAGAATGAACTAACAATTTTATGCAATTAGAAAAAAAATATTTTAGCTACTTGTCCATAGTATACTAATTATAAATAATAGCAGGATAGCAACTGACATCACAGAACCATTTCTATCTCAAAGTCATCAAAATTGATAAAAATGAATTAACAGCTAACAAGTATTTTTAAGATTCGCAAAAAATTTTACATAGATGATCACACGAAAACCTCATCAAAAAAATCTGGAGCTACTATTCGTTCCCACTTTACAAGGAGCAAACTAAGGTTCAAAGAAGTGATTTACTCATAATGACACAGGTAGTAAATGTCAAAAATAAAGAGGAATTGAGGTTTTCCTGACAATGTCCAACACTGTATGCACTATGCTATGGCAGAAGGAAGTCACAGA
Organism: Pseudochirops cupreus; assembly: GCA_028627135.1. Lineage (NCBI taxonomy): Eukaryota > Metazoa > Chordata > Mammalia > Diprotodontia > Pseudocheiridae > Pseudochirops > Pseudochirops cupreus. The sequence goes on along the minus strand of CM053582.1, from coordinate 297,501,625 downwards.
AAGCTTCAAAGAAGTTACATTTGAGGTGGTCTTCCACTACTTAAAGCGTGGGAAGGAGTATAGAGAGAGAGAGAGATAGGAGACTTGAATTTCAGATTCATCTCTGTGACCCTGGGCAAGTCATTTAAACATTTTTTAGCATGAGGTTATTTAGTGATATAATACGTAAGGAAAGGCACAGAAATAGAGGGTATACGGTATATTCCAATGACAGAAAAAAACAATTTTGTTGGAGTACAGAGTCTAGAGAGGTTAGTAATAAGATATAAAAATAGAAAAGATGGATGGCACCAAACTATGGAGGGCTTTGAATAGCAGGCAGAGGATGTGGCTCTCAGGAAGAAATTAGGAACCACTGAAGATTTTTAAGCAGAGCAGTGACAGGGCTCTATACTTTAAAAGGTTTATTCTTAAAGTGGTATTTAGAGCAGATTAGAGAGTAAAGGCTAAAAGACATATGAAAAAGCTATTACAAAATAGTTCAGACAGGGAGTAATAAGGGACTGCCTGTTCTAGGTTAGTCATAATGGAAAGAGAAAAGGGAAAGATGCAAAAGATGTTATAGAAGTAGAATCAGAAGAACCTAGTAATTGACTAGTTATAAGGTGAAAAAGAGGGAAATATTAAACATGACAATGCTCTGTCACTTAATAACTATTCAACCTTTGGGATAGTTATTTGGCATATCTGGGCCTTAGTTTTCTTATATGAAATACTAACAAATAAAAAATCCCTTTCACTAAGCACTTACTATGTAATGTATACTGTGGTAAGGGCTTGTATTCTTAATTTTGAAATGAGATAGTCCCTGCCCTAAGGAGCTTAGATTCTAATAAAGGAAGAAAACATGTATAGGTGAAAGATGGCCAGAGAAGGACAGTTTGGGTCTGGCAAGTCATAAGGATAATGAGTTTATTCAGAGTAGATAAACTATATGGGATATAAGTGCTTAGATGACCCCTAAGGTCCTTCCAGCTCTACATTCTGTGCTCTGGATGAACAGCTGTATCACAGAAAGAAATAAGTAAGTCAGAGAAAAGAACTGGCACTGGAGCAAAAAAGATAGCCTTTCTTTCAGACATGCTAGTTGGTGGTAGAAAATACAAGTAAAGAAGTTCTGAAAGCACATGGGGGTGCAAGTCTTGAGCTCAGAAGAAACATCAAGACTAGAGATATTGATTTTAGGGTCATCTGCACAGAGGTGTTAGTTAAAGTCAAGAATAAGTAAGATTCCAAGGCTAGAAAAAGAGGGGAGATGGGGGCAGAGGGAAAGGAGGGGAAGGGGAAAGATGGAATGAAGAGGAGGAAGGTGAAATGGGAAGAAGGGAAGGAGGAACAGGAAGGAAGGGAAGGGGGAAGAAGGAAGAGAAAGATGGAGGAAGAGGAAGTGGGATGGCTTCCTGAGTCTCCATCCCAATAGTCTTCTCATCCTAACTACAGCCCTCTCCGACTTCACCTCCAGTTTTACCTACACAATACCAATGTGAAGGAAGCACATAAAGGCATCTCTGCCTTAAAGGGTACTAGATTACTATCAAGGTCATTCTTGTTGTTGATCTTGCTACCTGCTACATAGACACCACCAGTGATTGGATAAACAAACCAACATAGCTGAAAAAGTGAGGCATCCTAAGGGAGAGACAGAAGGTGACATGTGTCAAGCAAATCAAACCAACCTACCTCTCCTTAGAACCTGCAGAGAACCTAGGACCCAGAACGCAAAAGCCCCTGGGAACTGCTTTAACCTCTAGACTACTAACCCTATTGCCAGTCAGGCTCCCTCAGCCATTGCCCAGAGGATCAACCTGGGCTGAGAAGAGATTCACCCATCCCTACCACAATCCATCTGCCATCAATAGCAACTTCAAGGGCTCCAGGAGCAACAGTGCTCCTCAAACAACAAACCTCACTGCCAGCAAGGTGCCATAGCAAGATTACTCCAGAGAATAACCTTGTAGAGATGCAATTTATCAAGTGACCCTAAAACAGCCACCTCCACCTCAACTGCTGAAGAATCCTCTCAAAAAATTCTTGACACCAACATCCTTGGCAATGTCAAGTGGTTCAGCATCAGAAACAGATTTTTTTAACAGAAATGACATGAAAGAAGATATATTGCCCACTGCTTCGCCACTGCACCCAAAAAATGACTAATCATTCCATATGACTTGAAGCTAAACACTCCTATGTGTGTTCTCTTCTATCAGAATGTGAGCTCCATGACAGAAGGAGCTACTGTGCCTTTCTATTTTGTACCCTGTGCTTCAATTTTGCACATAGTAAATACTTAATAAATGGTTTTTCTTTCATTCATCAAAACAACCGACCTACCTGAAACTTCCTATTGACTTCTTTTAACTACTATGATAGTCATCCTATGACATTTTGATTTTGGTGGGAGTTTTTAGTTCAATAAAACATTATATAGTCCTAATCAGAAAAAATGCAGTAAAACTTTAAGATGCATATGTGTGAAAATGAATGTACAAAATCCCAGTAATATTTCCTACCAACATACATCAGCAAATAGATACAACTGATAAACCCACAAAACAATTCTTAGTCACAATTCAGTCTATGCCATCTTTTACTAGAACCGTACACAACTCCCAATTTTCTTAGGTTCACAAGTGGAGGTTCTAAGATCTGTTCTCTCAACGAACAGCAATTTACAAAGTCATCTGAAACCTAAAGATCTAGGCAATTACAAAAGACAAAACATATGTCCACAACTAGAGAATGGCTAGATAACTACAGTATATGAACATAATGAATATTACTGGGCTGCAAGGAATGACCATAAAGATTTCACAGAAATATGCAAAGATTTGCCTGAAGAAATTCCCCACTTCACAACCCAGTAAAGACCACTGTCAAGAAAAGCAAGGTATCATCATTGATCACAGACAGAGCTAGAACAGTCCTTAGTCAAACATTCATTTTAAAGCTAAGGAATAATAAACTCCAGTGGTTCTTTCTCACCTCCCAGATTAAATATAAAATCCTCTGGCATTCAAAGCCTTTCATAACATGGCCCTATCCTGCCTTTCCAGTCCTCTTACACCTTACTCTCTTCCACATACTCTCCAATCCAATGACACTAGCCTCCTGGTTGTTCATCAAATGAGATACCCTTCCCAACTCTGAGCATTTTCATTGTGTCCCCTACCTGTAATGTTCTCTGATTTTTTCCATCTCCTATCTTACCTAGCTCACCTGAAGTTCCAGTTATTCACCTTATATAAGAAGTCTTTCCTGATTTCCCCTTTAAGTTAGTGCTCTCCCACTGCTGATATATTTCCAAAGTATAATATCCTGTTTATATATATATATCTTGTTAGTAAAAAGTTGTTTGCCTGTTATCTCCCCTGTTAGACTGTGAGTTCCTTTAGGGCAGGAACTGTTTTTTGCCTTTCTCTATATAACCAGGATTAAGTACAGTGCCTAGCATACAGTAGGTACTTAATAAATGCTTATTAACTGAAGACTTTTAAAAAATAAACTGTACATTAACATGTCCCCCATACTTGGAACACTGTCCCTCCTTATCTCTATATCCTGATTTGCTTAAAGTCTCAGCTAAAAGCCTCACCTTCTCAAAGAAATCTTTCCTAGTCCTTCTTAATCTTAGTGCTTTCCAAACTCTGAGACAAGCTCAGTTTATCAGATAGACAGGTAGGTAAGTAGATACACACAAACACATACATACATACACACACACACACACACACACACACACGCAGTTAAAAGACGACTGCTGAAAAAAACAATTCATAGAGTAAAAGGTTTGAAAATCAGGTTCAAGGGTTTAAGAAATTAGTGAGTGGTGAGGAAGCAAAGCAGCAAGGAAGGGCAGTGAATCCCAACCAGAAAGAAAGCTGGTCTTTGGCTTATTGTGTAAATATTTGCCCTGGGCAAATTATTTAACCTCTCTAGTCCTCAACTTCCTCATCTGTAAAATGAGATAGCTGAACTAGATGACCTCTAAGCTTCCCTCAAGTTTAAATCCTGTAATTGTATAATTAGATTCTATAATTCTATACTGAAGAAAGTATCATAAAAAGTACAATATCAATATTGATCAAGACAACATAAAGTCAACACTAACAGACACAAAACTCAGGCCAAATGCAGCAGCACCCCATTATCGAAGGCCAAGCACATGTATCTCCTGCTGAAAGCCGGAAACCAAACGAAGTGAAAAGTGACAGCTATTATCAGTCACAAGTACAATTATCAGGGAGTTCTGCTTACCCGTTCTTAGGGAATATAATTTTCAGTACAGAAGTTTTCAGGGAATATACTTTGTAGAGTAGTTTGAGAGTCTATAGGATCAGGGCAGCTAGGTGGCCAAGTGAATAGAGCACCAGCCCTGAAGTCAGGCAGACCTGAGTTCAAATCCACCCTCAGACACTTACCACTTACTAGCCATGTGACCTTGGGCAAGTCACTTAACCCCAACTGCCCTGCCTTCCCCCTTCCAAAAAGAAAAAAAAAATCTATACAATCACAGTAAGAAGAGACCTTAAAAGCCATCTAGTCCAACTCATCATTTTACTGATGAATTGAGGCAAAAGAGGTTAAGCAACTTGCCTAGGATCACACAGCTAGTAAGTGCAGTATGATTTGAAACTAGGTCTCCCTGATTTCAAATCCAGAACTATTATATCAAGACAAAATATATCTACACGTTTTTTAAAGCTTCCCAATTTATAGCTAAATACACATGTATGTTTCTGCAAAGTATTTCAAGCAACTCAAACCGCTGAAATATAAGTTTTTCCAAGCCAAAATAAGTTTTGACAGCACCCATGAACAAAAGCAGAAATTTGAACACAACCACCATTTAATTCTTAAAATAAAGTTACTTAAATCATAGACTAGTCACATTTGTCTATCTTAGCATCTACCATCACTACAAATTTTAGTTATTTCCTGAGTTTTGATACGTAACAAGGATAGGAACTGGAGTTGTGATTTCCCTGGTATGAGATTCCCAGATAAGGAAACTCCATTTACCAATGTAAGCTAAAACCTTCAGTCAAATAACTTGTCCATGGTCACATATTCAGTATGTCTGAGGAGGGATTTGAATTCTGGTCTGCCTAAGCTCCAAGATCACCTCATTATACCACATACCACCTATGATAGTTATTATCCCTTCCACATCTTTATTTTCCCCATCAAGTTTTCAATATATCATAAATCAGCACAAGAAATTAAATGAGAATTTTTGGAGAGTTTTGCAGATGACAAGCAAAGGCCAGCAGACAACACAGAAAAAGTTTAGAAACTCAGAAATGCATAAAATATATGTATTGTATTATATAATATCTACATATTTTATCTTTTAATACCATAACAATTCAGACTTCTTCTCTGGTATGAAAAAAGAGTCAAAAGATTTTAGGTGGATTTTCCAGATCATGGGACTCCACACCCTTCACCTCAGTAATGTAGAAGGGATAACTGTATAATAACTAATAATAATAAACATTTATATGATGTTTTAAAGCCTGCAAAACACTGTATATATATTAAGCCATTTATGAATAACATTAAGATACTAATAACTGAAACATAAAAGCTCACTCTTCACCTACCCTACATTCGGTAATCCAACAATACCGATTTTCAACGAAGTCCCAAATCTTCCAATGATTGGGTGTGGTTTAATTCCATCACCTCCCTTTTTGGGGGGCATCTGAAACGTCAAAATGTAACATTTAATCAAGGCTTTTTTCTTTGTCCCCTCCACCAAAACATACAGGTATTCCACCAGATGCATAACATATCTTTTAGGGAGTCATCACAACAGCACAGTAAAAAAGGAAATACAATAATCTCAGAAGTGACAGAACTGCATAGAGCTTACTAAAGAAAGTCCTTTCAAGAGATCTGATTGTTCTAACTCCAAACACCCCTGTAAAGTCCTAGAAAGTCTTACCACCAACAGCTAAAAACAGGCTTAAAAGCTCAGCTACAGCCCTCCTCTTGGACCAGTGTGCTGACTAAGCTACTTGCAAACCTGACATGTGGCTCTATGACTAAGGGAGTGAGAGTACAAGAAAGCATTAAAAGAAATATTAACAAGTTACCCCATCTTTAAGGGTAGTTTCTACCTATACCGTCATTATTTAGCTTATTATATGAAGGAGCCACCATTCTAAGGATTCTGACCTTTACAGCTCCACGCCTTCCCCATATATGGGCAGATACTAAAAATAAGCTTTTGGTCCCTTCTAACTTTATGTGTTAGCCATCAATTGGAGCCAAAGGAAAGGCTCATCTGCTCCAGGAACTAAGCTCCCCGGTTCTACCTGTGTCCTAAGGCTCTCTCCAGCTACAAATCCTATTATCAACGACCCTAAATTCAATCCATTATTATGCTTCACTTGTTTGAAAATCGATGCCATTGCCAGTTACTACTGCACGAGTCAAGGACTGATTGGTGCATCCCCTCTTTTCCGGACAGGATCGCGCACCCGGGGCTCACTAGGACCCACAGCCGTCTCGTGTCACTTATTTGAGATTCGCATAAGAAGGACGAGTTCCCTCTTCCCGAACCGTGTCCCGGCTCCACAGCCACTCTCCCGGGGTTCAGAGAGAAGGAATCGCGCCTCAGGCTCCCTCGGCTCCTTTCCCTGCGGCCCCCAGGGGCGCAGCTGCTCCTCGCTGGGTGCTCGCCCTTCCACCTGTCCGTCCCCCACCCCACCCCCAAATGCAGCTCCCACGGGGCGGCCTGGGAGACGATGTGCCCCGGCTCCAGGCGCGGCCTGCCACCCCATGTGCGCAAGCCCGGGCCCGGGGAAGGACGCGGCTAGCCAGGCCGTGCGGCCTACTCGGAGGGCCGGCTACTCATTCATTCCGCCCTGCCCGGGTCAGACCCGCGGCACACCAGCCCCGGGAAGACGCGGGGGACAGGCCCCGGACAACCGAGGCCGGCGCGGCCGAGCCGCGATCTCCCTAAGGAGCCTCACCTTGCTGAGGGGGCGGCTATGACACAGAAGTCCCCGGCGCGCGGGGAGACGAAGACAGACGGTAGCGAGAGGCGGGGAGAGCGGAGGGAGGGAGGGATTAAACGCGGCTCCGTCGCCCCAGCACCACGCACGACGGTGGCAGCGGAACAGGAGGGCCCGGCCGCCCGCAGGAGCCCAGCCAGCCGCTGCAGCCGCGGCTCCCGAGCACCGCCCCCTCCCTTCCCATTGGCCGACCACGCCCCGAGGGAGAGCCCTAGAGGGAGGGGGCGGGGTAGGGGGCGCGAAGCCGCGTTTCGGGGGCGGGGCTCCCTTGCCTCCTCTGGCTCCGGATTCTTCCGCTTCTGGCAACACATGGTTCTCCCTGCTGCCTTCTGTGCTAGGTCTGGGCAGACGGTTCCGCCTTCCCTGCCCTTGAAGCCCCTTCTTTGCTCTCGTCCTTGCGCTCTCAATAAGTCCTCCTTCCCTGGGTTGTGCATCCACGTGGTTATGAGACAGCGGGGAGTCGGCCAGCTTTAACAACTTGCTCTTTTCCCGGCCGGGATGAAATTATTTTGGATAGGATGCTTGCATTTATTTGCCTTTTTTTCCGGTTCTCATTAATCCTATGTACATTTCTTCTGCCACCACTGCTTACCCCCAAAGAGAATGCACACCTAATGAGGGAAGGAAGGAAGAAAAAATACATTTATTCATTATGGTCCTTTGGAAAGAGTGCTGGTTTGGAGCCCATTCTTAGTTCTACGCAACTAGCTGTGTGATTCTGGGCAAAGTCGCTCAGCCCCACTTTCTCTCAGTTTCCTCCTTTGTAAAATACTGTAATAGCATCTACCTCCCAGGATTGTTGTGATGGCCAAATGAGATAATCATTGGAAAGCGCTTAGTACAGTGCTTGGCACATGGTAGGTTCTACATAAATTTTATCTATTATTATTATATATACCACTAATTAGCACTGTGGTCCTTTAGCACTTTTCTAGACCTAAGTTTCTCATCACCAGCAATAAAACACATCTGTAAAAAGTATATTGAGTTCATTTTTCCCTGTTATCTCCTTTTTCCTCCAAAACATACTTAACCCCCCAAAAGTCATATACTCCAAGGCAGCCTGATGATTCAGCCAGGCTTCTTACTCTGTGTGTGTGTGTGTGTGTGTGTGTGTGTGTGGGTGGGTGGGTGTGGGTGTGTGTGTGGGGGTGTGTGTGTGTGTGTGTGTGTGTGTGTGACATATCCTTCCAGTACAAGATGCAACTACTCATCCACCATTATTACTACTAAGAATTTAATCTTCCTAATAATGACTTGTATGGAGCTATTATCAATTCATCTATTCAACAATTGCCAGTGACTAGATTAGGTACTGGGGGTAGAAAGATGGAAAATGAAAATAGTACAATGCTCTGACCCAATGTCTTTGTAACCAAAGCCATACATCTGAAAGACTGCAGGTGGGGCAGCTGCTATGCCTACATCGTAACTTCTAGCCAGCTAACCTCAGCTAATTAATCTCTAATTCATCTCTAATCTCTAGGTTACCCCTTTTTTTCAACTACTATATTTGTAGTTAAACTATAGTTGTCTGAAAGAGCCGAGCATTTACAGAAATGTTCACTGCTGCTGAGATACTGAGTGAGCATCACAATCATTTTCACTTTTTCCTTGCCCTTTTCCAAATCCAACAATCCAAGCACTTCTTCAGTCTCTGCTCACTGGGTCCTTTCAATCCCTACCACCAAAATCTTGACTTAGTTATCACTTGGACTTCTCTCACCTTTACCAATCTGTCTCCTCTATAGCCAAAATGCAACTGCAGCTTTCTAACCCAGTAAAAGAGCCTTTTTAAAACCACTGTGGAATAAAATATGTCAGGCAAATTCCTGTGATTGTAGATTCTAGTCAGTATTTACAGACAGGAATAATATCCTAACCCTTGCCCCCATGCAAGTTAGTCTATTTTTTTTTTCATTGAAAGGTACTGAGACTATCCTCCAGACTTGGTTGGCTCAGGCTGTTGACCACTTCTGGTTGTCTGAGTACAAAACAGCTAAGGGGAGCTCCAGGCCCCTCTTAGATGTTTGCCTGGTGGAAAAAAAAAAGAGGAGCAACTCAGAAAGGGTATTCACTCAGGTAAATCGGCTTCAAGTGTCCTCAGTGCTAGTCTTTGTGGAGCTCCCTCTCCTGCCATGCTCTAACAGTAAATCTTTTGTTAACTGTTGGACGATCTATGAGTGTTTCATTTTGTTCCAGTATTGATTCTAAACTACCCTGATTCAAGCCCAGCCCTGAATCATAAGTTAGTAGTATTCTCTTCTACTCCCAAACTAAAAATTCTAAAAATGTGATTTAATACAGACCACTAAATAAGAGGCCAATTTTACGGTGTCAGTAGCTTCTCATTACATTTACATTGTTTAAATTTGGCAGTTTATCCTACTCTATTTAACCTCTCATCTTCCTTTATTTCCCTGGCCCATTTAGGCAAACCTGTCTAATTACTATCAATTATATTAATTATCTGTGTTCAGTTGATTCTGCACATGGATTCAAGCCTTGGCTTGAAGGGCCAATTGTGTAAGACTCTCTCCTGATTGGTGGAAACTGATTATTCAGTGTTCCACACCTTGGAGCTGACTAAAGTGGAAGAAGAGAGAAATCCTAGGTTCTTCTGGTTTCCAGCATCAAGACAGAAAATGTGCAACTCCATCCTCTCTTTAGGTCCTTGAAGAAAAGGAAAAACCCTGGGAAGAAGCTGGCACAAGAGGAGCTGGCCGTCTCTATCATGTACCTGTCCCCAGCTTACTTCCCTGAAAACTTCAGGAAACCTCCAATTGGGTCCTGAAATGTTCTCTCTTTGCTGAGCCAAAGTATCTCTCTTCCAATGAAAGGACTTCTCCACTCTGTATTTTCTGGTCTATATTCTTCCATGTATTCCGTTTTCCAATTTCTGTTTTGCTATTGATAGGGATAAATGGGTTTCTTTGCTATATGTATTTGTTGTGAAACTGGTATTTGATGGGAAAGGGGTCAAGACATGGATATAGAGAGTCTGGGGTTGTCCTTCCCCATTAAGAAACAATAATCACAAGTTTAGCTTGAGTCTTAAAATTATTCCTCCTAGACTAACAATTTAAGAGAACAGAGAGATATAATTCCAGCCCAGTCAAAGTCTCATCTGGAAAAGGGTAGAAGAAGGAGATGTCAGAGATGTCTATGCTTGCCTTCCTGTGAAGCCCATCTAGACAGGCCCATGTGGCTATATGTAATCTCTGTGGGCCAGACAAAATCAACACACACACACACACACACACACACACACACACACACGCGCGCATTTAAACTGTAATTGTTGTTATTTTTAAGTTGTAGCCAACTTTAAGTTGTGACTCCACTTGGGATTTTTGGGGCAGAGACACTGTAATCATTTGCCACTTCCTTCTCCAGCTGATTTTACAGCTGAGGAAACTGAGGCAAACAAGCTAAGTGACTTGCCTAGGGTCACATAGCCAGTAAATGTCTGAGGCCAGATTTGAACCTCCAGGCCTAGCACTCTCTCCACTGCACCACTTAGCTGCCCCCTTACAACATAATATTAGAAAAATTAAAAGATATGTCTCTAACGTCTAAGAATTTATTGCTCTACTACAAAAACACTTCACCTGATATCCTCAGCTGGAACTAATTTCTTACTTGTACCACTTTATACTTTTATTTATGCATTTATCATGTCCTAGTTTATATTATATTTATCTGTAGACATACAAAGACAATGAATCAGACCCAGAATAGAGGAGAAGAGTAGGCTGAACTGTATTTGGGAAATTGTGCAGTGGTGCTTTCAGGGATCCCAAGCTTCTCTTTGCTGCAAAAGCCCATGCTTTAATGAAAGAATTCTGGTGATGCCATATGGTTGAGAATCATAGAACATCCCCCATTTCAAAAGAATCCAAACTGTAGATGGCCCAACGGACAATGAAAAGACATATGGTAGACAATAAGTAATCTGAAGGAAATTACTAAATATTCTGTGCTCCTGAAAAAGTGGTACTAATGATATAGGATCATCTGCTTTGGAGCAATTCTAAGAAACCTTAAAGATAATGTAGTCCAGGGGTGTACTTGAACCAACTTGTTACCACTAACAATAATAATAGTGTTAATATGTATACATAGGACTTACTTTGTGCCCAGTACAGTTATTACCTCATTTAATCTTCACGATTGCTCTGGGAGGTGGAGCTACTATTAACCCCATTTTACCGATGAGGAAACTGAGGCAAACAGAGTTTTGTATTCTTTTTTAATGACTTGCCTGAGGTTACACTGGTAGTGTCTGAAACTGGATTTGAATTCAGTTCTTCCTGACTCCAGACCCAGTCAGAACATACCAGACTGCTAGAATCAATTGTTAAATTTTCAGTGTGAGTGTATACCTCAGATATCAGAAAACACCACAAATTAATGTTAACAATTCATATTCAATTTAAAAGTGTTTGAAGCTGAGTTCAGATCTGGTCTTAGAAACTTACTGTGTGACCCTGGGCAAGTCACTTAACCTCTGTCAGCCTTGGCTTCCTCAGCTGAAAAACAGGGTTAGCACCTACCTCCCAGAGCAGATAAGATGATCAAATGAGATAATATTGTAAAGTACTTAGCATAGTGCCCAGCATATGATAGGTATTTTCTGTGTATTTAACAAATACATAGATTAGTAAATGCTCATTTCCTTATTTCATGTATACTTTTTTCCCCCAAAGAGCCACTTATTAAACATTTACCAGTATACCCCTCTGTTACAGTTGTGGGTTAAAGGAGAATGACCTACCTAATACAGGTAGGAGTCAGGAGAGTCTGTCTCAAACCCAGGGCCTCTGAATTCAAATCCAGTCCCTTTACTACTTCACAGCTGCTCTCAAGAACATAAATGGCTGGGAAAAGGAGGTGGCTTGGTCATGTAGTCAACAGATGGTCAATACAGACGTTGCACTATGATCAACAAAAGAATGAAGGAATCAGAGAAAGATCTCTAGAGCATTGACTGGTCCTCAGGGAAGTGTTTGAACAAGATCACACAGAAAAGGCATAGATTGTACTCTGCATCAGTGGAGGGAACATCTGCATCAGTGATATCATGGACTCACAGAAATAAAAGTACACGACTTATCACCTTTTCTAAATTAAAAGCATTTTCAAGATGCTCAACCTTATTTACCCTTGTCTCCACCGTTCCTGGTACAATATGTTGTACTGTCTCCATATTTATGAATAGGTATAAAAAGACACGTATGAATGAAGAAGCACCTTGTTTCAAGCATGGTACTAGGTAGGAGCTGAGAATACAGATGGCAAAAATGAGATAGTCTCTTCCCTAAAGCACTTTACATTTTAATAGGGGACAACTCACCTGTGGGAGAAGTGGACAGAAAAGGGTGCTTTTGTTTTAAGAGTCAATGAAATGGACAGTCAATTGTTATGACCTTTTCAGAAATAGTGGTCACACACTGTTCCCAGAGTAAAGGGAAAGGAAGGTATACCAAAAGTCAAGATGTCCTCTAGTGGGTAGATATGAAACAGAGTCAGGGGCAACAAGTAGATTTGTACTCACTCACAAGTGAAACTCAGCCCCAGGAGTTCCAAAGTAGAGTGAGTTAATCTGCCCAGGGAAGGAGATAGTGGGAAGAAGAGTAGGATGAGGGGGTACAGGAAGGTGGAAGTTACCTATTTGGAAGCAGAAGATGGGATAGCGACGTAGGGGATGGGAGGGAAAAGGGGGAGATGGATATACATATGTGTTGCTCAAGAAGAATAAATGAACAAAAGAAATAGCATGTATTAAACATTTACTATGTGCAAAGCAAAGTGCTAAGTCCTGGAGATACAAACAGAAGTTGGGCATTGCTCTTGAAGAGTTCACGTTCTAATGTGGGAGACAACATATATCAGAGTTTTCAGTGGCATGTCAGAGAGAAAGCTTCCGTGGTCCTCAGAGTGCAACAGCCAAGCTTATGGTAATGCATCTTCTTTCACATCATTTCCACTCCACTTTCACATCATTTTCCAAAGCAAAGTAAAGTAAGTATTTATAATACAAATTGTCACTTCCTCAGGACTAGTAAATATTTCTGCCAGTCGAATAATTTGTAAATGCTGATTGCCTTCATTTTACTGCCTTTTATACCTCCTAAGGAGAAGGTGGACTGGTAGTAAATTTTTGTGGCATTGTAAAATTTTCCTACCTATTTATAAGGCTTAGTTACATTATTTGCAAGCGATTTCAGTGGATTTTGTGTTGTTTTATGTGTGTTTCTCCTCGATTTTGTTTAAGGTTAGCAAAGGGGATTAGTATTTTACTATAGCTTAGGAAAGAAGGACCACCAGCCTTTCCATGGATATTGAAACCTGAGGGCTCACTAAGATGCATACTCATTCATCACAGATCAGATCCCTTCCCTAATACAGACCACCATTGTTTGCAGTTATAAATCAAATAGCAAAGTAGAAAGGAGACATGAGACACCACAGAGTCTCTTTCCCCTTCTTTCTGCTCTCAAATTATGCATGATGTTTGAACTCTTAGGAGATGACATGATTCAGGCAGTAGGCTGAAAAGATGCCTTTGATCACTACATGGAGAATTATGAGTAGGGAAGCAGAGCTAAGGGCTGAGAGGCTGTACTAGAAGTTTGTCCAAAGAGGATGTCACCAGTCCTGGGTCAAGTTCTGGCTTTGGGGAAATAGGGAAAGAACCAAGTACAGGATATGTGTGCAAATAAGCTGCGAAATTTAGTGACAGATTGTGTTATGATGAGGAGTAAAAATGGAAGAAACTTAAGAGTGAAGTTTCTAGCTTGCAAAAATGAAATAACAGTAATGCCCACAGTGGGGAAGGTTGGAGGGAAAAATGAACAGCTTTGCCCTCCTTATATTAGAGCTGTTAAACACCATTTTTCCCCTTTCCCTTTATCACCTTTTTCTTCTCCATACCTCAAGCCTTGTGTCACATCTTCCCTGTCATCCCCTATGTTCAGAACAACCTCCCACTCTATATCTGTAACCTCCCACTCCACATCTGCAAAATTACCTTTCATCTCCAAAGACCCCTGAAATCCCTCCTCCTGGGGTGATCTTAGAACTGTAAAATGTCAGAGCTGGAAGGGACCTTAGATCCTTTGGTCCAGCCATCTCATTTTACAGTTCTTAGTGATTATAAGGCTAGGTAAAATCTCTCATAAGAGGATTCTAAACACTTTAGACCCACAGCTTCATAAAACATTAGACCTCATAAGGATCATGTAGGCTCCTCCCCACTACCCCCTTCTTTTATTATAGCAGCAAAATGGAATTTGATAATAAACCAAATTTATTTCATATTGTTTTCAAATGTCTGATTGTTAACCTTTATGCAACCTCTCTCTTTTCAGTCACCAATATGATTTTCCTGTTAGTGATAAAATAGTTCAATTTCATTCTCCCATTTTAATAGATCCTGTATGATTTTACATTTTGAAGCCTGGCTAAGTTACTTATGTGGTATACATCTAATTAATGGTTTCAGATGAGTTTTGTAGGGTGGCAAATAAAGACTCCAATGAGATTTGTAGATTTGTTACCCAATCTATGCTAAAGCACCATTACAGATTTTGAATTTCTTATAATGAAAGAAAATTTTATATACCATTTTTCCAAGGTCAGTATAAAAAGGCATTTCTTATGCAAAAAAACCAAACATATCCAACCTGGACCATTTTGCCAAGGAAATGCCCTGAGCAGAGAACGATAACTGAGAAAGGCAGTGTTGCCATCAACAGCCATCATCAGCCAATTAGAATGAAGCTGGAGATATGACTGAATAAAAAATAATAAAGAAATCCTATGGTCCAAAAATACTTACAAAGTAGTTTCATAGACAGAGACAAATAAGTTATCCTTAAGGCATGTACAAATATATCTATTATTAACATTTGCATGCTGTATAAATTTATAAATTCCACATATTCGGAGATATTTATAGCAGCTCTTTTTGTGGTGGCAAAGAATTAGAAATTGAGGGGATGCCCATCAATTGAGGAATGGCTGAACAAGTTGTGGATGTAATGGAATACTATTGCCTTATAAGAAATTATGAGCAGGTAGATTTCAGAAAAACCTGGAAAAACTTACATGAACTAATGCTGAGTGACGTGAGCAGAACCAGGAGAACATTGTACATAGTAACAGCAACGTTGTTCAAGGATCAACTTTGATAGACTTAGCTCTTCTCAGCAATATAATGATCTAAGACAATTCCAAGGGACTCGGGATGGAAAATGCTATCCACATCCAGAGAAAGAACTGTGGAATCTGAATGTAGATCAAAGTATACTATTCTCTCTCTCTCTCCCTCTCCCCCACCCCCTTAGCCGGCTTCAGTCTCCATGATTCTTCCTCTACCAGGAGCCACCAGGAGTAACATTCCCAATTCTGTCTCTCTGTCTCTAGAACTCTTCTTATATACATACTGGCCTCCTGTCTCAGCCTCTTCTGCCACATCAGCAACAGGGGAAGAGCTCACACCTTCCATACTTAGCCCTAAGTTACTAAGTGCTAAGTATCTGCTAAACTGATTGCTGTTACAGGATTCTAAGAGGTAGAAGTGAGATACAATCCAGGCCAGGGGGACACTATGCAAAGGCATAGTGACTGGAAATAGCATGTCATGGAGAGTAAACAGCAAGGTCAATGTGGGAAGGAGAATAAAATCCAGTAAACCTGTGAAGGTCATAGGGAGTCATATTGTGAAAAGCTTTAAAAGCCATACAAATGTGTCTACATTTTATCTGGGAGGGAAGAGAGACCTACTGGAGTTTTTCAAGCTAGGAAAAGGCATGACCAGAGATACAGAGGGATGATAATTGAAGTCATGGGAGCTTATGGGGTTTACCAAGGGAGAGAATAGAAGTGATCAAGTAATAGAAATAATCAAGCTCTCTCCTGCTGAAAGTATCTCTTGGTAGTTAACATAAGGCTTATGCTGACCAAACACCTCTTTTCCACAGAGCTCACATTTAGTAGATAGAAGGATCCAGGAAAGAAGATTGAGATGGGACATTGAAGACAGAGAAGCAGTGAACCAAGAAAAAGTAGTGTCTTGGAAGCCAAGAAAAGAGAGGAGTGGGCAAGGGATGGCATCAAAGCCACACTGCTCAAGTAGTATGAGGGCTAAGAAAAGACCATTAGATTTAACATTTTAAAATCTTCACATCGGGAGCAATTAGGTGGCTCAGTGAATAGAGCACGGGCCCTGGAATCAGGAAGACCTGGTTCAAATATGGCCTCAGACACTTAACCCTTGCCAGTTGTTTGACCTTGGGCAAGTCATTTAATCCCAATTGCCCTGCCTTCCCTCTTCCAAAAAAAAAAAAAGACAGAAAAAAATCTTCACATTGTTCAGGTGATAGGTTGGAAGCCAAATTATTGAAATGAACCCAGGCAGATGAAAACCTGCTCACATGCTAACAAAATTATCCCCCTAAAAAGTACATTTAATATGTTAGCAGAATTTGGTTAATGGGGTTGGGTGAAAGTCTGATAAAGGAGGGAGGGCTTTCAGTTATTATGGTGTAACCAGATTCCTCTTATCTGAAGGTAATAATGGAAATAAGAAGTATTTGATGTGAAATTCCTGGCTAAGTCACCTATGGGATAATAAATTATTTGCACTCGAATTAGATTTTAAAAGTCCTGGAACGGTGCTTCATTGACTTTTTTTCTCCTCCTCAAACTGATTTCTTGGAATTGTTTGGATTATTTCAATCCGGTTCAACAAACATTTATTAAGAGCCTACTATGTGTAAAGCACCGAGCTAGGCTTTGGGGATACGGAAACACAATAAACAGTTCCTTTCGTCAAGGAGCTTATGTTATCTTAGAAGGGATACAACACTTTGACAGTTTTGGGGTGGAAGAGAAGAGATTGGAGACAGGGAAACAAATAAACAGGGCATTGAGGTAGACTATACGTGATAGGCTGGGAAATAAGGCCTGGTTTAACAACAACAACAATGACAAGAGCAACAATACATGTGGTTCCCATATTGCCGAAGCCTAGGTTGCAGAATCTTAAGCATAAACTTGCTGGCACATGAAGTGAGGGCAACTTTCAGTAATTTGAATGTTCCTTGGCATTGCCCTTCTTTAGGATTGGGATATAAACCGAACCAGTGGCCACTATTGAGTGTTCCAAATTTCCTGGCATATTGAGTACAGCACTTTAACAGCATCATCTTGAAGGGTTTTAAATAGCTCTGCTGGAATTCCATTACCTCCACCAGCTTTTTTGTTAACAATGCTTCCTAAGACCATTTGACTTCTTTCTCTGGGATGTCTGGCTACAGTTCAGTAACCACACCATCCTGGTTATCTGTGATGTTAAGATCTTTTTTATATAGTTCTTTTGTATATCCTTGCACCTTCTTTTAATCTCTTCTGCTTCTGTTAAGTCCCTACATTTTTGTCTTTTATCATGCCCATTTTTGCATGAAACTTTCCCTTGATATCCCTAATTTTCTTGAAGAGATCTCTTGTCTTTCCCATTCTATTGTTTTCTTCTGTTTCTTTGTATTGCTTATTTAAGAAAATCTTTTTATTTCTTCTTCTCTTCTCTGAAATTCTGCATTCATTTGGGTATATCTTTCCCTTTCTCCTTTACCTTTTGCTTTCCTTCTTTCCTCAATCATTTGAAAAGCCTCATCAGATGGCCATTTTGCTTTCTTTGCTCTTCTTTTTCTTTGGAATGTTTTTTTGTTGCTGCTTCCTGTACAATGTTGAGAAGCTCTGTCCGTTGTTCTTCAGATACTCTATCCAGCAGATCGAATTCCTTCAATCTATTCTTTGTCTCCACTTTGTATTCATAAGGGATGTTACTTAGGTCATACCTATATGGTCAAATGGTTTCACCTACTTTCTTCAATTTAAGTCAGAATTTTACAATAAGAAGCTCATGTTCTGGTCCACAGACAGCTCCAAGCCTTATTTTAACTGATTGTAAAGAGCTTCTCCACCTTTGGCTGAAAAAAAATCAATCTGATTTCTATATTGACTATCTGGTAATGTCCATGTGTACAGTTGTCTTTTGGATTATTAAAAAAGAGTGTTTGCTATGACCAGCTTTATTAGTCTCTGCCATCCTTCATTTTGTATTTCAAGGCTAGATTTGCCTGTTATTCTAATTATCTTTTGATTTCTTACGTTGGCATTCCAATCCTCCATGATGAATATGACCTCTTTTGTCGTGTGTGTAATTTCTAGAAGATGTTGTAGGTTTTCATAGAACTGAGGAACTTTGGCCCCTTTGGCATCAGTGGTTGCTCATAGACTTGTATTACTGTTCTGTTGAATGGTTTGTCTTGGATTTGAATAGATATCAGTCTGTCATTTTAAAGATTGTACCCCACTATTGCTTTTCTCACCCTTTTATTGACCATGAGAGCTATTCCATTTTTTCCAAGGGATTCTTCCCCACAATAGTATATGTAATGATCATCTGAATTAAACTCACCTATTCCCATCCATTTAAATTCATTGACACCCAAGATGTCTGTGTTTAATCTTTCCATCTTCTGTTCGAACACATCTGACTCTCCTTGGTTTATAGATCTTTCTATACATCCCAGGCTCCCATACAATATTGATCTTTATAGCACTGGGTTTTCCTTTTGTTTCCAGATGCATCCACAGTTGAGCTTTTTGGTTTTTTCTGGCTATGTTCCAGCTTACTTCATTCATACTGAAGCTACTTATAGTTGTCCTTTACTCTTCCTTAGTATATTGAAGCTTCCAGCCTGAGGGGTTCATCTTCCTGACATATCTTTTATCATTTTAATATTATCCATGGGATTTTCTTAGCAAAGACACTGGACCGGCTTGCCATTCCCTTCTCCAGTGGATCACCTTTTGTCAGTACTCTCCACAGTGTCCTGTCCATCTTGGGTAACCCTGCACAGCAAAGCTCATAGTTTCATTGAGCTACACAAGCCACTTGCCATGACAAGGCAGTAATGGGGCTGGGGGGAATTGGAGTGGAAATGACAACAAAGTCCTGATTGAACAATAAATAAAGAAGTTAGCTCTAGTTGATAAAGAACTTCACTCTGGGAGATGACCAAAGGTGAAGACTCAGGCCTCTAGGTAAGGCCATTTAAGCTCTTACATGACCTCTTACTCTTACATGAAGCTTGGGTCCCAGAATAAGGTCGCACCTCTACCTCAGGATCCTAGGGGGACCACAACTCCCAATCTGAGGAACTGCAGTAATTTGCTAGTACCATTGGCTCAGGCCTACACTACTGTGCTTCTCCCCTCAAGATGGATTATCAGTTGAGAATACTTTAGCCAACCTTCAGTAACTTTTAGGAAGAGATATTTACTAAGGTGGTAGAGTAAGAACAGTTGATGTAAAACATTCCCCCAAAAGTCTATGACACTCGATCCCACAAATACATAAGGCTAAGTGGTCTCCAGTTTAGACAACATGAGTGACAGAGGGTAAATCACAGCTTTTGATTCTTGGAAGTCCTTTTCTGTCATTAATGGGTTATTCAAGAAGCTCCCCTTAATGCTTTTATGTAGGATCCAAACGACATAACCATCTCCTTCAGCCAAGGGGAATAGCCTTCCAGTCTGGTATCATTTTACTTCATCCAATGGCTTTCAAAGACTTTTTACATTTAATCTAAAGGCTTTGATTGATTGATTGAGCATCTCATCATTTACTTTAAGTGGGAGTGGATATACTGGTAAGTATATAACAATTTCAAGGGTTGGGGGGAGGATGTACCCACAACACACTTTAAGATTTAATCTGCATTAACATTTTCTTTATCAGTTTCTTAAGTCTATACAATTAACAAAACAATTAATCAAGTTCTGATTTTATAGTTAACCAATTTCTGTGGTATGAATGCTCACACTGAAAATTTAGCCATCAGCAGCTCTCCAGCTTGGAGCTGACTTCAGCATATCCCTGAGGTGAGGTGACTTGCTTGAGCAAACCCCTATAGACTGGTGCTCCTACACACTACTCATCGGCCCCTCAGACCCTCTGGATACCCTTGTTCCACGTGGCCATCTACACCTTAGATCACCAAGAAATTCTTAAAAGTGGAGAGAGGTTTAGATAGGAATTGGGATCATTAAGTATCTTTCTGTTACTGCTTGAGAGTAATATCCTTTGTATCTCGGTAGAGTAATCACAGCCTGCATAGCCTGGTTGTCAAGAGCTTAATCGTACATTATCTGATCCTTTTCTGAAACACCAGATGACAGATGATGAGAGTCTGAAGTAAGGCATATGCTACATGAAGGGAGAGAAATGAGTATGGCATCAGAGATCTAGAATCAGAAATTGAGCTCTGCCAGGAACCTCAGAGACCCCTCTTTAGTTCAGCCCCTTCATTTTCAGATATGGAAACTAAGAGCCACAGAGGTTACATGACTTGTTCAAAGTCACATAAGTAGTAAGCATCAGACACAGAATTTGAACCCTAGTTCTCTGACTTTGGATGCAACAATTTTTCCATTACCCCATAGTGCCTCCCATGGGAGATAAAAATGAAAGAATGTGAGGATGTAAAAGATAAGACTGGGGCACTGAGTGGA
This sequence comes from Pseudochirops cupreus, assembly GCA_028627135.1. Lineage (NCBI taxonomy): Eukaryota > Metazoa > Chordata > Mammalia > Diprotodontia > Pseudocheiridae > Pseudochirops > Pseudochirops cupreus. Next base: position 297,481,016 of record CM053582.1, on the reverse strand, counting down.
TATGGGAGTTCAAGAAAAAGAAGAGTCAAAAACGACTCCAAATTTGTGAACCTGGATGACAGGCTGGTTAACCCCTTTTCCTAGTGATGTTTATGGAAGAAAGCATAACACTGGGAAGCAGCAGAGTGACTCTATGTCAAATATGGCAGATGGCTTTGAGGAATGTGTGAATTTCCAGTCCCTAGTGGGTAATTTGCAGAAAACCAGGCTATGAAACCAGTAACAAATAAAAGTTAACATATTTGACCTAAAAATCCTTGTTCAGATATTTATTTAATGTCCTACCGCCTACACTGAGAAAATAACTCTCAGATTTCCTCCTACTGACTGTATTGTGCGAAATTGTTAGTTAGCTAAATATAACCACCCAATCATTTTCTGAGGAAATTGACATGAGTTTTAATTTACACGTTTTTGGAAGCATAGAAATCTATTGTTGAGGCTTTCTAGTCAAGATGGCAGAATGAGAGACTTGAACAGAAACAAGCTTCTCATATACGGACCCCCCTCAAAAAAACACCCACACAGCAGCGAGAGAAGTACCAACAAGAAGGAAAAACAGGTTTTTTTAAAAGGAAGTTTTAAGTCAATCAAAATCCAAAATAAGCAAGACAATGAGTAGCGATACAATTGTTGTTTGTTTGTTTTTCTTTTTTAATACCATGGAGCACCTAAAATAGAGTACTAAAAACAATGCATGGGAAAAAGGAAAAGTGTAAGACATGCCGCCATCCTCAAATGAATAAACAACACATTCAAAGAAATTAATCAAGAATCATCCCTGGTCAGAAAATCAGAAGAACAAATAAAAAAGGAGGTCTCGTACTAGTATTTTTTTAAAAGTCAAGAGAAAATGAAGCTAGAATTAAAAGAGGCTAAAAAGATCTAAAGAAAAAAAATTTTTTAAATAAGCAGTAGTTGAGACTCTAATAGAAAAATCATCAAAATTAATAGAAGCATTGATCAATAGACTCACTACAGTGGCTAATAGTTTTAGAGCTGGAAGGGATTTTAGACGTGATTTGGTCCCAGTTCTCTTATTTTACAGTTAAGGAAACTGGGGCCAGAAGAAGTTAAAGTACAAGAGGCAGAAATTGCAATAATATCACAATTTGAACCTAGGTCTTCAAATTTCATCCTTATTAACCCTTTTGTACTGCACTACACTGACACTCAAGGAAAAGTAATTTGCAAGCAATGCAGACTGAGAGGCAGAAAAAGTTCAGAAAATAACACAGTGATATTTTTTAAACTTAGAAAACACATAGATTCAAATGACAGACCTGGAGGATAAGTCCAGGCGCAAAAACCTTATTATTAACCACCCCTAAAAAATTGATAAAATTGTCAAGAATGAACAATGAACAATTGATTTTATGCAAAGAGAAAAAAAATCCACAGGCCTTGAAAAGGGAAAAAAAAAACATTTCTGACTCTTCTAGACACACTATAAACTCCAATGATATAATGACAAATTAAAAGGACGAGAAGTTCAAAAACGAAATACCAAGAGATATTAATCAGGATCAAGTAGACAAAGGAAGACAAGGGATGATTGGAGAAATATGACATATGTAAAATTAAGAAGCATAGGCTGTGAGCCAGAGCTATCTATCCAGAAAAATTTAGGCAAGAGACAGATACTGAAAAAAATCTGGATTTTGAAAAGTTCTTAGAGAGACATATGCATTTTAAGTCTTTGAACAGCAACCAGAATTCCAAGGCAAACAGATGAGAACTTTAAAAATAATTTGTTTTCCTGAAATTGCTCATAAAAACAGTTAATTTGTTTGATAAACCAATTGCTAATTAAATGTGAGAATCTTCAGAGTATTCTAATAATTAAACTAGCATTATTGGAGAAGGATGTTTCAAATAGACAAAAAGGGAAAATAAGAAGGTTGAGGGAGTATGGTCAGTATAATCCTAAAGCAAAATGTCCTCACCTTGAAAAAGAAAAAAGTCCAGTGTTGTAAAAATACATAATTATTAATACAAGACAAAGGGATTTTATTTGTAATCGTTTCATTAGTTTGGGTTAATAACAATAATGAGAATAATCAATCAATCGAGCAGTTAATACAGTGCCTGGTACTATAGTAGGCACTTCACAAATGTATATTGATCAATTGATTGAATCCAGCAAGGATTGATGAAGCATCTAAAATGTTGCAGGCATTTTATCAAGCATTAAATCTACAAAGACAGAACTGTCCATCTCTGCCCGTAAAGAGTTTACGTTCTCTCTGGGAGACAACGTGTATGTATTTAAGTACATACAAAATAAATACAGCCTAATTTATGAAGGAAGGTACTTGACACTAAAGGGAGATGAGGAAAGAGTTCATGTAAAAGGTGGTTCTTGAGGTGAGCTTTGAGGGAAACATTCAGTTGTTTTAGTTGTATACAACTCTTCCTGACATTATTTGGGGTTTTCTTGGCAGGGAAACTGGGGTAGTTAGTCATTTCCTTCTCCAGTTCATTTTACAGATGAGGAAACTGAGGCAAACAAGGTAAAGTGACTTGCCCAGGGTCACACATCTAGTAAGTGTCTGAGACCAGATTTGAACTCTGGAAGATGAATCTTCCTGACTCCATGTCCTACACTCTATCCACTGCACCGCCCAGCTTCTCTTGAGGGGAAACTAGAGATTCTAAAAGACAGAATTGAAGGGGAAGTGTGGTCCAGGTAAGGAAGACAGTCAGTGTAAAGGGCCAGAGATCAGAGAAAGTGTCCTGTGTAAGAAACAGAAAGTAGACCAGTTGGTTGACTTGTAGACTGCAAAAAGTGAAGGAATGTAAAATAAAATTCAAAAAGTAGCTGGGAGTCAGGTTAGGAAACTTTCCTTGTCAAAGAGAGGAATTTGGACTCGATTCTAGAAGCAATAGGGAGCTAATGGAGTTTATTGTATGGTCAGACTTATGAACAAGAAAGGTTTATCTCTTTGGGAATGCAACCTGACTCACCATTTTGTGTTTCTCTTCTAGTATATTAGTATACTCTTCTAGCATATAGGGCAGCTAGGTGGTACAGTGTATAGACTACCAGTCCTGCAATCAAGAAGATTCATTTCCCTGAGTTCAAATCTGGCCTCAGACACTTGACTAGCCATGTGACCCTGGGCAAGTCACTTAGCACTATTTGCCTCAGTTTCCTCATCTGTAAGAAGAAAGCCTATATGATATATACTAAAAGATAAAGTAACAAAGACAGTAAAGTATTGATGAATTTGTGAAATATAAGGGACAGGAAACAGAGTCAACAGGTGTCTAAGGCTTTAAACAAAGTGTTATGCTTTGTTGCTCCTTTATGAGGAGTGAAGAAATTCTTCCATCAAACTTGATGGAATTATTAGGCTGTTAGACATTGGATGGCCAAAGAATCAGACACACTTTAGTGTCCTTTAGAAAGCTAGACACACTCTCTAGATAGCAGATAGCTTTGAAGAATAGAAGCTCTTTAGAAGTAAAGAAGGAAGCCAGCTATAGAAGAAGAACCTCATTTGTGGAAAGGCACTTCTTAGAAGGGATTTCTCTCCTCTCCATCCCCTATTGGTCATGGTACCTTGCATTAGAGCCATTCAACCAGTAGAAAACTGTGCCCAGCACAAAGCAGGTTCAGGGAACCAAGTGGAATGAAATGTCCAGCTGAGCTAGAACCCAGGGGAGAGCAGAATGAGAACACTAAAAGAGACAGGACAATTGGTGTCCATACTATCACAGTCACATGTCACATTAGCTACACTTTGTTTAGTGATACTTGGACCAAAAGAAAAGTCAGGAGCTGATATAAAACAGGTTCATCTGGCAGTCCAAGATGGCAGTGGATATAAATGTAAGTAATGTAAGCCCTGTGCTTAGTAAATTAGAGAGCATTCCCGACTCAGGCTGTTTATTTGGTTTTTGTTTTGTTTTGGGTTTTTTTTTCTTTTTTGAAGAGGGGAAGGCAGGCAATTGGGATTAAGTGACTTGCCCAAGGTCACACAGACAGTAAGTATTAAGTGTCTGAGGCTGAGTTTGAACTTCTGTACTCCTGACTCCAGGGCTTGTGCTTTATTCAGTGTATCACCTAGCTGCCCCAGGCTGTTTATTTGTAAGAGTAAAAGCATCATCCAGCCTTTGGAACTAATGTGTATAGATGGTTTAATCTGTGGAAGAGAAAAACATAGACAACATCGTAGGGGTGATGAACCATTTTACCTATAGATACACACAGACCTACCCAGCTAAGATTTAGGAGGGTTCTACAGTGACCAAAGTGTTATGGTAGAAGTTTTCTCTTTGTGTAGATCTTCCCAAAATCTTTTAAGATCAGAATTTAGGAATAAGCTTCCCAAACTGGTGCCAGTCTTGGCAGAAATCAAGAACTATACCCTATCATTCTCAAAGAGACCTGCAGACAAACCATTTTAATCACAGAAGGATAAATATGCCAAATTCTGAGCAGAAGACTTATTGGAGTAGGCATATGGTTTTTATAGTACATGTATGTAATGATATGAGGAAGGATATCACAGGATTGACACCATACTTATATTTTAACAGGAGTCACTCTGCCAATTCATCTGTGCTTTGGAGTTTAGGAACTTGTAGAGAATGTAGAGTCTTGGGGTGGCTAGGTAGGGCAGTGAATAGAGTACCAGTTCTGGAGTCAGGAAGACCTGAGTTCAAAGTCAGCCTTAGACACTTAACACTTACTAGCTGTGTGACCTTGGGCAAGTCACTTAACCCCAATTGCCCTGTCTTCTCCCCTCCCAAAAGGCAAAAAAACAGACAGAGAGAATGTAGAGTCTCACAAGCAGTATATCATTTGAGAGATAAACTAAAGGAGGTATTTTACCTAATTATGGTCTCACCTTAAAATACCTCTGGGAGGAACAAGCAATGATATTATATTTGAATTCATTGTCAAGGACTCTAAGAAATAATTATGTTACAAAAGCTATGCTTAAGGAAAACACAAAATAATGGACCATTGGAAAGCAACAGCATACCATAAAGTTGGAAGATTAGGTGATCTACAAGTAATCCAAATAGCCGTAGAGAATTGTCTAGGCTCTACACAGATGTCACATTACAGCCTCCTGCTGCCCATCAAAATTTTGGTTGGATTTCCTGCTGACCAGGAGAATAGGGACAAAAGAGAGTTGAATAAATAGACTCAAGAACAAACCCATCTGCCGAGGGGTAGTTAGCACCAGATATTTGGACAATCAGGATCAAGATTCAAATAAAGAAGAAACTGCATGTTGGTTGAGAAAATCTGCCAGGACTGCCCCTGCCTGAGATGTACCCTGACTTGAGTGTAAGGGAGGACCGAATCGGGAGGTAGCTCATTTTCTGTTTAATATAATAGTTATGGAGAACCCAAGAGAGGAAAAGCCATCTATCAAGACTTTAGAGAGACTGCATTCAACCTGGACAATCCATAGACTACAGGCCAGTAGTTTTGAAGATATTGAAAGTGCAACCAGTGAGACATTCCAGAAATATGAAGACCTTTTGGCCAGTGATGAAGTTGATGCTCCCCAAACAATGGAGTGAGGAGTTAAATTTCACCAGACAGTGACCACTAGTGGATTGTATACAATTTGCACCTTGTATGAAATCCCAGCATGTAATGTGGTATACTGCATATGGCTTTTGTGTTTGGTCTAGAGAAAGCAACTCTGACACATGATTCTATCTAGGAGTTATATATTTGCATATGACCCAAGTATTTAAAACTCTGGCGTGTGGTTTTTATGTCTTATGTAAAAACACACAGATATGATCAGAGATCTCTGGCAACTATGACTACACGACATGCAGATTAATGAATTTCTATGATGTGTACCTACACCTATATGCATGTACGTGGTGTGATTTTTCACCGACTTGGAATTTTTTACTGCTCATTCCATCTGACTGCATTTCTCATGATGCTTCATTGGACCTGTCAGAACTGAAATCCTGTGACATGTATACCTGGCCACAAGGTATGTTGTTTGTGGGCAAGGAGAAGAAGGAAGAAGAGAGCAAGCAGTACAGAGGCTATAATGGCCCAATCCTGGAACTCATTCCCAGCACGTTTCTGAGACGCACGAAGCAAGACTAGTTTCTGAGCCACCACAAAAGGGATTAAACTAAAGTAGCCTGACATCATGGGACTTTTCATGGAGGCAGAATGGTACCATAGAAAGAACCCTGCCTCTGTCATCAGAGAACCTGAGCTCAAATCCCAACTCTGATGCTTCCTGCCTGTTTGACTCTGGCCAAGTCAATTAATCTCTCCTGCATGTTATTTTCCTCATTTGTAGAATGAGGGAGTTAGAATTGATGGTCACTGAGGTCCCTTTTGGCTCTGGATATATGATCTTATGACTTAATCTTCTGAGTAGAAATACCTCCACCTACCAAGTTCCAATTCTAAGGGGTGAAGAGGAAAGAAACTTGGGAACTTAACCCCAAATGGAGTGAGGCTGTGACACTTGATGCCAGAGCAAATAGCATTTTGGGGCATCTCTCTTATTGTTGTTGCTCAGTGACGTCTGACTCTTGGACCACACTGTCCATGGAGTTTTCTTGGCAAGGACACTGGAGTGGTTTGCCATTTCCTTCTCCAATGAATTACAGCAAACAGAGGTTAAATAATAAGTTCAGGGTCTCACAGATAGTAAGTGGCTGAGGCCACATTTGAACTCAGCACTTTGTCACTCCAGGCATGGTACTCTATCCACTGAGCCATCTAGCTGCCCAAGTTAGCTCTACGGTTAGCTACCAAAAAACAAGCTGAGAGAAGATATAGAGAAATGAAATCTTCCCCTCTCCAGGTAGTCATGAAATAGAAAGCTTACTTGCCATGGATATGTGTTTTTCCAGAGATCATTTTCCCAGTTCCTTCTATATCTACCAATTCTCTGAAAGGTTGGAAGAGATCAGAGTACAATCTATTGGGAATGTGAGTGAGAGTGTTTTCTCTATTCCTTTACTAATCACTTTAATCCTGATTAATTACTCACCTTTTAAAGGATAAATTCCTTGTCCTGGTCTTCCAGTAAAGTATCATGAATGAGTTTAGGTGATCTTAAAGTTCTCAACATGTCTGGGAGGGGGCTCAAGCCAATAGAGTTACTTTTATCATCCAAATTATCCCAGTATCAAACCCAGGTAATTCATGGGAATTGCAGAATGAGTGGAAAGCAGATTTAAAAATCATCAACTAGGGGCAGTTAGATGGCACAGTGAACAGAACACCAGCCCTGGAGTCAGGAGGACCTGAGTTCAAATCTGGCCTCAGACACTTAACAATTACTAGCCATGTGACCTTGGGCAAGTCACTTAACCCCAATTGCCCTGCTTGCCCCCCTCCAAAAAAGCAAAAAAAAACCAACAAAACATCAACTAATACCTTAAGAGCAGTTAATTGACAAACCTGAGATAAAGAACGTGAAATAGAACAGGCAGTGTCAAAGATAAATTTCACCTCTTTCACAGTTTTTCCCAGGGCAAGCTCTGCTAGTAATGATAGCTATAACAGAAATATTTAAGCAGTGTATTTACTCCTTGGAATTTGAATTCATGTATTGCATTTTTTAAAGTGTCACTTTTTTAGAAATGTAACTTCCCAAAGCCAGAGCCAATTGCCCAAGAAATAGTCTCATTTTAATGCCTTGAGTTAGAGGTGAAGCTCCATCCAATGAGCTATTGGGAAAATTTGTCTGACTTTCTCTGAGGAAGCAGTTGGATTCTTATCCAAGGTTTGCACGACTTTTTGTAATTTAATCTGTCCATTTGGAAAACTACTACAACTGTGTCACTGGACCAACCATGCTATTGTTGTTGTTCCATCAC
>CM053582.1:297450217-297472683 GCA_028627135.1 Pseudochirops cupreus | reverse complement strand
CCCTGCTCTTCCACTCCACTGAAACTGCTTTCCCTTGCCTCTTTTGTGTGAGATAATTTACCTTATTCTATTTCTCCCTTTCTCCTTCTCCCAATATATTCCTCTATCACCCTTTAATTTTATTTTTTATATATCTCTTCATATTCAACTTATCCTGTGCCCTCTGTCCATATATATATATATACACACATATACACGCACATATATACATATATATGCCCATACATATACACAAACACACATATACATATATATACATATATACACATATCCATCCACATATACATATACATATGCACATACATGTGTGTGTATACACATATTCCCTTCAACTATCCTAATGCTGAGAAAAGTCTCATGAATGACAAATATTGTCTTTCTATGTAGGAATGTAAACAGTTTAACTTTAATAAGTTCCTTATAATTTCTCTTTCCTGTTTACCTTTTCCATGCTTCTCTTGATTCTTGTATTTGAAAGTCAAATTTTCTGTTCAGCTCTAGTCTTTTCATCAAAAATGCTTGAGAGTCCTCTATTTCATTGAATGTCCATATTTTCCCCTGACGTACTATACTCAGTTTTGCTGGGTAAGTGATTCTTGGTTTTAATCCCAGCTCCTTGAACCTTCAGAATATCATATTCCAAACCTTCCAATCCCTTCCAAACACAAGAAGCTGATCTTGTGTTATCCTGATTGTGTTTCCATAATACTAGAATTCTTCTTGTCTGCTTGTAGTATTTTCTCCTTGACCTTGGAACTCGGGAATTTGGCTATAATATTCCTAGGAGTTTTCTTTTTGGGATCTTTTTCAAGAGGTGATTGACGTATTCTTTCAATTTCTATTTTACCCTCTGGTTGCAGGATATCAGGGCAGTTTTCCTTGATAATTTCTTGAAAGATGATGTCTAATCTTTTTTTTTATGATGACTTTCAGGTAGTCCAATGATTTTTAAATTATCTCTCTTAGATCTGTTTTCCAGGTCAGCTGTTTTTCTAATGAGATATTTCACATTGTCTTCTATTTTTCATTCTTTTGGATCTGTTTTAAAATATCTTGATTTCTCACAAAGTCAATAGCTTCCATGTGCTCCATTCTAATTTTGAAGCAATTATTTTCTTCAGTGAGCTTTTAGACCTCCTTTTCCATCTGGCCAATTCTGCTTTTGAAGGCATTCTTCTCATTGGCTTTTTGGGCCTCTTTTGAGGTCCATTTGAGTTAGTCTATTTTTAAGGTATTATTTTCTTCTGTATTTTTTATGGATCTCCTTTAGCAAGCTGTTGACTTGTTTTTTCATGATTTTCTTGCATCACTCTCTTTTCTCTTCCCAATTTTTCCTCCATTTCTCTTACCTGATTTTCAAAATCTTTTTTGAGCTCCTCTATGTCCTGCAGCCAATTCATATTTTTCTTGGAGGCTTTTGATGCAGGAATTTTGATTTTGTTGTCTTCTTCTGGTTCTGTTTTGATCTTCTTTGTCACCAAAGAAAAATTCTACAGTCTGATTTTTTCCTCTGTTTGCTCATTTTCCCAGCTAATTACTTGACTTCTGAGCTCTTTGCCAAAGTAGGACTCTGCTTCTATAGTGGAGAATGCTCTGTCCTAAATTTCTGTGATTTTGAGCAACTATTGTCAGAGTTACTTCTAGGTACCTGTGAATTTTCAGTTCTTCTAAGGTGATATGATCAAAGGAGAAGTGTTTACTCCTTCCATTGTCTGTTCTTTGGTTGATGAGTGAATACAGGCCCTCTTTTCTACCTCAGAACTGTGAGGCGGATTCCATCTTTCCACAGCCACCACAAGCTCTGCCACACCAGTGCTCCTCCTCACCCCAGGACCACAGACTGTGACCCAGATTCAAGCAGGGCAAAGCAAGAGCAATCACCCTCTGATCAGTCATTTGATTCCTCCACCATCTGTGGGCCTGGAACTTGAGAAGCAACCATTGCTGCCACTACTGCTGCTGTTGCTGCTACCACCGCTGACACCTCCACCACCTCAGGGCTGGGACTGCACTGTGTTCTTCTCTCACCCAGGTCCAAGTTTCCCCATTGATCTTTCACTTTGTCTTTGGCATTTGTAGGTTGAGAAGTCTGGAAACCACCACAGCTGCCAGTGATTCAATCCACTGGGGCTTGCTCCAGCCTGGTCTACGCCCACCTGGCCCTTGTGGAACTGCATTCCACTCTCAGCCCTGTGTGATAGACCCTTGCTGTCAGCCTGCCTGGTTGTCTTCAGCTAAAGATGCATTTCACTCTGTCATGTTGTGGATTCCATAGCTCTAAAATCTGCTTAGAGTCATTTTTTTTTACAGGCATTTGGAGAGGTTTGGGGGGAAGAGCTCAAGCAAGTTCCTGCTTTTAATCTGCCATCTTGGCTCTGCCCCCTCACTAAAATATTTTTAATAATGATAATATTGATTGACTAGGTTTCATTATTTTAGTAATATCCCTGGGTATGTCTTAGGAGATAGGGTGAACTTATACATAATAATTGTTTCTTAGTAACTAATTATTCAGCTAATTCTGCCAATGTAGCTAGCCAAGCAGGTGAATTTCTTTTTTTTAAAAATACTTTTTTATTCAAAGATATACAATGCAACAATCAAATAATAGGATGGAACAGTCAGTGAAGCTGACAGCTTTTCGGCAGAAGTCATATTTCCAAGTATAGATATTCTTCATTCCCAATGAAAAAACAGTAAGCAACAAAATCTCTCTAATTTTAGCTCAGCAGAAAGCTTTCAATATAAAACCATTCTTCTTTACATAGTCCTACTTATGAAATCATACTTTAACTTCTTTTTTATGTTTGGAATTTTTTAGTTTTGTTTTGGCACAAAAATGAGGAACCACAAAAAAGTATATTTGTCTGGATTGTAGAATGCAGAAGAAGGAATTATGTATAATAAGGTGGAAGGGTAAGCTGGAGTCAGAGCTTTAAATGTCAGTTTATATTTTTTGTATCTGTTTATATTTTTTAAATGTCAGTTTGAAATTTTATTATATTATACATCAGTTTTTAAGTGCCAGTTTATATTTTATCCTGGAGTCAATAAGCAATCTCTAGAGTTTATTGAGTGGAAGATGGAGGGAGGGCAGAGGGATATGGTCAGATCTTTGCTTTAGGAAAATCACTCCAGCATTTGTGTGAAGGATGAACCTGAGTAGGGAAAGACTTGAGGCAGGAAGACCAATTAATAGGACACTGCAGTATCTTGGAAGGCAGTGATGAGGGTCTGTGCTAAGGTTATGACTATGTGAATGATGAAAGGAGACAGGTCTGAGAGATAGAAATGCCACCATTTGGCAACTGCTTGGATCTGCTGGGTGAGTAAAATCAAAGTTAAGAGAAAAAAAACCAGTGTTGCAAACTTGGGTCAGTGGAAGGATGCTGCTACCCTTAACAGAAATTCAGGTGTTTGGAAGAGAGGTGGCTATAGAGAAAAAGCAACTGCAGTGAGATCTGCAATAGAGACTACAACTCACCCAGACCCCTTCTTGTGCATCTTATTCTGTCCCACCTAAAAAAAAGTTAGGGAGGGCTTTTACTAGGCATTACTCCAAAGCACAGAGTGCATCTCAGGACTCCCTGTCCCAGCCTGAGATGATCTAACTGGCAAATGGTCGGTATGCTGGGAGTGAGGGGAGAGCAAAGCTGGCACTGTGGGTGCCCAGAAATGTGCCCTGAGCAAGCAGCCCCTGGTGCAGGGGTGGGGGATTTTGGGAACTTACACAGCAGTGGAAGGGGCTAAAGTGAGAGAGCAACTGGATCGTTGTGGGAGAGTGAGATATAACTCATCTGCCCCCATGCCCTCTGCCCCTTCTCACTGGTTGATTACTAACTCCTTAGGGTTATGCCACAGCATCCTGGGAGCTGGGGCCCTTACTTTGAAGGTCACCCCATATCAGGATCTACAGAAATATGTGATCTACCACTAGGAAGGTGCAAAGATGGGTCTCGTTCCACATTCCTGTCAATAACCAGTCCTGGGGCTTGTCTCTAACACAATGAAACCTACCCTTCACCCACTGTTCCCTATCATCTTCTCTCTCTGTCTTCTCTTGCTACCATACACTGCCCCCTTTCTGTGCCAGGTACCGATAGCAGAATTTGCAGAGGTACTGTTGTAAAAATCACACTCTCACCCCGTGTGCCCCTCCCATTCATCTCAGTATATCCTACTGCCCAAGTCAGCTCCTCACTGCCCCATGGCCTCCATCTTTTTTAGTTTTAATTTCTCAAATAAAGCGTTTTCATAACATAGTAGAATTTTTAAAAAGATGATTGAGCATGAAACTGCAAATCTATTATGTACAACTTACTATTCCTTTTAAATATATAATAAAGATATCATGCAAATTTCCTTTTATTCTTTCTCTTCTTCCCCACTGCGGAAAGCTACCATTAGACACAAATGTGTGTGTGTGTGTGTGTGTGTGTGTGTATGGCAAATCTTTCTGCTCGTAATTCTTTTTATTAGTTCATTCTCTTGATGTAGATAGCATCTTCCTTCATAAGTCCTTTGGAGTTTTGTTTTTTGCTTTTTGGAGGGGGGAAGGTAGGGCAATGGGGGTTAAGTGACTTGCCCAAGGTCACGTGGCTATTTTTTTGTGTTGTGCCTGAGGCCGATTTTGAACTCAGGTCCTCCTGACTCCAGGGCCGGTGCTCTATTCACTGTGCCACCTAGCAGCTCCAGTCCTTTGTAGTTAATTTGAGCATTTATAATAGTCAAAAATGACTTATTTGCTCAAAGTTGTTCTTAAAACAATATTACTGTTGTTTACAATGTTTTCTTGACTCTGCTCACTTTGATCATCATTTCCTGCAAGTCTGTCCATGTTTTTCTAAAATCAACGAGCTCATCTTTTCTGATAGCACCGTAGTATTCCATTACTCTCATACACACCCTTTGTTCAGTCATTCCCCAATTGAAAGGTATCCCCACAATTTCCAGTTCTTTGCCGCCACAAAGAGAGCTGCTACAAATAGTTTAGAACCTATTGGTTCTTTTCCTTTTTCTGTAATCATCTTGGGAAATAAACTTAGTGGTGAGATTGGTGGGTCGAAGGATATAGGCAGATTACTAACTCTTTGGGCATAATTCTAGATTGTTCTCCAAAATGGTTGGATTAGTTCACAAATTCACCAACAGTGAATTAAATTCCCAGTTATTCTACATCCCCTTTAACATTTGTCACTTTCCCCTTCAATCACTTTAGCCAGTCTGATAGGTGTAAAATGATGTCTCAAGGATGTTTTAATTTGCATTTCTGTAATCAATAATGATTTAGAACATTTTTTCATATGACTATAAATTGTTTTGATTTCTCCATCTGAAAACTGCCTGCATATATCCTTTGACCATTTAGCAGTTGAGGCCTCCTAATTGTTCCCCCTACTTCAAATCTCTCCCCACTTCATTCTAACCTCCACTCACTTGCCAAAGTCATTTTTTTCTTAAAGAGCAGATCCATCCGAAACAAACTTTAGTGACTCCCTATTTGATCCCTAAGATCAAATATAAACTCTGTTTGGCATTTAAAGCCCTTCCTAACCTGGTTTCAACCTAACCTTCCAGTCTTATTTGATATTACTCCCTTTCTTGCATTCTATCACCCTTCCAAAAGGGCCTTCTTCCTGTTCCTCATACTCATTCAAAAGTACAACTAAAATATCCAAAAGTGAATAGGAAATTAAGGTATCATACTATCCACCAAGCAGAACCACATAAAGGAAGAGGAATAATTTTATATTGAAAACTTTTGGCTCAACTGAAACCAAAACCGATTCATTTTTGACTCTTGCTCAAATGCTGTTCTGCTGAATGTCATGACTTGATTGTTGTATTGTGCGTAATTCATTAGAAAAGTATCTCTTGAAAAAAAAAAGGAAAAGAAACTCACTGTTTGGCTGACTATATTGATCAGTAAATAATAGTTACTGACAAACAATTTGCAAGTAAAAGTCTTCTCTATCCATCAGGGACAGGAGTTTTAAAATAAAAAATAATGCATATTCAAACCCATTCTGCCTAAAATACCTGCATCATATTATTAAACATAACAATGTGATCATAATAGTAGTATGTTAGTGAGAGTAAAGTTTTTAAGCCACTAGTAAAGAAATAAAAATATTTTAAAATTTGTATCATCTTTATCACATCCTTTGTAAAATTTCTTTTTTTTTGGTATATGAATAACTGAATGAAAGAACCTTTATTAAACATTTACTATGGGCATGGCACTGTGCAAAGTACCAGTGATACAAGTAGAAAAGAAAGCCAATCCCTCTTCTCATGTAGCTCATTTCAAATGGGAGAGACAGCATACATGGAAGGTTTTAGCTGCAAGTCAGAAGGAAAAGTCCGATAGTCCTTAGGGTGCAATGGCAAAGCAGGTGTTAATGTCTTGTCTTTTGTTTTTTAAAAATGTATTTAATAGAGACAACTAGGTGGCCCAGTAGATAGAGCACCAGCTCTGGAGTCAGGAGGACCTGAGTTCAAATATGACCTCAGACACTTAACACATATGCACACAAAAAAACTAGCCATGTGACCTTGAGCAAGTCATTTAACCCCAATTGCCCTACCTTCCCCCTCCAAAAAAAAAAGCAAAAAAAAAAAATCTTTAAAAAATTTATTTAATAGTATTTTATTTTTCCCAATTACATGTAAAGACAATTTTTAACATTCATTAAAAAAATTTTTTGAGTTCCAAATTTTTTTCCTCTCTACCTGTCTTCTCTTCTCCCTAAGACAGTAAGCAATTTGATAGAGGTTATGCATTTGCAGTCATATAAAACATATTTCCATATTAGTCATGTTGTAAAAGAAGAAACAGACCAAAAGGAAAACATCATGAAAAAATAAAGCAAAAATAGTATGCTTTGACCCACATTCAGACTCCATCAATTCTTATTCTGGATGTGGATAGCATTTTCCATCATGAATCCTTTGGAATTGGCATGGATCATTGTATCGCTGAGAATAGCTAAGTCATTCACAGCTGATCAACATACAATGTTGTGGTTACTGTGCATAATGTTCTTCTGGCTCTGCTAACTTCATGAACTTCATAGTTCATGTAAGTCTTCCCAGGTTTTTCTGAAATCTGCCCACTTGCCATTTCTTATAACACAATAGTATTCCATTGCATTCAGATACCACAACTTGTTCAGCTATTCCCCAATTGATGGGTATCCCTTCAGTTTCCAATTCTTAGCCACCACAAAAAGAGCTGCTATAAATGTTTTTGTACATGTACGTCCTTTTCCCTTTTTTATGATCTTTTTGGGATACAGACCTAGTAGTGGTGCTGCCAGATCAAAGGGTATGTACAGTTTGATTGTCCTTTGGACATAGATCCAAATTGCTCTCCAGAATGATTGGGTCAGTTCACAACTCCACCAACAATGCATTAGCATCCCAATTTTCCTACACCCTCTGCAACATTTATAATTTTCTTTTTCTGTCATATTAGCCAGTTTGATAGGTGTGAGGTGGTTAATGTTTTTTCTTTAGTGATAAAATACATGCATTAACAAAATAGAAAATGCTAGGACAGATGAACTGAATATGTATTTTTAAAAATTAACACCAACAATTAAGTCTAAAATAAGCACAAAACAGGAGATATTAAAAATTAGAGCAGACATGCACAAATAGAACCCCCCCAAAACCTATAGAAATGATAAATAAAACTAGAACTTGGTTCTTTGAAAAGACCAATAAAATGATAAACCTTTAGCTTATCTGATTAAAAACGCAAGAACAGAAAAACAAATGAATAAAATAGCAAACGAACAAGGTGAAACAACAACAAAACCAGAAGAAATAAAATAGAACGATCAGAACCTATTATGCTCAGTTATGCTAACAAAACTAAGAACTCAAAAGAAATAGAGGACTATGTTAACAATATAAAATACCCCAACTGTTAGAAGACCAGATAGAGATCTTAAATTTCATATCAGAAACAGATCCAATTGCAAGGGAGCTACCCAAGGGGCGGGGGTAAGGGAAGACTTTTGGTCCTCATGGATTCACAGATGAAGTCTATCAAACTTTTAAAGAACAATTAGCACCCATATTTCACAACTTATTCTCAAAAACTGAGAAAGCGGCGTATCAGAATACGATTATGAGACAAATACGGGTGCAGTATCTAAACAGAGAAGGATAAAACACCAAAGGAAAACTATAGGCCAATATTATTTTTAATATCATTTGAATCATTGATTCAAAAAATTTCAAAATTCAAAATATATATTGCAGCACTTTTTGTGATAGCAAAGAATTGGAAACAAATAGATGCCTGTACATTGGGGAATGACTAAACAAACTGTGATACTTGAACATAATAGAATATTACTGTGCTGTGAGAAATGATCAATGTGATGATTACAGAGAAGCATGGTAAAATCTACGTGAACTCATGAGCAGAACCAAGAAAACAATACATGCTCTAGCGATGTAAACCGAAATAACAACCACGCACATAATCAAAAGTGAATGTTGCAAATTGTTCTTTTGAGCAGGACTTGAATGAGGAGACACGAGAGGACACGACTGACCGCCCCCCCCACCTTTGTGGAAGTGGGAGGTCCACAGGTGTTGCACATTATACACGTTTACAGACTTTTCCGATGTATTGATCAGTTGTTCTCCTTTTTTCCTTTTCTGTTTTTCTTTTTTGTCTCTAAAAATATTAATTGTTATATGGAATGAGGGGCAGGGGAAGAGATACCTACTAGGGAAAACCACGAGAATGTGAAATACTAAAAACATAAATAAAAACTTAAAAAAAACACATTAAGGATTGAATTGCTTCCTGAGTTGATCCGTTGATATCTATACATCTTGGACAGACTCAGCAAATAGACAGTCGCCAGGCATAAAACTGAACAGGAGGAAGAGAATGAGCTGAATTGCTTTTAGGAAATTGTATGGTTCTTTTAAAGACCCCAAATCTCTTTCTGAAACAAAGACCCATCTTTTTAACACCAATATTCTTCAAAGTATCTCGTATGACTAAGTTAGAGAATGCTACAGTCTCTGAAGAACTCGAATCCATTATCACCCACTGAACAATGGAGAGGTGTGTACACTGGGAGTGAGATGACTTCAATACTACATAAAAAAAAGGAATTACACAGAAGGTGTGCAAAGCCGTTGTATCAAACTCAAGTAGAAATGGGGGCATTAAACCACAAATGAGGAAGACTGCAGATTGATTTGGGAAAATATTATTTATTTTCTATTTTATTTTATTTATTTTGTTAAATGTTTCCCAATTATGTTTTAATCTGGTTCTAGCATGTAGCCCAAATAAATAGATATACTCAAATTTGTTGGGATATTACTTTGTTGTAATGAGTGATGGTTATGAGGAATATAAAGAAACATGGGAAGATTTACAAACTAGTACTAAGTAAATAGAACCCAAAAAAGTCCTAGATTTTTTTTCAGACAAACTACTATCTAAACATGTTTCCTGCCCCAATCTTTTACTTGTAAAACTAATCTTTTTTCCCTTTGTTGAATTTTATCTTCTTTTATTCAGTCCAGTATGCTAACCTGTTAAGAGCCTTTCCGATCCTGACTGCCACCCATTGTATTAGCTATCCCTCCCACCTTTGTGTCATCTGCAAACTTGACACCATCTATGCCTTTATCCAAGTTGCTGAGAAAATATGTCAGAGGCCAAGTACTGATGTATTGGGGATTCTCTACTCTAAACCTCCTACCAATTTGATAGTGAACCTCCAATGAAAAATCTTTGGGTCTGGCTTTTCAACAAGTTCCAGATCCATCTAACATTTAGTCCACATCTCTCCATCTTTCCCATAAGAATAGTGCAAGACATTTTATCAAATGCATTGATAAAATCCCAATAAACTACACTACATCATTCCCTTGATCAGTCTGGCAAGACTGTTTTGGAAACTAACACTATCTCTTAACAGTTATCTCTTCAATTTTCATGTTATTGGCACATTTGGTAAGCATTCTATCTATATAATTAGTGATTTGGAGTATTTCTTCATTTAATTGTTGATAGTTTGAATTTCTTCTTTTGAGAACTGCTTGCTCATATTTTTCAACTATGTGTCTATTCTCTCTTTATCTTGGATATCAGGCCTTTATCAGAGAAATTTACTGTAAAGATTTTTCCCCCAGTTACTTCTTTTATAATTCTCACTGCGATGATTTTTTGGGCAAAAAAAATTTCAATTTTATGCAGTTAAAACTGTCCATTTTGTCCCCTTTAACTTCTCTAATCCAGTTTAATAAAAATTTTTCCCCTTCTCCATAGTTGTGAAAGTATCTCCTTCCCTATTACTCTAATTTGTTTATGATGTCTTTTTATCTGGGTCAATATATCCATTTGGAGCCTATTATGATAGCTAGTATAAGTTGTCTGTTCCTAATTTTGTAACACTTCTGTTTTCCATGATCCCTCAAAGAGCAAGAGTGATTCATCTATCTCACAACCAAATTTTTAAAAGTACGCTATGATGCAATGTGTCTAAGCCAATTAACTTGAAATTATTTTAGTGGTACATGGTATAAGGATATGAGGATATGAATAGGCAGGTATATGATATATAAGGATATGAACAGGCAGTTTTCAGACAGAGAAATCAAAGCTATCAATAATCATATGAAAAAGGGGTGGCTAGGTGGCGCAGTGAATAGAGCACTGGCCCTGGAGTCAGGAGGACCTGAATTCAAATCAGGCCTCAGATACTTAACACAAAAACTAGCCATGTGACCTTGGGCAAGTCACTTAACCCCAACTGCCCTCCAAAAAGCAAAAGAAAAAAAAGAAAAAAGAATCATATGAAAAAATGCTCTAAATCACTATTGATTTGAGAAATGCAAACTAAGACAACTCTGAAGTACCACCTCACACCTATCATATTGGCTAATATGACCAAAAAAAAGGAAAATACTGAATGTTGGAGGAGATGTGGGAAAACTGGAACATTAATGCACTAATCACTAATTACTTGTGAACTAAACCAAATATTCTGGAGACCAATTTGGAACTATGCCCAAAGGGCCATAAAACTGTACATACCCTTTGAACCAGTAATACTACTGCTTGGTCTATGTCCAAAAGACATCCAAAAAAAGGAAAATGACCTATTTGTAAAAAAAAAAATTATAGTAGCTCTTTTTGTGGTGGCTAAGAATTGGAAATTGAAGGGATGCCCATCAATTGGGGAATGGCTAAACAAGCTATGGTATATGATTATAATGGAATATTATTGTGCTACAAGAAATAACAAGCAGGATGATTTCAGAAAAACCTGGAAAGGCTTATATGAACTAATGCATGGTGAAGTGAACAGAACCAGGAGAACATTGTACACAGTAACAGCAATATTGTTCGATGAAGAACTGCGAATGACTTAGCCGTTCTCAGCAATTCAATGATCCAAGACGTCCCAAAGAGCTAATGATGAAGCAGACCATCCACCTCCAGAGAAAAAACTGATATTGTTTGAATACAGCCTGAAGCATGCTATTTTCACTTTCTTTTTTCCTTTTATTTTAGTCTTATTGTACAAAATTACTAATATGGGCATGTTTTACATAATTATACATGTATAACCTATATCTGATTGCTTACCGTTTCAGGGAAGGGGGAGGGAAGGATAGAATTTGGAACTCAAAACTTCAAATAAAAATGTTAAAATATTTTTTTTTAAAAAGAAATTATTTTAGAAAAATTAGATGCTTTCTTATTAACTTCTCTTTTATCTTGGTTTTCAATTCCAACTTAACTGCTTTGTTCTATCATTTTCAGCTTGAAGATAATTTTCCTTGATGGAGGAAACAGAAGCAAAATTGGAATTGAGTAGTTCAGCTTTCTTTGTCATATTGGTATCATCCCATACCTCCTGAAGCAATGATCTTAATTCTTCTTTATTCTTCTTTCCCTACGTGGCTTAAAAAGACCCTTTGTTGTTACCCACGGTATTTTTTCACAAACCTGACTGCTCTTGATTGTTCCAGACACTATAGTTATAGGTCTGTGCCACTCCTTTGTAATCATCCTCATTTATATGGCCTCATTTCTCTCTTTTGTTTATGCCCTTTTAAAATCTGAATACAATAAAAAACTCCTTACACAGTCATGTTGGTTTCCTTAAATACCTCCTTCATTTCTTTCTCACAAGATCTGTTTGCCGTTGCACCTTTAGAATTTTATCTCTGAAAGCCCCCAGTCCTTCTTGAACCAACTTCTTTTTGAGAATCTCAGGAAATAGCTTCAGAACTAGCATCTCTCTGAACTTTCTGAAATCCACTCTGTTATATATAGTATAAATCAGGATATTCTTGGATTCATTACTTATTTCTCACAAACATGATCCAGCAAGATCACTTTCTCCCAGAGTTTCTGTCATTTCCAAATCACCAACCAGTTCCTCCTTATTAATCAGAATGAGATCCCGAGTCAAAGTTCTCCTGATTCTTTCGTCTAGACTCTGAAAGACTAAATTTTCAGCAAAGCAAATTAAGGATTTATTTTATGTTCTGATTTTAGAAGAAAAAAGAAGATGTTCAATTCACTACTATAGTCTTCCTTTGTGGCAGGTTTGTTATTTGAAACAGAAATTCATCATCCATTCCTCCCTCTGGCTAGGCAGTTTGCAGAGTACTCTCACAATGCTGTAATTTCTGTTTCTGTTCTTTCCCCTTTGATACTCAGATGTTCTCCACTGAACTTCTTTCTCCCTTCAAGTTTGTTGTTGTTCAGTCATTTCAGTTGTATCCAATTTTTCACAACCCCATTTAGAGTTTTCTTAGCAAAGATACTGGAGTGGTTTGCCATTTCTTTCTCCAGCTCATTTTACAGTTAAGGAAACTGAGGCAAACAGGGTTAAGTGACTTGCCTAGGGTCACAAAGCTAGTAAGTGTTTGAGGCCAGATTTGAATTCAGAGAAATGAGTTTTCCTGCCTCTAGGTCTGGCTTTCTATTCATGGCACAATCTAGCTGCCCCAAGTTTGCAGATTTCTGTAAAGAGACACAGAATACAAACCAATCCTTCCTTCTCTCTCCCTCCATATCTTTACCCCACCCCAGTCACATGTGCAAAAAACACTTTCTAGTAGGGCAACTCTTTTTGAACAAGGTACAGCTTTTAATCACTATTAGGATATCATGAATCCCATCCCTTCCAAGTCTATGACTCATACTTATACCCACAAGTTAAAATCTTAAAATTACTTCATTGCTGGTGCCATGTGGATTAGGGTACAAAGGACTAAGCCATGTTTCTACCCCTGATCTATAATATATTATCCTGTTAATCAGAGATGTCAAACACACTGCTTGAGGATCATGTACCTGTAGCCTGCAACAATCCTTAGTGCAACCTGAATCAGATTAAAATATAAATGAAAGCACAATAGAACAGAGATGATGTTAATATGTGGTTTTCTAAGTAAATATGTGCCAGCAGGTATCCATACGTATGATTCAAGTGACTCCCTTTTCTATTGGAGTTTAACAACACTTGTGTGGGACAGAGACCACTAACCAAAAAAATCAATACACAGACTTAGATACCTGAAAGCAGAAATGAGTTATTGCTTTCTCTTGAGAAGGGGTACCAGCTTCGTCACTCTAATGGCACCAGCCGGGGAAGTACAAATTGATTCTGGAAAGCAAGGTCCTTTTATACTCTAACTCAAGGCCTTCCCCTCCCCCCACTTATCCCATTTGCTGGACTTCAGGGGGCACAATCTATTGGAGTAAATCTTCCCCAGCAACAAAGAACAAAGGATAAGAAAAGGCAGGAAAGTTTTGAAAGAATTTGCAAGTGTGGAAAAACTACTAACCCTTTTGAGGAGGCTTCACTTCTGAGAAATCATCCTTCACACACTGGCATAAGTGACCAGGTGCTTCTACTGCTAGTCTTACCAAACAACAGATTTAGAGCCAAGACACCTGTATTCAAATACCAGTTCTGGTCCTTCCTAGCTATGTGACTATGGACAAGGCCTTTAACCTATCTGGTTCTCAGTTTCTTCACTCGTAAAATTGAAATAATACATTAATGTCTTCCTTGATGATTGTAATATAAAATGTGATATATTATTTGGCAACAAACACAGTAGAAGACAACCTAGTGTAATGGAAAGAATGATAGATTTGGAGTCAGAAGACCTGGATTCAAATCCGGATTTTGCCATGCTTTAAACCAAGTTCAAATCACTTAACCTCTCTGAGTCTCGGTTACCTCACACGTTAAATGAAGAGTTGGACTAAATTACCATTAAGACTCCTTGCAGCTCTACATCTGTATATTTAACATATGTTTTATAAAGAAGTGAAATTCCTATTGGCCCCTTTTTTCCATCTAGGGTTTTTATAGTCTGAAATCCAGAACTGGCATGCTTTCATTTCCTTGATAGGTTAGTTACAAAGTCTTTGTGGTATAATATTTCTACCCTTTCTCCTATTTAGTGGAGAATTTTTAAAAAACCATTTTATTGCAGTCAACAAAATAGACTATTATCAGCATATTGTTTGTTTAAATAAAAAACATATGCTAGCATCTAAAGGAATTCTTTCTGTTAGTCAGAACTCTATGGGAATTCCCAGAGTTACCTAGAATCAGAAACTTGTCCTTTGTCCTGGGCTTTCTTCTCTTTTCTTTCTATATTGTCTCACTTGGTGATCTTATCCACTCCCATGGGTTAAGTTTTTTTGGATGATTCACTAAATATCCATCCCTAGCTTCTTTCCTGAACTACAGTACCAATCGATGAGTCAATAAATATTTATTAAGCACCTACTTTGTGCCTACCACTGTGCTAAGCACTAAGGATACAAAAAAAAAAGGCAAAAATCAGTTCCTGCTCTCAAGGAGCTCGTAGTTAATGGGGGAGCCAACACATAAACAACTAACTATCCACAAGCAAGCTTTATACAGCATGAATTGGAAATAATCAACAGAGGGAAGGCACTAGAATTAAAGGGGAATCAGAAGTTTCCTATAGATGATAAAACTTTAGCTGGGACTTGAAGGAATCCAGGGGAAGCCAAGTGGTGGTGATGAGGAGAGAGAACATTCTAGACACGGTGAACACCCAGTGAAAATGCTTGGACTCATAAGATGGAGTGTCTTGTTTGAAGAAGAGCAATGCGGTTAGTGTCACTGGATTGCAGAGTATGGGGAGGGGAGAGGAATAGTCATCATAAATTCAACGCATCCAAAACAGAACTCTTGGTCTTGCTCCTCAAACCCTTCCCTCTTCAGAGTTTCCTTTCTGTCAAGTGTACTACCATCCCCCCAGTCACCTAGACTTGAAATTTCTGCATCATCCTCAACTCTCCACTTTCACTCCTACCTCATATCCAAATAGTTGCCAGAATTTGTCATTTCTACCTTCATGATGATTCTTCTATATGTCACCTTCTCTCCAGTCACACAGCTCCAGTCACCTCCCTACCCAGTTAACTCTAGTGGCTAGCCAAGATCTTTAGGATCAAATAGAAAACCCTCCTTTTGTCATTTAAAGCCCTTCATGACCTGGCTCTGCTCCATCTCTCCAGGCTTCTTACCCTACAACCGAGTCCCCAGACCTCCATGATCCAGCTAGGCTGCTCTCCTTGCAGTTCTTCCAACAGAACCCTCCATCTCCCCTCTCCTTGCCTGTCCCCCATTGCTGGCATGCCCTCCCCCTTCCCTTCTGCCTCTCGGCTTTCCTGTATTCCTTCAAGTCTCAACCCAAATGCCCCTTTCTGCAGGAGGGCTTTCCAGGTTCCCCAGTTGCTAGCGTCTTCTGACATTGCCTTCTATCTACTCTGTATGTGTCTCGGATATACCTAGTTATTTACACATTGTTTCTCTCAGTAGAATGTAAGTTCCTTGAGGGCAGCTACTACACTTGCCTTTTTTTGTTTGCCCAGCTCTTAGCACAGTGCCCTTCACATACTTAGCCCTTAATAAATGCTTACTGATCAATAAATTCTGGATGCTTCTTCTCCAAGAGGTGTTAAAGTGAAGGTATCTTCAAACCATGTGCAAAGCCATTTGCAACCAGATGACTTTCTATTGGTTTTATGACTAAAAACAAAGAAAAAACACAACCCTCCAGAAAATAATCTGCTCTTTCTGTAAACATTTATATTTTGTGCTGAGAACTCTTGATTTTCCTTTTTGAGGTCTGATGCCTTAAGTTCTAAATTGTACCCACTTAATTTTTGGAGAAGGAATTTAACTGTAAAGCCACATTTCCACAAAGCTAAAACAACCAGTCAATTAGGAGCAAAAATTGGTAATGTAAGTTGCTTGGCAACTCATATGGAAAAAGGGACTGAAGGTCTGGGCTTCGGTAGTGTGTAACCACAGACCAAATTGCTTTTTGAGAAAGCCCATGTCATGAGCATCCAGAAACACTTCCTTACCTGGTGCAAGAGAGCCAGGTCCAAAGACTGACTTAAGTTAGGACTTTCATAGTGATGTCTGAAGTTGAATAAATAATAAGACAATTTGAAGTAAATAGCTTTCTTTTTCCATTCTAAACCTGTTTTCAAATGGTGCTATGTATGTTTTTGGCGCTTTTTTTGTTTTTTTTTCTTTATAATTAAAGCATGGTGAATATTTGGAGGGAAAAACCCCAAAGTTTTTTCCCTTTTGTGAGATGCTGAATGGATAATTTTTATTTTTATACCCTGGACCACCAGGTGGCGCTGTGCTTAGGGTGCTAGTGCAGACCTGGAATCAGGATGTTTATTCTGCTCAGTTGTTTCAGTCATGTCCAACCCCTTTTGACCCCATTTGGTTGGGTTTTTTTGGCTTTTCAGATGGAGGAAGGCAGGGCAGTTGGGGTTAAGTGACTTGTCCAAGGTCACATGGCTAGCAAGTGTTAAGTTCTGAGGCTGGATTTGAACTCAGGTCCTCCTGATTTCAGGGCTGATGCTCTATTCACTGCGCCACCTAGCTGCCTGCCATTTGGAGTTTTCTTGGCAACAACATTGAAGCAGTTTGCCATTTCCTTCACCACTGGATCTATTTTGTATGACGATCAGAAGTTAAATGACCTGAGTTTGAATCCACCCTTGGACACTTTTTAGCTGTGTGACCCTGGGCAAGTCACTTAACTTCTGTTTACCTTAGTCTCCTCAACTATAAAATAGCACCTCCCAAGGTTATTATGAGGATCAAATTACATAATAATTGGAAAACTGCTCAGTACAGTACCGGGCACATAGAAGGGGCTTAACAGATGTTTTGTTCCCTCCCTTTCTAGCCACTGCTTAATACCTCCCACCCTCATATAGAGTCCTTTCCTATAACAAAGGAAGACTTAAATAAAACCAGGTGATAAAGCATATTGAATACTTCACAATTTTCCCAAGGTTTTTTTTTCTATTTTTAAATGCTGTGATGATTTTAAGTTTTATACTCTGCTCACTTCCTAATACCTCCCACCCTCATATAGAGCCCTTCTGAATAACAAAGAAAGATGGTTAAGTAAAACCAGGCGACCTGGTACATGCAACATTCCCAAACCTTATGTCACCTCCTCTCTCCTGAGAGGAGAGGAATGGATTGATTTCGTTGCCAATATTCTGGAACCACAACAGTCCACTGCCACAGCCATGACTAGGAATTCGTTTGTTTGGTGCAAAAAATAGTTGAATTTAGAGGTGGGGAGTGGGGGGAGGAAAGGGTGCAACAGAGGACAGCTGATGGGTTATATTCATGTAGAAGGCAGTCTAGTTGTAACTGCAGAGGCAGCAGTTTACCTGCCAGAGAATCCAATACACATGTTCAAGGGATGTAAGGAAGAAAGTGGACGCCAAGAAAAAGATGCTAGGCCTCTGGCCAGTGGAGAATGGTGAAAGATCTTAAGACAAATGTCTCTGACCCACAGGGAGGAAGTGCATATCTTTGGGAAGAAGCCCATTTCTAGAAGGAAACATGTGCTTTCCCCTCCCAGGGAAAAAAGCACATACCCAGACCTCCATAGGTAGATACAAGCAGCCCAGGTAAAATCCCCAATTGCTCCACTCTAGTTACAGTTCTAGTCGTTGCACTTAATCTGATTTGGGATGTCTTTTATTATACACTTATCCCTTCTATATCTCGATCAGCACAAGAAATTAAATGGGAATTTGGGGGGAGTTTTGCCAAAGCATCAGACAACATGCAAAGGTGACACAGAAAAAGTTTAGAAACTCAGAAATGCATAAAATATAGGTATAGTATGGTATAATATCAACATATTTTATCTTTTAACACTATCATAATTCAAACTTTTTCTCTGGCAGGGAGGGCCAAAATGTTCAAACCTGTTTTCAAATGGTGCTATGTATGTTTTTGTTTGTTTTTTTTTCTAGATTTTCCAGATCATAGGGACATGGAGTCCTTAACCCCCTCAATGTTAAAGGGATAACTATACTTTTCACTTACACTATTGTAGTCATTATCTATATTGTCCTGTTTCATAGATCTTAATTAAATTTTCACCCCCTCACAATCCGTTTGAATGCCTTATTGTCTGTGTGTCAAATGAATATTCTTTTGGAGATCATTCTTATTTTGAAGCACAGTCAAAAAAAAAAATCAACAGATAATAGCTGTCCTAGACTCAAGATCATCATGTGGGCCCCCATTGAACAACTTATGTGCTTTTCAGGTAAAGAACAGGAAAGCAAAAGCATAATGAAATTTTAGCATCTCCTTCCTTACCAAAGCCAGGATTCTTTTCTGGATTCCAACATCTGAGCTTCAAGAAACACTGAGACTTGGAATTGAGCACATATGGAAGGGGCAGCAAAATTCCATAGCTTTTGGGTAAGATGCTTTATTCTTTTGACTTGCCTTGAGAGCTCTACACGTGGAGAATTCTAAATTAACCCTCTACAAAGGAAGACTTTGTATGAAGAACGTGGCATTTTTGCCCAAACCTTGCCTCCTTTCAGAAACCTGATGCCACAAGAGAGGGAAGGAAGAGGGCTGGGCATATTCACTTCTTGGTTCAGAAGTTAAGCATATGAGCCTTTCATGTCTTGCTTCTGACTTGATGTGAAGAGACCCAGGGAATGGAATTTCATTAAATGCTGATGGAAGCTGCTGTCTATCTGAAGTATGAGACTCTCAAAGCACTTCTACGTTTAAGAAAAAACTGTTCAGTTTTTAAAAGTGGAAGGGGCAGTGTGGTGGCACAGTGAATAAAGCACCAGCCCTGGAGTCAGGAGGACCTGAGTTCAACTCTGGCCTCAGACACTTGACATACTCACTAGCTGTGTGACCTTGGACAAGTCACTTAACCCCAATTGCCTTGCCTTCCCCCCTCAAAAAAAAAACAAAGTGAAGTGAGTAGTAGACAAGTAGGTAGACGTTAAGTTGTCATTGTTGTTGGTATAAGTTTGCATTTGATTATAAAGATAATGAAGTACAAAATCAACTGATATCTTGCATGTTTGAGAAGTATGGAGTCGCTTTCCAACAAACCTCAAGTGGCTAATCCCTTTTAGGAACTCCTTACATATTTATCCAAAGATGTCACCCATGTCCCAGAGCCCCTCTGAGTTCATCTGAATAAGGTTTGATAATGGGCCCTGATCCAAAAAGTACCGAGCTCTCTTTCTGGCTCTGACCCCAACCCAAAGTAAAACTTCAGGGAAATCTCTAAAACAGAGCTTAGGAATGACTTGTGTCTAAGGCTTCCTGATATGTGGGTAACAGGGTCCCCAAGTCCCCCAAAAGTACTTAATGCAATCAGACATGGGACCAGCTTCACCATAGAAACTGTATAAAATGTAAAGGACCCATAGATGTATAAGAACAAATCACTCAAATTGCCCATTATACTTATTAGGCTCCCCTAGAAGAGAAAAATACTTTCCACTGACAAATTGCCGTTATGGTAGAGGGTAGAGGAGGACCCTTCTTTTCCATTCCTCACTAAATCACACCTCATCCATGTGGAGGGCTACATCTAAGAGGGTCAGTAGCCAGAGGCCTCTTCTTCTACCAGATATGGCAGTCTGTTTAATTAGCTATTCTGCTTCAATAGCAAATTAGAAGGTTCTCAATGTTTAAGTCTTGCACGGCTGGAAGCAGACTCCCAGTTTCCTCATGGCCTTGCATGCTGGGGGAGAGAAGAAGGGAGAGGGAGCCATTACACTGAACTTAAGGTAATGTCCAAGGCTTGAAGCATCCATTCTCAGGATTATTAGCTCTGATGTGCTCAGAAAAGGAAACAGAAAGACCTCCTCCCCTGGGGGGCAGGGGAAAGCATCCAGAAACTAGAGGTCCAAGAATTTGTCCTAGGCTTTTCTAGGAAAGCAGAGCACACACCCATTTTCTACCCCTGGAACTCAAGAAAGTCTTTTTCTCCACACTAGTACTTTTCTTCCACTCCAGCCTGGAAGTCTAAGGAAGAAAAGCAAAAAACAAAAGACAAGGCTAAAAAAAAAAACTGGTGCTAGTTCACAGATCACTCTTACAGTCCACAGGGAAGGTAGTTCTTCTTTTTTCATGCCACAGAATTCTTCTCAGAATAGTGTTTTTAAACATATAAGAAATCCATAAGACCATAAGAAAAACCAATTATTTTGAAATATGACAATAAAATATTTTTTAAACAAATTCATGAACCCCAGGTTAAGACCATTTGCTCTAAACTATCAATGACTACAAGAATGTTCCAAATCACTGATAAGAGAGATTAAATTTAAAAGAACACCGTGGTTTCCCCTTAAACCCTGCAAATTGTCAAAAATGACAGAAGATAGGAATGGTCATTCTTGGAGGAGTTGTGAGAAGATAGTCACACATTATTGATGAGCTTCAGATCATTAAAAACATTTTGAAAAACAATTTGGAATCATTCAAATAAAGTGATTAAAGTATCCACATCCTCTGACCCAGAGATTCCATGCCCCCAAGAGGCCATTGATAAGAAGAAAGGCCACATGTACACCAAAATATTTACAGCAGCACTTTTAGTGATAGCAAAGAATTGGATGCCTGCTGACTGGGGAATAGCTACGTAAATTGTGGTATGTGAATATAATGGAATATTACTGTGCTGTGAGAAAGGATAAATGTGATAAATTCAGAGAAGCATGGAAATATCTATATGAACTGATGCTGAGTGAAGTAAACAGAGCCAAGAAAAAATATACACAGTGATTACAACAATACAAACGGATAGAATGACCACACACGAAAAAAAAATCAAAAGAGATTCGAAACGATAAAGAACAAGCACGGCTTGAAAGAAGGAATATGGAAAGACACTCTCATCTCCTCCTTTGCAGAGGCTCACAAAGGTTGCACGTTACTGCATATTGTAAGAATTAGGCTGATTGTTTTCCTTGTCTTTTTCTTTTTTGTCTTTAAAAATACTATCATTATATGGAATGGGTTTTTGGGGGAGGATGGGGAGGGATACTGTGGAAACTATGGTGATGGAGAAAACAAAAGACATCAATAATGCTACTTTAAAAAAATACAACCCTTGGTCAATCCTCCTATGTCTCCATAATCAAGAGACAGCCTCAGTCACTGGGACCAAGCAGAGGAGTTTATGTCCTTTTGGCAAGGGGCTGAGGCATATGTCTTGCTACATAGGAGATATCCATTTCTAAAAAAGTCTGTGCTCTGTATTATCATAAAACTCACTGGGCTGCTCACCAAACTGATGAAGGCTTCTCCTAATTATGGTGGCACAGTGGAGAGAGTGCCATGCCTTCTCAGGAAGACTCACCTTCTTGAATTCAAATCTGGACTCGTACACTTATTAGGTGTGTGACCTGGGCAAGTTTCTTAACCCTGTTTGCCTCAGTTTCCTCATCCGTAAAATGAGCTAGAGAAGGAAATGGCAAATCACTCCAGTACCTTTGCCAAGGAAAACCCCAAATGAGGTCACAAAGGGTCACACATGACTGAAAAATGACTGAACAATCTCTTGTTCATACCTCATATTTGTAGTTAATTATCCAAGTGCATGCTATTGTAATCTCCTTGAAAGCAAGTTCTAGTTTATTTTTGTCTTTGTACACACAGGGCTTAGTGCAGAATTTGACACATACTAAATTCTTGATAAATGCTTATTGATTGAAAAAAAAATATTCCTAGGAGTTTTCTTTTGGGGATCTTTTTCAAGAGGTGATAGGTAAATTATTTCAAGTTCTATTTTTCCCTCTGGTTCTAAAATATCAGGGCAATTTTCCTTGAGAATTTCTTGAAGGATGCTTTCTAGGTTCTTTTTTTGATCATGGCTTTCAGGTAGTCCAATAGTTTTTAAATTGTCTCTCCTGGATCTATTTTCCAGGTCAATGGTTTTTTCAAGGAGATAATTCACATTGTCTTCTATTTTTTCATTTGTTTGGATCTGTTTAATAGTATCTTTATTTCTCATAAAGTCATTTGCTTCCATTTGCTCCACTCTAATTCTGAAGGCATCATTCTCTTCAGAAAACTTTTGAG
>CM053582.1:297383763-297449717 GCA_028627135.1 Pseudochirops cupreus | reverse complement strand
AACACAAAACTGAGATGATCCCTGCCCCCCAGGGGTTTACATTTATCTTCATGCTGATATTGAATATTGATATTACCTTCATCCTTCATCCTGATATTGTCTAAATATCATATAAGTGAATCCTGACTCCCTATGTACCCCTTATGCAAACAGTCTAACCTTATTGCCTCCAACAAAACCAGCAGCATCCCAGGAACTCTGTCCTTCCCACCTTC
This sequence comes from Pseudochirops cupreus, assembly GCA_028627135.1. Taxonomy (NCBI): domain Eukaryota; kingdom Metazoa; phylum Chordata; class Mammalia; order Diprotodontia; family Pseudocheiridae; genus Pseudochirops; species Pseudochirops cupreus. Next base: position 297,449,502 of record CM053582.1, on the reverse strand, counting down.
AAAGGCATTCTCATCCACCACAATTTCCCCACAAATGAGGGCATGTATTAGTTTAATCCTCACTCTTAATGCTTCCATCCACTATCACAGATGATTGAGTGCTGCTTTATTAATCTCTTAATCAATCCTTACTATGAATTTCAGAATTGGCAATCTTTTAACTTTCCAAATTTCTTACCCTCATATCTCACTCTGCCCTGGACTCTACAGAAATTGCCTTTCCCCAATTTTTGTTGAGGTGCTATTCAAACAAATGTTATTTGATCCAAGAATACTACCTTTTGTGCATCAAGTTTGCAAGACAGATTTGCTAGGGGAGTGGAGAGGAAATGTTGAAAGAGCAGCATGTATTATCTGTTAAAATCAAGTCCAGCCATTTGACACTGCTCAGATCCCCAAAGAATGCATTAGTGATTTCAGGAATCATTTTAGAGAATTATAGTAAGCTAACTGTCATATTTGATGTAATCATTATCAAAAGATCACAGTCTATGTACAGAAGTTCAAATATTGTCAACAGTTCTACATTTAAAAGGTTTCTGATGTAATTTTACAGCTGGTAAATCAACCCCTGATGACATAGTGAAATAGGACCAGGGTATTAAAGCACTCCAACATAGGTTTTTAATTTGTTAACCAAACATTTGTACGTTTCCTCAGCCTTTTTTCATGTGCACATTTAAAAAAAACTGCCATGACAAAGTATTAGGGTCCCACTTGAAGCTTCAGGCTGATTGCCAATATTCTAAACCCTTGGATTAAGTAATCCAGTAGAAACAAGTAAAAAATAAAAAAGAATGGACAATGGAGAGATTGAACATTGTCATTACTATTACCAATCGTTCTCAACTGAAGCAGTCTGAGGACTTTCACTTTTTACTTTAAAGAAATGTGAATGATCAAAAGGTATTAGATCAGCCCCCTCCCAGCGGGGTTCTGAGCCAAAAGGAAACTCCTGCAGATACTGTAGCTCGGGACTTACTGTTGTCTATCAGCTGAGGAAAAGTTTAAAGACCTGTAATGCATTAGCTAAATTGTGTGTGCGCAACCGAAATGTGAATCAAAACATCCTTCTAAAGTTTCACTCGGCCTTTCGGCAAAGTCCCGGAAAGCACTTCCTAGCAAAGAAGACAAGGAGTGTGTAAGAAGCTGGGGGGGTTTCACTGTAAGTTTTCATGAAAGAATTTCTCCTGCCTTTTTTTTTTAAAGCGCATAGACCACAGAAATAATGTGCTCAAGGCAGCTCTAGATTCTCTAGTTTTGGAAAGTTCCCTTTTCACTTGTCTACATTTACCTACATTAGGATTAAAATTTCTTTTTACTTGACTCTGAATATTTGTAACATCTGTACAAATTTGTCGATTTGTTTTTCTTTTATTTTTATTTAAAAAATTAAGACTTTTTTTTATTGCAAAAATACTGGAGTGGTTTGCCATTTCCAGTTCATTTTACAGATGAGGAAACTGAGGCAAACAAGGTTAAATAACTTGCCTGGGGGTCACATAGCTAGTAAATGTCCTAGGCTGGATTTGGATTCAGGTCTTCCTGACTCCAAGCCTGATACTCTATCTACCGTGCCACCTATATACTTTCCTCTTTAAAAGTAATACCCAGGGCCAGCTAGGTGCTCAGTGAATAGAGCACCAGCCTTAGAATCAGGAGGACCCGAGTTCAAATTTGACCTCCAACACTTAACACTTACTAGCTGTGTGAACTTGGGCAAGTCACTTAACCCCAATTGTCCCTGCCCTCCCTCCTCCAAAGAGAAAGGGGAAAAAAAGTAACACCCATTTCTTTGCTACCACAAAGAAAGCTGCTATAAATGGGGATACCCATCAATTGGGGAATGGCTGAACAAGTTCTTGTATATGATTGTTCTGGAATACTACTGTGCTGTAAGAAATGATGAGCTCAATGATCTTAGAAAAACATGGGAAGGCTTGCATAAAATAATGAAGTGAGCAGAACCAAGAGAACATTGTCTATAGTAACAGCAATATTGTTTTAAGAAAAACTGAGCGAATAAGTTATTTTGACTCAGTACCCATATTAACTACAAAGGACATATAGGAAGAGGCTATCTGCATCCAGAGAAAGAACTGATACACAGAAGTATGTATAGAATGATTTTACATATATATCTATATGTGTGTGTGTGTGTGTGTGTGTGTGTGTGTGTGTCTAATGGTAGCCATCTCTAGGGCAGGGCAAGAAGAGTACAGGAAGGGAAGAAAAAAAAACTTTATTTCATATTTAAAAGTAACATCAAGTTGTACAGAATAGATTTGCAGTTTCATATGCAATCATTTTTTTCTAATCTAATATGTTATGGAAACACTTGTTTTATCACATAAATAAATAAAAAATTTAAAAAGTAGTACCCACACCTAATTTCATCAAGAGCTTCTTCTAATAAATCAACAAGCATTTATTAAGCTTCTGCTATGTTCCAGATACTCTATTAAGCACAGGGAGTGATAAATACAAGAGAGGAATTCACAGATAAGATATAAGATTGCTACAAAATAGGTACAAAGTGATGGGGTTGAGGGGAACGGAAGGTAAGCAGGAAAGGCCTATTGAAGGGGATGGTAACTTGAACTGAGCTGTGAAGGGGATTGGGTTTCCAAGAAGGAGAAGTGAGAAAGGGCTTCAGGCATGAGGCATACCTTTGCAAAGACCCAGATACAAGAATTGAAGGGGAATTTCAGAGAAAGAGCAAGTAGATCAGTTTCTCTGGAACATAGCATGTGGGAAGGGGAGTAATCATCCTATCAAGGTAGCCTGGAGCCATATTGTGAGGGCCAAATGAGGCAGTCACATTTTATCTGAGGGGTAACAGAGAAGCTCTAAAGCTTCTTGCACACATGATGGCTATGGTCACCCATATCTGTGCGTTAGAAAAGAAGCTAACATAAAGAATCTCGTTGACCCTCAAAACACCTTTCAAAAGTGCAAAAAGCACCATTATTATTTGACCATTATTTAATGGATGGAAGGAACCAAGCTGCAGAAAAAAGGTGATTTGTATACAGTCCCACCACTAGTTAGTGATGAAACTAGATTAGTACCCAGGTCTCCTGACTTTCAGATCATGAATTTTTCACTTTAAAAAATTTTAAAAGATGTTATACTTGTGTAAAGCCAAGCACAAGCAGCTTTCCAGAGGACTAATGCTGTGAACAGCTTTAATAGTATGATCACATAGTATAGTGAACTCTCTATTTATTCGGCAGTAAACTAAAGCAAAATATTCACAGAAACCAAGGCAAAGCATTCACAATGTTATAACAACTTATCACTAAAGTGGCCATATAGTTTTCACCAAAGTGGCCACACAGTTTTAAACGAAAGATATCATTCAGTAAGTCCTTAACTCAGTTATACTTACGGAGCAAGCCTCCTTAAGAGACACAAAGTACAAAGTTCCCCACCCCTAGGTCACATTGTCTTAATCTCTCAGTAAAAAAATCTTCTTTCTTCTTGATTGGAGATTAATTTCCAATCATCCTTAAGAGGTACAAGGTACAGAGTACAAAGTTCTCCCACACCTAAGCCACAGTAAATCTTGATCTTCTCAGTCAGCACTAAGTACTCAAGGAGAGGTCTTTTCATCTTAGCTTGAGGCTGGCTATCAGATTCCATGGTTCCTCTTCCATGGTCCCAACTTTTTCCTGAATTTACCCAACTGTCACCTGGATTCAAAGGTAGACAGCTTTCAGCTCTCAGCTCCTTGTCCAACTCCTCATCCAGTTCCTTCTCTGGTTCTTTGTTGAGTTCCATATTGAAGCTCACAACGTCCAGTCCATCTCAAGTCCTTCACAGTTTCTGTTTCTTGGAAGACAAAGCTGAACAGAGCCACAATAACATTCATGTACATTGCCGGCATCATCATCAATTCACTGTTTGTCTGTGAAATCAACACAGAACCACCAACAAGGTCTGAGAACTCAACACACATCATCAGTATGGTTCCAGGACCTCTGAGACCCTCCTCCAGGACTTAGGTAAACAGACAACAAGAAAATCCTCTTTCAGGGCTTCCAGTAAAGTCCCAGGACTTCTGTACAAAGTATCACAAACAAAAATTAGCACAGACAGGACAGACAAGCAGACTGCTGGCCTCCACAACCATTCCCCTTCTCAGTTCTGCTCTCTCCCAGCTTGGGCTTCTCCTTATTTATGGTCATTAGCTCCTCCCTATTCCACTCCTTCCTGTTGCATCAGCAAGTTCCTCCTACTATGGGGTTCACAAGTTCTGTTTCTTAACAAAGACTTGATATAATCATGGGCAAAGTTCAAAAGAAACTTGAACTGAAACAAAGTGCTAAATAATTAAATAGCTGAAACAAAGCACTAAGTACTTCTTTGCTTGCCATTACAACTTGATGGTCAAATCAGGAGATTTTGGTTTGTTACATTAACCTAATATTCACCTGGAGCCCTAATGTCTGGTTGCATTTCTCCAACTTCCTCCCAGGTATCATCATTTCCATGCTCCACTATCATTTCAAATTCAACATATCCAAAAGCAAACAAACAAAAGTCCACTTCTCTGAAAACTCTCATACTTCGCCTCTGAGAAGCTAATGAGTCAAGCACAGGACGTAGAATCAGGAAGACCAGAGCTCAAAACCTATCTTAGGCACTCAAAAGTCATTTAAAATCTCTCAGTTTTAGTTTCCTCATCTGTAAAATGGGGATAATATTAGCACTGAGCTCACAGGGTTTTTGGTCTCAAGTTGATATGTAAAGCATTTTGCAAAATTTAAAGCACTATATTTAGCTATTATTATTCTCCAATTCTTGGTTTTTAAAATGTGAATGATTAATTATAATATTGGACAGCAATAAAACCAACTAAAATTACTTGATAACTATTTACATTTAAGTTAATTTCAATGCATAAAGTATCATGATTGGTTAGTCACTACTCCCTCTTAACACTTATCAGGACTCTGTCCATTTATTCTTATTCACTTGACCTCTTACATCATCAGAGTTGAAGTGTACTCTACAATTCTGGTCTTGCTTGTTTCATTTGAAATTTTTTGTAAAGATCTTTCCAGATTGCCTTGTATTCCTCATACTAGTCTGTCTTGATTTCATTAAAGTATTCCATTAAATTAATGTTAACAGAGGTTAGTTAATGGTTGTCTTATTAGCTATGTTTGTTGTTTCTGGATTTCTGGCTTCCCTTTCTGTTACATATAATTTGGCTCTGAGAGTCTTCAAACAGATCAAAATTTGGGGGGGAAAGGAAGAGCACAAACAACACTTTCAGGTTCTAATACAAAGAACAGAATTTATGAGGTAGTTTAGTTTTCTTTTTCTACTAATGGTACCACCCAGAGCCAGTCCCTACTACAAGAGCAGATTTATATAATTTCAATATAAGCATTCACAACTTGGAAATTGGCAAATACTACAAATCAAGGCTTGGTTTATCATTTTGTTGATTGTTTACTTAAGAAAGCAATGGAGAAAATGTTAATAATTTGTATTAGTTTAATGTCGTGGGCTTATTTTTTTTTTCTCAGAGTGCTGGTTGTTAAACATTTGCCCACACCCCTCTGGTATGATCAATCTTACAGTTACCCAAGTTCCAAACCTTCTCTGCCTTCTCCCTTAACTCTTGCCCCCATAACCTATTGCCAAGTCCCATTGATTCTATCTCCATAATATCTCTTGCAACTGTTTTATCCTTGCAACTCAGATCACTACCACCCTAATCCAAATTAATCTGTCATTATTGTCTATGCCTAGGTAGCACAGTGGATGGAGGGCTAGGTCTGGAGTCAGGAAGTCCTGCGTTCAAATCTGGCCTCAGATACTTGCTAGCTGTGTGACCCTGGGCAGGTTACTTAACCCTGTTTGCCTCAGTTTCCACCTCTGTAATGACTCAACAACAACAAAAGACGATAGGCACTGGAGAAAGGAGGAGATAAAAAGGATTTAACCTATACTTTGGGGTGTGCCCACTTTAGAGGTGTTTTCACTGGTTCCTGGCTTCTCAAATTTGCCTTTGGGCTTCTACAGCTTCAAGTAGTAAACAGACAAAGTACTCTCTTCTCTCTCACTTCCAGGTCTGGATCTTAGAGATTTTTGACGTTAAAATTAGTGGAGAGATGAGCAATTAAGCCAGCTAATACAAACATTATTTCCATTCAGCAAACACGTATTAAATGCCTATGATGGGTAAGCTTTTACAAGGTATGTACTTATGTGCCAGGGATAGAAAGAAAAAAAAATGGAATAGTCTCTGACAAAGGAGCTTCAGTTTTATGTGTTTACTGATGACTTCTGCTTCTTACATCATAGTCATCCCAAGTATTCCTCTCCCTTCCCTTCCCAGAGAGCCATCTTGTATAACAAATAGTATTTTTTTAGAGAGAAAAACAATCAGCATTACTGAAAAGTCTGAGACATTAAAAAGCATCACATTGAAAGAGTCTGAAAACCTGTGCAATGTGTAATGGGATGCCTCCCATCTCCATGAAGTGGGAGGTTGGGGGTGTCTCTCTCCACTCAAGTCCTGCTTGATCTTTGTGATTTTGTTACATTTAATTTTAATTTTTGGCATGTGGTTATTTCCATTTACATTGCTGTAGTGTGTGTGTGTGTGTGTGTGTGTGTGTGTGTGTGTGTGTGTGTATTTGGCTCTACTTACTTTCCATGGCATTGGTTCATTAAGATCTTTTCATGGTTCTCTATATTTATCACACACATCATTTCTCATAGCCCAGTAATATTCCATTATATTCATGTACCACACAATTCATTTAGTCATTCCCTAATTGATGGACATGTACATTGTTTCCAATTCTTTTTTTGATATATTTGAGGACTTATCTTTGGTTTCCTTGGGTATAAACTCAGTAATGGAAACTCTGGTTCAAAGAATATGGATAGTTTAGTCACTTTATTTGTATAATTCTAAATTGCTTTCCAAAATGTTTGTACCATTTAACAGCTCCACCAACAATGTATTAGTGTGCCTATCATTGCACAACTCCTCTCACATTGAATTTAGCCTTTTTTTTTTGCCATTTTGTAAACTCTAAGGAAAACCTTAGAGTTTTGTTTTGTTTCATTTCTCTTATTAATGATTTGTAGTATTCTTTCATGTGGTTCTAAATACTTGATAATTCTTTTTTTGACAGATATTTGTTCAAATCCTTTGACCACTTATCTATTGGGGAATTGCTATTAATCTATTATAAATTTATTGTTTATATATCTTGGATACCAAACACTTATTAAAGAAAAGGAACTTAATTCTCCTGGAGGGGAGGCAAGGAGAAAGAATTAAAAATATACACAAAGAAGTAAATATATTTATATTTGTAGGCTTACATAGTTACACATTATTTCTAGATATCATGTACATATATGATATGTGTATATATATATATATATATATATATATATATATATGTATGTATGTATGTATGTATATATAAAACATTTCCCTTGAGTGATGCCCTGAAACATAGAAGAGAATACTGAGCACAGTGCCTTGTATCTACTGCAAGGGACTTATTTCAGTTTTGTCTGAAGACATACTTTGAGAGGGTCTCCAGGGAAGCAGTAGAGAGGGGAAATTTTGAATGGTATGAGCTCTAGACATATATAGGAAACCATCATTTTCCTTGACTTTCAGGACTTGCCATACTAGAGACTGCTGAGAATGCAAATTTCCCTGGATGAGATCATTCTCTCTTCTGGTTTCAGCTGAGATTTTATCTAGATCCCAGGTAAAAAGTTCATTTACTCTCATTGATTCCTTCATATATTCTAATTTGTAGAAATTCTCTGATTTCTGTTTGTTCTTTTACTTAGATAAATGTGTTTATCCACTATTTGTGATGGCCTTTTGTGTAACCAATTTTTGTTGGGAAGGGGCTAAGCTGATAGGTGTAAACTAAAATCTACCTTCCTTCAGAGTAATCTGGGAAGTAACTTTCCTTTTGAACCTCTAAAAAACTGTCTTCCTAGACTAGAAATATTTCAGAACTGTCAGATATACTTTTTACCCAATGTCCCTCTTTCAAACAGGAGTAATTACTGAGTCTATGTAGTTCTGAATCCTGACTGCCTCTCTCCTTTCTCCCTACCCCAGCCCTCTACCACCACCTAGGCTGCTGGCAGTGAAAGTATGGCTGTTCTCCTACTTTCTGAAAAGGTTGACCAAATATATACATACCACTGGAGAGCCATGAAGTTATGTATTTAGATAAACAGACAGGCAGATCACTCACATACATAACTTTCATATAAAATTTAAGAACAAAGTAATTTCACGGGGAAGAAAATAACAACTGGAGGCATCAGGAAAGGTCATTTGTAGGAGGAGGTACCTGAGCTGAGCCTTGAAGACAGGTAATGATTTCAGGAAGCAGAAGTGAGGAAGGAAAATATTCTAGGCATGAGGAACAACCTATGCAAATACATGGAGGTGAAAGAAGAATCAAAAGCTGACCTTAGAGTTTAAGAAGATGTGATATCCTGACTGTGTGACCTGGTAAACTCTCCTTACCTCATCAGTGCCCCCTGACTACACGATAATGAGTTATATAGGAGGTAACAATCTATGTGGGTGGATGAAGTTCTTTACCGGGAATTCACTACACTGATTAAATTGCAGGTCTGGGGTGGGGGTGGGGTGCTGGTTGGTCAGGACATTTCAACTTCATTGATTTCCTCTTCATAGCCCAGTTGATGAAATTATAGGAGAAAGTAACAGATACAATAAGGTGCTAATATATTAAACTTAGTGAAAAAAATCCTCATCTTGTTACTTATGAAGTGTAAAAATCTTTGATAGAATTAGAGGAGTAGTTTGCCATTGGCTGCCCAAGGATCAACCAGACATTGGATGGCCTTTCAAAAAGTTAACTTGCCAGCCCTGGTTATAGTAGAGGTAATCCCTGCCAGTGATCCCTGGCAACAAGGAAAGGAGATACCTATGAAGGAAGAACTCAACTCTTGATCGGAGATCACTCTACAATGCACTTCCCATCCCCATTACTATTTTAATACACTCAAAACTCAGGAAGGCAAGTCTTGCAATGAGCCAATTTGTCATTGTAGGTGAGTCAAAAAGACTCTAATGGGCCTAACCCCTGACCAAAGAGAAAGAACCAATTATGGATTCAAAGGAGAATTAGTTTTTGCAGTTAGAATCCTAGATTCTGAGATATAAAGGCCATGGAATTCTGTAGCAACCACACTGGCATACCCAGGATGGCTGCTAGCACAGGTTCTTAGATCAGTTTACTAGGAAAAAGAGCATTTAAGGGGTCAACAATCTTTTTTTAAATTACATTCACTAGTTCAGGGGAAAAGTCAACACCCTGAACTTCAGAGAAAATACAAAGAAAATACAAGCAGAGAAAGAAATACCAACAGATAGGGCTCTGACTGCCTGAATCAATTATACACTTTATATACATCCCTGGATCCAGAAAGCATTTACATCTGAGCAGTCAGGGAGCTTTGAACATATGGCCAATCAGATCTTGACCAGGGAATCACAAGACCCTCATCTAAAACGAGCCCCCAAAGCAAAATACCAACTCAGAGTATATATACACTTCTCAGATCCAGAAGGCATCACAATCCTCTTGACTCAGTGCCTAATTAGAAATTAACAAAAAGTGTGAAAGCCTTCCTGCAAGCTAGCCTTGCCTAAACAAGCTTCCCTTAATGGGCTCCACATAGGGCCTATTAATGGTTGGAGAAGATCTTAAATTGCATTAACTTTACAAATCCAAGTTGAACCACTTATTCAACAAACTCTGAGCCTAGAGGGGAGCAGCATGAGGTTGCCTCAAGAAGAGAAAGAAGTTAGGGTTTTACATTGCTGTAGGCATGAGTTACCTTGGGCACACTGCCTGTTTTCCCAACTATAAGATGGGGATAATAATAGCACCTACCTAAAAGGGTTGTTATAATAATCAGACGAGATAATGTTTGTAAAAAGTGCTTAGCCCAGTGCTTGGCATATAGCAGATGCTATAAAAACACTTATTTCCTTCCTCTCCCTTCCCTTTCCCCTTCTCTTTGTAACACTGAAGCTTTTGCTCAGAAGGTATAATAACAGATATACAAACATACTACCTGTAACACATGGGAGATATAATTGCCCTCCTCTGCCTGCACCTCAGTCTCTCATAGCTTAGTTTGGTTACCACAGAGCACAGTCACAGCCCAAGCCCAACATTTCCCTCCCTCCCCTCTGAACTTGAGTCCTAGGCACCTGGGCTGCTGAAGGCTTCTGTACCAGCCTACCTGCTGCACCACCCCATCTGTAATCCTGGCTCCAGGGTCACCATGGTTTAAACTCCAGTCCTTTCAGCACCTGAAACTGAGGAGGACAAACAACACAGAATAGAAATAGGTACCCTCCTCCATTTCTAGGAACTGGGGATAAAAGATAAGCAGAGGAGGGCACAGTCCCTACACTTCTCACCAGTTCAGTTCATTGCTTCCCCAGTGGGCAAAGCAGAAAGAATGATAGAAAGAAAGAAAGAAAGAAAGAAAGAAAGAAAGAAAGAAAGAAAGAAAGAAAGAAGAAAGGAAGGAAGGAAGGAAGGAAGGAAGGAAAGAAGGAAGGAGGGAAGGAAAGAAGAAAGGAAATAAGGGAGAGAGGGAGGGAGGGAGGAAAGAAGGAAGGAAGGAAGGAAGGAAGGAAGGAAGGAAGGAAGGAAGGAAGGAAGGAAGGAAGGAGTGCCCAGCTCAGTCTGATCAGCTTTCAAGAAGCAGGTGTCCAATCAAAGGAGGCAGGTGGTCCCCTATCACCTATCTGAGAGGGGACATAGTAGACTTCATGCTAGGCAAACCAAGCATTCTCAAAGGCCCTTCAAGGCTAGGTTAAACATGTATGTGTGCCTCACCATCAGCATATGTGGTACTACAATGTATGTGCCCACTCTTCTCACTGATGCTATGTGTGCTTATGGGAAAATGTGCTCCAGGTTGAAGGAGGGGGCGGTGTTTACAGCTACTAGGTTTGTTATGCTGATTAGTAAATGCCTTTACTTTGAGTTTATTATGACTACTGACTGATTATTAAATAGAAAACTTACTGTTTTAGTAATGTGGACTCACAGTATATTTTTGAATTACAAAGAGTAGTAATTGCAATAACCTACAATCTGAGTTGGAGGGAAGAGTGGAAATTGGTAGCCCCAGTGGAGATAATATATGTAATATAATATAACATATTATATAATATCTATAGGATGTGAATTTTATATAGCACAATATATATAAAATTATAATCTATAATGTAGTATATATGTATTATATCAAATGCATGTATGAACATATACACACATATAATAGTGTGAATTTACATGCATAATTATATATGTAAATATATGTTAGTAACCTCTTAATTCTCTAGAAAACGCTAAAACCATGAGTTGCAAAGGTGCCAACCTGCATTGGTAGAGGGAATTTCCTTACCAAGTAGTTCCCCATAACAGCAAAATCATGAAATTAGAGCTCTAGTCCCTCCTTCCTCCCTACCTACCCATCTATTCATCCTTCCATCTCTCTAATAACTATGGTCAAAACTTACAGCTGACTTCATCTGTAACTCATCTGGGCTTTGGTTCACCCCAGTATAGCCAGGAGCCCAGTATTGGAAAAGAAAGTATGGTACCTTTCAAAGCCTAGTCCTTTATGAATGAGGGGCATTGTAATGAATATGGCTCTCCTCTTTTTTTTTCCTTCTAGAGCCTTAGTCCTATTTCTGGCCTTTGGTTTCTGGTAGGAGCCAAAAGGAAAGATGTAAGGGCCCTTGTTGTTTGCTGTTTTCCCAGATGATCAGTGGAGGAATACAGATAGTCCTTGAAAGTCTGTTTTAGTGGCCCTAGGAGTTAAATGATTGCCATAAAACAATACTGTTTCCATGTATCATTCACATATTCTGTCTTTTTTTAAAAGACTGGTGACATCCCTACCTCTTTAGAGTACTTTGCATTCCCTTAAAAGTTTCTTCCTTTCTCCACCAAATAAAAAATTCTAAGTGTTTAGGACAGATTTCTGCTAAACAGGTGAATTCCTTATAATAGACTGCTAAATAGAATGCTTCTTTTTTTTTTCTTAGTTTTAGCTTTACATATAAGAATCTTTAGACCTTGAGAGTTCTTAACGTAATCCCAGAATTTTTCATTATGCCATTATATTGCAAAAGAGTGTTTGGCACCCCAAAATGTATTATTTTCAGCAGGTTTCCCAAATAAATGACCCACAAGAAAACAGCATAATGAGGCACTTTTAAAAACTTAGGTAAGGAAGTATAATTGAAAAGCTACCTTATGCTGTGTTTTTTTTTCTTATTTACAAAAAAAATCTGACTTGCTCCAGGTCCTTAAATCATTTCTTCTGTTCAAGAGAAATTATGTGCTTATTTGTTTTTTGCTTTTTAATCAATAAAAAGGAAAGAGAATCCAGTGTTTGTGTGATCAGCTATTAGAGGCATGGTTATGGTCCCCATTTATTGTCTTCTGAAACCACTGAACATCATCCCTAATTCCCCAAGGGAGACACGTGGTGCTGTTAAGTTTTAATTTACATCCTCCTTTGGTGAAGTTTCTACTTCTGGACATCTCAGCCTTTAAGTACCTGCACTGTTTTTTTGCTAAAAAGTCAATGGAGTTCTCACTGCCTTGGCTCTCTGTATCCCCTTTATCTTGATGGCTTCTCACTGTCCTGTTCTGTAGCTACACATTTATCCAGGGTTTCCCAGAAAGGTTCCATGCTAAGCTATTGGCTTGTCTAGATGTTTAACTCCCTCCCTCCTCCCCCTTCCTCTTAAATGCCTGAGAATCTTCTGGGAAAGGATCTAACTCCCCTAGCCCTCCACCCCCCACACCTTCCCCCTTTTTTATGAACAGGACTCTTTAGATTTGTTTTAGCTTTTCTTCTCAATCAGAAGCACTGCTAGCAGGGCGAGCCCCTTGTCTGGTATCCAGCGATCAGGGCTAAATCCCATCCTTACTGGTGTTTGCTCCTTGGAGGTGAAAAAATAAATGTTTTATAAAGCTCAAATTGGCCTTATCAAACAAAACGTCTGCTAGATCTGTGAGTGACTGGTGACAGCAGGAGACATCAGTGCTGGCCTCACCAATAGAAGTCACTGCAGTTAATGGAGGCTATTATGGGAGAATTCTGGCAAGAAGTTTTTTTTTTCTCCCCCCTCCAGACAGCTAAAAAAATTTTAAAGAAAAATGTATTCAGTTGCTAGGGCAACTGTGGTTTCAAAACTACTGTAACAAAAGCCAGATATCACATATCAAACTACCAAGTTGTTAATTTGACTGGTATTTTAAAGTAACTACTCTAAAGAGATGTTTGCTCTTTATCTAGTTCTACTTAGATGGCAGGGGAAAAGAGCAGGAGGAAGAAGGAGGAGAAAGAGAGGAAGGGGAAAGAAAACATAGGTACTGATTTTCCCCCCTCAGGTATTTCCATATTCTTTGTGTGGGAGGGGAGGAGTGTCTTGGTTAACTGTTGGAAATAATACTAATAATTGACATGTATATCTGCCTTAATATTTACTAAGTGAAGTGGATAAAGCTCCTGGTCTGGCGGCAGGAAAACTCTTCCTGAGTTCAAATCCATCCTCAGACACTTACTAGCTGTATGACCCTGGGCAAGTCACTTAATCCCGTTTGCCTAAATTCTTCATTGTTAAATAAGCTAGAGAAGGAAATGGAAAACCATTCCAGTATCTTTGCCAAGAAAACCCCAAGTGGGTTCTCACATGAAGAAAACTTACATATGTTAATTTTTATGAGCTGCTCACTACAACCTAGTAAAGCAGATGCTACATACATTATGACACCATTTTGCAGAGAAGAAAACGGAGTTCATTGATTTTCCATGGCCACCTAAACTAGTCTTTGATTGTGATCAGAGGAAAGGTATGCTTGCATGTAGAATTTAGTTGTTAATATTCACAGTCTAAGAAAAATCCCATTTCTATTTCTACTTCCTTATTTTCCTACCACCAACTTCCCCTAATCTTATTGAGGATGGTGAGTATAGAGAAGTTTTCTATGGGTACTTGGTAAATATCTAGTCCAGGGGTAGGGAACCTCTGACCTCTAGGCTACCTGTGGCCTTCTAGGCCTTTGGCTGTGGCTTTTTGACTGAGTCCGAGTTTTACAGAATAAATCCTTGTATTAAGGAGATTTGTTTTCTGAAGCTTGGATTCAGAGGGCCCAAATTTGAGGACCTAGAGGGCCATATGTGGCCTGGAGTGGCAGGTTCCCCACCCCTACCTTGTCGTTTAAATTCATTTTGCCGGAGACTAGCTTACTATTACTTGCCTCGATTAAAAGACAGAAAGACAAAAAGGGAAAAGATCCAATATGGTTCCCCAGGGAAGGAGCAGACATAGTAGTAGTCAGATTACTGAGACTGTAAATTGGATCAGTAATTTTACTATGACACTTTTCTGAACCTTAGTAGTGCCAGAGCCTTGAATCCATTCTTAACCAATTGAAATTCACTACTCCCACCTTGGATTTCCCCACCCATACCTTAAAACAGTCTGGGGCCTGCATTTTTGGTCTTGCTTTTAGTTTCCACTGGATGAGACACACTGTAGGAGGAAGTGATGCAGCTGGAATTATTCAATGATGCATTGTCTGGCCTTTGGAAAGAGACCCTTCCAAGAGCTAGAGAATGGCCTAGAGTGGAAGAAATTTTGCCCTTCTTGTCTCTGCTTTATTTTAGAAGTATTTTCAAAACAAAAAATGACAACTCCTCATATACCAGATGGATTATGTTTAGCCAGTCCTCTGGAACAGAAAAAGTCTTAGCGAGTTTGTCCAACTCAGCCTTGGAGATACAGTAGTGAGAACTTAACTGGTTTGAATATTGAGTAATAAGAATAGAAAACCCGGGGGTTAAAGGGTAGAGAGAAATAGATTTTTGGAATTTCACGGACATTTGTGTTTCATTTCCCTGTTCTAAAAAAATGTTATTTTGATGATCTGAGGAACAGAGAAGGGGGGGAGAGAGAGACACAGAGAGAGAGAGAGAGAGAGACAGAGAGAGAGAGAGAGGGAAAGGGGAGAGAGAGAGGGAAAGGGGAGAGAGAGAGGGAAAGAGAGTTTATACGAGAACTGCTGCAGTTTAATTGCCAAGAGGAAAAAAAAGGACAGAAAAAGAAAACCAGCTAGTCGCTACCCAACACCATGGGCCTTGATTCAAGTTCAAGCTCTAATTTAGTACAGAGGTTGAGCTGACACCCTAAACTTGAAAGGGCAGTTTACTTTAGAGTCCCGATGATTGAAAGCGGGACGGATTAACCACGCGGGTGTCGGATTACAGCCTTGTTATTGGCTGTTTACATAGGACAACTCAGTGAGGGGAAAGGCGGGGCTGGAGTTCGAGAAGAAGTACCCTGGGCAGATATATGGAGTGAGAGCGTGACGGGAAGAGAAAAAAGCATGTGTGCACATAAACGTTAACATATACATGTATACGAACATCTGCATATGCGCGCTTGCGCGCACACACACATACACACACACGCACGCGCGCGATGTTGAAAAGTTAAGAGCTACAAACAGGAGATGCCCTGGGTTCTGAACTCCCCCCCTGGGAGTGCCAGAGCTGGCCAAGAAAGCGACGAGTCATCCCGGAGCTGAACAGGAGGAAATTCCCTGCGGGAAACGCTGTGACCCAGCGGGCCCCCAGACCAGAGACCACTTAAGCCAGGGGATTTGCTAAAGGAGGCAACGCCATCCAATTCTCCCTTTCGCTCCAGGAGAGGCTCACCTACTTGGTTGGAACCCAATCTTCTCCCTTCTGGGCCTCGTTAAAATCCGCTTTTGCAAGTGTCCAGTAGTGTTAGAATTGGAATAGGATAACAATGAAAGAAGGGAAGGAGAGGAATCCTGTCCGGCCAAGGCCCCCGAGAAACCTGTGGAAAAGATTGATTCCCCAGCCCTGGACCCCACTGGAGTTTTCAGAGGGTTACGAAAAAAGAGACAGTGTAGAAAGAGTTGTCTGAATTAAATATCTTTGAGCCCGCGTCTGATTAACATTCTCTGACTCGTTGCACCTCCCAAAGCCAGAACCGCCTCGGATCCTCCCCTAGGGATTAGACCCGAACTGAAACCCACATTCGTCCACACCTTCCGCAATAGGCTTGGGGGGGGAAGGAGGAGGGAGGAGCAGGCGGGGACCAAGATGTAGTGCCTTGGAGAGTCTGGGAGGTGGGAAGGAGTGAAGGGGCTCGAGCGCTGATCTTCTAATTACCCAGCTGGTCTTTTCCAGGGCCAGCCTAGATGCAGTCCCTGGGCTGTTCGCTGCCCCTTCTGCAAAGAGCCTTTGGCTGGGCACGCCGGCTTGAGACCGCAAAGTCCGTCTAATTCATCCTGGAGGACTCCCTTCGAGAATGGGGATTTCACCCCCGCCCCCACCCCCGTTTCTCTTTTTACAATGAAAAAAGAGCGAATTCAGTCGAAGTGAATATGCCCCGTCCTCTGTAATTATACACACATTGAACTCTTTACAGTTGACTTAAGTTACTTGGCGCTGCTATTGGTGTGGCCCTGCGTATTGATTAAACGCAGCATCTATTTACCTAAACAATAAATGTGGAGATTAGTAAAAGTTCACTTGATCACAATAATGGGATTGACAATTAGAGGGCAATGCATGCCAGATGTAACGGAGGAGCCCGTAGCTGCAGCCTTCGCGAAAAGAGAAGCACTGACTGGGGGCTTGACAACTGAGCAGGAGCAGCAGCAGCAGCAGCAGATGCTGTAAGTGACACGGAAGGAGAGAGGGAGGAAGACAAGGAGGGAGGGGGCCCAGACACTGGGAGGGAGGCAGTTATAAGGGTTTCTAAAGGAATCGCCTGGGATTGTCATTCTCCTTTACCTCAAGCAGGCCTTCTGCAGGAACTAGAAAAGCTCCTTGGAGAGAGAGAGTCTGGGCTTACTCCACCCTTTAGAGAGAGAGGGACTGATAACCATCTAGAATGGACATGGAAGATGTATGTGTGTCTGAAGGCATGAGTGTTTGCACCCTGGATTAGTGAGTTCTCTTCTCTATACAAGTGTGTATCTCTCTAAGTCAGTTTCTCTCTCTCTCTCTCTCTCATCCCTTAGCATGTATGAATTATCATACATGTGTAGATGTATGTGTGCACATAATTGTGTGTATGTTTTTGTATACAGTGGATTATACTTTCTAAGAAAGAACAGAGAGCCTGGTGTTTGGCAGGCTCTCATCTGAAATCCTCTTTCTTCTTTAGGCTTTCCCTGAAGGAGAACAGTGATGAACAGTGTCCATCTTGGCTTCGTTACTTGCATCCAGGTGCTAGTGTGTAAGGCATTATTGGGATTCACTAATCCCACTCTATTCTAGAAAAATGAAGTGGAGATAGAAGTGAGAAGGACAATAACATTGAGAACGTGATTTTATCTCTAGTATATCACTGGAAGCATTCAGAAAAACAACACTCCACAAGGTTAGGCCTAAGTCTGTAATACACCAGGTTCGTTGGAGAATCTTAAAAGGGACCTTCTTTACTAGACTATTTGAACTCGTGTAAAAACCCTAAAAACAAAACAAAACAAAACAAAACAAAACTCCTACCCTAGTCCTTAAAGCAGAGCTAAGATTCATTCTTTCAGTTAAGCACTTAACTTTTGCCTGTGCTAGCTATTGGGTAAAACAAAGGCAAAAATAAAATAGTCCCTGCCTTCAAGGGGCTCACACTTTACATGGATAAAATGAGCTATAGAACTAAGTCAGAAGAAAGTTCAGAAATGTGTCAGTAATGTATAAGAGGGGGAAAATGTGATCACAGAGGAATCTGAGAGTTTAGAAAGGGGAGGGAAGATGAATCTTGGTCTGCTCTTAGTAGGGATCTAGGATGATCATGTAGTCCAATCTTTCATTTTATAGGTTAGGTAATTGAGGCCCAATGAGATAAATGACTTTCAAAAGGGCTTACCGGTGATAAGTGGTAGACTCAAACATAAACTTGTGTTTTCTGACTCCAAATTCAGGACTCTTAGGCTGAAGAGAACAATACAACCAGTGGGGGTGGAATGAGATAGCTACTGGCAAAAACAATAGGCTAGTTGCCTAAATTTACCCTGACTCCAAAATCCAGTATCTTTCTACAGTGGTACATTGAATAATTTTATGGAAGCAGAGACTGAGGCTCATTGAGTTAAAGTGACTTGTAGAGTCTCACAATATGTAACTAGTAGTTAAGTAGTAGCTTGTAGTAGTTACACAGCTAGTAAGTGGTGGAAACAGGACGACGGCTATTTTAAAGTATTTGAAGGACTATGCTTGGGTCCATTTGTTTAGACTTGTTCTGCTTGGTCTCAGGGTGGAAGTTAGGGTTGAGGTAAAGAAAAGTCTTCTAGTAATTGGAGATGTTAAAAATGAACTGTTTCTTAAAGTTCCTCCTTACTGAAGGTCTTCAAGCCAAAGCTATAACTAGCACTACTGAGGCTTTGCTCTGGGGTGCTAAATTTGTATAGTACTGAAAACAATCTTTCAGCATCAGGGCTTATTTAGTAATAATTAGTTGACTGATTAAAGGATAATTAAGAGTAATTAACTAAACTAGAAACCTACCAGATACCCTCAATCTTCTACCTATTTGGAGCAGCTCAGGTTAACTCCCTCTTCTTTATCCTTGCTCTTCCCACCTCCACCCCAACAAATCTTCCCCAATAGTAATAGCCTTTCTGTCTTGGTTTCTGCTCAACACAGATGCAAAAATAATTTGTTACAACTCTGCTTCAAGTAAAGGCTAGGTAACATTTGTAGGTCATATTGTAGAGGGATTTCTTGTTCAGGTATGGGGTATACTAGATGGCCTTTGGATTCCTTCTCAAATCTGAGATTCTGTGGTAACCTACTCTCAGAGATGAGATATTAGAAGAGCACATGAATGAAGAAATGAGACTTTAGAGGATAATGTAGTCAATGTATCTAGCAATAAGAAAGTCAGGCTGGGGATTGGGGTGGGGGTCCAAGGTGGACAGGCTACTGGGATCACTGGACACCATGTGCTGAAAACCTTGGGAAGAGGACCTCACTCTTATCCCTGGGAATTACAGTAATTGGAAAGATGAGTGGCTCTAGAGAAGTGGTTGTGCCATCACAAGGCTGTCTTCTTCCAGGAATGATTTCTTCTATGTTGATACCTTTGCACAAAGCCTCACTAGTTACCTGCTGGTTCCATAATATGTGTAAGGCATCCTTCTAGCCTCAGGGATGACAAACAGCGCAGTTTCTCCCCTCAAGGAACTTTATTATAAAATATAACTGGGATTGGAGGTGACCTGTAGACAAACAACTATAATACAAATGAGGAGGTAATAAGGTGTGCAGACAAGGTGAGAAATTGAAGGCTGGAGAGATCACTTTTGTGTGTGAGGAGGATAAGAGAAGGCTTCTTAGAGGAGGTTAAGTCTAAGTTGAGTCTTGAAGGATGGGAAGAATTTCAGTCGGCAGAAATGAGGAGTAAGGGGATTCATTCTAGACAAGGGAGAGGAAGGAGCGCCTACAGGCAGGAGGCAGGAGGACTGGAGAGGCTAGGTCTAGAACTGGGCAGTGTCAGACAAGGTTGGAAAAGTGAGTAATGTACATGGTTTCTCCTCTTCTGGATCCTCTGGATTTTCAGTCCAGAATGCTTTCTACTCTAAATTTGGATACAAATAAAAGGATTAGTCTTGTAAGTCTATGAACAAGCCAGGACGAAGCCCTTTCCCGCCTGTAGGGCCACTGGGAAGCACAGAGCGCATGCCCAGGCACTTGAAGGAAGGAAGGAAAAGGAAAGACGAGGTTAGGCAGCTCCAAGTGCGGGTGCATAAAGAGGAGGAAGAAGAGGGAGAAAGGAGAAAATCAAAGGAAGGAGGAAGGAAGAGGAGGAAAGAAGAGAAAAGTGATGGAAGAGGTGGGAGAAAGAAGGAAGCAAGAAGAGGCTGAGAGGAGGAAAAGGAAAAAGACAGAAGGAACAGGAATTGGAGGGGAAATGTGGAAAGAAGACTAAAAGGGAAGAATATGGCTGGGTTTGAGTTGGAAGTATTCCTCAATGCCTCCCCACCCCCACCCCAGAATTCCTCCACCCCTTTTCCTTTCAGAAGGAGGGGGGAGGGGGGAGAGAGAAGAGAGAGAATGGGGAGAACCAATGGGAACTCTCTATTTCTCTGGCAAGTGTGAAGTGTGTCTGTCCTCTCCTTGCAGGCTCTCGAAAAACTGGAAGGAATTTCCTTGTCGTGAGAAGATCAATGTGTGTCTATTGAAGAGGAGACAACTGCAAACAGATTCACGGCCCCAGGGTGGGAGGAGGCGAAGCGGGTGGAGGGGAGGGGGATGGATTTGGCTTCCTTTGATCGCTTCAGTTCTGTTGTAATTTCTCCTTCGCTATATAGATTAGCTGAAATATTTAGCCATGGCGAGAAGTTATGTGGGTCGGATTCCCCTCCCTTCCCATCCCCCAAGTCATCTGGCACTTCGGGAGCTGGGTCGCAGCTCCTCTAGCCCAGTTTGAAACTTCAAGGACTAATGGTTTTTGTATTCCTGTGGTAATTAAAAGGCAACAAAGCTTCCCTAGCACTTCGTTAAACAAATATGTAAGTCCCAGCACCGGCTTCCCACACTCGCCCCCCACCCCGTCTTCTTTTTCAGATGCAGTACAGATGGGG
Source organism: Pseudochirops cupreus (assembly GCA_028627135.1). NCBI lineage: Eukaryota > Metazoa > Chordata > Mammalia > Diprotodontia > Pseudocheiridae > Pseudochirops > Pseudochirops cupreus. The sequence continues at coordinate 297,428,791 of CM053582.1, read as the reverse complement.
GTGTGTGTGTGGAGAAGACTGGGGTGTGGAATAGCTTTAGGACTCTAAAGTCCGCTGGAGGCTTTGTTTCCTCTCTTCAGGTATAAGGTGTGTTCCAAGTATTTGGCCTTTTCTTGGTCCTTCTAAATACTACTTCTGCGGGGAAGGGAACTATTCGCGAGGAAAGAGACTGAAAGGCAAAGAGGCTTGGGATCTCCCACACCTACCATACAACCGAAGCCAGCTTGTCTTGGCGTGTTAAGTTTTCTAAATAAATCGCTTTTGTTGTTCAAAAAAGATGGATGGTCTCCAGGCCAGGTTGGATTCCGGAGTATCGTAGTAGATGTAAAGGGTTTGGAGGTCTCTTACTCCCCCCGCCCCCACAGCCGCATTACTCCCCCTTCCTTTTTCTTCTTCTTGGCCGCATAAATCATTCACATTGTTTAAGGTACATTGATCAATCTAATGGCTTGTAATAGGCTCCTAATTGCCACTAGCAAAGTACTGCAAGCTTGCATTTGAACGTGAAATGGTTCATGATCTGAGCAGAAATTCACCTTAAGCTCGAGATCCAATAATTATAAGGAGCACAATGAGAGGCACCCCTTCTCCTTTCCCTTCCCAGTCCTCGCACCCGTTCGGGAAGGGGGAGGGGGAGGAGACAAGAGGGAGGTGACTAGTGGGGTAGCTTGCACTGGGGAGATTCACAGTATTTTTTTCCTCTCTCTTCCAAATCAGTAATTCATTAATGAGCAAAACCTGTGCTAGGATTTATTGGTCATTGTGGACCAAAAAGCACTTGGCCATGTCAATCACTTCGCCTGTTAACATTCACTCATATCTATATCTTGCACTAAGTTTGAATTTCTTTAGTCACAAATCCGCACCTACCATCCCGTCTTGCTAAGTTATCTTGTTTATTTAAAAAAAAAAAGGCAGGGTAGTCTCTGGAGTAGTGCGCAGGGGAAAATATCAAGGGTTAAGAGAAAGAAAGAAAAAAAAAGCCTGCATTTTTTCCTCAGGTACCTAGTGGGTGCCAACATACTTCCCCTCCCGTTTAACTTCAGTGGCTCTTCCGAGGACCCAGAAGAAGGGGGAGGGGGAAGGAGAGAAGTTACGAAAGCCTCCATGTATGATGCCTTGGGGATGTTAGCTTACACGTGAAGAAAGCGGAAAACTAACAAGCAGGGGCTCTCGCTTGGAAATGCTCGCTAATTGCTAAAGTCATCAGAGCTTTCTTTCACAATCTCGCACGATTTCTATGAAAAGGAAGCTTCAGTCTCTCTAAAGATAGTTCCAGTGGAGTTTAATTATGCAACTCTCTACTTGAAAATGTATCCATTTTAGCAGAGGGGGCCTGGAGATGAATTCCCCCATTGATTTATTTGAGTTTCAAACCTGCTTCGGTCTAAACCTGTCATGACTCTTTTATACCTACCTGAACGTGCTAGTGGGAAATGTGATGTGAGAGGGTAAAATTCTCAGCAAAACGCTCTCCATAGTTTCCTCCTAATGCAGTAAACAAATCTATGATGCTTGTTGAATAATCTTCCAATAATTGCAGTAATTAAAATCATCATACAGTCTACAGTCACCTTCCTTCCTTTGACACACCAGAGTCTTTCCTTTAATTGTTCATGTGTTTTTGGCTCAGATCAACAGAACAAGGAAGATTTAAAATATATGGATGGTCCAAATACATTTCGAGGTGGGAAATTAGTTATGTAGGCAAACCTTTGGAAAGCACTTAATAGACGAGGGCTTTTCAATTCCTCCAGCTGCCTCCTCCTCCTCCTCCTCCTCCTCCTCCTCCTCCTCCTCCTCCTCCCCCTCACAGATGCAGGGAAATCTGCATCTCCCTGTTACCTCTAAATAACAGGGGCACCTTCAAGACCGAGGAAAGATTAAAATCCATTCGTCAATTGATCCTTCCTGTTCCTTTCATTGGCAGAGATGGGGGCAGCAAGAGGGCGTTATGTAACAAATATGAAATGAAAGCCTTTGGAAATTGTGGGAGAGTTCCATAATTTTTTCAATTAATTTCCTTGATCCATTTGATCGCAGTGCTAACTCCCCCCCTCTCTTTTATTAGTACTAGTATTATTATTAACTATAAAAGTCTCTTCTAATCAAAAGCGTGACTACATCTTTGCCCGCAAATGAAAAACTATACTGGGGCGGGGGGGGGGGGAGGAGTTGGGAGAGGAGAATTCTCTGGACTCAACAGGCACCAAGGTCTGTGTTTTAACATCATCTCCTTGCTCCCCTTTTGATAACCAGTCTTTGATGAGTATAGAAGGAAAGCTCTTTCTTAACTAAAGTTATTTCATTTATTTCCCCAACTCCCACATCTTGCTGACCCGAAAATCATTGCTGGAGCATAGGAAATGTAAATGAAAAAGCAAAACTGGAAGAAGGACTCAGAAAGGGAGCTACGGTAGCTTAAAAAAACATGGCAGGGTGCGATGAATTGTCAGAAAGGTGCTTTTTGCAGGTCTCCTCCGCACACCCATTCCGTGTGGCAGAAGATCTGACTGCAGCTGAACTGGAAAAGGTCTGTACCTCCCTCCTCCCTCCTCCCTTCCTTGATCCTCTAACTCTACCCCCCCTCCAATCCCCACCCAATTCTGTCCCATTCCATCTCATCCCATCGCATCCCTGTAACATCCGTGGGTAAAGTCTGCGCCTTTCTGAGGTTTCTAGGAAATTGTGCTGCCACCTTAGATTTAACCAGCTATTATATCGATTTATACAGAACCTATTTGGCGCTTCTCTCCCAGAACCTTGCTTTCTTGAACGCGAGAGAGAATGATTTCATCCGTGGCGCACGAACCCCGGATCCTTCCAATCAGCTCTAATGAAGGAATTGTTCCTCAGCTTTGCCTTCTAAACACTGCAACTTTAGCACTGGCTCAGATCAAAGCTCAATGGAGAGGCAAGATGGGGGAAACAATATTTGTTCAAAGGAAGTGAACTGCTCCCTTTAATTACCCCATTCTTCTTTATTAGGATTCTTATTGAGTTGTTGGGTGTTTCTTTTTAACAAATAAAAAAAAGTGTATTTCACGATAGTGTATTTACAATGTAAATATATTCCAAGGAGAAAACGTCACGGATCAATTGTAAAGGACCCGGATACATAATTTTAAAAAATCAGTTTCAGTGTATATGAGGTTCTCACCCCACTTTCGCTTCTTAGTCAGATTTGTTTATGCAGAATCGACATTTAATAGTGCTAATTGCACTCCAGTTAAATTGCCCTGATTGCAGAAAGGGAAGCAATTTTCGTGCTCTCTGTCTGGGTTTGGAAGAAATTGTTTTATATTCACCTCTTTATAAAGAAGTGGAGATAAGGCACCGAGCCTTTGCACAAATTGCACTTATGGGCTGACTGGCAGCATTCAGGCGCTATAATAGAGCATTATTTGGCCGTTTTGAATAATGTAAAGCGTTTGCTGAAAGCTATTCTCCTGAAAATTGCTTTAACTTTTAAAAGGGTGATGATTCACTCCAAACCAGGCCTTTGTTACATTGTCATTATTTCCCCAAATGTTTTAACAGGCAGCTCAACACTTTAGCATAACACATTGATCTTTGTTTAAAAACTAGATTTTTAGAGTATGAAAAAATCTGTCAGAGGAAAGAGGAAAAAAAAGCTGGACCTCCCCTTAAAGATTTCCTAGTAACCTCCCCCCTACCCCCCCATCCCCAGCCCGCTTAAGTGGCACCGGTATGTGGAACATGGACTGCTGTCTTCTTTAGGTTGGGAGATTTCACTAACTTTTATTGTGATCAGGACGTGGGTATCTCTAGAAATAACTATGTGCCCGTATAGACAGATGCTGACAGCTGGAAATACGTTTGAAAACATGAAACGGGAAAGGGGGGAGGGGGAGGAGAAGAGGGAAGGAAAGGAACGAGGGAACCAAGAGTAAGAGGTGCTGGCATGAACTGTTTTAAATGGTTGACTTTAAAATGTCATCGGCGTTAAGTGGCTTTTCGGATCGTCATATTTATTACTTTGTCAGGTTTCCTTAAGAAGAGAGGAGGGGGGGAGGAGGTGGATGGGGGGGGGACCTTCGCCATTTCTCCTCCCTGGGCTGCTCCGGGGTGGGTCTGAAACGCCTCGCTGCCACTTAACAATCACCTCTATTAGTAAATCAACGCCGAGCCTCTAAATAAACAGGAGTGCCAGTCCTCCCCCTATGGGAAAGAGTCACCTGTTGGGAAATGACTCCCCAGTGCCCCTGCCGGGCTCTCTGGCTTGTCCGGGCTGCTTGGCTCCATCCACCCTCACCCCCAGGGGAGCTCTTCAAACGCCTCTACCCGATTATCACTACAGCTCCCCTGGGTAAGCAGGCTACTGTTAAAGCTGGGCTCAGGGCTCTCTCTCTCTCTCTCTCTCTCTCTCTCTCTCTCTCTCTCTCTCTCTCTCTCTCCATTTGGGAAGGCGTTTTGAAATAGAACATAATTTTCCTTTATCCTTTCTCACCCTTAAAAACACTCCTTACTAAAGTAGTTTATTGAAGATTAAGAGACCTACAGGGATATTCTTGCCCACTGGACTACACTGACTACAGATTGGATCCGTCTCAAGGCAAAGCATAATATTATGATGGTCGCACTTTTAACTAAAGAGATTCAGCAACGGCAAAAGAACACTGGGGCTACAAATTTTCTCTCTCTCTTTCTCTGTCTCTCTTTCCCCCCCCCCCCCATACATTTTTTTGTACCTCAGTTTTGGGGTTTAGTGGTTGGGTACTTGAAGATGACTTAGACTGGAGAGTTGGGAGAGAAGGAATGAATTTTAAACTAGTACCCTGAATGTATGCATATATTCATATATCTGGTTCAAAAATTGTGGGCAGCTGCTGCCCTGGAGAACAGAAAGAAGGGAGCGACACCAAAAGGAAGAAACATAATGATATCAGCATTTGTAAATGTCCACAAAGAAGCAACTATATCCAACCTCAATATCTAAACTTGCACCCACCCACTGTTGGGGTGACAGTAATGCAGGAATATGAGAAGCTTCTGAAAATGACAAATAACAGAAACTAGTTTGCAATGCACCCAGGTCCCACTACGTGGATTTATATATCTATTTCAGCAAACGCAGAGAGCAGGTAAAGTTCGCTGGGGAGTGCAGAGTGTGCACGGTACAGACAGGCCAGAGCCGAGGGTGGGGAAAGAAGAGGCTAACAACGGCGCCCTCGCGCTGCTGCGGTGTGAGACAGGAGCAAGCAGCCTCTCCGCCATCAGTCAGTAGGCTTCAAATGGTGGGATGCAGAGTTGTGGCATGAAAACCAGACGCCAGGCTGCACTCAAACACTTAAAGCCTAACCCGCTGCAACGAGCAAATAAACAACCACAAAAACTTCCCTCCAGACAAAATAGGCAAGAGTAGGAGAGGTGAGGGGGAGAAGAAAGCAATTCTCACATAGATTTTGGAAGTCGTCACAACAAATGAAAATACATTAAGATAAAGTATGTTTAAAGATACTCTTTCTGTCTCCTCTCCCCCATCTCTCCAAAATGAAACCTGGAAAATAGTCAGTACCTCCTACTGTTTGATCAAATTTGATAACTGCCTGGTATATAAAGAGCTGAAAGAAACTTTTGAAGAGACTCAGTGAAGCTTTTTCTGAGGGTGGTGTTTTTAGGGCGAATTCGGTCTTGGGAACTAACATAGATTAAAGTGTCAATTTAGGGACTCATTTTAAGATGGGTAAATAATGCTCAGGGGTTAGTATATAGGATATTTTTCTGGACGGCTGTGAAGAGGACTGAGGACTCTTTAATAAGATTCTACCTTTTCTGTTTCGCTAACTAGTGTACCTCTTTTGAGGACGACAGAGCGTACAGAAATTAGATATAGGAGTAATAAGTGATTTGGTATAAAGATGCACAGAGAGCAATACAGACCGCAATATAAAGTGAATGGAGAAAGAAAGAGAGACAGAGAGAGACACACACACACACACAGAGAGAGAGAGAGAGAGAGAGAGAGAGAGAGAGAGAGAGAGAGAGAGAGAATGAGTCGTAAAATGACAAAATTATCATATAGACTGGCAAAAGCCAGGAAATGCAAATTGAACAACTGACATTTTCTCATTTTCCTTCTCCCCTTCCGCCCTGGTTGGTGTCTCCTCCCCCCTCCCCCACCCCACCCCACCCCACCCCATTTTCCCACAAGTGGTGAGGGAAGAGTCACATCTAACTTTGCATTTCTTGGGTTTTGTTGTTTTGTGTCACAATCTTAGTGTTATTTAAACATAGGTTGTTGTTGTGTTTTTAAAATTTTAATTGCAGTATAATTTCTTCAGTCCAAAGCTTTGCGTCTCCCCCCCCCCCCCCTTCTGCCTTTGACTGGCACGCGCCCGGAGCCCTGGTTCTGGCACCTCGGAGTGTCTGATTGGCTACGGGGCAGCTCCTGTCTGCTCTCTCTGCGCCCTCATTGGGTGAGAGTCCTAGCCAGCGGTACTTCAAAGCAGGCGCTCCCCACACTTAGGCTGAGTTTTGCCCACAGGAGCCAGGAGTATACTTAGTGCAAGCGGTGTAAAGCGGGGAGAGAAGGAGGGAACTGAGGAAACTCTCCTCCTCTCCGCCGCGACTGGCAGAGCCCCCCATTCGGCCCCAGCACTCAGCCAAGGGACGTGCTATGGCTACGTCTATACTTGGGGTAAGTCCGAGGCGCAGATATGTATTTGCACATTTTAAGTGGCTTTATTTTTTGTCATGGCTTCTCGGGGACGGTTTTCGCTTGAGAAACTGTTGCTGCTGTAATGCAGTTTCTGGTTCTTTAAAGACTCTTGCTGCATTTTCTGGGCAGATCCGTTCAAGTTTGGGGAGCTCTGGAAACGCCTTTGCAATAACACAATTTGTATGCAAGCTCCCTTTGATTTGGTTTTAAAGGAAGGGGGGGTTCGTTCTTTCTCGTGGCTTATTATCCCCTCCCCCTCGTTCCCTTCCCCCACTTTGGGAAATGTTGCAATTGCGCTACCGTGGGGTTTCCAGAAAGCAGCTTTATTTGTATTGAAGTCTGTTTAGTCGCGTAAACAAACGTTTACGTTTGTGCTTTTATCCCTGTTTGCCCAACCTCTCTGTGACTTTGAAATCCTTCGCCGTATGTCGTTTCATCTCGGATTATTGTTGCATTCAGAATCGGGTTGTTTTTTGTTTTTGCTTTTTTGGTAAATGGGAAATTTTTAAAATTAGAATTGAGATCAAAATCATAGGAAGATTTGGGAGGAAATGTCTAATTCAGTGATTAGCATTCGATTTGGTCTGTGTGCCGCTGTTTATCATCCCGCTTTTCCACCCCTCCTATTTATTATTGTTGTATTTACCTTCTCCCTCTATCCTTAAAAAGCGATTTGGGTCGATTCTCTAAAAAGGGGTCTGGTTCTGCACACGACAGGCTAAAAAGTGAAGCAAACCCGCTTCCCATTTCTGGGTAGGAGTTGCTGTTGCGAGTGTCGCTGGATAAACGGAAGCATTTTTTATTTGTTAGGCTCCCCAAAGAAGAGCAACTTTTTGGATCCCAGAGAGCATTCCTTTTGATTTCCTCTGCCCCAGCATGGTGCGCTGGCTGCCCTCTGTGTGTGCAAAGGAGGTGTGCGGAAGCCAAGTAGTGTTATGGGAGGGGGTTGGGAGGAGGTGTGAAATGGGGGGCCGCCCCCCTCCTTGACTGTCTAGTACGGGGGTGATGAGGCTGCTCACGGGTGCACTTTTGTGTCTTTCCCCCCACCTCCTCCCGCCCTCTCCCTCCCCCACCCTCTCCTCCTCCCCTTCTCCTCCCTCTATCCCGCTCTATACTCCCCCTACCCCACCCCATCTAGGAAGAGCCAAGATTTGGAACGACCCCCTTGGCCATGCTGGCCGCGACCTGCAACAAGATCGGCAACACCAGCCCCCTGACGACGCTGCCGGAGTCCAGCGCCTTCGCCAAGGGGGGCTTCCACCCCTGGAAGCGTTCCACCTCCAGCTGTAACCTAGGCTCCAGCCTCTCGGGCTTCGCGGTGGCCACCAGCAGCCGAGGCTCCAGCGGACTGGCTGGCGGCTCGGGCGCCGCCAACAGCGCTTTCTGCTTGGCTTCCACCTCGCCCACGTCGTCCGCTTTCAGCAGCGACTACGGAGGCCTCTTCTCCAACTCGGCGGCGGCAGCAGCAGCGGCGGCCGGAGTGTCCCCCCAGGAAGCCGGCGGTCAGTCGGCCTTCATCTCCAAGGTGCACACGTCGGCGGCCGACAGCTTGTACCCACGCGTTGGCATGGCGCACCCCTACGAGTCCTGGTATAAGTCCGGCTTCCACTCCACCCTGGCTGCCGGCGAGGTGACCAACGGGGCGGCTTCCTCGTGGTGGGACGTGCACACCAACCCGGGCTCGTGGCTGGAGGTGCAGAACCCGGCGGGGGGGCTCCAGAGCTCGCTGCACTCGGGCGCCCCCCAGGCCTCGCTGCACTCGCAGTTGGGCACTTACAACCCCGACTTCAGTTCGCTCACGCACTCGGCCTTCAGCTCCACTGGCCTCGGCTCCTCGGCTGCCGCCGCCTCGCACCTGCTCTCCACCAGCCAGCACCTGCTGACCCAGGAGGGCTTCAAGCCGGTGCTGCCTTCCTACACGGACTCCAGCGCCGCCGTGGCGGCCGCCGCCAGCGCCATGATCACAGGCGCCGCGGCCGCGGCCGCCGGGGGGAGCTCGGCACGCTCTGCCCGCCGCTACTCGGGCCGGGCCACCTGTGATTGCCCCAACTGCCAGGAGGCGGAGCGGCTGGGGCCCGCCGGGGCGAGCCTGCGGCGGAAGGGCTTGCACAGCTGCCATATCCCCGGCTGCGGCAAGGTGTACGGCAAGACGTCGCACCTGAAGGCGCACCTGCGCTGGCACACGGGCGAGCGGCCCTTCGTCTGCAACTGGCTCTTCTGCGGCAAGAGGTTCACGCGCTCGGACGAGCTGCAGCGGCACCTGCGGACTCACACGGGCGAGAAGCGCTTCGCCTGCCCAGTGTGCAACAAGCGGTTCATGCGCAGCGACCACCTGAGCAAACACATTAAAACACACAACGGGGGCGGCGGGGGCAAAAAGGGCAGCGATAGTGACACGGACGCGAGCAACCTGGAGACGCCTCGCTCCGAGTCCCCGGACCTCATCCTTCACGACTCCGGAGTGAGCGCGGCCCGGGCGGCGGCGGCGGCGGCGGCTGCTGCAGCGGCGGCGGCGGCGGCTGCGGCAGCTGCTTCAGCGGGAGGCAAGGAATCCGCTTCGGGGCCAAACGACTCTTAGAGGTGGTGAGAGTGAGGAGAGCGAGCGAGCAAGAGAGACAGAGACACAGAGCGATCGAGAGCGAACGGGAGCGAGAGATGCGGAGAGCACGAGCGGGCACGAGAGAGGCTCACTCCCGTCTCCCCCTAGTCCTCCTCTGCTCCCCGCGTTTGGAGAAGGAGAAGGAGCCGCTGGTGAGCTCCAGCGCCAGAGTTTGGAGCGGGAGGTGTGGCCCACACCGCTCTAGGCGAATCTCTCCCTTCCCTACTGCAGCGGAGACTTGAATACCACGCTTGGTCCAGGGACAACAGCTAATAACCCCCGACAAATTCAAAACAGTTTTTTTTGAGACACAGAAAAACATACACACGCACACTCACATACACACACCGCTATACAAACTTCTTGAGTGAAGAGCAATACACAAACTCTCCCTCCTCTATCTCAACCCAACACCCCCCTCAGCCCACCTCTTCCCCATCTCAAAAAAACAAAACAAAACCCACCACCCAGCAGAGACTGTCAGAACATTTGAAAGCAAATGGGACCTATAAAAACAGACCCTTTGTGTGGATTATATTATATATAAAATACTCCAAGTCCTGCTTGATGATATCTATTTACAATGAGACTTTTTAAAAAGGAAGCATCAAAAAAGAGGCTTAAGGTGAGAAATTAAAACTGGAAATCTAAAAGACAATTTCTCTGTATTTCATAACATCTGTATAAATAGGGTTCAAAAGATTGTGTTCTCTTTTATTTTCTTGTAAATGTTTATTCGAATAGGGTCTTTTTTTTTTGTGAATTCCTGAAATTCAGGGAGGTTTTTTTTTTTAATTTTCTGATGCACTTTGTGGAAGTCAGTATATATGTAAAGATATTTAAAATGTTGAGTTATCATTTCACTCACAAACACGTAAGTTAAGGTCATCTAAAGAAATTAAATGCGTTTATCTGTATGAAGAAAATCTTGGCATCATAATATTTTTCTTTTGCTATTATTAAAGGACTCTGAACAATACACTTCCTTTTCCCGGTTTCTCCTCCCTCCCTCACCCCAAACAACCCTATCATGGATAGACTTTTTTTTCCCCCCGGTGGGGGAGAAAATCCTATCAATGGTAGTAGTAGTCGATTTAGGGCATATCTGGTTCATTTAAAAAAACAACAATCATAATACATAGAAATGTCTGAAAAGGCAAAATAGTCCATATTTCAACAGCTAAATTAAATTTGTTTTTCAAAAATATTAGCTGTGCTTAATGTGAACTCTTTCAAAAGGTGATGTTTTAAAATTCCTGGAGGCTTGATGAAAGAGAGGCAGTTTGCATTTTAAAAACATGAAAATTTATCCAGGTGGAGGGAACACTCCTACATCATAGCAAAACTGCGGAGTTTGGTTTTTTTGTTTGTTTTTTAAGCGAGTAAAAAAGACAAAACAAAACATTACAAAAATGTCTTTAGCCTCCCAAGGCTGCGTAGGTTGCGAGGTAATCTCAGGGGGATAAATTGCTAGTCATACTCCGGAAAAGACATTTCATGCCTAAATGAAAATCTTGTTAAATGTTATTAATTTTGACTTAGAGCACACAGCAGCCCCCTGTGCCTTGTATTCCCTTATTAGGGATTCATGTCTTATCAAATATCTAATTAATCTCCTAGACATCATTTGTTCTGGCCAACTTTATCTCAGCTGGTCCACCGGGAAAACTCGGAATATTCTCCGTGACAAAGCTCCCTTGAAGATCTTTTTAATTGTCTAAATTAACTGCGCCAAATTTGCATGTCAAACGGTAAAGGGCAACCTGAGATAAAGTGTAAACGTTTTAAAAGCCCCCAAACTAAGCACTTGATTTGATAACTAGGCTTTTTAATGTTATGGAAGACAACTGCTCCTTCCCTTTTCAAAGACAGTTGATCTATGCAAATAGTGAATTGGAAATGCTTATGTCCCCATGCAGTCAAATGGCCCTCGCAGGTTATTTGAATATCAGTGGCTCTGCTATTGAAAAGGTTCAAGGATGCTCTCTGACTTCTTTGTGATTACTCAGCGCAGCGTCTTATTCTGAAGAAAAAAAACTCAGGAATAATTAAAGGCTGGGATAAGGCCTGGGAACACATTTGGGACAGGAATCTCATTTAGACAGTCTCTTTCAAAATAAGGCACAGTTAAATTGACCAGAAGGCAATTATTGAAATGAAAATTATTTTCACTCCCTTTGTCTTCTGACCACCAACTTAACAGCCACAGTTTAAAAGAGAGAAGGGAGAGAGGCAAAAGAAAATGGTTAAATGAGATAATTTCGCAATTCAAAAAATGTTAATTTAGAAAATAAAGTCCGTATTCAAAGAATAAAAATATTTCTCAGAGGCCTCTACACAATAGCAAACGCAAGCTAAGCCAGCCCCCACGGAAATTCTGTTTTATTACTGCCGGTCATATAAACTCGAATGAGGATTTTGAATCTTTAAAAACAAAAAACAAAAAAAACCCTCCCATAACCCGTTGTTAATTTTTAACAAAACATCCTCCTTCAAAATACCGCTCGGGAAAGCACAGCCAACTATCAGACTCTTAGGGATAAGTACTAGTGCAGGTCGCCAGGCACGCGGGACAGAAAGGGATCTATCCTGCCAGCAGCATTTTTTCAGGGGCATTCCGTGTAGCTTTGGTGTCATTTAGCAACGTGATACCTTTGTGCCCCCGCCTCCCCCCCTCGCCTTCCCTTGCTTGCCTTTCCCACAGCTTTCCCTACATGGTACTACTTTTCCCGGATTTTTCCTTCGTTCTCTTTGCTGTTTTCTCTGCCATCTCGAGCTGTTGTTAGATATCTGAGTTTCCCTTGGGTGTTTTCTCTCGGTCTTTCCACCCAGAGTAGGCGGGTGGGTACCTGGAAAATCTGGTGGAAGATGCATGGTATTTGTGGGGTAGGGATGGGAATCCACGGGTGGGGAGGATGGGAGAGGAGTAGAGCTTGGCGAGCATGACACTGTCGCGCCAGGGTAGAATAAACCAGTGAGGTCGCCGGGGCTGCTGGGCTGGGATTTCCCCTCCTAGCTGGTTGTTAATGTTGTTGGGTTTTCAGAGGAATGCGATGCTCCCTGGGTGTTGGGCAGAAGTCAGCTTTGTTTCCCATGTATAATAAAAACAGATCAAAGGACCTGACCATCCAGGTCCAGTTTCTCTCCGGCTAGGGCTACACTTCTCAGCTCAGTGATCAAGGACCTTTTTGCGTTGCTCTTGCCCCTGCAGGTCAAAAAACGTCCATCATCTGCAGACTCCCCAGAAACCGAGATGGGGAAACCGCTGAGGGGCTGCAGAGCCGGTTCCTTCAGCGAGGAAAATAGAGAGCGTGTAACTTGAAAAGAAAAGAGAGAAGGAGAGAAACACAGTCCCCTCCTTCTCCGTTAAAAAAAAAACGACAAAGAAAAAGGGACCCCCCCCCCAAGGCAACACCTCCCCCAATAAAACCCAGATTACTCACTCTCTAGACGTCGTAGGCATTAGTAGATAAACCCATAAAGGTGAATGGGTTTGAGTTCGGAAAATTTTTTACCCAAGTGGTTGGCAAAGGGGTGTGTGAATGAGAATAAGTTTTGGAGGAAGGTCTGGGGATGTGTGGGGAAAGAAAACAAAACCGATCATATAAAAACTCCTTAATTTTCTTCTCGAAACTATATAACTGAATAGCATTTCCTTAGGGAGACTGCTAAGTGGAGAACCTGCCGGAATCAGGGGCTCTCCTGGTTCTTCTTGGGAGGATGGGCCTCGGCGTCCCCCAGGGTGAGAGGGAGCCTAAGACAAAGCTAAGACAATTGGAGCATCCTTTCTGGTTCGGGGAGTTAAGTCCAGCGATGCTGGTTTAGAAGACGCTATTGGCCCCACGTTTTGAAAATTTAATTTCGCTTTATTCGGTGTCATTTCAGATGCTCTCTGTTTTGCGAGTTTCACCTTCAGTGCCAGGAGCTCGGCTAAGTTTTCGCCCATCCCTGCCACCACCCAGCCCCAATCCAAACAGGTTTGGAGCAAGGCTTCGGGGGTCGAGGGCCCAGCTCCGGAGCTGACTTCTCCTGCCCCACCAGAGCCCGTTGTCTAAGTTTCTGGTCCGCTAGGAGTTCTGTTTTCTGCGGTCGTCATTGTTCTTTTTCCCTCGGTAGCTTCCTACCTGAAGAGTGGGGGTGGGCGGGGGGTGGGGGGTGAGAGGGCTGAGAATTACAGTATTTCCTTTAAAAAATTATTACTTGGAGATTAGATTCGTGCACCTGAATGCCTGTGTGGACTTTTCGTTAAATCATGGAAAGTCACGTAAAAATGATTTTCTTCTACTCAGATGAAAACTTTATTTATTTTAACTCTAATCTTATTTGCATCTATTATCTGTATTCACCAAGGCTCTCTTCCACTACAAAAATGCAGATGAAGTAAATCTTACATAAATCCCGCCCATTTGTGTAATTGGTATACTAAGTGTTTATTTTAAGTGAGAATAATTTAGCTACAAATTTTCTTAAGGAATAACATTCTTAACACATTAAAAAAACTGAAAACTCTGATTTGCTTTTATGTTTGACAGTCGCTCTTGATTCCTTTGAGAGGATGCTTGTAATTGTGGCTCTCTGGCGCCATCTAGAGGGCTACGATAGGAAGGGCAGCCTTCCCCCTTGTCCCGGCGAAACTAGGCAGGAAAGGGAATGGGCTTTATTTAGCACCCGAGCATTAGAGAGCTAGGAGTCCAGTAGAGAAAAACCGAGGTTTGGTGTTCCAGAGAAAAAGAGGAGATGTGGGATGATAAAGAGGCGTTACTTTGAACGCACTGTATTACTGCTCTGGCTGTTACAGCTCCAGGTCGAGAAAACGGGATCGTTCCTGAAACGTGCCAACTCAAAATCAAAGTAAAACGAAAAATTAACGCGAGCTTGATCCCAGACTTGGAATTACTGCCATTTAACGTTCTCTTTAAATGTTACTTCGATGTCCTAGAACTCTTGGTTCTAGAACGCTGGGCGCGAATTGGCAGGCTTCGTGAACTCCAGCATTCTGACCACCCACGGGGCAACCAAAAATCGTGTCCCTTCTTCCCCCAAGGTCGTTTGGTGCTAGTAAGAATCTCTCGGGGTGGTGGTGGTATCGGGGTGGAGAAGCCTGTCCTCTGTAGGGACTAGGCGGGTCAAAAGTTTCCATGATGAATGGGAAACCAAGCTGATCAAACCAGCAAGGGGAAATGCCCCAAACCCAACCCCCTAGACTAGAAGATTTAAGTAGTCTTCGGAGGAAGGAGTAGGGAGAGAGGAGACAGGTATGGGGAGGTAGGAGTAGTTCTCTGTTTCACACTCGCCATCTCCCCAACCCCTCTAGAGCACATTGTCTTTACACACCGACGATCCCAGTCCCTGATTGAAACTGAAGATCCAGACTGCTGGGAATGATTGGGAGGCCGCAAATTCTGTATGTGTGTGTGTGTGTGTGTGTGTGTGGAATGGAGAGAGAGGAAGGGGGAGGTGAGAAGTCCCTAAGCCCATCGCCCACAGATCCTCCCTGGGGATCAAAGCTCTCTTGCAGCGCAAACAGACCCCTTTTTCGCCCCCACCTTTTTCCTTTTAAATCAAATTCTAAAACCGGATAGCAGTCGGGGGCGGTTTGATAATTTTCTCTCCACTGTGTGGATTGTTCTCTCCTCCAGTACCCTCTCCTTCTCCGACAGCTCCCCTCCCCCACCCGCCTTATTTTATTTTTACTTTAAAAGCAGGAACCTACATGCCCACCCCAAGTGCGCTCCTGCGGTGGAGCCGTTGGCAGCTCAGCGGCGAGCAGAGGACTCTGCAGCCTCAGAGCGCCAGCTCCAAAGAACGAATCTCCCACGAACTCGCACTGAGTAAAATGTAGCGTTTCCGGGGGAACACGGTAGCCACCTTTGCAGTGGGTAATTCGGCTGGATTTGTATCTGCTGTTTTAATACAAACCCCACTGCACTGCCTATTTCAAAGATGTGCTAATTACTACTTGGGTACCAGGGCGCAAAGTCCTTGTCCATTTCCCAGTACAAAGTAGGTTGCTAGAAAATTTGAAATTGCCTTTCAGCCTAAAGCTGCCTTACCTGAATGTCATAATTACAGTAATTATGTACATCCAAATTACATGCTAATTAAATTAGAATCAAATCGTTCTAAATCGAAATCAAATGAGGTAGTGAAGAATTAATCAATGACAACATAAATAGAGAGCTTCCTTCAGAGATATTTATTGTAACGATCCAAGGAGGAATTTGATCTGAAAAAGTCACCTGTTTATTTACTTTCAAATTAGTAATCAGTTATTATCCCTTCTCCATAATTTTAACCGTTTGGTGTTATTTACCCCCCATCCCTTCCAGCCTAGGGAGTTTACAGAAATACATAGGAGGCAAATATATTCAGATACATGTATGTATGTATGTTGTGTGTACATATCCACTTTGGGTGAAATCATCCGGGCTTGTCCTTGATGTTGTGACTTCTCAGGGTCACCTAGCTTTCAGGGACCCTTTCACTCTTCTGGAAGCATGCAGGTTTTCCTAGGCCCTTTCTTCATTTTGAATCCTCCTCTTGAGAATTGTTTTTCTTGTTTGCTGGTTTGTTTTTTTTAAGATGAAGCTGTGAATTGATTCCACTCCCCCTTCAGCCTCCCTCCCTATCCTCTTTACTTCTATGACCGCTGACACAGCGACTATCAAGTCTCGATGAGATTTTCGGACTTTTTATTATTGCCCAGGATAGAAAAGAGAAACAGGAACCCACGTCAAAAAAAGTGACGCTTGGTGATTCACCTGTGGAGTCAGCATTGAAGGCCTTGAAAGCAGAAAGGAGGGAGGCTGGGTGATAAATTCACCAGCTTCCTCTTCTACTTGCCCTAGCTCCTAAGCAGAATGAGGCTCTGGGTGGGGACCAGGGAACTTAGAACAAGCCAGAGTGCAGGTGAATAGATTCTATCCACTCATCATAAGCTATGACGAGAGAAGGTGGAAATCAGAAAGAAAATATGGATTGCTGTGAGCCTGGCAGCCGAGGATAAGATTCATTCCCTCTTAGGGAGGAGAATCTCAGCTTTAGTTGCTGCAGTCATGCAACGGCTCCCCAGAGTTTGTACGGTGTTGCTGGAAGAGAGGCGGGGGATCCTCTTTGAGTGAGAGAAGTCCACCCAAGGAAAATGCTGTAAAGTAAGGGAAGGAGCAAACCAGTTGCTCTTTTACCTTAGACCTTTCTAGCCAGGATTTGAAATCTTATTAATAGATAGCTGCTCTCCCCTCCCCGTTTATGTTCCTTGGAGTTTCGGATGTGTTCTGCATTTTGCTTGAGGCACTTGGGTGAGGAAAACACAAGGACATCTAGGGGTGACTAGCTTATCTGTAAGTCCCTAGAAGTAACAGAAGTCCAGTGATTCCAGGCAATAGCTCACTGAGACTTAACCCCCTAGCCAGCCAGGCACTTGCTCTTTCTTTGCCCCGGGGTCTAGTCACGGGGAAAAAAGTGCTACCTGGATACTCCTGAAACAGCTGAAACCACAGTATGTATGCAGGCAGCAGCCAAGAGCCCTGGACTCTGATCACCTCCAGGCCGGCTCCTTACAACCTAATGCTTCTTTCCCGTCATAAATTGCTTTGGGCCCTTGTGAAAGCAAGATCGACTTCTTTTGATTCTCTCCATGGGGAATGGAGGATTTCAATTTATACTGTAGCTAATTCCCTTCCTGTTTCCTCTCATCCGCTCCTTTCCTTCACCCATTTTTTTTCCTTCCTAATCCTGGAGGTGAGGCATGGTGTTGTGTAGAGGCAAGAGGAGAGGAGGGAAGGCTATGTCTGTTCCTTTGGGCTCTTAAGTCTCTGAATAAGAGACTAAGACATGTCTCTTTTGGGACTTTGCAAAGGTGAGCTCCCTTCATCTGTTAGCATTAAGATTTACCCATTATGGCCCAGTTTTAACAATCCCATTTGTAATTTCTCTTCTTGCTTGAGTGCATTGAAAGACTGCAAATGCTGAACCATCTTGAATTTAAAAAAAACAACCAACCCTTTCCTTAAGGGCTTTTAATTGGTGGTAATGACAAACTTCATTTTTCTCAATAGGTTCCCATTACTAATTTATTATTCAAATGCAAGGGAACATTTAGCTAAGGCAGAGCTCTCTCTGAGGTCTAGCGAGCAGGCTGCAGAGAGGAAGGTAGCATGCGGACTGGCAGAATGCATTGCTTAGCACTCTCTGTGTTGTGACTAAGGGGTCATTCATTAGGTGATACAGATAGTCCTGGGAGCCCAGGTAGATTTTCAAACACCTGCAGGTCAACGGTAAGTTATGTTAAATGTTCAGTGATTAAAATGGAAACATCAGGCTTGCAGAGCATAAGACTGATCTGATTTACTATCAGCACAGGTTCTCTGGAAAGCAACAAAAAGGTTTCCCAAAGCTTTCCAGAGAAAAGAGTTTTTCTCAGGTATGATCAACATGTCCTCTTAAAAATAAAAAATGTGCAAGGTAATCCAACCGGCTGCTAAATGACATGCTACATCTGTCTATCTTGGCACAGATTTACTAAATGCAATTCTGCCTGAGGGCACATTTCCATACACAGATATTGGAACAATCAAGTCTCTCCACAGAAATCATAGCTCTTTCCTAGCCATTTGTAAATCAACAGCACCTCCTACAGGAATTAATTTGCTCATGTTAAATTAAGTCAAATCCACTATCACCAGGTACTAGTGGACCAGTCAGAATCAAAGAAGGTGTGTGCATTACCCCTTCTAAAGACAGATAGACAAAAAGGAAATTGAAAGTCTGTCACTAAGATGACCAGCAACTAATCCTCAAATTTATTGTTAATATATTGCAGGGAAAAAATGAGGATGGAATACTCAGACTCAAACAAAATGGACAATGGATATTCGGCCATTTCTAAGGCAATGTCACAGTAGAAGATAGTTTAAGTTCTTGAGCTGAGGCCCATTAAAACTATATGGTGCTTCTTTGGCATCAGAGAACGTGGAGAATGCATTTCATGAATGGGTTCGGCTTTCTCCCAAATCCTTTATTAGAAAACTGCACAGGAAAGTGATACCAGAGAAAAAGATCTTGTAGAATTATCTAGTTAGTTCATTTCCTTATGTTCTCCTGTAATTTACATCCCCAGTACGACAATCAGAAAGACAAACCTAGAATTAGGAGTTTTTAATTTACAGCTATGTCAGGATAACAAAATTACTTTCAAGCTCTTTTCCTTATTGTTTACATTAAGGCACATAAAACAAAGCGGGTCTCCATAAAACCGTGATGTGTGTGTGTGTGTGTGTGTGTGTGTGTGTGTGTAAAATGCCTTTCTTTTTGATTTTTATGTGTGGAAAGTTGAGATGAAAGCCATCCAAGTCCTACTCTGATCTTCAGCCAAAGTCACCTGAGGTGCTTCATACCAAAAGCTATCTTGAAAATCCAAAGCCAATCTAACTAGAAGCTGCGTATGTGAGGACTGTTTTGTCTGGCAGGAGGCTTCCTTATAACCAAACAAGTAATATCTGGGCTCTTGTTTGCATTTTACATTGTCTCTTAAAACATCAAGAAAATAAGCTAAATTGCAGAATATCCAAAAAGACTTCCTAAGCACAAAAGGGGCCTTTGCCTCTTAAATGTTTATGCCACTGGTTTACAGAAAGACAAGTGTCAGGAGGCTAAAGGACAGTCGAGAACTGCTGTAGATTGGTTTATTTTCCATTCAAAGTCCACTATTAAAACTAGTTTGGCCAAGAAACTCTTTTAGGTGTTAAGAGTGCCCTGTTTCATCAAATTACAAAGTTACTGCCAAGCAGGCAGGAAGAAGAGGAAAAAAGTCAGTATAATAGCAATTCAGTCTAATAGGATTAAGATTTTTCTTAATTGAGTACTGATAAAAAGATTTCTCGGGTATGGGAACACATAACGTGGCTGTGCTTGCAATGTTCCACCTTACAGATTCATCATGGTCTTAACTGAGCTTTAAAATCTAAGGAAAGTAATTAAACAGAGAAAACCCGACTCAATAATATTTACTTCAAGTTTCCAAAGGCACTCAATTGTCTTTTGTCGTTGTTGTTAGGGGGTGGGTGAGAACCCTGGAATCTACACAACTGAATTTATCCTGAAAATGTGAAAACAAGATAAAAATACTTGTGTACACATCAGGTCTGGTAGGGTACTTACTTGGCTTTTGCATATCTCTTCAATTTATATTAAAATATTCCTTTGACTATTCTTTATCTTTTCCCCACATTTGAATTTAAGGATGTTTTATAACACAATGTGTTTGATTTTAGTACCTTGTTCCTCTGAAATCAGACAACATAAAAAGCAAAGTTTCTCACTACTTCTAAAAAATAATGGAGTTTATTAAAATGGTTCATCTTTATGACATGAAGTGAAAACTCAAGCCTTTAGAAAAATAAAAGCTTAACAGCTGTGTGCCAACAGAAAAAAGGCATCCAAGTTAATATCCTACTGCCTAGAATGAAATACCTGGAAACAGTTAAGTCCGCAAACAGTATTCTTTTCATGTCTTGAAAAATTATCGAACAATAACTTGACTCCACAGTGACAAAGACCAACAGGGGTTCATGATGTTAAGATAGTCCTCACCCCATTATACACTGCAGGAGGCCAAAACATGTTATACATTTCTGCAGAACTTTTAAAACCATTATTTAGCTCATGAAAACTGCCCTCTAAGGTAGAAGTTTAAGAATAAAAAAAAAATCCAGTACCCAAACTCCCTCAAGTACTGTCCAAAATATTATATTCAGGCCATCCCAGAAAGAGTGGAAATATTATTCTAGTATTTAACCATTCTACAAGAGGATTTTACAAAGATTATGCTCTGCCCAAAGCAAATCTAAACCTTAAAAACAATAAGAAATTCAGATTAAATTATACCCATTCAATAAACTGTCGTTCTTTTTTGAAAAAGATATTTCGAAACAAAGAAAATGTCATTTACAAAGTTATATGAGTGTTCATTTAGCACATGAAAACAAAAAACATCAAAAGAAAATATTTCTACAGACAAAAAAATAGGCTACTTACAAATATTCACAAGATTCATTCTCATGGTACTGATGGAGTTTTGTGCGTGAAATGACAGTTTACAGGAGTGGAAAATGAAAACAGAGCTTTTTATTAGAAAGACAATAGCACATAATTTAGCCCTTGGGGAAGGTAGTCAATAAAACAGTGGAGCTATTTCTCTTTCCAGGTACCTGTCACAGATATTCTCTCTTTCTTCGGTCTCCACTCCTGCTTCGTTGTCTGTCTGCTGCCCTACCACACTCCTCCCTGGCGTCCCCTCTGTGTTTCTTTTCACCTCTATACACAGGTGTGCCGGAGCTTCGGGAGCTTCGGGAGTCCCTCTTGCTTCTGTGCTCTTCGCTGGGGCTCCGGCCCCGTCTCTTTCTTGTCTGTCTTGGTCCAGAGCTGCTGTGACTTCTGGAGCTTCTGTGGTCCCTGTGTTCCCTGCTCTGGCTCCCATTATTTCTCTCTCTGCCTTCAGATTCTCTCTTGCCTGGGCTGTGACTCTGCCTTTTGGACTTTCTTTCAGAACCACAGTAGCTCCATTTGTTATTCTCTCCAAAACTCTCTTGCTTTGAAAACCTTGACTTCTCCTTTGCCTTTTCCTTGTGACTGCGACTCCTGGAGGGATCTTCATCAAGTTTGGCCTTCCCAGATTTTCCCTCCTTCCCTTCAGAATCACTGCTGTCACCTTCTGAAGGCTTGGCTTTTTTTTTCTTCTTAGAAGCCATCTTCTTTCGTATTTTTCTCTCTTTTCTGTCACTCTCACTGCTGCTTTCTGAAGTTTCACTGGAGGAGGAGGAGGAGGAAGAAGAGGAAGAGGAGGAAGAAAAGGAAGATGAGGATGAAGAGGAAGAAGAGGAGGTGGTAGAACTAGAGGAGGAGGAGGAGGGTTTGTTCTTATGTTTTTTGTGTTTACTTCTGCTTTTCTTCTTTTGCAGCTGCTGCTTCTTTCTATCTTTTTTCTTTTTCTTCTTTTTCTTCTCAAGGCGATCCAATTTCCTTTATTTGGAAATAAAAGAGTAATCAGTATGCTAAACATAGCTCCTTGATTTCAGTTCAGTGGCTCAAGATTGTACACTGATTTTTTTAAAACGGGTGTTGATACTAACTTTAAAAAAATCATTTCTGTATGTTATTAAATGACAAGTTTTCCTTCTAAATTATTTAAATTCAATATTACTTCCCTTTTCTGCAATACTTATTCTTTCCTAGGGGGATGGGGTCAAGTAGCAAAACAGCCTGGGGTGGGTCTCCAAATAAATTTGGAGGTGGAAATAATTTTACACATTATTCAGTTTGTCTACCTATATGAATAACATAAGTTTTATACACACACACACACACACACACACACACACACACACTCTCTCTCTCTCTCTCTCTCTCTCTCTCCTCTCTCATGCAGAGTTAATTTTTAAAGAGTAAAGAACAATGTTTCAAACTATAAAATTATTTGGAATCTATAATGTACCAAACCAATGAAATTCAGAGGGTCAATTGTTTGAATAGTTTTAAATTTAATAACATCTTATTATTTTCTCTTGTTTGCTCATAGTATTGAGTCAGAATTTGACACTACAAGATGTTAAAATGGTCATTTTGAGCTAAAGAAAGCCTAGTCTAATAGGTATAAAAAACAACACTATATGGGATGTCTTGGAACTTGGGTGTGTAGGTATATTTAGGCTAAAAAATTATGTACCATACATATGTGCTATTTTAATGTATTATAAAAATGTTACTTAGTATTTTTTAAATTAAGAAAAGCAACCTGAAACTCAATGGATTTCCCTTTCTTTTAAAATTGATACCTTTTTTGATTAATGTAGGATGCCACTGTTTTTTTTTAATTCTGTATTTTCCAAATAATTAAAGATACTTGTTAGTTCTACTACCAAGTAATTTAGAATTTAATTTTTAAAAAAATTTCTAGACTATTTAATTGGTTTATTAGACACATCTGATCTAAATTACATAGTTTTCACTAGTTTCTGTCTCCATAAAATGGAAATGCAAATTTATCAGTCTCTAAAAATTCCTAACACTTCTGTGGTACCTACAAAATATAAGCTCCCTCTATTGGTACACTAGCAGAAATTTCATAATTTCAGAGGTAAACATACACAGAAAGATATAGACAACTTAAATATCCATTAGAAACCCAAAACTTGGTTAATTCAAATAAGAAAAAAAATATCAAAATTAAACAAAAATATAAGAAACTGAAAATGTTTTCTAAGGAAAATTAGAAACAAAGAAATTTAAAATTTCTTCGAAAAAGCATAATCTATAAACGTCTCTTAAGTATACTGAGCCCCTCCCACAAATTTACAGTATTAAAAAGTAAGTATAAAATGGTACACTCACATTTCTTTTTTACTAAATTTCATCACTATAGTTGTACTTTAAAAACCAATTAATGTGATGAAGAGAATTGAAGTGCAAAGTATCTGCTGTAAACCCTTAGGCTCACATGCAGTTAAATATGTACATTAAAATTCAACATAAAGAAAATTATAGCTCAAGTCATCAAGTATATACTTTGGTATAATTACCTGAGTAGTTTCTGTTTTTGTTTAGTTGATAGTGATTTTAAGAATTCAACCTCTGGGTCTTCTTCAGCCTCACTTGCGACATACTCCTGTACCAACAAGAGAATGATATTAAAATGCTAAATTTTCTAACAAGTTATAAGATTGCTTGACTAATACTTCTGGGTGAATGGTAGAAAAAACACCCAAGGGGGATATGATGAACTGGGGCAGTGATGAACATCCGAGCCAGCATCGGGGTGTTTTAAGGCGGGATGCCAGAGCTACAAATCATCGCATATCACAGCTTTCCTCCCCACCTTCTTCCTTCAGGCTGAATCATGTCACACCTTTGAGATTTATTTTGAATTTAATAAATTTACATAATGAATAAGATCATGGATCTTTTTTAAAGGAACCTTAAAGCTGCTCCAATTTTTGGTTTCAAATTTTCAACAGAACAGAGTCTTACATTTCATGTTTATTCCATGAGCTGCCTTAATTTGTACAATCCCTCTCAATGCTCAGAAGCGTTGTGTTTCCATATGTGAACAACTTGAAAAAAATTAAGTCAATAAATTACAGTTTAAAATACTGTACTGTAATTCTGGGAGGGTTTGCTTTTACATACTTCTTTTTTTCCCCCCACTGGCTTTTGTTATCCAGATTCTTTAGGATCAAGGTAGCATCAAAGCACACTCAGAACCCTAACCAGTGGTGCCAGTGGATAGTCCATTTACACTAACCAGAGGAGGTTTCATTTATTAAAAGAGAGGTTTAAAAACAAGTTCTTATTTGCCATCTTGGTAAAGAAGCAAAACTACAATAGATCTTAGACATTTTCCATTGCTTTCTCTTGCTTTCCTATGGACATGCATATTGGAAAACCTTAAGTAGCAATTCACGAGCAATCACATTTAGATTTACCGACATTTTCAGCTTACTGATAAAGAGATCGTTACCTGTGACGGATCGTTTGCGGTCAAGTTTCTCCCCAGTACATTTCGTTTTAGTGCAAACCCACTGTTTCTCATCTCCGCTATTAGCTCCGAGGGGTGCATTGATGGCCCTGTTCACAAAAATCACAGTATGAATGTATCATTTATATCTCTCTACCTTTTTTGGACTCCACAGTAGGAATGCAGTTGAAGCTTTGTTAAGTAAAATCATAGCTAAATCAACTCAATAATCTTCTGCTGAGCAAATAATCAGATATGATTTTCTAAAACAGCAGTCTGGAGATTCAGAATAGAAAATAATTGCATTTTTCTTTACGTGCAAGGGGATTCTCTTCTTATGTAACTTTGTCATATTGAAAAAATACATTTTGTTATTGCTGGGTTTGAGATTTTGAAACCTAACAAAATGAGGAAAAGGTCATAATTAAATTTCCAATGTCCACTTCCTATAAAAATCCAATTAAAAATGAGTATTTTAAAGGCACAAAAACAATTTTTCTTTATGTGGATGCTGACATCAAACAAAAAAAGTCAAATTCCCAAATATTACCTATACAGTATACCTAAACCCAGAAGCTTTGAATTGTGAGCTTGGACTTGGTTAAAAGGAACCTGAGGTAGGGTAGAGGAACATAAATTTTTGTAGTTGTTGGGGGGGGATTAAGCAAGTGGGTGGCTCTTGTTTACTGCTGAAACTGCCATTTTAACATGGGCAGGAATTCAATCCAAGGTTTCTTTCTGGTCATGTAAGTGTGGTGTAAGTAGCAATGGCAAGAATGGACCAGGGAAAAAAAGAGAAAAACATGCAAATCTAGAACAATCCTGAACAGATTTCGGGGTATGTCCTCTCGTTTCCTACATATTCTCTTCCAAGAAATTAGAGCATACCTCCTTCTTTTCCTCATTTATTTTCCTTATTCCTTATCTACTCTGTCACTTTGAAAGTAGGCAAACAATAATAAAATGTGGACATTTGATGACCTTGTTAAAAACATTTTGTGGATCCGGGTCTGAATGCAAAAGCAGACACACTGAAGACACTTAACTTCTTTTGCCACGTTCACTAGCGGTGATTATGGGAAAAGAAAGGTAATGAACTTAGAATTTGTCCATTGTGACCCTTGGATGTTTCCCTTGGAAAATGTTTTTGTGGGTCAAGTTAGAACCAGGTGCGACTATCATACAACTGAGTTACAGACTTTACTATCCCTGTCACTGTGAATAATTTAGAGTTGACTTGTTGAGTTGCTAGAAAGAGAGAGGAAGAATCTATTCTTTGGGGGTGGCGGCGGCAGTGGTACTAAATAAAGATAATGATACCTTAATCTACTGAAAAAAGTAACATAAAATTAATATTTATTAAATATAGTAATAAACATTTATACTTCATCCTAATTATTTATTGAGAAGTGAGTCTTCTTAATATAGGGATTTTGGGGTTGCTAACAATATTACTTTTTCTTACTCATGAAATTTAATTATCACCAATTATTTTAAATTATTTCAACCAATCGAATGTGTTTATATAAAATTTGATAATTAGGAAACAAGAACGATAAATTCCTAAATAAAAACAGAATTTTTGTTGCTACTCATTGTATGCATTTAAGTCAATTTGTTAATCCGAATGATGTAACACATAGGTTTAAACATTTTTAATGGGTTTAAAGATTCTATGATGCCTCCATTTAGGTGGTTATCTGAACTTCATATTTAAGAGTATAATTTACAAAGCAGAAAATTTCTGTGCTAAAAATTGCAAAATTACATTTACTTGTCAACAATTTCATTAAGCAACAAACGAATTAAGCAAGTTAATATACTGGGAATTAAGTTGAAAAAAACCACTCAGTATACTGTTACTTATATGGAACCAAAGAACATTTCAATGACGATGAAAGGCTAATAATTTCATCAGTTTTCATCAAAAGATGAGTAATTTTTATAAAATGTTTTAGAAAACATGGTTTTCACATCAACTTTATTGCAGTACTTATGAGTACTCCAAGGAGGGTAAAGTCCCTTTTAAAAACTTGCTAGATTGATTATTCTTAGTATGGACTAACTACAACTTAGACAAATGTCAACAGGCATCATTTAGTGGAAAGAATTTGGAGTCTAAAGACCTGAATTTTAATCCTGACCCAGAGCAACACTTAACTTCCCTAGACCTCAGTTCCCTGTGATCTCTAAAGAGCCTTCTAATACAAAAACCCTTTGATCCCATTTTTTTTCTCCTAAAATTAATACTTTTTTATCATCCCAACTAAACTTCTTCTGCAGAATCAAGGATGGGAAGCACAGGCTATAGGAGACTGTCAATGAGGCCTTTGTGCATGCTTAGGATAATAAACAAAAACTGAGATATAATTTTGATAACAATGAATTGAATAAAATGGGTTAGAATTAGAATAGAATAAAATGGTTCGATATTGTTTTGGATATATTATAAATAATTTTGAACACGTATACATAATACAACTTTTTTTCCTTTACTACCACACTAGTGGTTATGATCCACTTTACAAAACTGTTCCTAGTGAGTCTCATTAAATGTAAGAGTGTTGGCTGTTTGAAAAAATTTTTTTTGCTCAGAGGAGAGCAACTGAGATAAAAGTATACATGGATTCTCCTCTTGAGCAGCCTTAGACATTGTAGTTTAGTCTACAGGGTTCAGCTTTAAAAAGTAAAACAAAACCCTCCACCGCTATTCAAAATCTCCTCCCCCAAACAAAAGGTCTGACTAATAGCAGGTGACAAAAGCAATGAGGAATCAGGGCAATGAAGAAAGGGAAAAAAAAAAGAATGTGACAATATTTAGTTTTGCTCCCATATATATATGAATTACAGGAAAAATACAATCACTTGTTTACATTTAACATAAGTTTACTATATATCATATCTATGTCCTTGGGGATTCCTTGGAGGGACTCCATGTATAACTGCAATCTACTAGTAGAACCAATGATGATTTTCTATTTAGCAAGTAACAGTAATAGTAAAGCAGCTGTGAAGTGGTTAATGGCATTTTCTTCACAATTTTCCAAAGAAAATGGTGCCATTTTATATATAAGCATCTTGTTTTAAAAATTCTTTGTTTATTATAACCCAATATGAAGTAGTGCAAGTATTATCCCCACTTTACAAATCAGGAAACTGAGGATCAAAGAGGTTAGTGACTTGATCACTAATAATAGCATCTGAGATGGGACAGGAAATAAGGCCTTCTTACTCCAAATCTAATACGCTTTCCACTATCATGCTTACTTCTGAACAAGAAATGAGATATAAACAAACATGAATTCTTAAAAGATAATTTGTCATAGCATCATCAAATGTTCTGTTTGAAGACTGGAGTAAGTAGGGTTAAATTATATTTATTAAACACTTATTAGCATGTCAAAATGTGGTTATACATTAACTGAAAAATAATCTCTGCCCTTTATAGTCTAATTCTAGGATATAAAACAGGTTAGGACAAATATAGACGAAAACTGTCTCTAGCCTGGAAACAGAAATGCCTGTTTTTCATGTAGTAGTTAAATTAAATTTCAGGGTTTTTTAATTAACAAAAATGTTTTCTCTCTCTTCAAACTTCCCAAACCTACTGAAAAAATAAAAACAAAACTTCTGTAACAAATATTCATTGGGAAGCAAAACAAATTCCTTCATTGACCATATCTAAAAGTTCTGATGCTGGTGAAATCATTTGTCAGCTTTGAACAAACCTCCTAATTCTATGCGCTTCTCTTGCAATTCAAACTGAAGGGCCTTAGCCTTCTCAGACACTGAAACTGGTATGACTAAACTTCTGTTATCTAAGTCGCTTGTATAGTTCACAGACAAAGATAATTGACAGGCATTTGTCTTGCTTCCAGATGGAACTTGGTAAAATCACTCTAAAGATAATGGAGTTTGCAGAAAAAGCCCTTAGTGATTATACTTGCTTGTTCTCCAGTTACTTTAATTCGGTTGAACTCCTATTGAGGATCTATCGTTGGATCACTTTTGAGAACAATTTCACCAAGTTCACTTTCCTGTTGATCTCTTTGGGTCATTATAGAAAGCAACCTGGTGGGAACTTAGTAAGTGCACCGGAGAGATCAACCCCAGCAGGTTACCATGGAGCACCAGTGCCAGCTATGGGTATAGTCTCAGTATGCTAGAGCACACAGATGGATGGCATACTCAGAAAACTAAATCAATAAATAGCCTATTCAATGTGAAAACTGCTCCAAGTATGTTGACATGATCTGACTTCTGTTTAAATTTGTTGCCATTTGTAATCAGAAGCAGCATTAGGTAGCACTTGAAATTCAAATTCTATACGTAAAGAACAGGAGTACAGGTTTGTGTTAATAACCCCTTTGGCAGTCCAGTGAAACCAAAGGACATCTCCTAAGAAGAATGGCTGAAGTGTAGAAAAGAAAACCCTGAAAATTACCAAGGATGCCAATTCTACTGATATAGTTATTAAATCAGTAAGAAAAACAAAACAAGTTCATGGAGTCCACGTTAGGAACCTCTTAACCAAACAGACTAACCATGAAAAAGGACAAAACAGAGGAATGGCCACTGACAGGTAATTTTTTTCCCCAGATGTGTGATTTCATCTGTATATGGAACTCCTAGTTAGAAAATTCTATCTTCCAATGCATATCAGTGAATCATCTGCAATACACCTTCTTAGAGGTTTTCCTGGGACACTCAGAGATTAAATTATTTGCCCAGAGACCATTAAGCTAGCATGTTTCAGAGGCAGGACTCGAACCCAAGTTTTCCAGCCTTGAAGCCAGCTCTCTCTCCATTCCACTATGCTGGGGAACCTCTCAATTGAAAATATTCAGTAGCAAAATGTAAATCTGATCATTTTATTTCAGTATTTCAAAGATACATGATTTCAACATTCTAAGTTCTTGCTCCAAAGTGCAAACCCTTCACATAAAATAACTGAAATTATATCATAAAAGAAATAAAATATTTCACAAAATTTAGAAAAACTTTTGGTTATAAGAAGCATAGAAGCCTGTAAAATTGCAAGTGCTACACAGTGCACATGACTGACAGAGAGAACAGCATTAAGTGTAGGCAAATCGCTTTGCAGCAGTTCTCCACCTGTGGGTTATGTTCAATTTGTAACAGTGAAAATACATCCTGCATATCAGATATTTACATTACGATTCATAACAGTAGCAAAATTACAGTTATGAAGTAGCAACGAAAATAATTTTATGGCTGGGAGTCACCACAACATGATTATTAAAGGGTGGCGGCATCAGGAAGGTTGAGAACCACTGGTTAATTTCTCTGGGCCTCAGTTCCCTTATTTTTGTGAGCAAGGCACCCTTTAAATGTGAACCATAATTGTTATGATACATAGAGATTTTCTGTGGCACATAGTGAAGGCTCCAGTCTACATTTCTTGATTTCACTACTAGAAAGAAGTACACCCACTCCTCTCAAGGTCAAATATCTGTTTCATTATTTAAAATAAAAAGACCTTCCAGCTGACCATTTCTTCCACCCTGTCTCTGTGGTGCTGACCTGGGAAGAGGGGAGGTGTTGACTGGTAGGAGAAAGGGTGCTACATTGTTGCCAATTGTCTCTGAGGAACTCCTTCCCCCATTGCTGACACTAGGAGTGACAACTTTGCAAGCTGGTAGTCCTTTTAAATAAATAGGCCATCACTGATACTGAACACAAACCTGTTGCCAGCTAATGAAATAGAATAAGGAAGCAGGTGATTTAAATGTATCTGGTTCCTGCTTTTCAATACCTGTATCTCTCCATTTGTTCAGTAGAGTTGACATCTATGAAGTTATAGGCCTAACAGATTTTTGTTTGTTGAAAAAAAAACCTTCAAGGACCTTAACTAACTAAAAATAAAATCTGATATGACACATTATTGAGTTTGCATGCCATCTCTGTCACTGATGTGTAAAAGGATGTTTTAAGGCTGTCACTTACATGCAGAAGCTCAGGAATGGGATTTATGACTAGGAGGAATTGTTAGGAATCATATTTGTTTCTTAATGTGATCACAGAATTTTTGCTTTTAAGAAGGCCTAAGTGAAAAATTCTCTTAAAAATTTCACAGTAAGAACAAGCAACATATAAGTCCCAAATAAAAAGTGAACTGGTTATTAATAGAGTGTGTGGGTGATTTTTATTTATATAAATGAAAATGTTTTATGTATGATTTTCTAAGGGTTATGCAAGAACTAATTGTACTAGATTGTAATAAAACTCTTTCATACTGGGAATTTTCCTGACACACTGCCAGTTCATCTTCATGGATGCTGAGAACAATGGGGCCTCTTATTGTCCTTATCTGAGTTCATAGGGAAGAAAGTCAATTTAATCGTTATTAAAATGTTCAATGTTAGGAAGAAATTCAACATTTAATCTATCCCTCAATGTTTTCTGAAAGATACACAAAAGGCAAGGAAATGCGAAACTCTATTCTAGGACAAACTGCCGCATCATAATTTCATCACTGCCCACCTCAGGGAGCCTCTGTAGTCAGAGGCGAGTGAATTCCATTTGGTCGTCTTATTTATTCATTACCACTCAATTTTCAAAAATTTTATCTGTTCCTTTTGTTTTTTATACTAGTCATTTCCCAATATGGTCTCTTACCTACAATGGAACTCTCTCACCTCTGACGAAGGAAAACAGACCGAGTGCGAGTAGAACTGCAGAGATGGGATCAACTGCATTTAAGTTACGGCCAAATAACTGACAACATGGCAAAGTGGTCCCTCAGAACAATCCAATTTAACAGGTACAAGCGCACTCAGAGACAACTACTTTCTGCCCCCGTAGAAAAAGGGTGGACAGAGATTCACTGCACTACACAAAAAGAGGGAAGACAAAGTAGATGCGTGCAAGTCTGGAATGGTGTCACCAACTGGATGTATCAGCCACGTACTGTCCTTGTGGAAAAATCCAAGACAACATAAGCGGAAAAGACACTGACACAAGGAGAGAGGAAGCAATTTATGGCATGTATTAGTCAGCCCTTTCACTGTGCTCTGATCACTAGGCTTTAAGAGGCTAAGATGAAGAGTCTCCTGAGGTTAAGGACCACGTCTTACATATCTGCTTTTTGTGGCTGTTGTTCAGTCACGTCTGACTCTTCGTGACCCCGTTTGGGGTTTTCTTGGCATACTTAAGTGGTTTGCCATTTCCTTCTCCAATCTAAAGCTGGCAGTGCTTACTAAAATTCTACTATTGAATTGAATGTAGACAAACTAGGGTTTTGAGAGGTAGTGTAGCATTGTGGATTTTGCGCCAGTCTATGAGTCACTTAAGAAATGAGTTCAAGTATCGCCTCTGCCACATATTGGCTGTCTGACCTTGAGAAGTAACTGCCATAAGGAATATGCCTGGAATTCATTCTCTCCTTAACTCCACCCCTTCCTTCAAGAAGCAGCTGAAGTACCATCTTCAAGTTTGAAATTCTTTTCCCAAGAGTTATTAATATTTCCCCAACAGTTAGTGCCTTCTCTCCAAAATTAACCTGCATTTCACTGCGTTGTATATATTTGTATTAACTTCACATGCATGTGTGTCTTCCTATTTAGGATGTAAGCTTCATTAGAATAGTGACTGTTTTAATTCTTAGTTCTAATCCAGGTGCCCAGCACAGTTCAGGGCACAGAGGAGATACTTAATACTTCATTATTGACTTTAGCCTGAATCTCAGTGATGGCAATGGAGTTATCAAGGGGGAGATAAACTTCAAAGATATTTGGAAAGAAGAACATATGGTATAAAGGAGATGTATCATTCAGTAAATTAATGAGCACTTATTAAGCACCTACATGTGTCAGGCACTGTGCTAAGTGCTAGAGATACAAAGAAGGTCAAAAAAACCAATCCCTGCTCTCAAGAAGTTAGTTCACAGTCTAATGGGGGAGACAACATGTAACAACTATGTACAAAAAAGAAATCTACAGGACAAGTTGGAGATAACAGAAAAGGGAAGGCTCTAGACATTAAAAGGGATCAGGAACCCATATACAATAAAATACTTATAGCTGTACTTTCTGTGAAAGCATGATCAGGAAATAGCCAAATTTTTGGTATATCAATGTAAAGATGTTACTTCATTAAAAAAAAATGAAGAATATGATCAATACAGAAAAGCATGGAAAGATCTACATGAACTGATAAAGAATGCAGTAAACAGCCAAGAAAACAAAATACAAGACTAAAACAATGTAAACAGAAACACACATACACACATCCCAAAAGTGAATATTACAAAATTATAGAGAACAAGCTTTGCCTGAAAGAAGAGATGTGAGAAGACACTCCCATTGCACCCCTTTGCAGAGGTGGGAGATCAACAAATGTTGCACACTGCACGTGTTTTCAGACTTTTTTGATCAGTTATGCTGATTTTTTTCCTTCTTTTTGTCTTTAAAAATAACTACAATATAATATGAGATGGGTTTCTGGGAGGGGTAGGAAAAGGAATACTGGAGAGAACTATGGGAACAAGACATCAAAAAACCTTAGTTTTCAAAAAAGGGATCAACAAAGACTTCTTAGGGAAGGTAGGATTTTAGCAGTGACTTGAATGAAGCCAGGAAATTCAGGAGATGGAGAGGGTGAGGGAGAGAATCCCAGTCATGGGGAACAATCACTGAAAATGCAATCGAGTTAGGAGATGGAGTGTCATATGAGAGGAACAGCATGGAGGCCAGTGTCACTGGACTTCAGGGATAAATCAAAGAGTCTCTGAAGTTTTTTACCTAAATGATGGAAAAAATTAGGATATTATTGATGAGCCAGGGAAATTGGGAGAGAACTAATTTTGATAGGTGATTAGGTTACTTTGAGATATGCTGAATGTGAGATGACAGCAGATATCCAACTAAAACATTCAGTAAAGCAGTTGGAATTCAGCATTTCCCCTCATTACACCATAAGCTGTTTCGTTTCTGGTACTCTGGTAAGTACTTTGAAGACTTAGGGTTTAGTCCCAACCACCAACTAGCTGTATGATCTTTGGAAAGTCACTCGTTTTCTCTGGTCCTTAGCTATATCATTTTTAAAATGAAGAAACTGTACTAAATTATCTTCTAGGTCAATTCCAGCCTTAATGTTTTATGATGGAGAAAAACAAAAAAAAAACAGAATTTACCATCGCCTGTTTAGGAAAGGGCAGACACAAGACAATGAACTCTGCAACACTTGTTAAGATATATCACTGGGTATATACATCTACATATTGTTACTGTCTTTTGGCTTTGACCTTATTTTAGGTGTTTAGGCACTGTCTGGAAAACCCTCCCAGATTTATAGTTCAGGGCCAACCCTTTCCTCTTCACTGTCTTCACTTCTGCACTATCTGGGACATAACATAACCTAAAAGATTTGTCTTTATAGTCATAACTGCAATGAATATCGTGTTTATCTCATGCTGTCTTATTTTGTTGCTGTTAATATGGTTCATAGTAGTAAGTTTGTGGTTTTGGTGATTGGCTTTATTCTCTAATTAGACTAGATACCTTGAAGCCAGAGAGAACTTTTCTTTACGTAGCACATGGCTAGGAATATATGGGATCACTTCATTAAAGCTGAATCCAAGAGTTCTGATATGTCCTGGCAAACTAAAATAAGACTTTAAATATAGCTTATCTTAAAAACAAATTTACATACAGCAATACATCAAAGACCCATTAGACAGTTGCTAGAGGCTCAGAAGGGCTAAGAGGTGTGCCCATGGGTCACACAGCTAGTGTCAGAGAGGGGATGAGAATGTCAATGCAGGTCCAGCACTCTATCCAGTATCTTTGTGTGTGTGTGTGTGTAGATTTATATCTCTCCCTCTATAAAGCGTTATGTGTATGCAAGTTAGATTATGAATAGTAGATTATTTTGTTAAGGGTGGGAAACACATGAGAGCTTGGGCTGCTTTACAGAGCAAAAGTAATAGTGTTCTTCTAAATCCACAAGTGATTCAGATGGAAGTCAATCAGTTCACTAGTTGTACCAAGTTATTCTTCTAGTTAGTCACAAGCTTACTCTTGACGCGGAGCCTGCAGACTGTGAGTAGGCAGTATGATTTTAACAGGATATACAAAAGAGATGTTATACAAAAAATATGAGAGAATGATTTGAGAGTTTTATATTATGGGTGGGTGTGAAACACACACATCATGATATCCTTCTGAGATTAGGAAATAT
Source organism: Pseudochirops cupreus (assembly GCA_028627135.1). Lineage (NCBI taxonomy): Eukaryota > Metazoa > Chordata > Mammalia > Diprotodontia > Pseudocheiridae > Pseudochirops > Pseudochirops cupreus. The sequence continues at coordinate 297,394,801 of CM053582.1, read as the reverse complement.
GTAGCTTCTATCACTCCTCATATTTCTTTAAAATAGAGTTGAGATTAATTCTATGATGTAATAATACTACAATTAACTAGTAGATCACAATGAAATTTCATGTTACAACCACTTTAATAACAAATCTAATCATGCTGAATTATGATAATACTTAAAAACAGTTTCAAATGATTTAATCACTGGTAATGGCTTAAAGTAAAATGGTCAAAGATTTTACAAAGTATTAATCATCATTATTAGCATTCAGACCTTTGGAGCACTGTGGCGTTACCAGTTTGACTTTGTACTTTCTCTGACTTGACAGGCATTTTATATGGTTTTCTCCTGTGTACATTAATATTCATTTTCCATTAAACTTCCTTAAATGCAAAAAATACAACTGGTTCTCTGACTGGTCCCACTACAAATGAAAACAGAGACAGAAATTACATCCTCAGTTTGCATCAGCTATGGACCAATCATTCATTCATTTATTAGTTTTCAGAACCACCTTTCTGTTGCTTAGTTTGTCTGTATAAAGAATATTTCTATTATGAAATTCTGCCAGATTCTGACCTGACTTGGTAGTTATCCCAGTAAGATTTTCAATTCTTGAGGGAGTGGCCATTAGATAACTCTACCACAACGTGAGGTGAAATTTTCAGAGCTGCTTCTCTGCCTACCAGAGTCTCTGTGAGTATAAAGGGTTGCTAAGGCACTTTTTTTTTAGATGTTTGTCTATGCCCATTAAAACTTATGATCAGGTAAGTTCTTTGAAATTTCTTGGCCAATCATCTCCCCTAAAGGCAACAGGGTTCTTTCAATGGAAAAGAAAAAGAAGTAGATCCTTCTATAGACAATTCTTCATCAGTGGAAGTAAACCCTTCTTCACTAACTGCTAAATATGAACCTCTTCCATTCAGAAAAAGAACTATTTTGAGAATGATGCCCCAAATCTCTAACACTCCTCTCAGAACAGAGTATGACTGTTTCAATATTTTCAGATACCTTGAATATCAAAATGTGAAAATGGCTAAATGCCAGCAATAGGCAACAAAACCAACATTTTGTTTAGTATCCATGATTGACATTAAGATAGTCTTTATATATCATTATAATTTAAACTTCAGGCAATTCTATGTAATTCAACGGACATTTGAGTCTTATAAAAACATTTTGGAGTATTATTTTAAAATTACATAGGTATTACAATATATGGCAACTTGAGTCTGGAATTTCAAACTTAAGAAACTAAAATCAAGCAAATGTGTTCAATACATTTGCCCATGAGATTCAAATTAACGAAATTCTAGGGGTTTCAAGCTTTACTCTGCTAATGCTCACTCTAGCATATAGGCAAACCTGGGTCTTGGATGGTTTTACCAGTGAAGCACAACTATGGGAGAGCCCACCAACCAATAAGGTTTTTTAAAAATATGGGTCAAGCAACAAACTGCTTATCTATCATCTGAGATATCACCAGAAAGTTGTTTGTCAAGTGATTAATTTTTTTGCTCATAGCTTACTCTATAACATCTCTCAGTGGAGGTGATACCCACACTAATGAAATCATGAATCCCTGAAGTATATACGTATTGTATTTTTTTTTATCTCATTTCTGTTAACAACATGATCTTGCTAGCAAGTGACCCAGCACAGTGTGGTTGGTTTTTCTTGCTAATCTAATCCAATTAAACAAGCACTTTTAAGTGCACTATGTGTAAAGCACTGTGCTAGACTGGGGGGGGGAGTAGGGTGGAACAAAAATAAATGCAAAATAGTCACTGCTCCTGAAGAGTTTACAATCACTTAGAGAAGTATAATATAATAGTCAGGATAGTGTTTTGGGGATAAATACTCAGTTGGTAGAAAAAAGTGAAAGCAATATTAATAACTCACATTTGTATAATGCTTTAAGAGTTACAAAAGTTTCCTCACAATAATACTGTCAAGTTGGTGGTGCCTGTACCATCATCCCATTTTACAGATGAGAAAATGAAGGCTCAGGGACATCATTTGCTTGGGGTCACATAGCAAGTGAAAAAAATGACCTGGTTTAGGTGGGCAGTGTTTGTGAATATGGTAGCCTTACTTTTCTGGGAGGACTAAATGGTGGGGCTAAATCAGAGGACTAGAATGACAAAACTTGTAGCCCTCAGAAGGACAATAAGCACAGAAATACAGAGTTCACAGGCCATAGATGATTTAGAGCTAGAGGGGGGTCTCAGAGATCACCTTGTCAGCCCTCTCTCATTTTATCAATAAAGAAATTAAGGCCCAGAAAGGTTGAGTGCTGCCCAAGAGCACACAGTAAACAGTGAACCACAATTCAAATCCAGGCCAGCAGACTCCTAATACAACATTCTCTGCACTGTGTGTCTCATCAGTGCAGTTTGTTTTGTCCCTCCCCGTTCAGCCCTCCCATTACGGACTTAAGACTTAGAGCAAGAGGTCATCCAGTCTAGTCCTCTTATTTTACATATAAAGAAATTTCGACCCAGGGAATTTAAGTGACTTACCTCAAATCCTACAGGTGGTAGGTAGCTCAGTCAGGATTTGAACCCAGGTTCTTTGGTGCCAAATCCTGCTTTCCTTCCACCCTGCACCACATAGCCTCCCTGAGATTAACAAAGTGATTGCACATGGAAGGGTGAGATACCACTAATTTTCAATGAAAAAGTAAGTTTCAGTAACTGGCCAACTTGACTGGAATTCAACAATCATTTAACGAAGGACAGCTAAATTCATGTCCTATGCTCTCTGCATAGTTTATGAGATTAACCTATTTTGAGTTTTTCTGTGTATTATAAAATGTACCAATAGCAAAATAGATTTCAGCTGTATTTAAACAGTAAAATTAAAAGGTAATAATTATTAAAAGGAACTGCTATACTGAGAACAATAAATTTAAAAATAAAAAACTGAGAGGTAAGCTGTCATGCACAAGAATATAAATTAGAGAGACTAAATTATTGGAGAAAGTAAGAGCTGTAGTGTACACAGTCATAAGGCAGTCTTAGTGGTCATTTAACGAACGATATTTTAATATAAACATTTTATGTGGATTCAATTTATTGCTGAAACTTAAATATTTCACATATAATTTCTGCTGTTATCTTGATGATGAAAATGGAAAGTTAAGAAGATCTTATCAGGGGAAAACATATTCTAAACCAGCTTAGTACAAAGAAGCATTTTGATTGCCTAATTTAACTTTGTAAAGGAGTAGTAAATCTTATAGTTGGTCTCTGTAAACCTCACAGCTGGAACATTCTAACACTACCTTACAGTTTCAAGTGATCAAAGTAAGTTACTTTATATACTAAACTAAGAATTTCATAATAGAAATAATGCAACACCAGGGGGTGCGGTTATCATGAAATAATTACACTCCTGGGAGATTACAGACACAAGGCTGTACCCCAGGGGTGTGATTATCCCATGATAACCACATCCACTGAAATTGCCTTATTGCAAAAATAATCTCTATTCACTGGTGAGACATTATTCAATAGGTGATTTTTTTTTAAATGAAAAGATTGTATTTTTTAGCTCAAATCAGCAAGTGGATTAGGAAATTGGTCAGTTTACTTTTCTTGGCATTCAAACTTTGAATACAGGATTGTTATTACTTGCTTTCCTGTTTGATACAGTATAGCTTTGATTTTGTTTCTGAGAAGCTCTTAGAGTTTCTATTATCATCAGACAAGTTATTTCTAAAGGTTACGGCTAAGTTGTTCAGGCCAACCTTAAAAAGGTGGGCAATTCAATGGAGCATCTACTTAGCAATAAAAACTGAACTAAGCTCCAACTACCTTAGAAGAAACTACCTAAATCCACAATGAATTAAAGACCCAAATTCATGACATTAAGCACATGTAGAAGAGATTTTTAAAGACAAGTGTCCATTTATATCCATATTTACAAAGATGCATGCTCATCAGAGCTCACATTTATACAGTGTTTTAAGGTTTAGAGTCAGAATCCTACATGGTAGTTTATATGTATTCTTATAGAGGTGCACAGTACAAAGTGTTGGATTTAGAACATCACCAAGATGTGGGATCTTGGGCAAGTCACTTATCCTTTATAGGTCTTCAGTTACTTATTTTAAAATGAGGGAGAATAAACTAGATAATCTAGCTCTAAATCTGTTACCTTAGTAAGTGATTTGCCCAATGTCACACATCTACTGAGTAGCAGAGCTAGGATTCAAACCCAAGTCTTCTAATTCCAAGTCCAGAACTGTATGGCACTAAATGCAATTTAATGATTTACATTCTACAGTTAAGTATATCTTCCTCCACTAAATTCCTATAAGAAATCAGATGGTGAAAGTTAAAGATATGTTTCTATGATAATCCTATTTGTGACTGTTTATAACTTTGTCATACTCTTAGCTGTCTAAAGAAGTAAGAAAATTTTTTTAAAAACGCTCTCCATGCATACTTGTCTAAGTACAAAGAAATCGCAACCAACCAACCAAACTTCCAGTTTCTTAGGTATCATAAAATGTGTTTCTTATGAACTGCACATGAACATTTCTTCTAGTTTGAAGGAAAATTACTGGTTTATAATTTTGTAGATTTTTTAAAAAGTTTTAACAATACCTTTTGTTTTTACATCACAGTCATTTCCCAATCTCTCTCCCACTCTCTCCACTGAACAAAGAAAAACAGCTAAGCAAAACCAACGCATAGTGACTATAATTGACAATGTATACAATATTTTGCATCTAAAACCTCAACCTCTATGAAAAGAGGTTCATTTTATCAGCTATTCACCTGGTAATCTGAATTCAGCTGCCTTTCAGTGATCTATCTGTTTACATTACTATGGTGCATATGTGTGTGTGTACAACATATAGCTCTCTTATTTTGCTTTTCCATGTGACTGTTCATATAAATCTTTCCATGTTCCTTTGAAATCCTCATATTTGTCATTTCTTACGGTACAATAACATTCCACTTCATTTACAAATCACAATTTGTTTACTGGCTTGCAATTTAAAAATACTGTTTGAAGATTACCACAGGCAAAATTTCATCATAATTTTAAAAACTTTTTTACCAGATGACTGGGGCATAATGATGACATGTCTTAGGGAGATTAGATATTTAAAACACTGTTAGAAATATCACTAGTTTTTCTCCAACTCTTAGAAATGTCAAACTTTTTAGCAATTTTAAGGACTCCAAGCTTTTTTCATATATCCAGCCAGTATATGTATGTCTTATAGTAACCGACATTTCCAACTTTGAAATCCCATTTTTCCAACTTTTCCCCAATTGTGTCTTTTTATTACAGTAAGAAAAGGAAACTGGCAATCACATAATTTGAGAGTTGAAGGGTCCCTTGGCCATCTAGTCTAACCCGCACGTCAAAGGATTCCTTAATCTTACACATCTGCCTGAAGGCCTCCAAGAAGGGGAAACCCACCACTTCTTTAGGTCACTCATTCCACTTTTGGACTACTCTTAAAAGTGTTAAGAAAATTATCCTGACATTGCCTCTTTGCAACTTCCTCTCTTTGATCTCCTTCTGCCCTGTGGGACCAAATGATACAAGCATAATCCTTCTTCCACAGGAAGGCCCTTCAGATATTTGAAGACAGCTATCATCCCCCCTACCCCCAACCCAGCTTTGCTTCTCTGGGCTAAATATTCCCAGTTCTAATCTTTTAATATTTTGAGATGATGTTTAGTATGGATATTGGTCTATTGTTTTCTTCCTCTGCTTTGTCTCTCCCTGGTTTAGGTATCGACCATATTTCTATAATAAAAAACACACTCCTAGTTATTTCAATCGATTTTAACCTAATACTATGAAACTCAAACCCTGCAAATTAAAAAAAAAGAAGTCATATCAAACCCTGTAAATTAAAAAAAAGAAGTCATATCAAGAAATGTCTAAATGACAGACTTATTAATGTTCTCCCATTGATATTTATGATTCATAATTAAGGCAAACTGTTACATATTTAACTTTATGTACAACATGCAATTAACATAAATTAACACCACAAAATGTTTTAAATTTTGTGTATAATTTGTATCACAAAGTACCTTCCTCTAAATTTTTAAAAATTCTGCACGTAAGACCAAAAAAAGAGCATTTCATATACAAAGTAGGACAGAAAATGATGGCTGCATATGAAATCATGAATCTTGATGATACATACGTTTGCTTTTTATAAAATACTTTTCTTCTGAAGAATTTTGGTGCTAATTCTCTGATAACTTTGTTATTTATTTCTGTAGAGATGACATATATGAAAATGCTCTGAAAAGTATAAAAGTATTAAAGATAAGGGACTCTTTTGGGAGTGGGGGGTTTGAGACTTGTGATTTCAACATTGTTAACCTATACAGATCACAGTGTTAGTATGTGTTGAAGGCATGACTTGACAATAGGTCTTCCTGATTTCAAGGCCAGGCCTAGTCTAATCTTCCTCTCAAGGGACTATTATATAAATTGACAATATTGAATGTCAGCAAGTTCAAATCCCCTGAGAACTTTTAAAAAATTTACTGACCATGCATTTAAATTCGGATCATTTACTTTGCATTATTGCCAGTATTTTAGCTAACATACATTCTGTTAATACAGTCTTTTCTAATTTTCTGTATCTGTACTGCAAAGAGCTAGGAATTTAAATGCAAGGTAAAAACTACAATAAAGGAAACACAATCAAGCATTAAAGTCAAACTTTGATAGAGCAAAAAAAATGCATTTTGTGAATGACTTTTATATTTTGAGATTGCTTTCACTAAATTTCACAAAAATAAATCTGGGTTTTTAAACTAAGCTGGAAAGGCTTTGAGCACAGCGCTTGTATCATGCCCCTCATCTCAGAAGCTGACCAGTTAAGTTTTGAGAGACTGCTCACCAGAAGGTTGGCCTCAAATCTATGCCATATTTCAGCCACAATGACTCCTGAAGATGGTCTAAGGTACGAAAGAGATCTTCTGAAAAAGCATATAAATCCACACTGTATTCCTTTAATTCTGAATTTGTAAATTCCCTTTACAAAGTAATGACGAAGGGGCAGCTAGGTGGCGCAGTGAATAGAGCACTAGCCCTGGAGTCAGGAGGACCTGAGTTCAGATCTGGCCTCAGACACTTTACACTTACTAGCTGTGTGACCTTGGGCAAGTCACTTAACCCCAATTGCCCTGCCTTCCCCCATCCAATAAAACACAAAGTAATTACAAAGCATTTTACAGTGCCCTATGCAACAGACATAAAAGGCATAATAGAACAACGCATAAAGTTTAGTATTTGTAGGTGTATTTGCTTGGTGTTTTCATGAAGAAACAGAAAATGTACTGGAGAAGCAAGTGAGGAAGTCCCTAGACTCTTGACTCTGCAATCCACTAAGTATATCTGATTCTTTGTATGATTCCATTTGGGGTGTTCTTGGCATATCTTTAACTCAGAATAATTTAAGTTTCAGGTAACCGAAAGGCTTACAGTTCTTTGAGGGTAAGGCCCAACAATGAAACCCAATCTGTGAGTGACCAAAGATAGGACGGAACTATGAATATTTAGTAGGGTATTTGAACTGATCAAGGCCGCTGCTCTACGTAACAGGTTAAAAATTAAGATTCTTAACCTGGAAACATGAAGACGACCAAGAGGGAATAAAATCAAAGCCTATAAAATTAGGAACAGTTTGTAAATGGAACACAGCTTCCTTCATCAGAGTCCAGAATAAATTAAATTGAACCAGCTGCCCCTGGAACTTTGATAGAGGTAAACTGAAAACAAAAATTTAAAGTACTTTACACAGTGGATAGTATTTTGGAAGCTCATTACATTACCACTAAAAAGTGGTACATACTGAAAACATAAAGAGAGTGGGAAAAGGCTTAGACACATTTACAGATGAAACATTTAGAATAGGTTGCTAACAGAAATAAGGACGTTTATAGTATGTCTCTAATTTTTAAGGGTGACATCAAAGAAAAACAGTCACATTCTTCTATAGTACTTGTCTTCTTCAGAGACAGACACCTGAGCTGAATGAGAAATGTAGATCTGGTCACTGGTAGTTTTCATATAGATAAAATATTGACTATTTTTTAAAAAGAAGATAGGCTATTTAAATTGTTGTCTTTTAAACTTTAAACATAACTATAAACTCATGGTTGCTACCTATTCTGTTCAATTAAATTAAAAAGTGCTCAATCATGAACTTACAGATATATTTATTTAAGTCACTGGTAATTCAATAGTAATTTAATGAGTTTGCCCTACCTATATTCTGGAACTCCTTAAACCATTATTCTATTAGTTCTCCAGCACAGTAGCCATTAGGTTATATACTTTAATCAACAGTGCCATAATTTCACCCATGAGTTCCTTCAACTCTCTCCTGTACATTTGGCGTAGTACTTCCAGCTTACTAGTCTTAAAGGATAGTTTGGGAAGGAGCCTATACTTCCCTAACATCTTCCTCTGTAACAAGGAAAGGCAAAGAAACTTGCTTTTTCCACCTCTGAACACATCTATCAGACCACAAAAAATAAACAGACTTCCGAAATTCTCTAGCTGGTTCTAATTATTCAGAACCTGGACAACTGTTCTAAGGAAAATGTAAGATCCCATGAACAGTCAGGTTGTTCAATGTCTGAAAGTAAGCCCGAGTTCTTTTTTGAAAATACCACTTCTACGTCACTCATCTGCTCAACAATGTAATTTATTACTGGTTTTTTACTGTCTATCACATCAAGTCCAAACTCATCTGCCCAATTTTCACGCCCTTTACAATCTGATTTCTATTCAATCTTATTTTGAAATACTACTTGATTCTATGTTCAAGTCAGGCCAGGACTTTTATTGTTCTTTTTAACACAGGTAAGATTATACTTTTCCAATATTAGACAGCCCTTTCCACTTCTTTCTACATACCTAAATCTTACCTATCCTTTATAAAGACACCCTCAATACCCTTTTGATGAAATTATTTCCAACTACTCTACCCCTTTTACTATAATCCAAAGTGTCTATACTACATAATTTAGCGTCATTGTTTCAAATACTACCAACTTCACAGCAGGTTATGTGTTTACTTTAATACATCACATGGATGATGTACAGTTCATCAAATGCATAATCTTTAAACACAATTAATTTATAGTGAAGATTCAGCAAAAGTACTAAAATGTAACTAAGAAATCTGGTTCAGATACATGGCTCACCTCACTAAATCATCTTTCAAGCATATACAACCAGACACTGGGTTTTAAAAATCTTAACAGTTTAACAAAAGTTCATCTACCTTAAAGCAGAAAGATTTACTAACTTTATTTTTTTTTAATTTTTTAAAATTTTTTTTGCTTTTTGGAGGGCAATTGGGGTTAAGTGACGTGCCCAAGGTTACACGGCTAGTAAGTATGTCAAGTGTCTGAAACCCGATTTGAACTCAGGTCCTCCTGACTCCAGGGCCAGTGCTCTATTCACTGTGCCACCTAGCCGCTCCGATTTACTAACTTTAATTGCTAGCAGAAGAATAAACCCAGGACTTTTGCTTGTTTTTCTTTCATAAGCTTTTAATGACAAGATGAAGTTAAGGTTGAGTTCAAAGACAGTAAGCTTTATTTAGTGGCATAATCTAAAAAGAGCCTTATACAGAACAAATTTAGAAGCACTAAAAATATAGTAATGATGACATCATCATACATTGTGCATCTGTGTTAAGACTTGGATGTTAGGTAAACTTTTTCCGCTATTCATTAATTCATTCAACAAATACTTCCTGACCTCTACTACTACTCACTGTATTAAATGGTGTGTGTGCGTGTGTGTGTGTGAGAGAGAGGAGAGAGAGAGAGAGAGAGAGGGAGAGTTAATAAAGATGTTTCTGCCCTCAAGGAATTTATAATCTAATAATGAAAACCATTACAGTGTATTATCAAGGAATTACTATTTCTTTTCATTTTGTGAGGCAGACACACAGTATCTGAAGATTTTTCCATCCTAAATGAACTGATTGACTGACATGGCAAATAACAGTCACTTCTGCAGATTTTTCTGAAAGGCAAATAACTGATTTTATGAAATATAACTGAGACTGATCCTCTATTTTCGGGATGTGTTTAAATACAAATGTGATCTACTAAGGCCATTTGATCAAGATGATCTTAGCCAATCAAGGCTATCTCTTCTAATTTTCATCAGATAAAATTTTGGATAATATTAGACCAAAACGACAACTGATTAGGTAGTACAGGGGATATAGTGAAGACCCTGGAGTCAGGAAAACCTGAATTCAAATTCTGCCTTAAATACTCCTTAGCTATGTGATAGTGGCCACTTAAGTCACTTGACCTCTCTGTCCCTCAGTTTCTTCAATTGTAAAATGGGAACACTATCACCTACCTCAAAGGTAGTTAGGATCAAATGAGTTAATATGTATACAGTACCTTACAAACCTTGAAGTGCTGTACAAATGCTAGCTATTACTACCATCATCATCATCTGTTGCCTCATAAAATGTAGAAGAAAGGGGGGCGGAGCCAAGATGGCGGCGTAGCAGCAGCAACATATCGCAGCTCTCACATAGCCACCCCAAAATACCCATAAAACAGGACTCTAAACCAATCCTAGAACTCCAAAACGCACACAAAGATACTTCCCACTAAAGTCAGCTCGGCTACAAGGAACCATATCAGCACTGCGAACCAAAACCAGCCTGCCCTGAAGCAGCTGCTGAGCCCCGGGGGCAGCTGGACGGGAGGAGTGGAGGAGCCTCTCAGGTGAGGGGATTAGCAGCAGCTGCGAGTGGGGCTTGCGAAAGGGGGAGATAAGCAGTCAGGCCAGAAGGCCTCCAGAGCAGAAAAGCGAAAGGCAGAGGTTTTGCACCCGCCTCCACATTGTAGCTTCCCGCCAGCGGCCTGCAGACAGCAGGGGGACTTAGCGATTGTTCTCAGGCCAGTGTTCTCGCGTTGAGCGGCCTGGATCCGGATCACTGTCTTGGGCCTCTGTCTTGGAGTCTTCATTATCCAGTCAGCCGGAAGTAATTAGGAAGACTCCCAGCATCTTCCTGAGAGCTACG
>CM053582.1:297350958-297383263 GCA_028627135.1 Pseudochirops cupreus | reverse complement strand
CATCCTGCCCTACCAAAAAGTGACATAGGAGAGAATAGACTGGGGGAGGGGGCACGCACTGGGATGGCTGTTTTGGGGCGGTGGGTGGGGGAAAGACGGGGAGAAAATACGTAACTCAAAATCTTGTGGAAATGAATGATGCAAACTATAATAAAACTTAAAGAAAAAAAATGTAGAAGAAAGTTTAAATGGGCATTTGAAAAATCTTACTAAGAACTAGTTAGAAAAGATTATACTTATTGGACTGCCCTAAGTTAAGTTTCTTTGTCATTACTGTTTCACAGGTTTTAGTCTTGTATGTCAAAGTTCTATTTTCTTCTGAGAGTTTTGAGGGTATTAACTATGCACCACTAGGCAGGTACTCTTGCTAGGGTTAAGAGTATAAAATGACATTATCGATATAAAAATACTTCACAAAATAAAAAAACACTATCATCATAATAAGGAATTATTGTTACTAGATTTTTAAAAAACTAAAAATTTTAAATTAAAGACTACCTCATCAGAACTATGTCACTTTGCCAAGAGAGTTTCCTGTTCTCAGTTTATAGAAAGGCCCATGAGGATATGGAATAGAAGCATATAAATTTGGGAGACCTTGTAGAGAATTTTCTTCATGCTTAGAGAAAAGTGAAAGATGAAGGAACACACTACCTAATTCTACTGTTCCTCACAGTTAAATCCTATCAGCAGGTCCTTGTTAAACAGAGAGGATTACCATATTTACTTGAGCTCCTTCTCACCACTCTGAAGAAAAAAATATTTTCATTAAAAAAAATCTCCAAGTAAGATTGTTTCTGATTGGCAACATGACACCTCTGAATGCCTGCTAAGAGAAACTGAAATAATGCTATTTACTGAAAGCAAGAGAAAGAGTCCTTAACCACTATTCATACATCTTCAACTATTCTTACTAAGCCTTCAGAGGTTCTACCAGGGAGAATTTTCAATTCTGACTACAGTAGCTACTGGTGACACTGATCTAAATATTTACCTTAATGAATGGAGTATCCCTACTTCAAGAGTCTCCCAACAATCCTGAGAGTGCCCCTGGTTCATCCTGTCAGAAGCAGAGAACATTTTATGGGTGGAAGTGATTGTATCTTTGTGAGCACAGGACGGGGAAAGCACAATGGCCTTGGAGTCAGAGGATATCTCTGAAACTACTGGGTGAGAGTGAGTTACTCAGCTCTCCTGGGCCTTGACTCCTTCGTCAGTAAAATTATAAAGTTAGACGGGATGACCTCTGAAGTTGCTTAAAGATTTAACTCTAATCCTATGATTGATGGTAAAGCTTTTGAAGGCACACAAAAACATATGAAATGAAGAATAGTTGAAAACTTTTTCTTAAATTACAGAAAAAAGTTATTTACTTCTCTTACCAAGTTTTCAGAAGACTTGATGTCTTTCTACACTGGCCCAATGTGTGTGTGGGGAGGGAATCATGAAGGGATAAAAGAAAAAGAAGAGGGGGAATTATAGGGGAAAAAAGAAAAAAATACAAAATTTGTTTCTTCTTCAAAAAAACCCCAAATTACATGGTTTGAAATATTTAAAAATTAGAGAGGAAGCAATGCTGTAATAAAAATAGCTAATTTTACCTAGTGCTTTCAAGTTTATAAAATACTCTATATACATCATCTCATTTGGTTGGTCCTTATAGCACCTATGAGTAAGCACTACAGGTATTATCTACGTTTCACAAATGAGGAAACTGAGGCAAAGAGAAGTTAAGTGACTTTCCCATGGAAATACAGCTAGAATAAGTGCTTTGAGACAAGATCTGAACCCAAATATCCAGACTTCAAGTCAAGAACTCTGTGGTCAGTCTTGCTGAGGGAACATCTATACCAAAAGGCCAACACCCAGTACTGTCCTTCTAGTGTCCTCCTATTACATAACAAGTTAGACTCATAAAGGTCACTAGAAAATTAGGAATTCAATTTCCACTCCTATGGACTATGTCAAATCTGATCCTGAAGGACCAACATTTTAAACTCAAATTCCTTACGTCAGAAACAAGCAACCTGTGACCTTCAGGCTGAATCTGTCTTGCTTGAAGAAGTAAGGAGCTGTATGTAGGGAGAGGGGCCCGTTTACAGGCTAGATTGGAATTATCTGTGCTTTGGCTTAAATTGGGGGGCGGGGATAGAACTACATCCCAGGTCCTGGCCCTGAACTTCTGTTCTGTGCCTGGGGTCCAGAACACGGTTTAGCCCTCAGCTAAAGCAGCTTGTGAATCTAGCATCACAAAGTCCTGAGTTTGCATTCTGTCTCTGTGTGTGACCTTGGTAGTGTCATATGACTTCTCTGGGCTCTATAAAATGAAAAGGGCTGGGCCAGATGACTTCTAACATCCCTTGCAGCTCTAGACTCACAATCCTATGTGTGTTGCTGCCTCTCACTGCTAGTAAGACACAGACATACTCAGATCAAGTCTTCCCAATTTTAACACAGAAAATCAAATTTAATAAAAGAACAAATATTAGGCGTGGTAGGAAGGGGAAGAGGTGAAGCAAAATCTGTTGATACTTTTACTCTAACCTGACTCTGAATAACCCAAATGTAATTCAGACTATTCTGGATAGGATGCGATGACTACCTCTGAAGGTAAATTATGTTTCAATCAACAAGCATTTATTAAAATGCTCCCTATGTGTCCCCCCCCCCATTTAATATGACAGTTTTACAACCAGCAGAACAAAAGACAGAAGACTCTAATAAGAATAACTGGCATTTAGATAGCACTTTAAGGTTACTCATCACACAACTAGTAAGTGACTGGGGCAGGATCTGAGCTCTAGTTTCCCTGACCTCAGTTTTAGCATTCTATCTACTTTACCAACCTAGCTGCCATGAAGAAAAATAGAGATGGCTATGACTCTCATTTCCACCTACTTTCAGAAAGGAGACAGAACATGAGAAATAACTATTTCAATCTCTTGGGTGTAGTCCTTCCCCTTCCCCCATTTTAATAAACCTAACAATGTTATAAGTGTGCTTAAGGCTTAGGACAACGGTCAATGAATGAATGCTGGTCCGGAAAAATAAAATTTAATTTTATCAAATGATATCTGATAAACAATTTTGACAGCACAACATTTCTGATCTAGAGATACAACCTTAATTTTATTCTTGAACAAGTGATATACCAATCCAAATACAACAAGGCAACCAAAAAAAAATCATATTTTATCTTCTTCCCTTGTACCCTGGATGAAAACCCAAATAAAAAAATAAAATAAATCTTTGTCCATTGCCTACCTGAGCCATCACTGGAAACTGAACTTGCATTGATTCCAGAAAGACCAAACAAAGGACACTCTCTATCAGTGTTGACGTGACCCCATTTGTGACATTTAATGCACCTCACATTCCGCACCTAAGGAACCAGAAGTATTGTTATGGTTACTGAATGTTTTACAGATTTTCTTGCTATCTTAATTCCTTTATTCCTATGAAGCACTGAATTTAAATTATTTTGGAATGACAGATTTTAACCTATTTTAAAAGATCTCCAGGAAAAGAGGTGTTATACCCTCTTTTAGCAACTCCAATCCAGTGATTAACAACTTTAAATGTATGGAAATTCTAATATCTAGCCTAAATTTCTAAAGGTGGAATTTAAGCCTATTTCTTTTTACCATCTTAAGCGGTAACAGAATGACTGTCTCTTTAATATGGCAATTATTAAGTTACTTCTCAGTCTCAAATTATCCAGGCTCAATTCTTTATAGCTTTTCTGTATTGTATGTAATGGCTCATTTTGGATCTAGAAGCCAGGCCCCAAGTAGGGGACAGATAAATTTTTTTAGTTAACAGACAAAAACATTATGGTGCTATAAGGCAGGACTGGCAAACTATGGCCCACCGACCAAATCCAGCCTGCTACCTGTTTCTATATAGTTTGTGAGCCAAGGAGTTTTTATATTTTAAAAAATTAGTTCTCAAATTCAGATCAAGAGCCAAAACAGGCTCACTGAATGTCTACAGAAGGACCTGAAAGAATTCTGTAGAAAGTCTCAAAAAAGAAGGGAATACAACTGTTAGGTTATTTCCAGGGTCCTATAGAGGGTGTGTTGTTAATCCTTTCCCCTTTCTTAAGTATGTGGAGGGATCAGAGTCCAAGTTGGAGCTGGTGCAGGTTTGGCTCCTCTTGTTCTCCTTAATGAATGGTGCTCTAGACTTCCTTTAGTGACTGTGACAGAAAAACACAAACACATATGAACAAAAAGCCAAAGCACACTTCCATAGCTTTAAGTAAGGCTGCACTCAAAATACTAAACAAAATCTTAGGTACCCTGGTGACCTAGTGACTCAGACTTGACAAGCCCATTTTTAGATCCTGACCAAAAAAATCTCCACAGCTCTCAAGAGACCAAAAGCTTGAAGCAACACCTACTACATACATACCACTATCTTGTCCATGTTTTACCAGTGTACTCATATTGTTTTTTTAACCTCTGAATTTTCTTTTGTTATCTGATGTTACCAGAAACTGTACCGTGATCACTGAATGGAATAATTAAAGAACAATTTACAATATAGTTTTCTAACAAAATGAAATAGACATCCTTTACCTGAATACCAAATGGCTGGTCTCTGATATTCATGTCATCCTTTGCATATCTATTAAGTACAGAAAATGTACATACTGTAAAAACTTGAAATAACTCAATCAGTTACAGTTAATCTGAAAAAGTTTTATAATTCATAGGTTACCACATTATTTCATTTCAACAAAGAACCATAAAATCCACAATAAACAATTCAGAAATGGAGAAGTAATTTTCAAAAGGCACTTCACAGCCATACCCACTATTGCGTTTGAATTTGCAATTCAGAATTTGCAGAATAAGCAGGTAAATTAAATAAAAAGTTGCCAAGATCAAGCAGATCTGTCACATGAAAGTATTTTTTTAAAATCACCTTTTTTTAAAAGAAGGGAAAGGGGAATAAAAGAAGTAAAAAAGGGGGAAAGAACAAATAAATATTATGATTTACAAATTTTATTTAGAAAAGGTAACAGTTCTTACTTTTCTCGCGGGGCTCCTTTTTGCCATTCAAACTTGTATTCAGTCTCTCCTTTTGCATCATCTTGCTAAAAATATAAATATGAATCCTTAAAAATTTCCATAAAATATATTGGTTACAATCAATGATACATTTTATTGAATTTAAAATAAATGGAAAAACAGAAAATAGTATTTTACCTCTTTGTTTTCTTGATTGAATATCAAACACATGAAAAAGACAGGTTTAAGAACATTAATATAAACCAGGTATATATAGTCATTTATAATATTATCATATTGAAATTCATAAAGAACTCAATTTCTTTTTTCCTTGCTTCCTCTTCTCACAGAGTTAAGTTTTAGAACAATAAGGAATTGAAAGCAATTTAAAATAAGACTACTGATAAGCATGTTAAATTTCTCGGTTTTAAACTTTCAGCACATCCATCATACTGAAATGGGAATGTTATGTTTCCAATTTCTTCATGAGTTGTGTTCAGTAACAAAGATATTTGCAAAAATGTAAGTATTAAATCTTTTTTCACCCTGAATTTTTCTTTTAAGAAAGACAAAAATTAAGTATTATTAGGCAATACAAATATTTATATTTTTTAAATCTTCCCTTATCCATCAGTTACTTAATTATCTTCATATAAGTACAATACCATTAAAAAGTGCAATTATCCTTAATATGTGCTATAACACTCCTCAATTATTAGTTGCACCCTTCCCCTCTCCAGGTCTTCTCAAAAAATAAAGCAACTATGCTTTTACCTTTTTTAGCTCCTGGTGGGGCCTCATACATAAAATTAAGGCCATTCTTTACACGTTCATCACCCATAAGCAACCTAAGTGAAATAAGACATAGGACTGAAAATTATACAAAAGAACAAAACACATTCTAAAGAATAATTCTTCCTAAAAGCAGAACCTCTAGATGTTGATACAAAATACTTTTTTAGTGAGACAGACATCCACAACTTTTACTTCACAAACAGCAAGTATACTTTATATTCCTGCATGTAAATTTAAAAAGCTTTACATAACTACTAGCACAAAATGTTTGACTAACAAATTACTCAAGGTTTAAGGAGGAGCTTCACTCCTACACTGAAAGCCCCAGGCACATTATTTGCTGAAAGAAAACAGAGGACTACTTTTGCCCCCAGAGACTTTTCTTCAATTTATGAAGTACTAAAGAAAAGCAGTAGGACTTCAAAAATGTCACTATTGTATATTTCATAATAAGCAGAACTGAGTTCAATTTACACAATTATTAAATGTCTATGTATAAAGCCGCACCCTAGATTAAATAATACTACCACACTCCATTCCTCACTGTTTTCCTTTTACTCCAAATTACTTGATTTCTTAAATCATCATGCAATCATTTGAAATAAATATGGTGAATATCTCTATTCAGTCAAAAATGAGCAAGTTTTTTTTGGTCTTTTTTGGAGGCAGGGCAGCTGGGCAAATGGCATTAAGTGACTTTCCCAAGGTCACACTGCTAGTAAGTATAAAGTGCCTGAGGCTGCGTTTGAACTCAGGTCCTCCTGTTTCCAGGGCTCTATTCACTGCGCCACCTAGCTGCCCCAATGAGCAACAGTTTTAAGAGTCAAAGTCAAAATGATGGTATTAAATGATTCTGAGACCTAGGTGTCAAGTTAAAGAGTTTGATGGACTTTACCTGCATCAGCTATGCTACAAAGATAAAGGAAATGATTTCATGTTATGGTCTAAATCAGTGTTTTTCAAACTGTGTTCTGTGGAACCCTAGGGTACAGCGAAGTGATCCAAGAAGTTCCATAAGAAAATGTCCTAACAGAGTACAGGCACTCATAGCAAAACTATCCACTTTATTGCTTATATCAGCTATTCACAATGTATGCCTTTATTCAATGTGGAAATCCAAGACTGAGTGAAACTGGTAAAGAATGGATTCTTATTGGTCTAGAGTCCACCACTACATGCATATGCCAATGTATGCCATGTAACAGTGTGTCTGGTGTGCCTGGTTTGTAGTGTAGTGTATGTAAAATAATTTTTATACATTTGGGGCAGGAAGCCTGGTATAGTGTAAAGAGCACCAGACTTAGAGTCACTCAAGACCTAAGCTGAATCCTGCCTCTGACACTTACTAGTTGAATGAACACACACAAGTCACTAAGCCTGTACAGCCTCAGCTTCTCATCTGTAAAATGGGGGTGATAAATCTGTAGTACTTGCCTCACAGGGTTGCTGTGATGGTCATATATGACAATGTATGTAAGAATACTTTGTAAACTTTAAGCTGTATAGAGATTTCAGCTATCAGCATTCATTTATACTTTCAGGATTTAAATACACACACACACATCAATGCCTATTTATTATAGGACTGTTTTTTTTGTTGTTTTGGGGTATGAGCTTGCATTGATTTCACAGGTGTAGAGCAGGGGTGGGGAACCTGCAGCCTTGAGACCAGATGTGGCTCTTTGCGTCCCCAGTGATTTATTCTGTTAGGTGTGGCACCAGTCAAAGGACAGCACCTGCGGACCTAGAGGGTCATGGCCTAGAGGCCACAGGTTCCTCACCCCTCAGTAGAGAATATTCAGCAGCAAGAAAATAACTACCCATTTAGATAAGCCACAGTTCCACATTTATGGATTTAGTTGCCTGGGGTTAAGTTAAGTGACTTGCCAAAGCAACAAAGCCAGTATGGGTCTGACCTAAACCCAGATTATCTACATTCTGAAAACGGCCTTCAATTAACTATACCATACTTCTTTCACACTGTTCAACAAGGATAATTAGGTAAAACTAAGAAGTCATAACAGGAAATATCCAATTGTAAAACATTTAAAAATCACAGTTCTAAAGACTAAATTATGATTTGAGTGCTGTTGTGTAATAACTCCATGTAATCAAGAACACTAATTTTCAGTGTAAAGATCATCAGAAAATGATTTGTTCAAAAAGAATAACTGGACCATTAAGAAAATGTTTTCTGGAACACAGGAATTTTTTTCTAACTCCAAGTTCTGAATCAGTCAAGATACTAATTTTTAAGGAAAAAATGTATTGGAATTGTGATTTACAACACTGCTTGAATAGAGCTGTTAGGTTCCGGACTCAAAAAGATCTCTCATACACACACACACACACACACACACACACACACACCCCACACACACACACTATATTGGTAGGTGATTTTTGTCACTTAAGCATTTTAGCTCTTTGCTAACTTAAAAAAGGACAGAAAGATCATGCCACTTCTCACCTATTATCATATGATTCTTGTTCTTTAAGGTATTGCTGCATTAATTCCTCTTGTTTCTTCTTATCATATGATATTTTCTGTTCGGCCATCCATACCTTATTAATAAAGTAAAACATTAAACTTAGTATTTAAATTTGTTTCCCTTTTACCAAAAAAAAAAGATTAAATTCTATTATTTCTATCAGTTTCCTCAAATAAAGACATACCCAGATGTTTCTTCCCACTGAAGCCCCAGAAGATTATTCCAGGGGAGCGTGGGCTCTGGCAGATCCTATAATAGCAGAAAGAATATGCACTTGGCAACGGCTATTTATTTGTTTGAGAATGAGCCTTGTGAAGTTTACAGAGGATCTTAACAGAGAGCTGGCTACCAAAATAATAAATATTTTTCGGCCACAGCCAACTCATTCCAAGACAGGGAAAGGTTGTGATCTCTACTGCTGGAGGGAGCATCCACATGGATGAAATAACAAATCTTTTGGAATACCAGGGAAAAAAACCTTATTCTACAACAGATTTGTGTGTCATAACAGGAAACTTTTCATCATGGATAAAAGGCTGGCTTCAGTCACAAAAACATGGGTTCAGTTACAGGTCACACACACATTATGGTTTTGACCCAGGGCAAATCACTTAACCTCTTGGTGGCCCCAAGCAGTTTTCTTAAGATTTTTTTTTAAGTTGCAAAGGAAGTTCCGTTCTTTGATAGAGGAAATTTCCTCACCAGGAGTTTCCTTTAGCAATAAAATCACAAACCTACAACACTCCAAGCCCAAATTTTGGGAAAAAGATTTCCATTGAGTTCTTGTGATGGGTAACTACTGGTGAAGAATCAGATTATCATCATTCAGAGGTGGTCTTTATTAGGTGTAAACACAGGTCCAGAGATCTGAAAAATAACTGAACTCTGATTAGGATTCTAACAAAGTTTATGTAATTTTCAGTTACATCAGAGAGGCAGTGGAAGGCTGAGATTCCTTAAGAGTCTGGTCAATACCTCGGATTTTTAGCATGCCCACCTTCTTGTTGGTGTTCTAATAAACCTTGTTTTTCTTTGTCTGAAAGTAGGCACAGGTTGAATTCATTTGGGAAGGACCAGCATGTTGCTATTTCGGGGTCCCAGTACCCCTAACGTCAGCATATCTATAAACAAAGGTGAACTGCATATCAAAGTTGTACCTCATGAGATTTATTCTTATAAGGCAAAATTTACAACCGGATAATAGAGAGGGGTTATTTATAAGTCAAAAAGGTAGTTACAGAGTCAGAGCAGGTTGGGATCCTTCCATAAACAAATAAAGTAATATCTCTCAGGCCTCCCTCTAGGCTGCTAATTTCAGAAATGTCTGAGGTCCTTTAGTTAAACATTCCAAGGGAAAATTCTGCCATCCAAGTAAATTAAACGAGGCAGCCCCAGCCCCTGAATAATAAAGACTTAATAAAAAGGTATCAAGAATTAGTAATAAGAACTAATAAAAGAAAATAAAAAATTATCACAACGGGCCCTATTAAATCCTATAATCATTCAATACTGCTCACCTTTAAGCCTAGATTAGGAGGCCCTAACATTTCTCCCAATCACCCAGGCTCATATCCTAGTAGGGCATCTATGACTTCCCTTTTTCTACATGTCTACTCACCTGCCAAGTCCTGCTGATCATACCCCTTCCATTTCATATTAGTAGCTTCCTCTGAACTCGCAACACAACCACTCCAGTTAAGGCCCTAATCTATTCTGCCTCCCCATCAGTTTTCCTGGCTCAACTCTTCTGTTCCAGACCATATTTCACATCATAATTGAGTAATCTTTCTAAAGCACTGTTCCAATATCTCTTCCCTATTCACAAAATTTTATTAGTGGCTCTCCACTGCTCACTAAATAAAACAAAAATTCTAGATCCTGGCATACAAAAAGCCTAGAGGAAACAGAGATTACTTCTGATGAAGAGAAGCAAAAGGCTTCATGGAGGAGATAGCATGACCCTTGAAGGAAGAGTAAGTTCCTAAGGTATATAGATGAGGAAGAAAAAGGAGAACATTAACCTATAAAAAGGAAAACTGGTGATCAAAGGATTTCAGGGTACACAACAACCAAACCTTAAAAGAAGAGGTATACTAGAGTAATTTCTTCGGGGCTTCGAAATGTCAATTAAAAACCCAAATTTCTGAATTAACACGGAGAAAAGCCTTCTATGCCCATTCAAATCTGGGAGTATATAAACCCAAATGATTTTTTCCACTGCGTTTCTGATTCCTCTACTAAAAGTGTTAAGCCCAATAGTAGCATTATTTTTGTATGCTGTTTCTGTTTTAATTTAGATCTCTTTTCAGCATAAGCTATCAGTATTGCTCCAGATAAGCTGGCTCTGAATAAAAGACAAAACAAAACAAAATCCAACAAGCACCTTGGACTAGGTTAGGAGGTGGGCTCACAATGCGGGATGTTAGCAATCCTAACATTTACCCTGAGAATATTTGAGAATTCATGGACAGTGCTCCTGATCCCCTCCAGGTAGGAGAATCTAGAAGAGAAGGGGCAAAGGAGTTCTAGAAGGAGCCATAACAAGGGGCTCAATGAAATGCACCATCAGCTTCCTTGGGGATGGAGTAAACTAATACATAGACTCATGATCCTTAATGAAAACCTGGGCTGTCACCAACTACTCTAAAAGAGGTTCCAGAACAACTCAGTAAACAGGAGAACAGCATCTCCAGGACTCCCTGGGAGTGGAGAGGAAAATTATCAAGAGATCCCCGACCCCCGGGGTAAGGGCCACTCCGAAGTCCCGCGCAGCCTCCGCCGCGTCTCCGGACCCGCTCCCCCGGTGGCGGCAGCATCGCGGGACGGGGCGTCGCGGGACACTCTACGCTGGCCGAAGGCTGCGGAGGGTCCTCCCCTCTGGCCGGCTCGGACGCCGTCCCCTGCCCACCCCCAACCCCCGCACTTCCCGTGCGTCGGCCCTTCTTACTTTCTTGATGTTGGACTTAGACGCTGGATGGAAGTCCTTCTTGCACATGAAGTTAGCGAATGATTTCCCCATGTTTGAGCTGGACGCAGAGACCGAGCAGCAACCAACGTCAACAACCTCCCACTACCGAACCGGAACTGCTCCGGCCCACAGAGGTAACTTCCGGGGTCAGAGGTCACGGCTTCCGTCCCATCAAACTTTTCTGCCCCTTAAACTGACCCGGTAGCTGACAGCCAAACGCTCTTTGTCCATCCGCCTCCTTCCCCTTTCAGAGTTTGTGGCGCCTCCTCTCGTCACAAGCTCCAGTGAGGCCTGGACCAGGTGAGGGGGGGGGGGCCGCGGGGTCCGGCAGGGGGCGTTCGGGAGCTGGGGAGGCTGGGGAGAGGGGGACGCGAGTGTTTAATGATGCCAGCGGACCCGCGGGGCTGAGGAAAGGATTCTCCCTGTCCTCAAAGCGAACCCAGCGCAGTCGAGAACTCTTTTCTCTGTTCCTGGGGCGCCTTCCTCCCAACGACTGGAGAAGGCGAACGGTGACACTAAGGACAGCATCCTATGGTGGGCCTCTCTGGTCATGAAGACCTGAGTTCAAATGTAGCTTCAGACACGGTCTAGCCTGTGTGATCTTGGGCCAGTCACTTTACTTGTGCCTCACTTTCTTCATCCGTAAAATGGGGATAATAATAGCATGCACCTCCCAGGGTTGTTGTGAGGCTTAAAAACTGAGATAGTAAGTGTAAAGTGCTTAGAACTGGAGGTACTTAATAAATGATCGTGTCCCTTTCCCCCACCCCCCTTGGCTCTCATGGTCTCCAGAAATTTGTAATGCTGCAAAAGTCTCCTCAGCTCTGAAAACCACCCCTCCTCAGTACCCCCTTTCCCCTGGGTCCCGTCCGTCCCTCGGGTGGATAAGGTGGAAAGTGGACCTTGAGGAGGTCCTCCCGGATCTTCCATTTAGGGGGGCACCCAAAGCAGTTTCCTTTTCATTTCCCAGCGGCCGCAGGGCTTCTCTTCTGCCCCATAGGACCCTCTTCAGCTTCTTTTTATGTGTAGTCTTCAGTAAAGTGTGAACTCCTTAAGGGCAGGAACTGTTTTTTGTCCCCCCCCCCCCCTTTTTGGCTTAAGGCAAGGCAATTGGGGTTAAGTGACTTGCCCAAAGTCACATGGCTAGTGTATTAAGTGTCCTGGGTTGCATTTGAACTCAGGTCCTCCTGACACCAGGGCCAGTGCTGTATTTACTGTGCCACCCAGCTGCCCCAGTTTTGCCTCTCTTTGTATACGCTGCACTAGCACTGTGCCTGGCACACAGTAGGCACTTAATAGATGTTTGTTGACTGGTGATGGGAAGGTCCCTAGCCGACTATAGAGAGAAGGGTGCCCCCAAAGGCTTGAGGAGAAACAAGGAGGTTTAGAACAGCTGCTGTGGTAAGTGGGGTAAGAAATCAATTAGGAAGCTGTAGGCTTTGCCTTGCTGTCAGTGTCCATTAAAAGTAGATGAAATAAATTTATGGTGGACCTGATCAGTGTGCTTTGTGACTTCTTAAGAGTTGTTTTGTTTTTTCCAGCAAGCACTTGAGTAGGAGTGAAAGAAAAGAATGTTGAGAAATAATTTAGAGTTAGGGTTTTGCAAGGTCTGATTGGCTATAAAACAGAGGGCAAGGGATTCAAGAGTAGAGTTGAATAGGGTCACCAAAGAGTCAAGATTGGAAAGATAGGAGGGCTGTCCACTTAGGAAAATCTTAGGGATTAGGGGAGATGGAAGTCCTGATGAGTAAAAGGAACTGGGTTAGGGGTCATAAGGCATAAGGAAAGATGAAGTGATAAAAGATTATGATTAGATAAAGGCATTTTGGAGTTTATGAACATGGAATTAGAGCATTTGTGGATGAAGACCAGATCAAGATTGTGACCAACTATTTGTGGTTGAAGTAGAGTAGAAAGAGAAGGTCATTGAAAATGAGTAGCTTGAGAGACTGGAAAATCAGAAAATTTGAGGGAATATCATTGATACGAATGTTATAGTCTTCTAGTATGAAGGTGTGAGTTGGGATGGAGAAAAAAGACAGTAAGCTAGGCTCTGAACTCACTCAAAAAGGAGGAAGATGGATTCAGTTTATCATGACGACCAAGATCTGATTGGGTGATGAATTTGGATTATAGAAATTTCAAAGGAGTAGAGATTTCTAAGTGATAGTGGTAGAGGGAGAGTCTGAAGTATCAATGGAAAGTAAGGAGAAATTTGACTCTTGCTCCATGACAGTAAGTTGGAGGTATAAGAAAAAGGGCAGCTAGGACAGGAAAGATGGCTGGGTAAGTAGGCAGTGTCATCCGTGAGTGCCAGAAGGTAGAAGGAGTGAGAAAGGAGCCAGGCTAGGGTCAAGGTGGTAGGAGCAGAAATGAGGTTTAAAAAAGGAGTGTTGGTGCCCCCTTTCCACCATAGGTTGGTGGCAAATAAAGAAGGAAAGAGAAAAATTAAATGCACAGAATTTAGAGGCAGAAAGGACCTTAGATATCAGTCTCTTACAAATGATCAAACTAAGGGCTAGAGAGGGGCAGGAGCTTCTTGAATGTCACATAGCCGGTGGGAAGCCTAGAATTACCTATGTTCTTTTTTCCTCAGCCATAGTCACAAATTTCATGGGCCTTGTTTAGGCTTTTAAAAATCCACTCAAAAAAAAGATTCTCTCAAATGGATCTGTGATATTCCCAATGTGTTGGTGATCTGCCAACTGCCAGCTATCTGCGTCTGCCCCGCTGCTGGTGTGACTATTGTCAGTGTCCTCTCAAAAATTTGCTACAGGAGGTCCCACCAATGTGCTGGCAACTTCCTTGGATTTCTCTTCACAGTGCTGGTATACTAATGTATAAATGCTATAATGTATGTCATATTATGTGTATAATATTATTTATCAAATGTACATTGCCTTTATGGCATTTACAGGATTACAAAATGTGGGAAATACAAGATATTTGAAAGTAATGATGAATTATAAAAATAACATAGCTACCAGAAGGAAAATCAGAAATTAAAGAATGGAGCATTGTGAGTGTATTTAGATCAGGGCTTCTTAAACTTTTTTCACTCAGAACCCGTTCAGTACTTCTTAAACTGCTGGTTGTAGATGTGGAGTTGAGATCCACAAGAACATTAAGAGATACAAATTTTCCAAATTCATACTTTTTGGGGAAAAGATAATGAATTTTCTTTTGGATATGTTGAATTTGATGGGACATCCAGTTTGAAATCCTCAATAGGCAATTTTGGACAAGTGAGAATTTCAATAGTTTAGAATTTTTGTAAACTTTGACATAATTTTTTGGATTTGCTAGTATAATAACAACAGTAATAATAGCTAGCATTTTTTATAAAATACTTTACAGATATCTCATTTGAGTGGTATAAATGAGTCTGGTATAAAATTTAAATCTAGGCTGCCTTATATTACTATTCAAAATTATTTTCCAAATCCAAAGACACAAGATTTATTCAAGATTTATAAATTATACATATACATGTATTTGTTGTGTATATATATGTGTATTTTAAAGTATTATTACAAATAAAAATGGTGCCTATCCTATACCATTTTCTTTAATTCACGTAATTCACACTTCAGTTATCCGTGATTTCATTAGTATAGGTAATCCTTCCACTAATGTATATAATTACTTGCTCCCCACCATAGGAGAGGACCTTTATGAGTCCTGTGAGTTCTCTTGGCCCTTCAAGACTTAGGCTGATTTTTAGACCCCCACTAGGGAGTCTATCATCCTTTGTACATGAAGTCTTTCAGACTTTTAGTGGGACCCTTGGAGCTTTTATTCCACTGGCATAGCCTTTTGGAACCCACAGCTATCTCCATAATGAAGTATTCAAACAGGAGAGTATGTGATACATATATGAAATTTAAAAGTTCTTAGAAACTTTTTATGTTCCACTAAAATTCTGCCCCTCTGCCTGATTGTGGGGTGGGGTAGAGGTGAATTTCCAAAGACTTTTATTGGAGCTCAAGTTTTGGAAGGGCTTATGAAGCTGCAAAGATTTAAAGTGTAGGTAAACCACCCATCTGTCACCTGAGGGCCAGCTGAAGTGTAGAGTGGCTTTTCCCCAGGCTGACTGCAGGGTGATGGGGTTTTTGGCTACAGAAACTCTTAAAGACTCTTTTCAAGTCATAGAAGGGTCAGATTTGCACATGTGACACTAACACAATCACAGGCCCTTCAAATATTGCAGAAAATTTGAACTTTACATGATCTTGATCCTCAAATAAAACTCCTTGTTTAATTTATTTTCCAAATTACTTAACTTCCTTTAATAATTTTTTTAAAGGATTGGCTCAAGAAACATGGAACTTACTTCTTGTGACACATTTGTGGCCTTGCCTCCTGCAACAACTGGCGATAGGATTATTTTTGGAAAAAATTCAGATAGAATTTTTGATGAAGTGCAAGAAATAATTTATTTTCCTGCTTCATTTCATGGCCGTGGAAGAAAACTTGAGGTAAAATAAAATATTTTGTTCAATATACCATTTTTAAGAACTGTGATCAGCTTTCTTTTTATGACTGTGATATTCCATGGGACAGGTAAGTTAAAAATTCAGGAAATTTGAGTATGAAAAAAATCCAATAAAAATAGATACCCTTTTGTAATATTTTGTTCAAATCAATTCAGTAAGCCTTTATCAATTACTTTCTTTTTCAAAATACTATAGGAGACACTAAGGATACAAAGACAAAAAATGAGATAGTTCCTGCCCTTGGGGGGCTTATGTTCTGCTGTCACTTGCATATAACATCTTTGCTTAAAACTCTTCAGTGCCTTTGTGCTTATTGTTGTTGTTTAGTTGTTTTCAGTTGTGTTTGACTTTTCTTGACTCTGCCATTTCCTTCTCCAGCTTGTTTTACAAATGAGGAAACTGAGGCAAACAGGGTTAAGTGCTTTCCCCAGGGTCACACAGCTAATACATGTCTGAGGCCATATTTTAACTCAGGTCATCTTGAATCCAGGCCTGGTGCCCTAGCCACTGCACCTTACTATATAAACTCTAAGCTCTTTATCCTTGCATTCAAGACCTACCATGGTCTGTTATGTTCTTATCTTTCAGGCTTTATCTGCAAACTTTATATTCTAAACAAATTGGGATACCTATTATCCTATATAAGTCTTGCATTTTCCTACCTCCATCCCCATTGTTCCATATGCCTACAGTGACCTCCCTTCCATCTCAAGTTGTTGAAGTCTTTTCTATACTTTAAGTCCAAACGCTGTATTCTCCATGAAGAATTCTTGGAGCTTTCCCAGCTGGATATGACCTTTCCTGCCTCTGCCCTTGCAAAATATTTTTTAAAAATTAATTTATCCTTGTGGAATTTATGATGTTCCTTTAAAAAATACTAGCTATAGCAGAGATTTACAGTTTTATATACAATACATTGTTCTTTGTATATGAAAATGTTTATATTTGGGGATGTTTATGAAGTTCAGAATAGCAAAATTTTTTAATTAAAAATTAATTTATCATCTGTTTGGATTATAGCTTTTGTGCATATGTTGCTTTTCTCCTTATAGATTATAAGCTACATGAGGGCAAGGACCATTTAAAAATTTTTTTTTAAATCTCCTATAGTGTCTCGAGTAGTGCTCTGTAGCTAGTAGGAGCTTAGTAAATTGTGTGTGTCAAATTGAATTAATTAAAGAAAGGTAAGGATTGAAAAATCTTATAAAATAATCTTGCTTTTCCCAAACATTAAAGAAGTAGCACTATCTTAGTACCATAGATCTGGAAGGGACCTTAGAAGTCATCTAATAGAGACATTCTAACCCAATCCATTCATTTTACAGATGAGGAAACAGACCCAGAAAAGTTATATGACCTCCCTAAGTCACATAGATAATAAATGGCCAAGCCAAGAGTTGAACCCAGGTTCTGTGTTCCCAAATGTATGGATCTTTATCATGTACAATGCTTCTCTTTGCATTTATGCATATGGAATTAGTTGAAAAATACTTTAGTGTTTTGATGAATCTGTTGTCTCATCAACATGGGTGCCCCCTCCAAAGATGTAGATTGTCCATGTCTAGTAAATCTTCCCTGACAGGTTGCCCACTATCTTTTGTAGCCTTTCTCTAGATCTCTTGACAATGTGTTAGTACCATTGTGTCCACAAGCACTCATTCAATTATCTCTCACACTTTCTGAGTGACTTGTTCTTTTCTGGTTATCTGTTTCTCTGATAGTCTATTTCATGCTACTTCTCTTGTGTATTTTACTGGTAATAGGATGTGATAAAAACCTTTTCATACTCACCATGTGTCTTTCCATTGACCTTTGAGTGACCCACAGCTTGAAAGCTTAGTAAACCAGTATTGATTTATATTCATATGACATCACCAGAAAAATATTAAAAAGACATCATCTGACGAAGATATATAGATGCTGATGGAACAGCTATACAGTCTGTCATAGTCTGGACAGTAGGCATACCTTTTTCCACGTGGCTTTTCCTATGTGGATATTTAGGCTAAAATCTTCGTTATTATTGATTTCATTTAGGAGGCACAACAGTATTACAGGATTTGATACAAGCAGTATAATGTCAGCCCCAGACAGGCCCTTCTGGAGCACCTTCGCACCAATAAAGAATCCTGCTTTCATTTCAACTCCGCCCTGGATGTTCCTCATGACTTTTATGCCTTCCTTGATACTTGTAATCAGTGGGCAGTCACCTAAAGTTACCTCCATTGCATCTTTTAAGAAATCTCATATGATTTTTATCTATCCGTGAGAGACACTTTGTTGAAGGAAATGTCATTTTACAGAACTGAATCATATGGTTTTTTTGGTAGTCAGTAACGTTAAGGCAAGTAACATTTTATATTCTCTGAACCTTTAAGTCAATCAAATGACTATAAAATGTGGTCTACTGTAAAAAATAATTTGGGAAAGCCTTTCTAATTTTGCATATCTGATGTTTTCTTCTAATTCCTTGGTTAAGTATGTCCTTGATAATTATGTAGGTTATTCTTGTAAAAAAAATTTATAGCAATGGGAATGTAGGCATATGAATTGGTAGTTATTGATGTTTTCTTCTCTTTTTTTTTCTATTGGTGTTTTCTTGATTGCCTTTTTTCAGTAGTAAAATCTGTGATATTTTTCCCCCCAACATTTTGGTGTCCTTGTCTTTCAGATATTTTTTGTCTTTCAACACTCCCATAGTGGTAACATCTTCATGTAGATCTCCTCTTTATATATTTATTCTAGCCTAATTGCCCTTCATATCTTTCTTTTCTGTAGTGCCATTTCTAATATTTCACAAAACACATTAGGAACTGTAATGTTAGAATCCATATGTTGTGACCATATTGCCCTTAATGGGAAAAAATCATTTTAGTGATGTTAACAGATCTTTTCTACTGTTCATTTGTTTATTATCTTCCATTTTCATCCTGGAGGACATGATCAGGCTTAATTGGGTCTCTCACCACTCTTTTTCTATAAGATAGTTTTTTTATCTCTACTGCTTCTTGCTGTGTTATGAGACAATATGATTTATAATCTTCAAGATTTTACAAGTGAGTTAATATTCTAAAGTTGCCGTTGCTTTGACTGTCACTTCCGTTTTGGAAGGGAAATTAAATGTTTATACTATGAAGCACTTTCGGTCTCCTTGTTTTGGTGATTGGCTATGTAAGTTAAACTTCCTTAGGAAATGATGTCCATCCTTTTAAACAATTTTTTTCTGAATCAGTAGTTTATTTAAATAGAACAAGTTTGAGTCATTTTAGTTTAGTTGGTATATCTTCTGATTTTAATTTCTTTTTTTGAGAGGGAGAGGGGGGAAGGCAAGGCAATTGGAGTTAAGTGACTTGCCCAAGGTCACACAGCTAGTAAGTGTGTCAGGTGTCTGAGGTCATATTTGAACTCAGGTCTTCCTGACTCCAAGGCCAGTGCTCTATTCACTGCACCACCTAGCTGACCCTGATTTTAATTTCTTCTTAGTATTGATTTTGATTTTTTTTCTCTAATAAGCCAATTCCTTGACTATATATAAAACCGATTAAAAATTATATCCATGTTAGTAACCATTACTATTAGGTTATTTCCTAACCATTGAGATGTAATAAATAGAAGTATTGTGATCTTATTTGATGTAATGTGTAAAGTAATTAATGGAACTTTAACATTTCATGCCACGTGTTTTTATGTGGGGCTTATGTTTAATTGTAGGTTTTTGTGTAGGTTTTTTTCCTTTTGGGTATATGTTGCAAACTTGCTTTTTGATTGGTTCATTTAAAAATAATACTGTATTTTCAATTGTTTTTACTTGGTATACTGGTTCATTTTTTAGGGAAGTTTTGAATATGTTTTATAATATTTTAGTTATTGTTGACCTCTGTTCAATGTTTTTTGTTACTTTTGTAACAGTTTTGTAATAGTTTTGATTGTAAAACTATTGAATTCCAACTTTCAACAAATCATTAACTGATTCTTTTTTTTTTAACTATGAATTTATAGTGCACCTACATCGAAATTGAACAAGTGACAGAAACATATGCTGTTATACTGAGTCGGCCATCTTGGTTATGGGGTGCAGAAATGGGAGCCAATGAACATGGAGTTTGCATCGGTAATGAAGCCGTATGGGGAAGAGAAGCAGTATGTGAAGAAGAAGCATTGCTTGGCATGGACCTTGTCAGGTTATCAGATATATTTGTGGGTTTTCTTTTTTTTTTTCTGTTTTTGGGGGAGAGGAGAAGGCAAGGCAATTGGGGTTAAGTGACTTGCCCGAGATCACACAGCTAGTAAGTGTGTCAAGTGTCTGAAGCCAAATTTGAACTTAGGTCCTTCTGACTCTAGGGCCAGTGCTCTATTCACTGTGCCACCTAGCTGCCCCTCTTTGTGGGTTTTGTAGGAAAAAAACCCAAACAAACCAAATCTTGTAGAACTTAATTTTACTTTTTAAATTATAATGCCAGACTGTTTTAAAATGTTCTGATATTTGTTATATTACCCTTAGAGAGTAAAAACATAATTTTTTTGGCTAACATACCACAGAACAGAAAGATGAAATGCTAAGAATTCTAAACGTCATGGAGGATAAGTTTAAGAATATTTGTCAGCCTGGTTGTTATTTTTAAAGGAATTTTATGTTGAAATTAATATATGACATCTTACAAACAGTTTATAAAATGCAAATATTTCATAAGAACTTTATTAAATTTTATTTTTAGGCTTGGACTTGAAAGAGCTGATACAGCTGAAAAAGCAGTCACTACCATTGTTGACTTACTAGAAAAATATGGACAGGGTGGAAATTGTTCAGAAAGTATGGTATTTAGCTATCACAATAGTTTTCTGATAGCTGATAGGCATGAAGCATGGATTCTCGAGACTGCAGGACAATATTGGGCTGCAGAAAAGGTAGAAGGTATGGACGACATATGATTGAATTCATTTAATGATACAGTTTCTCACCCTTTACCAGATTGCTGCTCAGGGCTGAAAGGTATTCATTTGTTCAAGATGTAAATCTGATGTAACGTGATGATGATTTGGAGAAGATGGAGAAATGGATTCCCTCTGGTTGTTTTTTCTTACTTGGCCAATGTAAAATATCTCTGTTATTTTAGTAAATAGGCCTTTGTCCTTATTTGTTTATTATATTTTATTGTTCTTCCCCTCTGTCACTCAGGGCTGAAATACAGAGGTGTGGGTTTGGAGAAGAATTGTTTGAGCATTTGACCATCCTAGGTAATCAGATAGGTGAAAGGCTTTTATATATGTACATTAAAATATAAAATCTAGTCATTATTTTAAAAAATCCAATTCAATTCTTTGAGAATGCTTTGTATTAGTTTTATTCAGTTGAGCCGGATAGATGGATGTTGAGTTAAATACATGTCTGTTGTGTGCTTAGAAGGAGCTCTGGATGATGGAAAAGAACTCTTAAGACACAGTTGCTTCTCTCAAGGAGCTTCTAGTCTCATTGGGAAGGCAAGACAGACATAGGACAAAGTTAAATAATAATACAAAAGAGTATAGTGCTGTCTGTAACTATTCCACAATGAGTGATAGAAACATTATATCCTAAGAGACTGGGATCAGGGATTTAGATTTCTAAAAGGATCTTAGAGATCATCACTTCAGACTCCCATATTTTATAGATAACAAAAATGAGGCCAAAGAGACCCAAGTGACCTGCGCAGGGTCACACAATTAGAAAGTCAGGCAGCTGGGTGACTTGGTTAAAACATCGGTCAGGAAGACGGTTCAAATCTTGCCTCAAATGCTTATTATCTCTGTGACCCTGGGCAGGTCACTTAATCTCTCTAGGTCTCAGTTTCTTCATCAGGAAAATCGGGGTAATAATAACACCTACCTTACAGGGTAGAGAGTCAGATGAGGTCGTGTGTATAAAGCATTTTACAAGCCTTAAAGTGCTGGATAAATGCTAGCCATTACCATTTTTATCTTGAGATAAAATTTTCACTGTCCTTTCCAGTAATAGATTTCAGTAGAAGATTTTGCTCTTTAAATTATCTACTTGAACATTTTTTTTTTCAGGTTCTACATTTCTGTGAGTAAAAGTAAATCATAATTAAGAAACAATTCACAAAATTCAGTTCAGTTTAGCACACATTTATTCAGGCCTTCATCACCTCTTGCAAAAGCCTCCTAATTGGTCTTCTGGTCTAAAGTATCTCTTTCCTTTGGTCCATCCTCTATACCGATGCCAATGCAAGATTGTTAAAGTGCAAGCTTGATCGTGCTCCTCCCCTGCCCCCAAAGCTCTCTTAGCTCTTTTCTCCAGGTTCAAATACAGACTGTTCTGTTTGGCATTGAAAGCTCTTCACAGCCTGACTATTCCCCTTTACTCACTCTTTGGTTCAGTAAAACTGGCCTGCCTGCTGCTCCTCGCATAGGGCCTTCTGTCCTCCTTCTCCATGTCTTTATGTAGACTGTCCCCCCCTGTCTGGAATGCGCGCTGTCTCCTCATCGGTTAGCTCGTGCTGCCTCCCACCGTGAGGCCTTTCATGATGCTCCTAGCTGCTAGTGTCTCTGAAAATCCCCTTGTATTTACTTTGCATGGCTTTTTAATGTATGTGTTGTTTCTCCCTATATAGTATAAGCTCCCTGAGTGCAGGAACCCTTCCTTTTGTATTCTCGTGTCCCTAGTGCCTAGCAAAGTGCACGTGGTAGCTGCTTAACAAAAGATTATTGATCCACATGGCTATATGTCATTTTTGTTCTTTCTCTTTGATAACAGAAGGAGTTCGTAATATTTCCAATCAGCTCTCTATAACAACCAAGATTGACCGAGAGCATCCAAAGATGAGAGAACATGCTAAGGACAAAGGCTGGTGGGATGGTGAAAAGGAATTTAATTTTGCTGCTGTGTATGCCAATCTTAATAATGCCAGTATTACTACTTCATCAGGAAGGTACTGTGAGGGTTATAAGCTTCTGAACAAATACAGAGGTAATCTTTTTATTTAAATAATGCTACCTGAAAGAAATTTTGTAAACTTTTGTATGTTCCTATATAGTAATAATAAAATTATCATCATTAGTCATTATTGGGTCTTATACTTATTAAGAACTTTATTAAAACTTCATTATTATGCTCTAGGCTAATTGCTGCTTTTGATACAGTCATGATTTCTGAAGTACTGAACTCCAGAATTATGCCAGAAACATTGTCCTTTAGCAGATTGCTAAATGGCAGATATTTTCTAAAAAAAAAAAAAAAAAAAGCCAGTTTCACCAAAAGGCATCTGTTTGGTTTAGATGACCAAAATCATACTTTCTGTGACCAACATGTTTGCTTCGCTGGCTGAAGCACTATTTGGTTCTGAAAGTCAATTAGAATGCATCTTTTCATAAGTGACACAGTCCAGGGCTATAATTTCCTACACTAATGCTTCTGTGTTAATTAGTATTAAGTGTGAAAGGAAAAAAACCTCATGATGGAATATTTTAATGTTCCACAATATTTTCATATTTTCTGCGGTTTTGAAAAGAGATATTATAACTTTGCTAATATTATCAATAAATGCTTTTTTACTTCAGCAAAGAAACATTCTATAAACAACTTATGTTATAGAAATTATTCTATATATATGCTGCTTAAATGAAATTCATTGATTTTTTTTCCCATTTGAAGAGTAGGGCTTTTAGAGAATGTTCTAAAATGCATTTTCTCAGTTATTATGTCTAATACCTGAGTATTGTTTTATTTTTATCTCATCCGATCTGTTACTGATCTCTTTGAAAAAAAGAGGTCACATCTAAAGGAGGAAGATAGAGTTGTTGCTCTAGTAACATGAAGCAAGGAAAAAAATAGTTAAGGAGCCTATATTGGGGAAGTGATTAGTCTTCCCTTTCTTCCTTTCCTGTGACCCCTGTAAATATGTGAATATAAGCTGAGATCACCATAATGGCACTTTGTTAAGTTAGTGGTCTCTCCAGTGGTGGACTGATGACTTAGACTTTTCCACAGTGTCAGCAGGTGCCTAAAAACTACAGATTGACTATTTACTTTTCAGTTTTGCTGGAGTAAGATTTGTTCATTTTTTGTTAATGAAAATGTTTTCAAATAATGTCAAAACTTTAATTAGAAAATCAACTCTCAGTTTATCTAGTTTTTAACCTATTAGATGTGGATTCCATTTAGAAAGGTTTCAAAATTTGTTTTTCTTTATTGCTTGTTTTTGTGAGTTTAAATACGTTTCTAGATACTTGAACAGAGTGATCATTTGGAGTTCTTGTGTTAAGGGATTGTGAATTCTTATTTGTAATAGTAATCCTCTTTGGCTTAGGAATTACAGCCATCAGATACTGTTACAAAAAGGTACCTATTGCTGAAGTGTGAAAGAAGAGTAAATGTAAAGGATCTTAAGTTATTAGGGTAATTGGAAGAGGAAAGAAAAGGGCTTTGAATTCACCATCTACTTTGTAATATGTTAAAATCGAATTGTTTAATTACAAATTAATTGGGAAGTTAATTTCTTTTTAATTCATAGGTAGTTGTAATTTTTAAAAAGTGTGACCTAAATTTTTCATTTTTCTGTGTGGAAAAGGCAATCCACATTTAGCTCATTATGAATCCTCAAAAGAGGAAAGACCTTTTTTCTCACACTAGCGTTCAATTTTCTTGTAATCATTGTAACTTTTTTCTTCAGATTTCTGTAGACCAGCACTGCTATGTCTCTCTTCCAACTGTTCCGCCATGGTAGCTATTAACTGTGCTGCATGTATATCCAAATTGCAAATACATTCACTCATGCATTTGAAATAACTAGTTTAAATTGCAATGAAATTGCACCCCTGTGTTTTTTATTCATTTTACTGAACCCTACCACCAGTCCTAGTACTTATTCAATGGTTGCTAGTGGATTACTTATAGCTATCTTACTCTTGTGATCATGTAAATCCTTCCTTCATTTCGAGAATTGTAGGTTTTGAATAGAGAAGACATTTTCATAATACCTGTATTATAGCAGTGTTATGTTTCTGTCACTGTTTTTGTTATAAATCCTTATTTTCAGGAATTTAGATCTCAACCATTTTAAAATCACACTGGGTGTTCCTGTTATCTGCCTGATTTATAGGTTTTGTTTGGCGTTTTTGGTAGTTGTTTAGCCTTTTTCTTTCAAAAAAAATATTAAGAGCTGCTTTTAGAAGCTGCCCTATCTTTTTTTTGCCTTTTGTTTTCAATTTATTGCAAAACTGAGTAGAAAGATCATTTCACTTGTAATAGGGTCATTTATGGAGAACAATTAGCTATTTTCTCTGCACTTTAAAGCCACTGATTACTTGATGTTTAGTGAAATTTTTTTTAAAATTGATTTATTTACTTTTAGTTTACAAGATTCAGTTCTACAGTCCCTTGAGTTTCAAATTTACTCCCCTCCCTCTCCGCCCCCCACCATAGCAGCTTACAATCAAGTATAGGATCTGCAAATGCTTTCACATTGGACATTAGTCTGGTTGTATAGAAGGGTTGTAATGGATGGAATGAACAATGGGAAAGAGGAAACAAAACCAAATGTGGAAAAGAAAGAGAGCAGGTAGTTTGCTTCAGTCTCCATTTAAACTCTGTTCTTCCTAGATTTTTCTCTGAACGTAGACATCTCCTTCCATCCTGAGTCTTTTAGAGTTGTCTTATAACCTTGCGTTGCTGAGATATTTAGTGAAATTTAAGAAAAATAACGGTGGCACAGAAAGGAAGAGGTTGTAAGAACTTAACTTCAAATTCTTTAAATTTACTTATTTGATTATATATGTATATTTAAAAATAGAGATGTTATAGTGGAAAAACACTGTCAGAAACATTGCTGTAATGGAGTTATTCAGAAAATGTATTCAGCATGTGAGGCTAGCTGGCCTTTACTCCATCATCAGGGGTCATCCATACCCTTGATCTTACCACCACCAGCAAGTGTTGAACTCTAAAATTCCTTTATCTGATCATAACCTTTTGTCATACCCCCCTCTCCTTCATGTTCCCAAACCTTGCTTTTTGTCCTTGCCCTGACATTGTATCCCTCCACTCCCTTCTCTCCCAGGCCATTACCTTGGCACAGACTATACTTTCCTTCCTCATCTTGACTTCTTGATGAACTGGTTCAACTTTATACTGTCCTCTTCTCTGGAAGTCCTTGCCTCTTTATCTTGTGGAAAATCCTGCCCTGCCAGTCTTCAGCCTTGGATTACTCCCATTGTCTCCTGTCTTTTCCTCTATATACATGTTGTTGAACAAAACTGGAGAAAATCATGAAACCATGTTGACTGGGGCCACGACAAGTTTATGTCAAATAATCCCAACTGGCCCTCATTGGGTCAAAGCATTCCTTTTACACCTCTCTAATTCTACCTATCATAGTGGCTTTTCTAAGCCTTTTCTTCCCTCTTTAAACCTCCTAAGGTTCTTCTTAACCTCACCCTCTCACTGAAAAAATTGAGACCATTCAATGGGAGATCCCTCTTCTCCCCTCCTCCTCATCTTACACCCCCCAGATGCCCTTTGCCACTAGCTCCTCCCTCACTTGTTCCATATGAAGAAGTTGCCCTTCTCTTTGCCAAGGTAAACCCCTCTACGTGCATAAGTGATTCCATTCCCTCCCATCTCCTCTAGAAGTTTGACCCTTCTGTCATCCCTACCCTCTCATTAATTTTCAATCACTTTCTGTCTACTGGCTGCATTTCTGCTGCCTGCAAATAAGCTCACGTCTCTCTCTCTCCCATCCTCGAGAAACCCTCCCTTGTTCCATCCATCCTTGCTAACTACTATCCTATATCTCTCTTCCCTTTTGCGGCAAAACTCATTGAGAAAGCTGTCTACAGTAGGTAACTCCACTTCCTTTCCTCTCCTTTTCTCTGCAGTCTGGCGTCTGACCTCATTGTTTAACCCAAACTGCTCTCTCCAAAGTTATCAGTGATTTCTTAATTGCTAAATTTAATGGCCTTTCCTCAATTTCTCATCCTTTTGATCTCTCTGCAGCCTTTGACACTGTTGATTATCCTCTTCTCATTGATTCTCTTTTCTCTCTGGAATTTTGTGACACTACTTTTTGCTGGTTCTCCTCCTGTCTGTCTGATCACTTTTCTATTTCCTTTACTGCATCTTCATCCATGTCACAATAACTAGCTGTGGGAGCCTCCCAAGGTTGTCCTGGACTCTCAGCTCCCTCTAAACTATTTCACGTGGTGATCTCATCAACTCCCAGTTTAATCTATCATCTTTATGTAGATGATTCTCAATCTACTTGTCCAGTCCTAGCCTCCTTTGAATTTCTGACTACTTATTAGGTCTGATGTCCCATAGACATCCTAAACTTAACACACCCAAAACTGAACTCATTCTCTCCTCTAAAATATCCCACCCTTATGATCTTCCCTATTATTGTGGAAGGTACCACTGTCCTCCCCATCACCCAGGCTTGTAACCTACATGTCATCCTTTACTCCTCAGATTCTCATAACCCATATCCAGTCAGTGGCCAAGTACTGTCATCTCTACCTTGTTAACATGCCCCCTGTACTCTGCCTTTTCTCCTCTCACACGGAGAACCCTTTGGTACAGATCTTCATTACTTTAAGACTATTGCATTAATCTGTTGCTTGCTCTCCTGTCTCAGATCTCTTCCCCATCCTGATCCATCCCTAAGTTATTATTGAGTTGTTCTTCCTGAAGTGCAAAGCTGATCACATCACCCCTCTAATCAATAAATTCCAATGATTCCTTCTTTTCTTCAGGATTAAATATAAAATCCCATTTGTGTTTTAAAGTCCTTCATAACCACCCTTCCAGTCTTAATACATCTTACTTCCTCAGTTTCCCCACCATGTATTCTGTGATCCAATGACAGAAGCTCTGAATTCAAATCCTGTCTCAGACACTTTTTTTTTTTTGCAGGGGGGAAGGCAGGGCAATTGGAGTTAAGTGACTTGCCCAAGGTCACATGGCTAGTAAGTGTTAAGTGTCTGAGGCTGGACTTGAACTCAGGTCCTCCTGACTCTAGGGCTGGTGCTCTATTCACTGCACCACCTAGCCGCCCCTCTCAGACACTTCTTAGCTATGCAGCGCCCACCAGGTCACTTCATCTGTATCAACCTCAGTTTCCTCATCTGCAAAGTAGAATAACAATAGGGCCATGGTGAGGATTAGAAGAGAGATTTTCTGTAAAGGACTTTGCAAGGCTTTAAAGTG
The DNA here is from genome assembly GCA_028627135.1 of Pseudochirops cupreus. Taxonomy (NCBI): domain Eukaryota; kingdom Metazoa; phylum Chordata; class Mammalia; order Diprotodontia; family Pseudocheiridae; genus Pseudochirops; species Pseudochirops cupreus. The sequence continues at coordinate 297,355,301 of CM053582.1, read as the reverse complement.
CTACATAGATGTCAGCTGTTCCTTTTCTTAACAATATTAATCACGCTGCAGTTATCACAGACATAGACTTAACATTTCCCAGTTTGGGGAAGGAAGGGACTTTGGTGATATAACAGTTTTGATGCTTAAATGTAGCATTCTCTTACGACTTGGCTCCCAAGGGAGACAAATTTGGAAAATAACTAAGTAGTAACATTAAAATCATTGTTACTTAAATAACTTTCTTAGTCCATGTGGGAAATAGGATCGATTGCATGTTTCTTTCATTGTTCTCATTTTGCTTTTTATTTCTTTGGGAGTTCTGTTTTAGCTATAATAACTTATGTAGCTAAAATTCTCTTAAATTTATTCCTAGTTGGTGATAAGCCTGATGAGTTTAATGTACTTAATTTGATAACAAGGCTTATATTTTGTTAGTATCTTAGGAGGTGTTTATACTAGGAACAGTATTTCATGTTATTCATTATGAGCAGAGAAAACATCTTATATGTAAGAGGGTATTCTCTTAAGCAAAAGTGTTTGACTTGAGTTAATTACAGATCTAATTCTAACAGGTTTTTGTTGTAACTTCTATTCTGATAGGAGGACTTCGGGAAAATAAGTCTTACTTATATAGTAAATTGTTGTAATGCCAAACCACAGAAATTGGAGTTAGTACTTGTTAACATAGTTGCATAACTAATTTGATTTTCAAATTTTTCAATAGGAAATATGACTTGTGAAACAATGATGGAAATTCTCCGAGATAAAGAAAGTGGCATTAATATGGAAGGAGAATTTCAGACCACTGGCAGCATGGTTTCTGTTTTGCCTCTAGATTCCAGCCTTCCATGTATTCATTTCTTTACAGGAACCCCTAACCCTGAAAGGTAAAGTCAGAGATGGGTGATTAGTGAGTAGGGAAAAGAAGCTTGACATTTAGTTAAATTAATGTCATTTTAATTTTAATGAGATAACTAATTTTTAAAAGGTTTAAAATACAGGATATATTTTCTTGTAAATATTTAGTGTCAGAGCAGCTAGGTGGCACAGTAAATAGAGCATTGGCCCTGGAGTCAGGAAGACCTGAATTCAAATCTGGCCCCAGACACTTGACACACTTACTAGTTGTGTGACCTTAGGCAAGTCACTTAACCCCAATTGCCCTGCCTTTTCTCCTCCAAAAAATAAAAAAAAATATTCATTGTCTCACCTCTGTATACATGCCAATAGTGAATACTTTGTTTCTATAAGAAAAGAATGTTAATACCTTTTAATATATTTCGGTTATATAAGTTAAATATAGCTTTATTAATGGAAACTTTCCTAGAAGGAGTAATAGAAGAAAATGAGTGTATTAAATATTCTCTACATATTGACTGCTTCTATAGTAATAAAAACTCAGTTCTTTTTTGCTTCTAGATCTGTTTTTAAGCCATTCATTTTTGTACCAAATATAACTCCGTTACTAGAAACTAACTCACCAACATTTGGATGTGAAGATCCAGTTAAAAAGAAGCCACGTTTTCAGAGCAAACCTGACAGAAGACATTCACTTTACCGAGAACATGAACGGGCAATGGAAATAATAGAATCTTATGAGGTATGAAAATTCAATTTAATTTAACAAACATTTATTAAATATCTGCTATGTGCAAAACCTGTGATAGGTCATGTCTGGTTATGGTGGGATGCAAAGTTTATATAAGGCAAAGGATCTGCCTTAATGGAGCTTACAGGCTATTTCAGGGTCATCAAGAGTAATTAATCTGTGTTTCATCCAGTCACCAGTTTGAGGCATAATGATCATAGTATAGAGAAGTTGCAGAGAAGCAGATAAGGGCCTGATGTTAGGAAAAACTTCCTCCCATGATTAGCTCTCTCCTAAAGGGAATGAGATGCTACACATGATGATAGGTCCCTCATGAGTCTTTAAGCAAAAACTGTAGGACTATTTGGTAGGTATATTGTAGATAGGATTCTCACTCAGGTACAGGTTAAACTAGATAGTTTTTAAGATACGTTCAGAATCTTAGGATTCAGTGAAAACAGGTTGGTCAGTTAAGTGGAGAAAAAAAATTCAGAAACCAGTTTTGGTCAGAAAGGTTGATTCATAGTTATGTGTTGACTCTGCTTATTTTTCTTTATCACTAGTTCCCCTTTCTCCCATTTTAATTTAAATTAAATTTAATTTAATTTAATTCAAAATTAAATTTTGAAAATGTCTTTATAGAATCACATAATTTCAGAGTTGGACAGGACTTCAGAATCCACTTAGACTAACCTATTATACTTAAACCAGAATTCATTCTATAAAACACCTAACAAGTAGTCACTCGGCCTTTGCCTGAGGAGAAAACCACATTCCCAAGGTATTTCAGCTACTTTTAGATAGCTCTAATTATTAAGAATTTTTCAGTCCATTGCTTCATGTTCTACTCTTTGGAACCAGGCACAAGGGTAATTCCCCTTCCACATGACAGCTTTTCAAATAATTGATGACAGCCGTCGTCTTCCACTGAAGCCTTCTCTTCTCCAGGCTAAATAGCCCATTTCTTTATTTGATTCTCACGTGGCACGAGTTCAGGGCCCATTGTGGGTATTTTCTAGCTTACTGATGTCTAAAAATGTGGCACCCAGAACTGAATTCAGTATCCCAGAAGAAGTCTGAAGTATTGCAGAACTGGAATTGGAATTTATTGAAACAACTTTAATGTATGAGGCAAAAATTGGAATTATATCACTTGCAGGTGATCAATTTTGTATATAATTTATATTCATTCATCAGAAGTATTTAAAGGCATAGGAGCATAAGAATTCCACTCCAAGGGTAGTCTTTGTAGAATTTAATACTTCAGGCTACAAGTAATGTGTGTTAATTATAGAAAAGCAGTATGGTGTATGGGAAAGATGCCTATATGGGCCCTAATCTTGGCTTTGGCACTTACTGGTTATAGGTTTGGGGCAGGTTGATTAACTTTTTTGAATTGTACTTTTGTATACAGTATACAGTTTGGTTTTATTCCTAACTAAGTTATTTCCAGTTGGAAAATTTGAAAATTAGTTTCTTCCTTGTATATTTCTTTCATTCATTCATTCATTATACAGTTGCCAACTATTTTTAAGCACCTTAGGCATGGCAATAAGTATGCTGGGCCCCTAGTGACATACAAAGATAATTAAGACATGTCCCTGATATCACTAGCAAGGGGGGAAATGTAACACAAAACCAAATATTAGGTATTATACAGTTAGATATTGTGCAGAATAGAGTAAGAGCACAAGAGTAGTCCTAAGTGCTCTATAATGTCAGAGCACCAATTTCTCATTAAGTATGGTCTGCTAAGAAAAACATTTTGTATTAATTTCAGAAAATTTTTACTTAAGTGGTTTCAGAAATAGGAAGCCATAGACATTTTCAAGGGCTGCATTAAGAAATTTTCTTTCCTTTTCCCCCCCAATGTTGGTAAAGAAGTATAAACTTAAAAACCTGTTCTAGATTTCCTTCTAGAGCTATTTCTGGGTTTTTTGTTTGTTTTTTTGTAAGTCTGAATGGCAGCAATTTAAAAGAATTTTTTTTGTTTTTTAATCATTTCTGCCTTCAAATGATGGAGTGGGAGAACCCTATGAAAATTATTTGGAAATTAAAATGAGTCTTGCATGAACAGGTTGATAGGTGAGAGGCTAGAATAAATGCATGTTGGTCTTTTGAAATCTCATACTGCATTAATATTTTATTTGAAAATTATTCTTTTAGGAAACAGGCAGAATAATGCTGGAAAAGATGGGAATACTGGAGAAAGAAATGCTCAAAGAGATGGAATCAGTCCTTCAGAATAAGGGTCTTGATGTGAACAGTGCTGTTAACCTTTTTTCTCAATGTGTGAAAAACGAAATGAAAATTTATCATGGCTCTCAGTGAATGTACCATGTTCAGAGAGGTCTTCTTCAAAGGCAGTCCTAAGCTTATTAAATCTGGTAAATCTGATTTCAGTAGACTTTATTACTCTTTAGTTATATTGAGGTGACTGAAATTTAATCTTGACTGTTATAGTAAAACCATCAAGCTATTATTTTTCTGCGATACTGAAGAAGAAAGTAAGGTTTACATGAATTTTAACTGATATATTCATTTCATAGAACACTTAAATGTTACTTGAAGGTAGCAGTTCAGAATATTATGTCACTGTCAAAGTAATTATGAATTTCACGCTGATTTTCTAATGCTGTGTGAAAGCACAAAATGTGTACAGTGAAGTACAGATTCATATAGAATACAGTTACTATGCAGTATCCTAAAATATCTTTCAGTTACAATACAAAAACAAACTGTTCTTTAGGGATGCAGACTGTTTTTTTTAAAA
>CM053582.1:297314457-297350858 GCA_028627135.1 Pseudochirops cupreus | reverse complement strand
GTTCACACTTCTGTAGAGGGACAATGACAGGGACAGGGTAGAGAGTGGATGGGGGGGGGCAGGATAGGAAGAAGGGACATTTAATCACTCTCACAATATGCCCACTGTGGAGAGGTTCTGCATAATTACACATGTTCAGCCTGTATTTGATTGCTTGTCCTTCCAGTGGGGGTGGGTGACGAGGGAGGAAGAGAAAGAATCTAGAATTTAAAGTTCTATAATCAAATGTTAAAAAAATATATATATATATGCAATTATTATCATTATTATTAACTACATCCAACTGGAACTTGAGATACACAGGCACTGTGGTTGGGAGATCCATCCTGCCCTACCGGAAAGTCAGAGGGGTGAGGGGGGAAGACATAGGACAGAATAGACTGGGGGAGGGGGGATACACTGGGATGGCTGTTTTGGGGCGGTGGGTGGGGGAAAGATGGGGACAAAATTTGTAACTCATAATTTCATGGAAATGAATGATGTAAACTAAAATAAAATAAAAATAAAAAGGAGGAAAAAAAAACGATGTCATCTGAGACTTAAGTAGAAATTACCAGAAGAAGAGATTTTTTTTTTTAAAACTAGATCTCTCTCTCTCTCTCCCAGGCTGGCCACTTGTGGTCTTGATCCCATTGTGGCTTGGCATGGAAGCTGTGAGCCTAATCCCTTTCTGACCTAGGCTAGGTTTGCTCCTCCCTTCAGTGGCCTGTCCCATCTTTACCTGCCCTCCCCAGGGCCCCCCCATTCCAGTGCCAGACAGTGTAGATATCTAATTGGCTTTAAGCCTCCTATAGCTCAAAACTTGAGCTCAAGTGACCCACCACAGGCATGTGTCACCATGCCCCATAACAAGCAGCTTTCAGAAGATTTACATATTGCTCTTCTGCTCGATTTCAGTGTATTTATTCTGCCAAAGCACTTTATGTGGTACAAATGTGCTGTTTGTAAGACTGTGACTAACCAGTGAATTCCAACAATTGATTTTCCAGTATTTTTGTGGGGGGGGAAGGTATTTTAGCCTTATTAAATTAATTTCAGCTATCTGCATTCCCAGCATCTGTGTACTTCTAAACCTTCTATTTGCCCTGTGTGCCTCTCTTAACTTGTATTCTTCTTTTCTTTATTTCATTTTGTAGGAGGAAACCTTTTCTGGGAGCATCAAGATGGCGATAACTAGGCCTTAGCTGTTTTTTTGTCTGATGCCCTTTTGCTCTCCTGTATTTATTCTGCCAAGGCGAAAAAGATTAGGAAAAGCAGAAAATTAAGTGTTTGGGCATATATTTCAAGCAGGTAGTCTTTAAATCTCTTTCTGGGAAGGTGCCAGCCTGCATTGGTACAAGGAATTTCTTCTCTTAGGAGTTCTTTGTATCAGTGAAATTACAGGTCTGATCCCTATTTCTATCCCTATTAAGTTTTAAAAGACATGGCACATCTAATGCACATGATCCTTGAGAAACTAAAAGAAAGAAGGTCTCAAGAATGTTGAGTGGGATCCTTTATGGATGACTATGGACAAAAGTCATATAGAACGAGAAGGTTTGGGGTTGAAGGGGATTCTGTTCTGCACTGGTAGAGGGATTCCCCACACTGAAGAAATAACTGATCCACACAAGTAAGGATACAATACATTCAGATTTTACCAGGTCTGACCTATGTAGCTCAAGTGTTAATAAAAACAATACCCTGTTTTGCCTGGTTCCCTTAAGTGTAGATTATTGATATTAGAAAAAATATAAATTTGTCATTCTTGTACTAAGCTGATGCTCCCTTTCCTGTATGCACATAGTACTTGGGATTTGTGGTTGGAAAAAGCCTCAGACACATTTGGCTCAAACCCCTCATTTTATAGGGGAAATACTTATAAAATATTTAGAGAATTTAGAGCTAGGAGGCATCCTAGAGGATCACTTAGTAATGAACAGAAAAGTTCACAGTGCTAGAAGCAGGACCTCTGAGAATGGGCTTAAAGAGATAGTGACTTGGTTAAAGTTAGGTTAGTGGCAGTCAGGATTTGAACCTAGGTCTCAATTCTTAGGTTCAATTTTATTTTCACTACATCATTCAATATCTCATCATAGTGCTTTCTTTGTGTAATTTCTCAGTGTAATCTATTAATCCAGATGAGGTGTACTACTTCCCCTTGTGTATTTATGTAATTGCTTTTTATTTTTTTGGAGGGGGGAAAGCAAAGCAGTTGGGCTTAAGTGACTTGCCCAAGGTCACATGGCTAATAAGTGTGAAGTGTCTGAGTCCAGATTTGAACTCAGGTTCTCCTGACTCCAGGGCCAGTGCCTCTATTCACTGCGCCAACTAGCTGCCCCCAGTAATTGATTTTCTTATGCTGGTATTAACCAGATATTAAAGTTGACTTGTGAAAATAATAAAGTAGGGCACCAAAACCTTTTTAAGACTGAAGACACTTCAGACTGGGGTCTGTAGTGTTGGAGCATTGCAGTTTGCCCACCTATATAATGGGTGACTTTTAGAGTTAACTTTGGGGATATACTTGTAAAACACTTAAGAGAATTTAGAGCTAGGAGGCATCCTAGGGGATCGCTTTCGTAACGTATAGAAAATTTCATAGTGCTAGAAGCAGGATTTAAAGCCTGGCTTTTCTGTTTTACTACCTGTGTGACTTAGCGTTCAGATGCCTTTGCTAAAGTATAGGGCCCACTGATCAGGAATTAAGAACCTAAAATCCAGGAACTTGTTTCTTTAAACATTTTGGTAAATGTATTTCAATATAATTGGTTTCCTTTGTAATTCTATGCATTTTATGCATTTAAAAAGCAGTATTCTAGAGAACTGAGTCAAATTTATAAGAATACAAGTCATTCCCCAATTAACAAATGGTCAAAGGATGTGAACAGGCAGTTTTCAGACAAAGAACTTAATCATATAGTCATATGAAAAAGTGCTCTAAATCACTTGATTAGAGAAATGCAAATTAAAACAACTTTGAGGTAACCTCTCATACCTACAAGACTGGCCAGTATGGCGAAAAAGCTAAATGATAAATGTGGGAGGGAAAGTGGGGAAACTGGGATACTAATGCACTATTGGTGAAGTTGTGAACTGATCCGACCATTCTGGATAACAATTCGGAACCATTATGTATTTTTCTCATAACTTTCTGGATAACAATTTGAAACTATGCCCGAAGGGCAATCAAAATACGCATAACCTTTTGGCGCAGCAATCCTGCTACTAGGTCTGCACCCCAGAGAGGTTTTTTGGAAAGGAAAAGGACCCGTCTGTACACAAACATTTATAACAGCATTTTCTGTGTTGGCCAAGAATTGGAAATTGAGGGGATGTCCAGTAGTTGGGGAACGGTTGAATGAGTTGTGGAATAATATGAACCGATGCAGAGTAAAGTGAGAAGAACCAGGAGACCGTTGTAAGTGGTAACAGCAGTATTGTGTGATGCCTGAATGACTTGGCTGTTCTCATCAATACAGTGATCCAAGACAATCCCGAAGGACTCATGGTGAAAAAAGCTATCCACCCCCAGAGAAAGAACTGGTAACATCTGAACACAGACGGAAGCTTGCCGCCTTTTCCTTTTCTTTTCCTCCTCAAAATGACTAATATGGAAATGTTTTATAGGATGCACATGTATAACCTATATCAGATTACTTACCATCTCAGGGAGGAGGAAGGGGAGGGACAGAGGGATAGAATTTGGAACTTAGACCTTAAAAAAAAATCTGAATGTTAAAAATTGTTTTTACATGTAATTTGGGGGAAAAATAAAGTACTGAAAAAACAAAAACAGAATTCTGAGGAGGGGTCTGTAGGCTTCACCAGATTGTACAAGCAGTTTATCATGGCTCAAAAAAGGTTAACCCCTGAACTAGAACATTTCTTAAGGTTTCTTCTTAAGTCCTAGAAACTTGGTTCATTTTACATTTGGAAAGTAGAAGAAACTAAGATTAAAATAAATCTCAAAGGTTTTCCTTGTCAAAAATTATCTTTGTCTAGTGAGGCCTTTTTCTATGGAAAGATCTGATTTTGCTGTTGTTTAGTTGTTATAGTCGTGTTCAACTCTTCTTGAGCCTATTTGGGGTGTTCCTGGCAAAGATACTGGAGTGGTTAGCTTTTTTCTTTCTCCAGCGCATTTTACAGATGAGGAACTGAGGGAAACAAGATTAAGTGACTTTCCCAAGGTCACACAGCAAGTGTCTGAGGCCAGATCTGAACTCAGGACGATGTCTTCCTGATTCCAAGCCCAGTGTTCTATCCACTGTGCCACATAGCTGCCCATCTGATTTTATAATATGTATCAATGTAAAAATACCTAAAATACCTCCTAGACAGTTTTACAGTTACACATCTTCCCCAGACAGGGGTGCTACCATTATGTATTTTTCTCATTAACTTTTACAACATTAATACCTATTTTACCCAAAACCTCTTAGTTGGAACTTAAATTCCCTATGTTGTATTTGTTAAACAAGGCCTTGCTATGGTATGCGTTTTATATTTCCAAAATCATTCACTACTATTGCCATGCACCAGAACTGAAACCTTTTATTTACACCATTTGGTAGCTGATACTTGAACCTCCAGGTTTTAGCTCTTTCCCTTTAGTATTTTCCTAAATCTTATCTCCCATTGTATGAATTACAGTAGTTATTAATAATAAATTTTACTATCAAAATAATACTACTACAGGATCCTTGGGCTTAAATGACATAATGTATACAACAAAATCACTTCCTAAGTCTAGAGCATTGTATGTAATTTTTATTGGTAATATTGATAGTAAATATGTAATACCTTAATCTAATCTGTGTGAATACTCCCTCCACACATTTCCATCCAGTGTTATTTTTATATTTCCAGTGGTCTTCTATAAAGGATCTAGGCACTCAAGACCTTCCTCTGGTTACTTTAATATTTACACACACGAGCATAGCACTGAAGATGACCATTTACTAGTTGCTACATGTGAAGCCCACCTCCTTTTCTAGTCACCAGTATTCTCAATGAAGATTTTCATACTACTTTTCACATATAATTGTTGCCAAGTTGTTGAAAACTACTTATCATCTACCCTGTTGGTTTCTTTATCTTTTCTTAAGAGCAGAGGTTCATGTGTTATCCTAGTATTATTACCTGGATGATTTTATGCCACGGAGCAGATTGTAATCACAGAAAGTATTATACAGTTTTTCAGATGTGATCCACTCTGATCTCCAACAGGCCCAGTTTATTTTCCATCTGTAGTGTTTATCCAAGTTATATTTACTTATGGATTAGCTTGATAAAGTGCCCATCTACTACATATTATAATCTAAGAAAGCCTGACTCAGCCTGATACTCTATTAGTTCAGATTCAACGTCAGTACAAAATGAGGCACTTATAGGTCATTCAGCAGTTAACAAAAGGTTTCTTCTTAGTCATAGCATAAAAAGGATACTTAAACCAAGCCTAATGCAGAACTGAGCTTGGGTAGACCAGGCCCCCTTATCTCCACATGGAAAGGCAGCATGTGAGAACTCCTCCAGTCTTGGGATATCTGCCAAATATGAACTCCATGTGGGTGAGCCTTTTTTGTGACTAGGAAATCACATCAGTGCTGCCAGTGTACTAGAAAGCTATGTCACATAAGGTACAGCTTGAGCCCAAGTCCTGTGACTCACTAAAATCTAGGGGACACATTTTGTCACCCTTCAGGGAAGAACTATCCTAAGCCATGTTGCCAGGGGAGGGGCAACTCCTGTAGAAAGTGGTCCTGTCACACATGCATTTTTAGGTATTTCATTGATGCTTTTCCATTTAGTATCACTAGCATTTCCCAAAGACTCCTCCGCTCCTTCTCCTCCTCCAAGTTTCCTTTGTGAAGAATAAGCAAAACAGTACCTTGGCCATGTCTGAAAGTGCAGACTACATCCCACACCTGTGTTCCACCAAACCGTCTGAAGTAAGGATTGGTCACTACATCTCTCAGACTTCTTCAGCCTTCCAACATTATTATTAATCTGATTCTGCTTACTTCAATATTAGTTCATAGAGGTCTAGTTTTACTGAATTCTTCATTCTTTTTTTTTTTTGATTATTCATTCTTAAGACACAAAAATGTTCCATTATGTTCATACGCCACCATATGTTCACTCCTTTCTCCAGGTGTCAATGATTAGCCACTTTCCTTCTAGTTCCATGCTATTAAAAAGTACATATTTGGATACATGGAACCTTTTTACTCTGCTTGACCATCTTAAGAGTAGTATGCCTAGCAATGGTATTGCTAGATCAAATGGCATGTGTACATTTGACTGACTTTCTCAGTCTAACTTCAAATTGCTTTCCAGAACGGACGGACTATTTCATAGCTCCAACAGTGCATTAATACGCCTGCCTTCCCATAGCTCAACTGCTATCATTTTTGTCTTTTGACGTTTTTTGGCAATCTGATTGACATGAAGTAAAATCTCAAGAGTTGCTTCAATTTGCATTATTAGTGATCTGGAGCATCCTTTTATGTGGTCGTTGATAGCTTGTGCTTTTTTTTTCAAAACTGCTCACATTCTTTGACAAGGCGTGTGTGTGTGTGTGTGTGTGTGTGTGTGTGTGTGTGTGTGTGTGTGTGCCTTACATATCAGATTTTTATCAGAAATTTGCTGCAAAGATTTTTTTCCTATTAACGCCTTTAATTTTACTGCACTGATTTTTTTTCAATGCAAAAGCTTTTTAGCTTTAATGTTCTTTGATTGCCTCTATATATTATAGTATTCTTTCTTTGGCCATAGTTGTGCAAGGTTGTACAATTCTTTACTAATTTGGTTTTTTTTTTTGAGTACACTAGTTTGAGTTACTAGTGTAATCTATAATAAACATAAAACTTAGAGTGTGTTCTATATTTCTTTTTTGCTTTTTTGGGGGAGGGAGGGGCAACTGGGGTTAAGTGACTTGCCCAAGGGTTCATAAGTGTCTGAAGCCGGATTTGAACTCAGGTCCTCCTGACTCCAGGACCGGTACTCTATTCATTGTACCACCTGCATTCTATATTTCTATCAAGTTCTAATACAAGTAGGATTTTTGAATAAATTGTTGGCAACATGTATATTGTAAAGAACATTGGACTGGTCAATGCAGGTTTTAACACTAGTTATGCCAACTACTAGGTGATACTATGCAAATCATTTGACTTTTATATAGCTTTGGTTTCCTCATCTATTAAAAGGACCAGGGTAGGGACAAGGAAGGAGAAAACTAAATTATCCCTAGTTAAATCCCTTCTATTTAGTGAAATATTTTTTACCTTTTAAAAAACTGGATTAAAATTGAGGTAACTGATATATTAATTTTAATATTCTGGTTTTAAGATCACTTTTCAGAATTATATTATTATTATTATAATAATAGCTAGCATTTACATGGGTAGCACCTATTATATGGCAAGTACTGTACTAAAGTGCTTCAAAAATATCTTACTTGATCTCCCTCCTATGTCATGAGGTAGCTGCTATTATCACCATTTCATAGATGAGGAAACTAAGGTAAACAGAGGCTAAGTGATTTGACCAAGGTCACATAGCTTAGTGTCTGAGGATGAATTTGAACTCGGGTTTTCCTCCTTCTAGGCCCAGTGCTCTGTGCATCACGTGCCACCAAGTACCTTGATATAGCATTTGGTTCTGAAAGAAGACAAAGTAAATGGCTGCTACACTAATAAACATTTCAGGCATGAAGTACTAATAAGGATGTTTCAGTGGGACAAGCTGAACCAAATACCCCAAAGGAATCTTTTTCTCTGCTTCTCTTTATGCTAGAGCATAAAGTTACATGCCTACTGTGCAAGACAAATGCTCACAGATCATCAAATCAGACGTGAGATTCCGGAACACCATTTTGGAGGCTCTGTGGAGGACAGATTGGGTCAGGGAAAGACGAGGCAGAGAACAAGTGGGAGGCTCCTAGCATAGTCCAGGTGAGAGGTGACGAGGGCCTGAACTCAGGTGATGGCTGCTTGAGTGGAGAAAAGGGGAGAGAGACAAGAGAAGACGACAGGCTCCCAGATTCATTTGTTCAGCACTTTGATACAGTGCCTACAGCACTCAACACTGCAGAAATCACAAAGCACTTGCAGAAATCCTGAAGCACTATTTAAGAAAAGGACAATTTAAAGGAACGAAAATAAAACCGGGGTTAAGGAATGACAGAAAAGACCTCATGCGGTTTTTTCCATTATTCAAATAAGTCAAAGAATTACAAGAAAAACATTTTCTGCAACACAAATTAAAAGTGCTATTTTATTTATTGAGAAACTTGCTATATTATTGAGGTCACAGGTACAAAGATATTTTCATTAGATAAAACTGGCATATCCTTAATTCTAAAAATATTTTTAACATAACAAAAGTACTCTTTTAACTAAACTTGCAGATCACAATGATCAACAGTTTTCTGTCAGTACTTTCTGTGCTAAAAGATGCAGTTTTCTGCTTCCCTTTAAGAGAACTTGTGCATTAACTTGTGCAAAGGTAAAACAATTGATTCTTAATTTAAATTTGAGATGCTTACCATGCATGTGAGTTGGCATCTCAAATACTGCAATTGTAAATCAGTGCTTCCTGGCATAAGTTATATTTAAGCTTAAAATCAGTCTAAATTCCAAAGCATTAGGACAGTCACCATTAAAATGTAAAAAACTAAGGTTCCCTTACCAAGGTGACTCTAATTGGCAAAACAAACTGCTCTACCCCCAAAACATAATTTAAAACAAATGTTATAGCAAAATGTTTAGATTTACTCTTATTAAATACATTAGGGTTTTCCTAATTTTTTTTAAACATACAGACTTTAAAAGGTAGTAAAATGAGTGCTAGTCACTTAAAAAAAAAGGATCCAAGTAGAAAACAGAACTGTCTCATTCATGTGGAAGTTAGATGCAGTTAAATATAAAGAAACTAACATTTCAGCATAGGGGCTAAATACTTAGCATAGGGTAGTAAACAGGACTTAAAAAGTAAGATGACTTAGATATAATATATTCTAGACACTTTTAAAAAGTGACTGTTAAAACTTATGAAATAAATAAAGCACACTGAACATAAAGTAACTCAAAGATAACATGATCATCTTTTTCTCTCCATCTTCTTTCCACCAATTTCAAACCAGGAACAGTATTTCATAACTGCACACCACATGAATAACTTAAATTTGCAGATGCTTAGGAATCAGCATGCCAAAAATTAAGTTCTAAAATTTATAGCAGCATATTAGATTTGGCTTCAAGAATAATTTGAAATATGTAAAAAGGTTTTCATTTTTATCTTTGTACCCCCAATGCCTGGCAAAATGCATAGCACATAAGAGACAAATGATAAATGATTGCTGACATGAACCACTTCTTTCCTATCTTAATTTCTCTAAACAGTGGTTCACATGAGATGTGCAAAAATTTTCTGAGTTGGGATGTGCAAAATTATGTGTGTGTGTGTATATAGTGTGTACATACACACTATATTTTAACCTCTGTTGTAGATTTGTGGAGACTATCCCTTACCTTCTGATGGAAAAGCAAGAATAAGTGTACTTTAAAAACATAAACTCATTGTGTTGCCAGTTTGAATGAGTACTACTTTGTCAAGAAATTGCATGGTGGTAGAGAAATGAATTAGGAAGGCCTCTTAATAAAATGATTTTCAAAGTCTCTCCACGAAGTGCAATTGGTAAGGGCAAAGTATACATAATCACGAGATTCACTTACTGCTCAAGATCCAACTGCAAAATTCAGCAATTTATAGTAGTAGCTTATTTGGTTATTAAAATTACATTAAATAATTACATGCAAATCAATCATTAACAATTTTTGTCCAAACTGATGATTATTATATTCAATAAGAACTCTCTCATAATAATGATGTAGGGAAAATTTGTTCTTGGGTTTTGTTTGATGAAGTTTCCTTCTGTGTTTTATATCCACATATTTTAGGGTTGGGGGGAAAGTGAGGTAGGGGATGAATGCTCAATTTCTACCTGTCTGTCCTGTGGGGATGCACCTGAATTAGTGCCTAGAGGAGTTTCTGTGGGACTGTCTTGAAGAAATCGGTAAAACAAATATTCATCCCGAAATTCATATTCATTGGTAATGTGCTGGACAACTCCTCCTTGTACCAGCCTGTCTCCATACAGCACTGCTTCGCCACGGTCAGAGGCAAGGCCAACTTCAATTAGCCAGTTCACCAGGTCACAGCCACAGAAAGTTCCAGTAGAGGTCTTTGCACCACACCTGTATGTCAAAGGAATGATTGACCCATATGTTCTGTAAATCTGCTATCAGCACTGCATAACAGGGGACAGGCAGGGAAAAACGGGAAAACAAGGAAAGACAGCATGATAGTTGGTATGTAAAAAGATATGGTAGAAAAGAAACCATTCTGGATATTAATGGTTTGTTAAACTGTAAAAATCATTTTTTAAAAATGACAATTATGTTTATGAAAACAATTAAAACTGAACACATGGAAAGCTATACACAAAAGTGACATACTATAAATGTGTGTTTAAATCAATATACAATAACATCAACTTTTGTAATAGCTTTTTTAGAGACTACTAGACTACATAAAGTTTAAATGAAATTTATCCAATTATAAAAATAGCAAATGTTTTCATTAATACTATAAACTACAGTAAATCAGGAATTGCTTCTCAGGTAATATATTTAATCAGAGACTTGTCTAACTAAAACTAACTAACTTGCCTAACTAAAACAATGAGATTTTTAAAATATACTTGGTATGACACTTTTGATTATTTCAAATGCATTCCTAACACAAATGCATGGTTCCTCATGTGTCAGCAAACAAATGAGGTTTATGGCAACAAGAGGAGAAAGAACCAAATGAACCTGTAAATTTTAATAGAAAGCTCATAATGGACATGAAGTACACTTGATAAAAGTATCAGTCAAGCAAAAGAAGTGTTACAGAGCCAAAAAGGAGGCAGCAATCAAAGATCAAGGTGAGATGAGGAAAGCAGGTAATGAAAAAGAATACATTTAATTACATGAGCAGACTATTTAAGAAGTCACACAAAAATCAGAAAAGGCTAATATGCATTTAAACATCTTCTCAAATAACATCACAATGAACACAAAAATATTATTTCAGGTACATATAAGATGTAATACACCTTAATTTGTAAACAAAATTTCAGGATACACACACACACACACACACACCGGCTGATGATGACTGTGTAATAACATCTCAGGTACCCTTACAATGGGACAAAGGCCACTACTAAATAATGAGGTATGTGGCCTGGAAAGGGTATAGTGGAACAGAGAGGGTTTACAATCACCCAACAGCTACGCAGCTCAGCAGTCCTAAAAAGTAGCAGCAGCGGCACTATGCTTCCCTTTCTGCTTCATAACTTAAAAAGATATCAAATGAAATTTTCTTCTAAAAATTTCACAAAGCCAATTTTCTCAACCTCTTGAATTGCTGAAGGAAACTATTCATAAGTGTTATTTTTAAATGATTTTGCCAGTCCAGATATCTACCTCTCACAAAGAAAAACTGTCACGTGGTCCGTAATACTGGTCTTTGCTTATCTGCCTTTTCACTTTCTCATTATGTAATTTTTAAAAGTTCATGGCAACATTTATTCTTCATATTTCAATATTACAGGCTAAGACTGATTAGCTGGTTTCCACGGATATAATTTAGATACCAAAGACTAAAGACTAGGAACTGAGATGAAAAACAGAGTAGCTGGTATCATGACTGTCACAGTTTTAAAGATATTTTTTCAATAAAAAGTAACATCAACAGGAGAATATGAAAATAAAACTTTCTAAATTCAAAGTCTTCAAACTTTTCTGAAAAGCAATAATAACTAATGTCGCTCAATTCTAATATTCTAATGTCTTTGGTTCTCAGATCGTGTTTCCATACTTTATATGAGAAACCAAAGTTAGCAGCTTTTCAAAACTATCTAAATAAAGATGGTGTAGGTATGTTACAGAGGCTTTGTTTAAGGGATAATCCATCTCTCATGTGCATGGGTCCATGACATTTTTAGTTAATATGCACAAGTCAATGACAATGCTTAATCTGAAAGGTGAGTCCAACATTTAATATTTTAGTTAACAGGAATCTCTGTATAGGCATTTGCCCACCTTCTTTCCTTGACGATGCTTCGGACACAGAGATCACGGTGATAGTGAACAAACTGCTGACAGGTCATTCTGATCTCCTCAGGAACGGGTGATGATCCATTTTCTGCTGTTTCTTTATTATTCCACAGGAATTCCAACCTGAAAATCAAAATCGAAGAAGAGGCTAAGTGTAATGAAAGACAGACAACACCACAAAGGGGACCTATTCCCCCCATAAAACCATGCTTGTTCAACAGCAGCTGTCATCTACCTGGCATATCCATGTCACTCTTAAATCAGAAGCAACAATAATCTGTCCTTATTGACATTTTATTCCTTAAGTTCATAAGACAAATTTGGCATATTTGTGATTTGTCAAACTCCATTTTCCTTGGGATACTTTAAAAACAGTCTTTACAGAGATCAAAGACTTTACTTCAGCATTTTTGTGCAACAGGCAGATTTCCTGTATATCTTGAACATAGAACTACTATGTTCAAGTCATTCCAGCCTTGTGGTCTATTTATTCTTTAATCTGATGGATAATGAAACAGATGACTAAATCTCCTGTTAACAACTGAAGTCCAATGACTAGTTTATTATTCCATTTCTACATCATGGGACCACCCTAACTGCTTTTTAATTGAGACTAAATGGGGGTCTCACTGTGGGAGGAGGTGGCAAGATGGTAAAGAAGCACTCAGCTGAGTTCTTCCAAACGAGTCTAAAATGACACCTCAAATCAAATTCTGGAGCAGCAGAACCAATAAAAGGCTGGGTCAAACAATTTTACAGTTCAAGAAAACTTAGGTAGGCAGGAAAGGTCTGTCTGACTGGGGTGCTGGTTGGGCCTGGAGCACAACACAGACCACACAGTGCAAGTCATGCCAGCTTGCCTTCTCCAGAAGGTGGGGAGGAAGGAAAGAAGGAAGAGAATTTGGAACTCAAAATTTTAAAACATTAATATTAAAAAATTTTGTTTACATGTAACTGAGGGATAAAAAAGACTAAACTGGGACTAAGAACCTAATGCTAGATCTTAAAATGGATCTTGGCTTTTCTGGCTTTCTATATTACTTGGCTCAAATCTCACCATCTGCAAGAAGCCTCCTTTCCCACTCCTTGTGCCCTCTCTCTGAGATTAGATTACCTTCTACTTATGCTAGGTATATATATATCTTGTATGTACATTTCTTTTGCATGTTGTCTCCCCCATTACAATGTGAATTCCACAAGGATAGAGACTAAGAGTTTGTCTTTCTTTGTGTCCCCAACACTTAGCACAGCGCTTGACAAGGGATGAACACTCAATGAATGCTTGTTGACCAATTAACCTTGTCACTCTTAAGCATTTGTGAAGCAACATGCCCAGAGTCTTTACCATGCAGGGTCTTGGTAAGGGGAATGCTTAACATTTGGACTTCTTACTAATTTTACCATGAAAACTAATGAGTCAAATAATATCCTGTTACTCCCCAAAACACGACCTAAACTCAGTGCCTCTATTTGTAGAAAAGTGTCCACAGCAAACACCTCGATACTTTAGCAATCTTGGCATAAAATGGTAGAATCAAAAATTTTAAAAAGTAGAATGAGTTTATCTTGAGGAAAAAAGTCAAATATGCAAGAATCTAAATTGATCTTGTTGAGGAAGAGATATGCTTTAGAAATAGCTATCACAGATGAGATAAAACCTCTTTACTCTCTTAAGAACATCTCTTCAAACATAATTTAAAATTACATTTTAAATTCAGTAACAGTTTAAAAAAAACAATATCCAACAGTTCTTTTTAAAGTGGAAACAGTACCCCTGGATTTACAACGGTTCCTTCAGTAGTTTACCCGTGGCTGTTTACTACAAATGTATGAAGCAGCAGATGATACCATTGTCATCAGTTTCTGCCAGTAGGTATTAGAGACCTAAAAACAGCATCTCAAAGCACATCTTTACCATTACCTTTATTAAAATAGATACACTTAAAAACTGAGTTTACCTTCTTTTGAAAGGCAGAATGATAAAATGTTTGTCTAATCCAAAGATTCCAAAGGAAATAAAACCCTGGTGAAAAAATAGATGTTATGTTACATATTTAGAAGCTAAAAATAAAATTTCAAGCAGAAAAAAAAAAGTTAAGGCAGGCCACCGACATTCACGCCAGTAATCAAAAATCAACCTTTAAAAAGTAGCCAAAAGGGCAGCCTTTAAAGTTCTGGGCCTGAAACAAGAACTTTCTGCTGCCTGCTTGTCGCAGGCGCTCGGTCTTGCTGATTCTGTTAACATTCTTCGTGTCCTTCCTCCAGAAGAAACTCGAGTTTGAGGAAAGGAAGAGTCTTGTGCTCTAGATTGTATTCCTTTTACGCTTCTTCGTACTGGGGAGCGGAGAACGGTGAACAAGTGCAGTCAGACAGAACCAGGAAAGTATTTAGTAGCTTTTACCTCGACCTTAGAGCCGGTGCTACTCGGAGGGAGAGCGTGCAGTACAAGTCATTGTCTCAAATTAATGTCCATTGGAATCATGTACATTTTGACTTTTTCATGGACCTGGTCCCTACCCTGCACCTCTACTATGTAATAGTGTTCAATCATCCAGGAATTCATGTTTCATCTAAATAATATATACCTTTACAACACATTTTCAGAATTATTTGCATTCTGGCAAAAAAGCCAATACATAGAAAATGGTGCCGGCAACAACTAAAACATAGTAATAAACACTTCTGTGTAGTGCAAACTTTAATTTATATAAACTTTATGTGGGGCAGAAATTGTTAACAGATAACTCTTGTTTGTTCAGACTGATGGACAGTAGAAATAAGATAATCCAAAATGAAAGGAAAGCAAAAAAATCAGTTATATTCCTTGAAGCACGTCACTATACTAATATTTTACTACTACGGCATCGTAAAATGATCTCAAATAAAACAACAAAGTAACACCATGAATCTCTGACTTACTATCCAAACTAAGCGTTTTGCATGTTTATGAAACTTACCCACCTCCGCTAACTCTACGGTCCAGGCAAACTGCTCTTCTCGCTGTTCTTCACGCACAGTATCTGGAAGGATCCCCTAGCTTCTTTTTACCCTATATTTACTTTGTAAAGTGAGTGAGTGTGCGTGAGTGTGTGTGTGTGTGTGTGTGATATACACATATACGCATATAGGTGCATATACATTTCTATAATATATGTACACATATATCTCTGTGTGTACGTACACACACACACACACACACAAACACACACACCCCTATGTACATCTCTAAAAAATTTTTCCCCCTTTACATCCACATTCTTTTCCCTGGTAGAATGTAAGGTCCTTAGGTAGGGTTATTTCATTTTGTCTTTGTATTCTCAGTGCCTGGCATGTAGTAGGAGCATAGTAAATGCTTGTTGACTAAGTTCAACTTCTCCTTGAACCTCACTCTTTATTAGGTTTCTCCTTGAAAGCATCAGCCCGAAAACAGAGCTTCCCTCTCAAACTTTTCATGAAATAAGAGATGTGGGTTCCAAAAAGGGTTTTCCTAATGACATCAAATCAAATAAATATAAAACAACATAATGTTCAGAAGTATGAAATCAGAGTATATGTTAATTTATGTACTAATACATGCTTACTGATTGATTAAAATTCTATTTTGTTATCTCTTATGGTATAAAAGTGGCCCGTGGTTCTCGAGGGCTGTAGTAATGGGGTACATGCTCTTGCACGTTTACCTAAGCTTCAAGTATGAGTATAGTGATGAACTTCATGTCTAGCAAATAAAGACAAGCCTGGCTAAGTTCAAAGAGGGTCATGACCAAGTTGACCAAAGATGATAAATTTTTCTAACATAACAATTTATGGAAACTGTCTGCTAAAGCAGAGAAAGGAGCTGGGATGCGTACTTAAGCAGGGAGTACCCACATAAATGAAATCATGGATCCTTGAAACAATGAAGATGTATTAAACTGACAATAATTTTACAGTAACATTTAACAAATACATACTATATACAGGTTCTTCCCAATCCTTGGTGTGATTTTAATAAGCTGTTAAAGCCTAAATATTATTTAGAACTTTAATAATACTTTCTGCTTAGGAATGATTAAGGATACTACTAAATAACTTACTTTATTTTATTTGTAGCTATTAAAGACTCTCAGGAAAATTGCTGCCAAAGCCAACCTAATAAATGTATAGTAAAGTTCAAATAGATCATGAGATTCCCTGCCTCTGTTTCCATGACCGTTATTGCTTTCAAAATTAAAAATGAAGATGAATTCAATATTTCTGGCTGAAATATTCAGAACACAAGCTCAATCAATATAATAATATATTTTTCTATTCCAAGACAGGTATATCTTTCGCTGGTATATAACACAGCTGATTAAACAACACACACATGCAAACATACATACACACACGTGTGTACACCCACATACACACAGAAGTTCCTTCGAAATTCCTAGTAAATACCTGTCCAAAATTGAACACGGCACAAAAAAACTGTAGCTCAACATACAGTCTTCCAGGTTCCTGATTGAAAAGCCACCACAAACAACTGGAAAGATTCTACAAAGAAATAAAAAAATATTTTTAAATGAAGAAAGCTACTCCTCTTACCTTCCAGAACACAGCTACAATAAACAAGTGCCTTAAATCTAAATCTACTTAATGCCTGAAACGGAAAACTAAAGGTCAAAACACCATGAGAATACATAACCTCTGTCCTTCTAGAAAGAGGCCGACATATCCTTCTGAGAGATGTCATTTTATACAGATGTCTACTCTAATTAGTTCTGAAGGGGAAAGACATGATGTATCTTATAGGGGTTTCCTAAAACATCAGTATTGCTGCCTGGTGTAAAACAGGGCAGATTTTTGAAACTGGCACTTCGTGATGCAAAAACCAGATTATCACATCTGTAGCAGCACACCTTGATCTTCTGTGATTATTATGCTTAAATGGCAAGCAGAATGGTACCAGTTGATACCATTCTACCTAAAATGAGGATCGGAAGTGTTGGAAAGATTGCTCCATCTTCATTCTATTTATTCATTCAGTCTGTAGCTATCTCAGAAAAGTAGCGATCCTGGGAAGCTCTCTTGAAAAGGAGCCGTGGAGTTTGTCTGTTAAGGTCAGCTAATGATTAGAAATTAGTAGCTGTAAAAAATAGTAAATTTTACCTATGATAAAAAGTTATTATTAGAAAGATTCATATTTTTCTCAAATTCCAAGTTCAAGGTAAATGAATTACGCAAGCAAGAGAAAAAAATTTTTTTTTTCAGAAATAGGACAGTAACACTGTAAAACGAGCTACTAATTCTTTTCCCCCCTTTTAAAGAAGATTAGAGATTTAGGATTCCACAGTGCCTATTAGCACTTACAGAAGTAAGTTTTTTTAGCTGCCCAACTACAATTTTTACAAAGCACTTAAGGGAAAGGGCCTCAAATAAAAGTAAAAGAAATATTTACAGCAAACAAGCCGACAATAAGCAGCAAACACAGCAGCACGTGTCTAGCCAGTTGTTTGTCTCCAATCTGCAGAAGCTGTTCTTCTTCCTGAGCTAATATGCAGCTCTGAGAATTACAATGACTCACACAATGTTCATCTAGAAAACATTAAGAATAATCTGTAAGCACAGCTTTTTAAGGAATTTAAATTTGTTTAATAACTAAGCCAACTGCCACATGCACAAATATACCTAGAGTCATAATAATTTGTTATAAGAGCTCTGTAGAAGACTCTTTCCTTCATACTGCAAAACAAGAACAAATTCCTAACTTCCTCTCACAAATTGTATCTGAAAAGCTATAAAATACTTGCCTTACTTATACTACTAAACAGTATAGTTCTAAGACCATTTAAAAAAAAAAGGAGGGGCAGCTAGGTGGCATAGTGAATAGAGCATCGGCCCTGGAGTGAAGAGGACCTGAGTTCAAATCTGGCCTCAGACACTTAACACTTACTAGCCGTGTGACCCTAGGCAAGTCACTTAACCCCAATTGCCCTACCTCCCCCCCTCAAAAAAAAAGGAAACAAAAATGTATATATTTGTTGTATGGTCTCAAGACCATAATTTTATAGCAGCCAAACTTAGAAGTAGGAAGCCTTTATCAAGAAAGGCTGTTATAAAATTAATATAAATTATAATCATCAATAGTGCATATATTAAGCGCTTTATAAATGTTTATTCAATCAAAATTCAACTGACAAACTGCATTAAAGATTTTTAAATTTGTCTGAAGGATTCTGAGGCACTATATGAAAAGATGATGCCAACCATATTTCTGCTAGCACAGGTTCACGAGAGCTTATGCTCAACAGTAAATCATCAACTTTGCTGTCTAAATTGCTACTCTATGGTAGTTAAAGGAAGAAACTTTCACGAAACAGATTTTTATACTAACACAGTGTGACACTAAAGATCAACACTCACATGTTGAGAGCAATAATATTTGATAAAAGTATGTCTGTCATCTGAGTCTGGAGAGAAATGACTACCAGTTAATGAATTTTCTGGCACAACTTGTGGTAACCATCTACTATAGCCTAGGGGAGCTGGGATCTATCCTGAAAATGGACCACACAGACAAAGGCCCATAGACTTGAGGTCAGTGATGACTAGGACAAAAATCGCAGTTTGTGCTTAAGTAATGCTGTAAAAGTTGCAAAGGGGTTTCCACATAACAGCTCTGCAGATCACCAGGACTTTAGGAGGAGAGGAGGTTAATAGTGAAGGAGAAATGATTAAAGACCAGACCCTGGAGGCAAAAAAAAGAGGCAAGAAACTCAGATGATGTTCTGAGGATGTTGTCCACTTCATACACATAAAGGACTGGTTTATGTGGAAGAACGCCAAATTAAACAGAATTAGGGATTGGAAGAAATGAGAATAGTTGGAGAAAAGGTGGGACAGATGTAAGAGGTCCCTGGCTGGCATAAAAAGTTAATGAACACAACCTCAAAGAGAAAGAGGGAAGAGAGAGAGAAAGAGAGAGAGAAAGAGCACACGCGTGTGCGTGTGCGTGCATGTGTGTGCCTGCGTGTGCACGCATGCAGGCACAAGCCCTTTGGAAAGATGAATAGTATTAAATTTTCAGTCTGTACCAGCAGGTGGCAGCAGAAAAGAGAGGGAAAAAATACCTTATCCTGAGAATAGGGAATATTTTACATATAAATTTTTTTTATAACTATACATCTGTTTCATGTGTACAGAACACATTTTTTGTTCCTTTGCTCAAACCATGTTTAAAACAACACATGGAGCAGAAAACTTACTCAAAACACATAAATATTTACCAATTCAGTGGCTTTAAATAATCTGAAATAGGGACATAAGATAAATCCACGGCTGAGTTTTAATCTTTAAGCCAAAAAAGTCAGTCCCTTTAACAACACTTAGTTTATATGGAAAGATTATTTTTTTTAAAAGACGTGCATATAATAAAAGTGTGAAATAGCCTCCATTTACTTTTTAAGGCAAAACAATTTTTAAAAATGGTCCCTGAGACAAAAATGCCTCACTTTTAGTTTGAAGTGAAAGGAAAGAGAATATTTCTTCTGTGCAATACTTAGTATATGGCAGACATTAAAAATCTAATGAATTCAAGGCAATTTAGAAGGCTATTAAGGTCCACATTTTGATTTTATTTGGGTGAGAGGGGATAAGAGAAGGGAAACAGGTCATTACGTGTGGCAGTAAATAGCAATTAGTCTTCAGAGGTAACATGATAGAGTAGACAGAGCTAGGTTCAAATCCTGCATCTGACATTTAATAATGTCTGACAGCAGAGGGGCAAGAGACTTAACTTCACTGGGCCTCATTTCCCTATCTGTAAAAAGAGGGAACTGCATGTTAAGACCTCTAAGGTTCCTTCCAAGGATTTAAATCTATGATTCTATAAGATGCCTAAAAAACAGCCCCTTCCTTTCCAATACAAACATCAAAACTATTTGGTACTAGGATTTTTCTAATAGGAACAATTTTAAAAATAAAAATTCAGTCAATAGATATAAACTAACAGTTCTCAAAAGAACTTAAAGTTATTAATAATTGTATGAACAGATGCTCCAAGTTACTAATAAGAGAAATGCAAATCAAAACCCTATGGTTTTAAAAACCTTATTCCCTGCAAATTAGCAAAGATGGCAAAAGTTGGCAATAGTTAATGTTGGGTTGTAGAAAGACAGGCAAAAGACAGGGCTGGTGGAGCTATGAATCAGTATAATCATTTTGGAATTATGTAAATAAAGTGCTAACACGTCCATACTCTTTGACCCAAGGATTCCAATAAACCCCAAGGAAGTCACTAAAAAGAGGAAAGTCCCCATATACACCAGAATATCTGTAACAATACTTTCTGTGCCAGCAAAGAACTGGAAAAGTAGTTGCCCGTTGATTATGGAAAAGCTTTTAGGGAATAGCTTTCAATTTTTTTTTTCAGGAATTGTTCATTTATATCCTTTGACCACATTTTTATTTATTTTCCCAGCTGTGTTACTTTAATGTAATGGATTATTACTGTGTTGTAAGAAATGATGAATGTGACTAACACAGAGAAGCACAGAAAAAATTTTTTATGACTTGATGCAAAATAAAGTAAGCCGAGCCAAGAAAACAATATAGACAATGACTACAGTGATATAAACAGAGAGTTACTACACAAAACCCCCAAGAGTTAATGTTACAAAATTATAAAGGACAAACATAGCTTAAAAGAAGAGAGATGAGAAAATAGCATCCCTTGGCACAGGTGGGAGGTCCACAATTGTTGTGGACACACTGCACATATTTTCAAATTTTTCTTTCATACACTGATCTGTTATGCTGGTTTTTCCCCCTCTTCTCTCTCTTTTGCCTTTTAAAAACATTATTTGTATAAGTGCTGGCTCTTAGAGTTGGGGGTGGGATGGACACGGAGCACATGGTGATGTTAAAAAAGGTATCAAAAACTTATCTTTTTAATAAAAAAATATAATATGTATGATTAATGATCTTATAAAAATTCCATACATGCTCCATTGTAGCATAATGGATAGACAGCTAGCCTTGGGGGTCAGGAAGTTGTTTATCTGTTTCAGTCATGTCTGACTCTCCATGATCCCATTTTGGAGTTTTCTTGGCAAAGATACTGAAGTGATTTGCCATTTCCTTCTCCAGCTCATTTTCCAGATGAAGAAAAAGAGCAAACAAGGTTACACAACTTGCTTAGGGTCACGTAGCTAGTGTCTGAGGCCAGAGTTGTTCTTTAATTTTAAAAAATTCTGAACTTAAGAAATAAAACTAGTATTTCCGTAACAAAGTGGAATAGAACAAAAAAGGATTGCACTTCAAACTGCAGATCTATTATGCACAACTTGCTATTCCTTTTCAATATACAACTTATCATGTAAATTTTTTCCCCTCTATCCTAAAGATGGACCCTTACATGCAAATATGTGTGTCGGTTCTTTCTCTGGATGCTGACTGACAGCATCCTTCCTCAGAGGATCTTTGCAGTTAGTCTGGCTGTTTATAATAGCCAGAATGACTTGGTCTCTCCAAGGTGTTCTTAAAACAATATCACTATTACCATATACAATGTTTTCTTGGTCCCACTCATTTCACTCTCCATTATTTCATGCAAGTCTTTCCCCGTTTTTCTAAAATCACTGAGCCCATCATTTCTCACCGCAGTAAGAGCAGTATTCTAAGATCATGAACACACACCACAGCTTGTTTAGCCACTCCCCACTGACCACCACCTCCACCATTTCCAGTTCTTTGCCACCACAAAGATTTTAGAACATACAGGTTCTTTTCCTTTTTCCCTAATCATCTTGGGAAACAGAGCTAATAGAGATATTGCTGGGCCAAAGGGCATAAGGCAGTTTAATAATTTTGGGGCCTGATTCAAGACTGCTCTCCCAAACAGTTGGACTGGCTCACAAATCCAACAACTAGTTTTTCCACATCCCCTCCAACATTTATTGCTCTTCTCTTCAGTCAGTTTAACCAATCTTATAAGTGTCAAATGATATCCCAAGGCTGTTTTAATTTGCATTTCTCTAATCAATAATGATTTAGAGCATTTTTAATACGGCTATAAATTGTTTTGATTTCTGATAGAAAACATCCTGTTCATATCGTTTGACTATTTATCAACTGAAGATGAGTCTCCCTGATCCCAAGACCAGTGGTATTCTCCACCGCACTGTTTGACCACAGGAAATTAATGTGACCTTAAAGAACCCCAAACTACTCTTTAAGATTATGGACCAGATGCTGATTTGCATTAGTGGAGAGAGTAGCCATATAAAGAAGATTTCTACCACTGATAAAAACAATAAATCCAAGTACTTCATACATCTGGGTTTTTTTTATAATGCCTTCTGATTATTCTAATTTCCTTATACATATTTAAAAAACTGAACTTAGAAACTTATATTTGCTAATACCAACAGAAATTTTATATAATTACTTTGAATCATAACAGTATCAAACTCCTCTTGAAACTCTTAGTCTAATTTACCTGTCCCCAAGGAAGGAGTTATGGTTTCACCCGGACTGGTGTTTGCTATTGGGTCTACTGCAGAATGGCACAATTCACCATTGCCTACTGAACATGAACAGGAACCTGAAAAAAAAAAAAGTCAGGTCAGGGGTCTGATACTTACAAAACTGTCTAAAGTTCAAGAGGTGATTTAACTTTTCATGGAAAATTTGTCCATGTGGTGTCAAAATGGTCTTGAACCATCTTCTCTAAAAAGTATCCCAACATAGCTAAGGATATATAACTAAATTTTATGTTTTCAAAGGGCTCTCCCATTGTATTTTAATTTTGTCAAATTAACTAGTATGGAAATTTCAGAATATGCTGCAAATCTCTCTCAAATACGATTTTCCTTCTGCCACTCTTCTCAGAAATCTATAATAACGTTCTCTTTCCTTGAGATTTAAAACCAAGGGGTCTGAATTGTTTTGTCGTGGATCCCTTTTGCAGAGTGGTAAAGCCTAGACACTGCTTAGGATAATATTTTTAAATAAATGAAGGAACTGTTATGTTCCAGTTAGACGTTAGTTTAAAAAAAAAAGAGGCCATTTTTTTTCCCTGTCCAAGTTCAGAGACCCCCTAAAATTTGCATACTCTAGATTAAGAAGCCCTATTTGGCTCTCAAGACTCTTAAAACTGAGCCGATTCCTAATCTGCCCACCCTTATTTCTCATGATTCAACACAAACTCTTCCTCCCAGGAAGGGTGGTCTCTTATTTGCCCCTGTACATGGCATGCTCAGCATAGTGTCATGTAAAAAACTTGAGTTTGAGAACTCAAATCTGAGTTCATGTTGGGCCTCATATGTTTATTAACTGTGTATCCAAAGGCAATCATAAGGTTTCTGAACCCTCAGTTTTCTCATCTGAGACTAAGAATATCTGTACTACCTATACCTCTCATGGTTTTTGTGAGAAGAGCTTTATAAATCTATTCCATGATATAAATATTAGTTATTAAAAAGCAGCATGGTGCAGTAGAAAAAATACCAAATTTAGAAGTCTGGAGATCTGGGTCTGAACCCTGACTCCAACACCTATGTGACTGTGGCCAAGTCACTCAGGTTGTCTGGGCCTCAGTTTCTCATCTGCAGAGATCATTTCAGAGTCACTGTGAGGCAAGTGCCTGGAAACTCAGTTCTGAGTAAATGTGAGTTTGTGGGGATTTTGTTTTTCCCCCGTGCTTAAAATACCTGACACTTTGCCCCAGTACTCCAAGATGCATTTATTTCCACATTTTCAGAACACATATAGCATGGACTATATATGTTGTACTTGACTATTCTCTAATTATTTCCTAAACTTAAGTTCTGTCTTTCTAACTGGACTCACTAAAGAAAGGGATTTTAGTTGATATTTGCTTTCCATGTCTAAAATGTGAATGATAAAATCTACAGATGGTAACCAATGCTAAAGGGTGTCCTTTAAATTAGGTTTTACAGAAAAATTATACAGTTTTTAAAAATCATCCTGAAGATGGCATAAAGAAGTCAACGCTGAAATAGGTAATGCACGGCAACTTTTGTTCCTCCAAATGGCCCACTGAGCAGCAGGCTATGTATCCCCTTTGTGAGAATTTGCACATTTCCAGATGTGGTTCTTACTGGCACTAAAAGTTTAATGACAGCATTACCTTATGAACAAATCAAATAAATGTCAATGTTCAAATACCAAATAGACTGTATCCTAACACCCAGGGCCCAGCATCCACAGAAGCTTTTGACAAGTTTAATGTGTGCTATAACGTTCATAAATACTGTAACCTTAAGGGTAAAAAAAAGATACTGGAGTATTGTTTCATTTAATGTCCAAATCTAATAGAAAAAAAAGTTAAATTAACACCATGGAAAAGGTAATCCTGTCCTCTGCCTCAAAAGTAAGCAAAGTCATAAATAACTAAAAGTAAATAATTTTGAAATTATCTCAAAGGTATCCTGTTACCCTGGCACAATAATAATGATAATAACTGGTATATGCACAGTGCTTTAATGTTTCCAAAGAATTTTACGAATAGTATCTTACTTAAGTTTTTTCCTACTGCCACCATATACAAGTAATTCTAATTGGTAGCATATTTATCTAGATCTTAACTTCCTCTACTAGACTGTAAGCTCTCTGAGGGCAAATCTCGTCTCATTCACCTGTGAACCTGTCTCAGCCTCCACTGCACATGCTCAATAAACACCTGAAAGCAGCTCTCTGCTTCAACCCTGGTTCGCAAGCCAACTTGTCAGCACTCTTTTTCCAATAACAAAATTCTTCTTATGCTTGAAGACAGTAATCAAGTCACACATTAACCACCTCTTCTTTGACTTCAGCCTGGAATTTAAGGTCTCCTTAGGTTTAAATTATCTTTAAGGCTCTCCTTAGGATTAATTGATCTTTTCCAGCATTATTTTGTACTGCTCCTTCCTTTGTTACACACTTCCTGCCAAAGTAGAGTATGAGCTGTTTCCCAATGTCATCCAAACTCTTCTGCCTCTGCTCACACTTTAAATGCGCCCCTTCTTCATTTCTACTTCCTGAAACCCCATCTTCCACTCCAGGTTTGGCCCAAGTGCCAAAACCTTTGACCCAATGGTCCTCCTCTCAGCCAAAAGGGATTTCTCACTCCTCAAATCTTCGCAGAGCTCTCCATCTGATCTCTCCTCTACTTCTCTCACATGCTGCCTGACCAAGCCTAAGAGGGATTTTAGACCTCCTAACCCACACTAACAGATCCCATACCAGGCTAGCCTAATTAAGAGATCCTAAAATTTAGCAGATACCAGATTCATGCTTTCACCTCAGTTATTTTTCAGACCCACACTACTTTCTACCAACACCAGTCAAAACAGTAACTTCCCCATTGTTCTACTCACCAAAACAGTCTAGTTACTGTTTACCTACAAGTGTTGTCTCTACCCCTGCCCCCTCTTAGACACAAGCAGCTTGAGGGTAGACACTTTTCTACTTTTATATTCACATTCCTAGCTTAGTTTAGTACCTGGCAAATAGCAAGCACTTAATAAATGCCTTTTCACTCTCATCCATTTGCCCCTCTTAGAAGGTGGGCTCTTATTTATTTTGCACTTTTGTACTCCCAGGGCCTAGCTTGCAGCCTTTTGTATATAGCAGACATAACAAAGGATGCTGAACTGAATTTAGTTTTTGTCAGAACTCTCAATTTAACAATGAACATCGACACAGAAATGAGACAATCCTGTTGGCTTATTTACAGTAAAGGGACTAGGAAAGAGTGAATACAGAAATGTTTGGGAGTACCTCCTGTGGGTGCTCAATCAAGGAATCCTGGCAGCCTTTCAGATATGAAAGGCTTTCATGATGAAGAGAGTGGGACAGAGGAACTACTGGTTTGGGGCTGAATCTCAGGTCTGTGTGATCACTGGTGAGTCACATCACTTCTCAGGGCTTCAATCTCAAGCTCTGTAAAGTGAGGAAGGTCAGATGGAATCTCTGTGATTATCTCTTCCGTCATGAAATTCTATAAAGAAATCTGT
Organism: Pseudochirops cupreus; assembly: GCA_028627135.1. Classification (NCBI taxonomy): domain Eukaryota; kingdom Metazoa; phylum Chordata; class Mammalia; order Diprotodontia; family Pseudocheiridae; genus Pseudochirops; species Pseudochirops cupreus. The sequence continues at coordinate 297,324,724 of CM053582.1, read as the reverse complement.
TCCTCATAATTCTTGATGGAAGAATAAGTACCACCACCAAGAAGCATTTCCAAGACGGCTGCCTTCCTCCTCAACATCACGTAGTGAGCTCAGCACTGCCAGAAAGACATGAGCAAGCAGGACCTCAATCACCTGGGAGAGATTTACAGAAAGGAAGCAGCTTCTGTATAGATCAGACAATCCCTCAGGTCTCTGGCAGGTAAAAGGATTGTATACAGTTCAATGCTACGTTTAAATACATAAACTTACATTTAGTTATAATGGCATACACTATGTGCAATATTAAAATTTTTTTTGAGTGGACCCAGGGTGGCACATCTTGCTCCTACAATTAGATGAGTTTTATTTTATCAGCAAGGTTTGGTCATTTCAGTTATCTGACTCTGTGATGCCAAATGGGGTTTTCTTGGAAAAGACACTGAAGGGATGTGCCAATTCCTTCTCCAGCTCATTTTACAGATGAAGAAACTAAGGCAAACAGGGTTAAGTGACTTGCCCAGAGTCACACAGCTGGTAAGTGTCTGAGACTGAATTAGACCTCAGGAAGATGAATCTTCCTGACTTCAGGTCTGGCACTGTCATCTGCTGTGGCACCCAGCAGCCCCCTTTATCTGCAATAACTGTTACCAAAGCTTTCCTGAAAGTAGTTAGGAAAGATTTACCTGTGTGTTCCTTATCGTAAATCAAGGGTTTTAGTTTTCTATTAAGGCTACATTTAAAAAAAAACTGATTAGCCTCCTTTCCAGGGAAAATTCCCTTGTCTGGGTCAGAAATAACATATTTACATACAATATAACCAAACCAAACGGAAGCAGTTTAAAGGAATTCATAGTTTGAGCTTCCTGAATGGATTTTTATCAATGATCTATTGCAGAGATATTGAACTCCTAGCCAGGGTTGCCTGAACCAGATTAAACTATAATTGAGACATGGAAAAAATGCTCCAAATCACTAGTAATAAGAGAAATACAAATCAAACTAGTCCTGAGGTTTCACTATCATACTGACGAAAGTGACAAGGAGGGAGACGATAAATGTCAGACAGGTTGCAGGGAAACGAGAACTGCCGGGGAGATGTAAACTGACGTAAGTGTTCTAGAAAGCAATTTGGAACCATATTCCATCCCCCCCTCCCTGCCCAAATCATTTAACTTTGACCCAAAAATATCACTGTTAGGCCTGAAAAGACCAAAGAAAGGGGAAAAAGACCAATATGTACAAAAATGTTTATACCAGCTCTTTTTTGTTACAGCAAAGAACTGAAAACAAAGGGGATATCTATCAACTGGGGGATGGCTGAACAAACAGGTCATGAATGGTTTATGGTTTATGAACATTGCTGCTTTATGAGAAATGATGACAGGAATTATTTCTGAGAAACCTGAAAATACTTGTATGAACGGGTGCAAAGCGAGCAACACCAAGAGAACAATTTATACAATAATAACACTACTGAACAAACAACACTGAATGATTTTAAAATTCTGATTGTTTGCAAAATGTTAAAGGACTGATGAAGAAGCATGTTGCCGGCCTTCTGACTGCGAAGCGATGGATGCAAGGTGCATCCAATGAGGTATTTCCAAACCCAGTCAGTGGAAGAATTTATTCTGCTTGACTGCATATTTGCTATAAATATTTTATTTGTCTTTTAAAAAAAACTTTCATGTGGAAAGATGGGAGAGAGAAGAGAACTGGCAATTGGGTTGTTTAATGAAAAGGAAAAGAGGGTCATTGAAGCATTTTTTAAATTCACAGAAGACGGAAACACAAATAGGACAACTTTGAAAGTTTAAGTTACATATTTAAAAGGAAAAGGAAGTTGTCATATGTGGGGAGCCAAATAGGCCTGATCCAGGACTCAGACAGAGACCTTAGTACTGTACCCTAATTCCTTGCGAGGTGACGTGGCTTGCAAAGGCTGGCTCCTCCGAAAGGAATTTCAGGGGCACACCAAAAAAGGCCTGATCCAGGACTCAGAGACCTTAATACTGTAACCTAATTCCTCTCAAGGTGATGCAGCTTGCAAAGGCTGGCTCCCCTGAAGGAACTTCAGGGGTGCACTTGAAAGGACTTCTGTCTGATATCCTGACATCAAAACCTTTACCCCCAAACCTCAGGCACCAAAAAAGACATGTTCCTTATCATACTATACTAAAAGACTATTGTAAGTCAAAATGCTTGATTCTCAGGGATCCCGCTTCTATGCAGATGTCTTTGAGATTGTGGCCTGCTCTCAGGGAGCCTCCTTTGTCCTGTAAGATACATTTTGATAAAAGGCAACTGACCTTCCCCAAGACTTCCTGGGTCCTTGATAACAAGCCTTGTCTTATCCAAGCTACTTCCCGGGAATGGCAGACTATTCTATTAGTAATCATATTCCAGGATATGATTGAGATAAGGATACTTGAATCTTTGTCATTTGGATCTTTAAAAACTTTGTTCTAAGCATCAATAAATTGAGTTTGTGGTTTTTCCACGTTGTCTGGCTACTTTTCTCTCTCTCTCACATTTCCGCTCACACCTGAGGCTGGTACTCGGGTGGTGCCCTACGGTCATAATATATATATTCAGAGCTGCTTATACAATCTATCTTAGTTTTTATATGGAAATGCTAATTTTATTTAGTGTTTGTTAAATTTGGAGGAAAAAATTAATTAAAAACAAGAAAAGAAAAATATTTTCTCAATGCCCTCTAAAGAGTGATTGTGAATTAAAAGAATTTGAAATTCTTTCATCAGTGCAAGACCAGAAGTGGAGCTGATTTGCCTAGGACAAAAGTGTTGAGGAGCGGAAGGTGAGCACTGATCAGAAAGCAGGTTTATGAGTGCAGATTCTTCCTGAAAGGACCTAGGAAATCAGATCCTATAGTCAAGAGTCATATATGGCTATTGGGGTTTTCTTTACTCATTAGCATTTCCTGCTAGGTTTTTATAAGCAGGTGTCCATTCTTTCGCATGAACACTGAAAATATTTCATGGAAGAATGTAATCCAGGATTATAATGTTTCAATTATTATTTTATTTGCCTTATACTGAATTACTATTATGTTACAATTATTCTTGCTTTTGCCTTATCATTAATCATTAAATAAAAATTTAGACATATATGAGAAAAAAAAGGAATAGAAAAATGTTTTAACTAAATAAATAAACATATAATTCAACACAGATGATGGTCATTTGTGGCTTTCTAACTCAAGAGGCCAGCATAAATCTGTTTTTATTTGAGTTTTACACCACTGATCTATTACATTAATTATTTGTAAAGCTAGGTGGTACAGTGCATAAAGCTGCTGGACTCAGGAATACGGAAGATATGAATTCACATCCGACCCTAGACAAGTCACTCATACTCTTTCTCAGTTTCTTCAATTGTAAAAAGCGAATAATAATAGGTCCTACCTCCAGGACTGTAGTAAGGAAAAGATAATAGTTGTAAAAGAACTTTACAAACCTTAAAACACTGCTAGCTGTTATTGAGATTTTCTGAGCAACAAGAGCATCTCCTCCCCCTGTCTTTTTAATAGTCTTCATCGGGCTGCCTGAAATGCAGACGCAAACTTAGCTAACAAACGGTGAGGTCTGACCTCACTTATTCCCTGTCTTTTCCTTTCCTCTTCTCTATGAAAATCTCATTTTAGACAAGGCTGCTAGTGGGTGTTTTTTTTTCTTTTCTTTTTACAAAAGATGGAGAAGGTAAACCTCCTTCCTTCTTATCTTTTTTACATCTTTTTGTTCTTTATTTAGTGACATTAGAATTTTACCATTTGGCATTACTTATCTCTCAGTCACAAACCCCCAATAATGAAATATAATCCATTTCCTAGAGTGATGCTTTATGTCTACGAATCTTTACATCCTCTAATAAATATATAAAAAATAGTATTCTGATTCTGCATTCCTGATATGTATATACTAAAGCTAATGCTCAATCTGGACTAATATTGATAAACAGATATTATTTTACCAGTTAAGTTCATAACCAATTATACTTACCTCTTTGACTTATTTCCGTCCCTACTGCTGCCAAAAAAATAATGTAGTTGATTTTTCTAAGTATATGTGAATTTCATTTAGAATCCACTCTCGGTTAATATATTTTTCAGAATGTAAATTCTAACTCTTAAAGTTTAACAAATGATTTTCCACACAGAACTATAAGCGGCATACTAATTACTTTGATTAGCTGTTTCCTAATTACATTGGTCCAAGTTCCCTATATGATGAATAAATACCTAGAATATTCAAGACAAGTCAGTCAGAGCCCTTGAAAACAAAGCATTTATAAAGCATAAAGATATAAACATTTATTTATGTTTAAGAGACATACGTACTTCTTTCTAGAGTAGGACTTGTAAAAGGTTCTGGTTCATTTGTTGGCACTGGACTCTCCTCAACAGCATTCCTTTCAGCCTCCCCTCCTTTGTTGCTCTGAGAACGACGATCCAATCCCTCATAACTGCCTTCCTGTGTACTCTGGTTCATACACATCAGTGATATGCCAGATATTAATATGCTACAGAACAGGGTGACTGCTGTGGTGATCATCTGTCAGAGTTAGAAAAAAAGAAGTTATAAGAGTCTTTTCATAATCTTAGTATGTTAAAACACAAAAACAAGTTCAAAATTAAACCCTTACTCATGGTTCAAAATAATTTAGAATTTTCTTTTATGAATGAATAAAAGATTTTTGATTAAGTGGTTCAAAGCATAACATTTATGCTATTCTGATTTTCATCATAGCAATCCAACTGTTTTATTGGTATGCTCTTCTATCAAATAGATATTTAAAAATATTGACTGACAAAGATTCCTGTGACACCAAAAAACCCCCAAACAAAATACCCAAGTTATTTGGCAACCAACCTATTCCCTCTTTCAAGATGGTCTTCAATATTGCAGACGTCTATTCATTCAACAAGGCAAAGCTCATCAGTCTTTCAGTCCTTCAATTCAATACATACCCTTCTTTCTCTAACAGGATTCACCAAGCCTACTTTTATGTGTTCTATTTCTCAACTTTCAAGCACCTTTCTCTTCTAAAACTTTTTACCATTTAAATTCTCATCTAAAAACAACTTAAGAGTCAAGAACTTGGGTTTATTGCTGTTTAACTACTGACCCACCAGATGGCTTTACACAGATTATACTTAAATCATCCCCCACTGGGGAACTCGGCTAAAAACAATTATACAAATGCAAAGTATTCATGACACTTGTTTTGACTAATCTAAGTGAAAGATGTTGATTAAAGTATAATTTACTTGATTCATCTGAGATAGCTAAAGTTAAATGCTGTCAGCATTTTTAAGGACTTCAGATAGGATCATAAATTGAGAGCTGAAAGGGACCTTAGAGATCACTGTTATGCATTCCCTCATTTCACAGATGAAGAAATTGAGGCCTGGAGGTTTGGTAACTTGCCTATGGTTACACAGATAGCACATATTTCATTTGGTATCTGAACCCACGTCTTCTCTCCCCAGGTTTTATGAGGTTTTCAACCTTAAATTGGAAGATGTTAATAAGATGCACAGATTTTTCTTAAATACTCCTCTTACCTGATCTTTCCCATAAAAAAAGGCAGAGTCAATGCTGTCACCATTATGTTTTCCAGCTATCAAAAGAACACCCACGAGAAGGGCAGGAATGCTGTAAGACCAAGGGGAAAGAGCAGAGAAGCAGAAAAGAGATATCTGAATAGCAATTGTGTATATGAAAAGGTATTAAGCAGAAAGAAAGCTACCAACTCACCCCCATCCAGATATAATAATAATTCCTACAGGAATCTGTATTGTCTCTTTCTTCTTCAACAGAAACAAAGAAATTGATAGAAGCCCTATGAAAAAAACGTTTCAAAAAATGAAATTTTGTCAATGATTTCTATAAAAATAAAGCAAGTCTGAACACTGATTAAAACCACTTTTCAGTTAAACCAAGAGAAGTAGTAAGCTGTAAAATGAGCCTCTGTTTTAGCATTCTGCTTTTTTTGACAACTTCCAGTATATAAAACAATTGCAACTAAAAATTAAACAACACTACCGAGTAAAGTAGTGAAGTTTCAGAATACAAAAATGCCATGGTAAAAAATGTAAGACGCTTTGAACTATAGTTGCTTTCCTATAAACTTGATTCTGAAACTATGTCATTCAAGGTCAACAGGGTAGGTGATGTCCCATCATTTTTGGGGAATACTGGTCAGAGATGATATAAAAGGAATTTTTGGTTTAGGTAGGTTTGGATAAGATGACCAAAAGGTACCTTTTGCCTTCAAGATACACATTTCACACACTGTCCAGGGCTGGAAAATCTAATTCTTAAAAAATTTCTAGTGCTACTTTTAGCATGTGTGCACAGTTTTTCTAGTCCTCAGCATGCAACCTAGCATCCTCTATAGAGGGATTAGAGATTACTTTGGGAAAATTCAAGAGTTTGCATCAGAGATAAAGTTAATCAAGGGCCAGCAATCTTTCAGAAGTAATACACTGAGTGGGGTTGGGAAAAAGGGAGTGGTACTAGCTGTTTATATGTTACTCCCTACCTCTTGAAAGTCTACTAGCAGAAGCAAAGCTCCAAGCAATGGAATGATGAGAGAAAGTAAAAAGGAGGGGAACATCCTCAAAATACTCTCACTTACTTGGCATAAACCATTCTGTGACTTCGTGTTCACAGAATAATCTCCTAGGAAGTAAAGGCCTTGTAGTCTCCTTCCCTCAAATCATTAGGAATATAAATCTGAGCTGAAGGAGACCTAGAGGTCAGTTAATCCAACTCTCTCATTACAGAGGGCTAACAAAGTTAAATGACTTGCCCAAAGTTGCACTGGTAGTAAATGAGGGCTGGAATTATTTGAAATCAAGTCCTCTGACCCCAAATCCTGCACTAGTTATACTAGTAACCCAATTCCCATTTTATATCTTCAGAGTTCCTTTTAAAAATTCAAATGAACCCAAGAGAAAACAGGAATTCTGACTACTTCATCATTTTGTCTAAGGATGGCTTCAGCTTTGCCACCCCAAATCATTTCATAGATCATCACTGGCATATATGCTAGAGGTTGCCCACGGAGAACTAGCACTAAGAGTTGGAAAGGACCTTACAGATCACTGTACAGTCCTTTCATTTTACAAATGAAGAAACTAAGACCCAGAAAGTCTACCCAAGGTTCTATTTTGTATACAATAAATGACCAATTAAATGACAAGTTAGCAGATTTTTCCTTCTGAATATAATTCAAGAAGTGAAGAAAATCTTTTTTTCTAGATTAAATCACTTAATCTAGATCTAAGTATAGTATCATTTGTAAAATGACTCGACTGGACTAGATGACCTCACATCTTTTGCAAGTCTAAATAATTCACCTTGTTCAAACTGTTTTGGAATTCCTCCTTTGGAAATACTTTAATAGCCAATTTGCTAGCCACAGTTTTTAAAAAATCAGTCTTAATGCTATTAGTTTCACTACCATCTCTCCTCTCCTCTTCTCTTCTAGTTACTTGCCAAGTCTGATTTTAGTAGGCCCCACGCGGCCTATATGTTCCTACGAGGCACTGCCAGGCCTTACCAGCCACCCTTCACCTCCACAAGCTGCTTTCTAGTTCTGGAACCATAATCAAATCAATTCTCCCAATGCTACTGGTCTCCTGTGGCTCCACTTCTCATCCTTGCAAATTTCCAAAACAAAACATCCATCATTGGCCATCACTCTCCTGAATCCAGGGGAAAGGATTGTCTCTGCTCTTATTTTTTTGTATTCCCATCATTTAGCACAGTACTTGGCATATTAAATGCTTATTAATAAAAGCTTTTTATTTATTAATTGATTAAAAAAGTACATAACTTTCACTTGTAGTACAACTCACCTGTCCATAAGTAGGTGCTATAGAGAGAACTATATAACAGAACAAACACCAGAATTTGTCCAACAAAATTTTTCTCTTTAACAAAATTCCACATCATCATTCCGGCACAGACAACAGACTGTAGGCAAAGGATTTATTTAAAAAACAAAACAACAAAAAAAATTTAGTCTTCAGTAAAGAAAATTATAACATGTTAATACAAGAGAAAAGCTTTCCGTTATGAATAGTCAGTCATGCCTGTGCAAGTTTCATTAGCAGCAAAGATTATATTATATACATTCACTTTTAATTACTATTGAATGATGACTAAAACATTTATAGCTAAATGTCAGGGTGCGAGAGAGCATGATAAAAATCTATTAAATCAATGGCATACTCAAAAACTGACAATGATTCTGATTTTAACTATCAACATTTTGTCCAAATTCTATCAAATTTCTTCCAAATAACACCAAAAAAAAAACTTTACACAGAAAGTGTTAATATATTCCTTTAAACTGTCATTTATAACAATACAAAGATTCAACTAGAAATATAATAATTTAACAGTTCTGTTTTTAATGATTCAATTATCTCACATATAATATGACCACAGTTATCTCACTATTGAGGTGCTATGACCTTTAACCCAAGTATATATAGGAGAATTATGAAGGCACAGCAGTCACCAACCTTGTGATACAGATTCATTTTCTCCCAAATCCTTCAGTGTTCTCTTGCTCAAGAATTTAGGCAGCTCATAGCATAGTCTGGTACCAACACTTTTTCAGGGACACACATCAGGGTGGAACAGAGTCATATACTGAAAGCTACCTAGGAACACTAGATCCCTAGAGCCATACTTCTCTGTCAGGAAGAGATCTTAACACACATACTTTCCCCTTTCAAGAAGACCAGCTCTGAAACCACAGTGTAAGCCACAAGACTCTAGCTATCCATGCTTTTATTTGCTACCTGTAGGCAGCTTCATTTCTGGAGAGGGGCTGGCAAAGCAGTAGGGGAAACAGCTGCTGCTTACTACCCAGGCTGCTAAGCTGCAATGACTTTCTTAATATGGAAACATTCTCAAAACCATTAGAGCAATTCCTACCACATTTCAAAATATTCCATAAATATTTAAATACTTCACATCAGATAATAATGGGAGCATCAAATTCTAAATGGTTTGTAATTTGGTGACTTTTTTTTAATAGGAAAGATCTAGGACAATATAACCAAGTAAATATTCTTCCTCCTAAGGGGATGATAATCTTTCACAGTAGTTAGAGCAATCCTTAAGAAATTCTTAATTCTAAAAACCTGTAAGTTTACTAACCTGAGCAATGAGTAAATTAGTTGTTAGCATATGAGGAAGTTGTTTATATTTCTTACTCAGAAGTAGAACAGCAAGTGACCAGATCTGAAAGATTAAAGCGTTAATAGCTGACAACATGGTTTCAATTCAGTGCCAATCTAGTAACTCATCAGTTAGCTATTTTAAAGAATTCCTCCTTTAGTCTATTTTATTCCATTTCAGAGTAAAATATCAGCATCTAAAGAAAAAAATCAGAGAAATGATATAATGTTTTTACCTGAAACTCTCCCTTGCATATAGAGGCTTTGAGAAGTAACATCTAGATCAAACAGAGACCTAGAGCAATTTCTAGATTATCCCTACACTTAAGTTTTTTGTGGACAGAATAGAGGCAGGGACAGCTGTGTACTATTAAACTCCTATGTTAGTTAAATGTCTGTAGGTAAAGAAGGGCTTCTACACAACTTGTCAAGTCTCTCATTTTCTATTTTTGCTTTTTGGGCTTTCCAGGCTTTATCTGTTGTTATTTTATCCTTTGTTTTCTTTTCTTTTTTTTTTAATTGTATTTTAGTTTGCATCATTCATTTCCACAAGATTTTGAGTTACATATTTTCTCCCCGTCTTTCCCCGGCCCACAGCCCCAAAACAGCCATCCCAGTATGTCCCCCCTCCCCCAGTCTATTCTCTCCTATGTCACTTTTCGGTAGGGCAGGATGGATCTCCCAACTGCAGTGCCTGTGTATCTCGAGTTCCAGTTGGATGTAGTCAATAATAATAATAATAATTGCATATATATATATATATACACACACACATTCATAACATTGATTATGGAACTCTAGATTCCAGATTCTTTCTCCTCCTGCCTTGCCACCCACCCACCCCCACTGGAAGGACAAGCAATCAAATACAGGCTGAACACGTGACATTACGCAGAACCTCTCCATAGTGAGCACACTGTGAGAGTCTGATTAAATAGTCCCTTCTTCCTATCCTGCCCCCCCCATCCACTCTCCACCCTGTCCCTATCCCTCTACAGAAATGTGAACATTCATCAGCCCTCCCCCCCACTCTGCCCTCCCCTCCATCACCCCACCTCTCATCCCCCT
>CM053582.1:297285530-297313957 GCA_028627135.1 Pseudochirops cupreus | reverse complement strand
ATATATATATATATATATATATATTTGCCACATCTAAAGTATATACATGTTAAACCTGAAGTATCAAACTAAAAAACCACTCCTGAGTGCTTCCCCAAGATTAAAATGTAACTGGAAAATCTTTAACAAAACAAATAAAAATACATTATAGACGGTGTTAATTTGTGGTTTTCTAAATTAATATATGGCCTACAGGGTCATTTCTATTGAGGTGTGACACCACTGTGTTATAGTCACGAAAATAACACTGATTTCTACATTGTAAAAACTATTCCACTATTACAAAGTGACCTATTTCTAAAGCAATATGTACATACAATCTCCACTTCCATGTTGAACTGTGTTGCAAAGATAGCCACTCCTGGTGCTACTGGAAAGACTCCATACAGAAATGCATAATTGGTTAAGCTAGTATGGTTCACTATACCACCAGTCTTGTCCAAGAGCTCCGCCATCTCTCTACACAAAAGTGGCAACACCAGGCTGAAAAGAAAATGTCATTCATATTAGAATAAAAAGTGCCAGTTCCTAGTTTAGCCTTGTTTTCTCTATCTTCTTATTTAGTAGCCATTTCTATGAATCTGGACATTGTTTATTACCTCTCTTGCAAACAAATGTACCTTTATGCATGGAGAAATGCATGTATTTTATGTATGGATGCTTGGGTATATTCTATTGAGAGCACAAAGCATGTATCCCAAGGTCACTTTTTAAAGAGATTCTGACTTCATTTTTATAACTTAACTCATCACATGTACTGGATAAATGCATTACATTTTATATTGATGTATTTAATTGACAATGTATTTAATTAACTTGGTAAAGAATTACAGGCAAAAGATGTGACAGTATCCTAGTAACAACTCCTTTTATTTCCTGATTTCCTTATTCTACTGGTCTACTGGAATGTTTAAGAAATATTTACAGTATGAAAGTTGACAAGAAATTTTCAGGGAAATTATTAAAATCCTTTTTTGGAAAATCAAATCCTTCAATAAAATTCAGTAGGTTGTTAGAAAATAGATTATTAAGACATTATTAGTTGTAGAAAAAACCTGATAATAACTTATCCAAGAAGTTTTTAAAAAATCCTTATAATTAACTATATTAAAAAAAAACATAAGGGCAGTTAGATGGCACCATGGACAGTACACTGGCCTTGGAGTTGGGAGGACCTGAGTTCAAATATGAGCTCACATTTGACACTTATTAGCTGTGTGACCCTGGGCAAGTCACTTAACCCTGACTGCTTTACCAAAAAACCGAAAAACAAAAAAAACCCAACACTTTTTTTTCTGTTTCAGAATTTTTAAGAACAAGATCTGTCTGATACAATTGGGAGTAGGATTAATGAAATTCAGTACAGCTAAGAATCAATTAATATACAAACATTTCTAGATCCCAGTGATTTCCAAATAAGAAAACAGCAAATCAAAGTGATCCTTCCATCAAAGTTTAAATAAAGATTCAATAAAGATTGATATAAAAAACTGGCTCTACAACACTAACAATATGGTCCTTATTGACATGGTCTAGACATAAAATCACAGGATGTAAAAGCTAGCAGGAAGTACAGAGTTCATCTAGTCTGACCCTTCCTTGTGCCAGGCGTGAAAGACAACTAGAAGAAGTTAAGTGACCTTCCCCACACCAAGACCATAACCCACGGCTCCCGAATTCCAGTCCAACAGACGTGCCACTAAACAATGATGCCTCTCCACATTGTAAGCAATTTTTAAAAATCTTTTGCTTGTTAGCCTAAATGCATTTATTCTTTTCCCGGAAAAAAAACCTACTCCATTAGAAAGTTTAAGAGATTATATGACACTCCTGATTTTAATAATCTAAGAAAAAAGTGCTAATGAGCCAAATTAAGGAACAAAGAAGAAAAGAAGGCCTGAATAATAAACTGAAGGGAAGAATGGTTATATTTTATATGTAAAGAATGGTTACTACTGTTAGGCCAGTAATTATTACACCACAGCAATACTAAAATATATTTCCCTTAATGGGAGTACACGAATCACATAACTTTCTAAATTTTTACTATTATGGACATTAAGATACTACATGGAATACGTTATAAGTCAAATTAAACTGCAGCTATATTCATCTAATGAGTTTAAAATATTCAAATGAAAGTACTATATGTTATCCATGTTTACCAAGCTACTGAATATAATCTTTCAATAAGTCACCTGGACTGAATTACAACTCCACAGCTAATAAGCTTTAAAAAATTTACTAAGGAGCCACACATTTTTCTTTCTGCGGGGGGAAGGCAAGATGATTGGGGTTAAGTGACTTGCCCAAGGTCACACAGCTAGCAAGTGTGTCAAGTGTTTGAGGGCACATTTGAACTCGGGTCCTCCTAACTCCAGGGCTGGTGCTCTATTTATTCACTGTGCTACCTAGCTGCCTCCACCTTTTTTCCCTTAGCTGTGCTAGGATCAAGTGATGGAGGTGAGTGTTTATTAGACTCAAACATAAATAATCTTTTTCTTTTCTAAATCCACAAAACAAATTCCATTTAAATTAAATTCTTCTAATTAGAGAAACATTGTGGCATGGTGCATAGGGGGTCTATCTTGGAATAAGGAAGACCTGACTGACATAAACTATATACATATATATATATATATATGACTGTGAGCAAGTCACTTAGAGGAGTTTCTGATCAATACTTGTATTGGGAGTTCCTACAACAGGAGTTCCCCCATGCCAGTGAAATTACTGATCTAAACCTCCCTCAAAAGCAGAAAGTTTCTTGCACTTCAAAGTTTCAAAACATCTGAAAACATGAAAATCACACAGGATACCTGGGGAAAAAAAGCAAACTATACTGTGCAAAAGAGAAGTGAAATGAGAAGCCTCCAAGAAGTGAAACCAAGAATATTTTTATCCTCATTCAGTGAAATGCAAAAGAGTAAGGTATGCAAGTTGAATGAGGAAGTAACTTTCCAGAAAAAAAAATACATTTTCCTTTCATTTTAAGTATCTTATAAAGTAGGGACACTACTCCTAATACATTCCTCATAAGAAGAAACCAGCAGCATGAGAACCTCCTCCAGAACCATGGCTAAGGCTGTCCTCACAGTGCCCTTCTAAAGTGCTGGAGTTTTCACAAGATACAGACCCCACATTAAACAAAAGAAACTTACAGTTTAGCTGTGACGAGCAGAATTATTGCGACAAATGCAGATTTCTTTAGTTTCTTTATTTGTCCCACCATTGTAAGACCGAGATAAAATAGGGCTGAGCCAGAAAAAGAACTCCCAAGCCCATCCAGAAACTTTTCCAAGTAAACTGGCACCTTCTGGCCAAGAATAAGATTGAAGGCAATTCCAATGAAGACCATAAATACGATTGGGTTCTGCAGTACACGCACAAGTCCAAGTCCAACTATTTTCACTTTGTTTTGAGACGTATCATGATTCTCTTTGCATTTTTGGATTTCACAGAAGATAAACCCTATTGGGTTTAACATCATAAGAGATATTGGAGCCACCAAATAAATGTACTCACAGTATTCTGGATAAGTAGTTTGATATAAAGCTTCAACTGGAAAACAAGAGTTAAAATTGATTTATAAGATGATGACATTTAAACATAGTTTACAAAATGTGCTTCCATGTGCAAATTGATCACATTAGCTATTTTACTCAAAATACTTTTGGGGTATCTAGGGATGAAGGTTACAAAAGTAAGCTATTCTAAGCATTTACAATATTAAACACTGCATACAACTTTATTGTGTTAAGTAATTCTTTTCAATAGTTAAAGGAAAACCCTATTAATTTTATCTAACAGGTAGAATACTGGCAGGGGAAAGAATGGGCTTTGGTTTTCTGCAGCACTGCTTAAGATACTGAAATGATAGGCTCTTGGTTTGGAATGTAATGCATCACGTAAGGCTAGAGATTAATGTTTAGACAGAAATTTCAAAATTTAAGACACCCATCTTAGAAGGAAAAAAATGTTTACACAAAAAAAATCTTGTCAAGCCTCTAATATATACAATAATGTACACACAGAAACAAAAACCAAAAGCATTTGCACTCAAGGAACTCACATTCTATTGGGGGATTACAAAATGTACACAAATACATACAAATATTCCAATGAGTTTTGGGATTGGATGGGAAAGCACTAACAACTGGAGGGGATCAGAAAATGCCTCGTACATGAGGTGGCACATGAACTCTGAAGGGAGATATGGATCCAAGAGATGAGGAGGGCAAGTATTTCAGGCACAGGAGATCAAAAGGCCCAGGGGGAGAGGGATTGTTGTGTAGTGGAAATGAAAGTGGTAAAGACCAAAAAAGAAAACTAAAGCCCAGAACAATGTGAGACTTGCAAAAACAAGACAAAAAGTATGACTTCAAACTACGTCTATTAGCATGAGAAAGGCAAACACCTGTTCTTTGGAATAGACTGAATAGGGGAACAGATACCTGAGATAAAATGGGCTACTTATTGTTTTATTTGGGTTTCAATGTTCTCTGTCAAAGAGAATGATCTTTAGATTATGAAGGACGGAACATAACCACTCAACAAGCATTTACTGAGTGCCTACCAGGTTCCAGGGAGCCGCCCCTCACCTCAAGGAGCTTATACTCTATCAGGAAAATAACAGCTACATAGATCATACATCACCACACAACATGAATACAGGACAATTTGGGAGAAGTGCATTAGCAGATGGGAGGGCTCAGAAAATGTTTCATGTAGGAGCTTGAGCTGGGTCTTGAAAGAAACCAAGGATTCCAAAAGAGGTGGAGGTGAGGAGGTAGGCCAAGGTAACTAGACCACAAAAAAACACAGAAAAGAGTAACATGTAAGAATTGAAAAATAGGAAGGAGATTGTGAAGAGCTTTAAATGCCCAACAAAGGAGCTTACATTTGATCATTTTACCTAACAGGGAGTCACTAGAACTTACTGAGTATTGAGTAGAAGAATAACGTGGTCAGAACTGAGCTGGATGAAAGGCACTTTAGCAGCCGTGTGGAGGCCAAACTTGAGGCAAAGAGACCAAATAGGAGACTATATAACAGCCCAGGTAAGAGATGATGAGCGTCTTTTTTTTTTTTTTTGGATGAGGTGCTTTTATGTGAGGGGAGAGGAGAGACTGTATGCAAGTCCCTAGTATGTGTGTCGTAGAGACAGGATAAGAGCTGACAACTGTCTTCAAATATTTGAAAGGCTGTCAAACAAAAAAAGGAATTAAAATCATTTTTCATGGCTCCCAAGAGCAGAATTAAGATTAACAGGTAGAATATGCAGGGAAATAGGATTCAATTCAGTGTAAGAATTTCCCAAGAATCAGAGTTGCTTGAAAATGAAACAAGCTAGGTGGTGCAGTGAATAGAGCATTGGCCTTGGAGTCAGGAGGACTGAGTTCAAATACAACCTCAGACACTTAACACAAAACTAGCTGTGTGACCTTGGGCAAGTCACTTAAACCCAATTGCCCTGCCCTCCCCCCTCCAAAAAAAAAAAGCAAATGAAACAACCTACTTTATCATATTCCCGTCACTACAAATATGCAAGGAGAGGTTGGATAAACTGTTTGTCAGGTACTATAAAAGAGTTTCAGGCATGCAGCTGGGAATACAATAAATAAGCTTTAGATTCTATGACTAACCTCAATGAGCAGAGTTAGCATTAGATAAAATTTTAAGAAAAGATATTTGCAAAGGATTTAAACTGTACATTAGGAACATAAAATAAGCTACACTAAACTGAGCAGCAAAGAACCTTTCATGAATGATCAGAATACTCTTTGATAAATATGCATATAAATAATTATTTTAAAAATGTTTATGGGATCTTGAGAAGTTTAAGCAAAGTATTTAAAACCTTCTTCCTATAATTGTATTTAGGATATTAATTTGTATGACATACAGGTTTACTTCTCTTTTCTTTTGCTTTTTGGAGGGAGGAATGCAGGGCAATTGAGGTTAAGTAACTTGCTCAAGGTCATATGGTTATTAAGTGTTAAGTGTCTGAGGCCCGATTTGAACTCAGGTCCTCCTGACTCCAGGGCCAGTGCTCTATTCACTGTGCCACCCGGCCACTTCGCTTCTTATAAATTTCAGGTCAGAGCCCAAGTAAAACTAAAAATAACTAAGAATCTGTTGCTCCTCAGTTCTAGCTTCTTTCCCTATGTCCAAGCACCTACTGTCCTCCGGTGGCTTCCCCTTCTCGTCACGAAGGTCACCAAAAATTTTATGTGAATTAATTTAATGTGTTTATCTTTCCCAGAAATGATTGTATTTTAACAGGGGAAAACACCAAAATAAATTTTCTTATAGAACTACATTTATAATGAATGGCAATTAGATAATGAATGTATTTGCAGGCAATATGTCTTATGGTAAACTATAGTCCTGACTTCAATCCAGCCTATCTTAACTATCGTACATTCTACCAATATAAGATCATCAGGTTTTATTGTATTTCTCAAAGGATTTAATAAAATAAGATGTTATCCCCTATTTATTGAAAAGAACAGAAGAACAAGAGGATGGAAAGATCTGCCCAAAATCGCTTCTACAGTTGGTAGCAGAAGCAGCATTTATATAATATCAACTGTGGAAGTCTCAGGTTATACTTAATGATGTAATGGTTGCCCCTTTGCACAAGACTCCAAGACAACCCTGGTAGACAAAGGTTTCAATGAGCTCCGAAAATAACCCTTACTCTACCCACCAAAACCTGTGCTTCTCAATCAGTTGTGTAGTTTGTGAAACAGTCACACTGCTTCATATGCTAACTGTAAAGAACTTAATTGTTTTATGAGTGGGTGCTATGTAAACTAAATGAATGTGTGTGGGAATATAGGTTTATATCGTTTATTTGATGTTATAGGTTAAAAGAAAAGAAAAAGTCACAAGGATCAAGATAAATATTTAAAGAATATGAAAGATTAAGTTTTTAAATTTACATTAGGATACCATGAACTGAGACAGGTAAATAAATATTTATCTACCTAATCAGTAGCCCACTTAAGGTATTATTAGATAATGCATATTCCAAAACTTATATAACCAAGTTACATAACTTTTACAATTTCACCTTGTCCCATCAAGATAAAATGATGTTTGGAGACTGTAACCCTGATTCCCCATTTTTTCATAAAGGTACTTACTTAACAAGGTCTATACTACCCACGGAGAAAAACCACTTAACTGAATCTAACTCTATGTATCATTTATACTTCCTTCAGACATACGAAACTGGATGTGTCATTTCTTCAATAAGAGGCACCGTGTTCTACTGTGTAAAGAGCAAGGGACTTAAACATCAGAAAAGGCCTAGTCCTAGTCACAATTCTAACAGCTGTATTACCTTGGGCAAATAAATCACTTAACTTCTCTAAGTTTATTTACTTGGAAAAGAGAGGGTAACAATAATACTTTTACAACCCATTTAATTGGGATAATATGAAAAACAAATGAGATCATGCAGAGCAGTGGTTCTCAACCTTCCTAATGCCACGACTCTTTAATACTCGCCTGTGGGCAGTCCCGCCTGGAGACAGATTAAGGAGTGGAGTCTTGGTTCCCAAAACCATCGGAAATACGGGTTTTCTGATGGTCTTAGGCGACCCCTGTGACCCTTGTGAAAGGGTCATTCGACCCCCAAAGGGGTCACAA
Source organism: Pseudochirops cupreus (assembly GCA_028627135.1). Lineage (NCBI taxonomy): Eukaryota > Metazoa > Chordata > Mammalia > Diprotodontia > Pseudocheiridae > Pseudochirops > Pseudochirops cupreus. The sequence continues at coordinate 297,306,298 of CM053582.1, read as the reverse complement.
CCCACAGGTTGAGAACCACTGGTGTAGGGTATTGTGTAACCATAAATTACTATATAAATGAGCACCCTATTTTTTGTAAACAGTTTCACCTCTTAGGTAATAATTGCAAAGACAACATTTTAGATAGCTAATTGCTTTGGAAATTAAAGTCTAGTAAAAATTCTTTTTAAAGCATTACTATTCTCTTGAAGCACACTAGCATTAAGTTTATATCATCCCTGTCCCCATCCAATTACTAAAATTGAAAGAGGTAATGACTTATGCTCTGAATTTGAAAAATAAAACAAAACAACAAACCAAATTCGATGCTTTGCAAAAGTGGACAAAACATGAGGGTACGTTACTTTCTATAACTTCCTAATGTAACAACTGTACATTCTACTGAAAACATCCTAAATTTCCAACTTAAGTTGCCCAAATATATGAAGCCTAATACCTCCTAACAATGGAGGATAAAATTTGCTTAATAGCTGAGTTCAAAATTTAGGCAAAATACCACTTTCCGTAAAGTTTACATATTTTTGATATTTTGAAATATCTCATTTTATCAGTGCACTATCCCTTTACAACGTCCTTATCTGAGCCCTCATCACGGTGTGGTTTCTTGATGGCTATGCCAGTAGACGACAAGTTCTGAAAGCTACTACCACATAAAAAAGGCTTCAAAGATGGTCCTAGCAAACAGACGTACATTTTTTTGGATCAGCGTAGCTAAGGATGGAGGGGCTCATCACCAAAAGGTTGACTACTTGGTAATAAATTCTTTGGCCATGGCAACCCATAAAAGAAAGAAAGATACACTACGACTCTTGGGCCTCTGCAGTTTTCTTCCATTTCTGCAGTGAAGGTAGCAGAGTGGCGGAAAAGAAGATGCTAACAATGAGTTTTCAGATTACCTATGAACACCAATTCAACTGCTAGTATTCTAAATGTGAGGTTGTTGCCCAATAATCAAGCGGCAGTTAGAACTTAAAATATTGCCATCAGAACCAATAAAGAATACTTGAAAATACACATCTTCAGTTTTTTTGAAATAGTTACTTATATGTCATAACCAATGAACTATCTGTTCATTAACGGAAGCAAACTAAATTGTATTAATCTTGATAAAATGAAACCATAACACGAAAGGAAGTATGGCACGTAGGTTCTCCTTAGACAGGCAAATAAAGTAGTTAACATAGCTGGCTTTTATTGTGCATTCAAAGGCAACAAGATAGATCATTTCATGGAACATCTGTTCAAGTTACATTGCAGTGCTGAAGAAAAATAAATGCAGAAAGACTCCCATGAAAATGATTATAGCTTATGTACTAACACCAGTTAAAAAAGATGAGGAAGAAAGAAATTCTACAAAGAATGCATCAAGACCTTTCAAATTAAATGAGATTATAAGACAATATACTTTGCTATTTAGTTAATTCAATGCAAAGTTAGATATGGGGGAAGATGGTATAAAACAGTGGTTCTCAACCTATGGGTCGTGACCCCTTTGGGGGTCAAACACTCTTTCACAGGGGTTGCCTAAGACCATCAGAAAACACATATTTCCGATGGTCTTAGGAATTGAGACACTGCTTCTCTATCAGTCTCCAGGTGGGTCTGCCCACATGCAGATACACCCACATACGAGTACCGAAGGGTCTCGGCATTAGGAAGGTTGAGAACCACTGGTGTAAAATATGACTGAGAGTAGGAAATAGGATTCTAAAGGCGTGTATATTAGACAAACTTGCAATTACAAATCAAGAGCCACTACATATAGTAAGCAGCAATCAGAAAAAAAATGAAATTGATCATAATTTAACAGTTAAGAAATAACTTGTTACTGAATCAAAGATCAAAATTAATATAAAACTTGAAATAAAAATGAGAAAAGTTCATGGCATTCAATTAAAATAACTCTAACTCAACTTATTTAAATGGTATGTTTAATTATTATTTAAATGTTAATGATGCCAAAAAATGAGAAATGAATACATAAAATATATAGAAATTTAACCAACATAAATCAGTTGATCTAAGACTAAAAGAGCCTAAAAACTATCTCAGACACAAACACTTGATATCCTTGTCAAGTGGAATGATACAGCAGCCAAGGGTAACACAAGCTGACAACATAAATTTATCTGTGACACCTTACAAGAAAACTGGTTTAAGATTATGAGCAATATTGCTGCATAAGAATAAGAAGCAGTGGAAATGAAAATGAATTTTTCAAAAAGTTTGGCAAGCAACCCAACAAAGCAAGGTCCTTCCGGAGGTAACCTAAAAAGAGGATGACTGAAGAAACCTGGAAAAGACCTTTAATTTTTATAAGAAACTATTTTCACGATCAAAGACAACTGAGCTACCATATGTGGATGCTAACATTACAGCTACCAAAAGAAGCAGAAATGACACTGAAGAAAACAGATGGGAAAAGCAGCAGGATTAGAGCAAGTGTACAAAGAGGAGGTCCATGCTAGAGAGGACACAATTTTGAGGGCACAGTGATGAGGACACTAAAAGAGTAGAGAAAAAAGGTTCATGTCTCGGTATTAACCATAAAAAGCAACTCAGAAAATACCAACTGCTCCTGACTCATGTGCCTGCTTTCCTATGTATACCAATTTTTTAATGTAAATAATCTTCATTTGCAGCAAGAGTATCTTTGATGAGGGTTTTAGAAGAGGACAGTTAGACATACACAAACAATATTTGACAGCAGACATCTCTTCCATCACACAATTGACTGAAAGGTGCAAAACACACTATTTTCACTATTGGTTGATTATAAAAAAGCATGTGCTTCACAAAGGCGTGATGCCACCTTAGAGACTCTTCTCCAACACAGTGCTCCCACATATCAAAGTAATTCAAGAATCTGAAAGGCAGTCCTAGGTTCAAGTTCTGCTGCTAGCCAATAAACAGGCATGCACAAATGACTTATAACTTTTCTGAGCCAGTCATCTGTAAGACAGAGATTATACCTGTGGTACCTAACTCACAGGTTGTTGTAAGCTTACAATTAGACAATCTAGGTAAAGTGCTTTGCAAACTTTAAAATATGAAATAAGTGTCATGTCTTTTATGATAGCATTTGTAATACTGAATAACAACATCTACTATAACATTTTAAATATAATACAATTTGTAAGATAATAACATTTTGGTTAAGTTTTGTTAAATTCTAATTAATTTTCTTTAAATATTTAATACCACGGAACTGAGTCACTAATAATTTGAGATTCCTAAAAATATCTTGAACAGTTTACATCACTGTTGCTGTTGTAGGGACAAATAGCAAGTCTTGTTTAATTTCCAAAGCCTTCACTTAAAAAAGCATTATTATAAAAAGTATTTTAAAATTAAATTACTTCAAAAGAGTGTGTGTATTTTAATCTTGACTCTATAGTTTAGTTCTTCACCATTCAGAACTAAAAAAGTGGGGAGGAAAAGAAGAAAAATGAACATTCCACTCTATCAGATTCCTTTCAGCACATGTGGTAAAATCTGGTGGTAAAAGGTTAAAAACATCAGAAAAACAGGATTTGGGGATTGTTTCATTTATCCACGTACGCCATTACCATGAATCAAAAACTTTAATTTGAAAATTTAATATGCATTAAACAAAAATCTGGTCTTGAGTTCCACTTTTTGCCAGAAACTGGATATATTCAAAACATTACGATGTCCTTTGACAGTTACCAAACATCCAATTAGAAACAAATAAGAGCAATGAAAATTTGGCTTTCTTACACACAGCAATATCAAACTGCTTGCCTTCTGAATGAGGGAGGAGGGGAAATCTGGGAGGAAGAGAACCTGGAACTCAACATTTTAAAAAAATGAATGTTAAAAATTTATTTATGTGTAAATGGGGAAAAAATTAAATATTAAATAAATTTTTAAAAACAGCCAGACATTTAGAGGATACTTTAACTGTGAGATCTGGAAAAAAAAATACGGTTTAGCTCATTTTAACATCAAAGTTTAAGACAAAACATAATCATGAAAAAGATCCTAAATATCCCAGAGAAATTCAACATACTTTTAAAAATCTCTTTGGTATTAAAGGCTTCAATTTTCTTTCTAACACATCTGGACTAAACAATAAGACAATCTCAATAATAAAAATATGAAAAAAACTTACCTATAGGATATCCCAATGCAAAGTCATTGCTTTGTGTAGCAAATATAGGGAACAATCCAGCTTTGCTAAATCGACTATCAGGACGGGCAACTAGTAATGTTAACACACACACAATAAAAAACACAGCAGCTTTGGCAATTAAGATACTATAAAGGAAGGACCAATTTACATTAGAAAAATTAAGTATAACCATGTTTTTGAATAGTAAGGCTGGAAGTGCAAAATGGGAAACAAAAGTTCCTAATCCTTTGGACTGTGTTGACGTTATAAGGTGGGCCCTTCCTGCTATGTATCCACAAAGGATTATACCAAAGCACTCTAACAAGGCTGGAAAAAGACTAGTTATCGACATTGATGGAGGACTACTGGTGGAATTGAATTGATGGGCAGGCAAAGAACTGGTCATGTTGACTGATGAAGTGAGGTTACTTGAAGTCAGGTCAGCAAAGGAATTCATTTTTCTTTCACCAGATTACTCCCACTAAAATTCTGGAAAAAAGCAAACAAGATTCAGTGTGATTTGATAAATCTCAGTATTTCTGTTGAAACAATACACTCTTCAATCACTTCCCCTGTTCCTCTGGTCCAATAATAATGTTAATAGGACAGGTAAATAAACACACTCCCTTTTAAGTATTACTAAAGAGAAATACAATGAAAAAATGGTTCCTAATAACTATCTTTCAAAGATAAGTTTATGTAGAACTAAGTCCCATTTGCATTTATTATGTTCTGTATCAGACAAGTTGGATAAAAAACAAATAGAGTAAAATAAGGTATATACCAAATAGTGCCAATTACGTAGGTGCTCTCCCTACAGAGGAGCCTTCTTGCTGCTCCCTTTGGCACCTTGAAGTAAGCCATAATAAGCTGGCTTAGAACAGTTCAAGAATTAAAGAGTGACTACAGGAGAGAGTGTTAACATGATCAAACATCTATAACTGGAAGGGATCAAAAGTCGTCTTGTCCAACCCCATAATTTTACAGATCAGAAAACGGAGCTATATCTCTCTACAGTCACACATATTCCCAACAGCAGCTTCCAATATTACTAGTACTATTCTGTAGATCCACTTTGGAATCCTAAGTGCCACGTTAGCATATGACCACTGTAGAGGTCTACAAGAAGAGGTCTCAGGCAATGGATACTGTCTGGAAATAGACTGATTTTTATGACTGCCCTAAAAGGTTCCAACCTAATCCCCAATTAAACCCAAAATAAATCCTCAAGGTAACCTAAGCATTTCTCAATCTAAATGCTTAGCATACAAGTCAATGACATAACCAATGTTTATTGGCTAGTGAGAAAAATTTCCAAGTAGAAAAAGGGGTACAGAAAAGGAGTTGGGAATGAAGAGATAGAGGTACAGTCTAATAATAAGCTTCAATATATTTTTTTTTAAGGTGAGCTTCTACTTTTCACCTCTGAAAGTCTCAGACTTAAGCCCAAAGCAAATAGGTTTAAGATGAGAAAATTGATTAAAATAAAACAGTGAGGTACCTGTGGGGAAAAGGAAAGAAACAGGAAGGAAGTAGATTCTAGCCATCTCTATCACCATCTTATGAGAAAGAAAAAGAGCAAATTAATTTTTCAAGTTTCACAACAAACCCTTACCATGAATGAAGTCATCTTTGCCCTTCTACCCTACTGCCTTATCCATGGCTTACTTTGTGTCTCATTAACGAACTACCATGTATGGTTTTAATGGAGAAAAATACAGAAAGATGGGTTTGCTATGTAAAAACAGGTCCAGAACTAGCTTTCATAAGCTAAACAGAAAATACAAAACTTTCACGTATTTGACTCTTTGAGCTCAGCAAAACACCTGTTTGTAAGCCTGAAGAAATTTTAGTATTCCAAAGAGCTATAATTTCACCAGTATGGACACTCTCTCTCCACTGACATAAGCAACAATAACTCTAGAGCTCAGTAGCTTAAGTCCCTAGCATAGTGCCTTGCACATAGCAGCCACTTAATCAACATTTGCTGAAATGAATCTATGATAATCTCAGAAAATTGCTGGGATCAAAGGGGAAAAAATGACCTTGAAGACAGGACTTCCTAGAACATGTACTTTACTGGCACAATCCTCAAAAATTCAAGGTAACCACCAAACCATGGGGAGGTATCAGAAGAGGATTTTCATTAAATAAGAAACAGATTGCTAAAGAATTCTCTACAGAGAGCTATTACTGCTGTGCATTCTTACACATTTCTTGTGGCAGTAGAGTCTGGCTTAGAGCCAGAAGATCTCAATTCCATCTGACACATCCTGGTTGAGTGATCCTAAGGGAGTCACTTAACCTCTTATATTCTAGGCAGCTGCATCACTGTAAAATTGCACAGAAGGTGCTGGCTTGAATGGGTAGTGGGAGTTTCTTCTTGAAGTTCTCCATACCAATAAAATTTCAGCTCCAGTCACTATCCTATCCCCATCCTATCCTATTCGGTGTGTTACGGTACCCAGATTGATACAAAAGCAAGGCAGTTCCTGGGACTGGGTCTCAGGTACTTCTACATATACACTGGCATGTCTATCATTTGCATTCAGTGAAAGAATGAAAAAGGCTATGATGAATGCTCAGAGATACTTAATATGTTTAAGCACAATAATCGATAACAATAACGCAGAAATTTTAGGTTTTCATTAGGACTGAAGAAAGATTCTGGCAATGTTTATAAAGGTCTGGTAGGTCAGACCCAAATACATGTAAGGAAAGAGAGCTGTCCCTACGACATAACAACCTAATGTATATCAAAGCCCTCAACTATTTTCTTAAGGAGAATTGTGATACAACTTAATTATGTATACAATCAGGAACCAGGACAGTAAATTTTATTCTTACAAGTGCAAAAAAAGTTGTGTGTTTGGTAAAGCTACACTGTGCTACCCTTGGTTTTTATTTATTTGCTTTTTTTGCTGAAACAGATGAAAGTCAAAGAATTCAGTTTTAAGGTTTTTTGTTTGCTCTAAGTCTCAAAAGGACCAAATCTTAAGGTCTCAGAAATAAGTTTTCATGAGAAAATGTCCTATGTAATTACTGATATCTCAAAATACAATTTATAAAATATACATTTAAGATGGAATTTTCTATGCTTTTAGCTAGCAATACAAAAAATTCTCTAAGTTGTTCAAATGGAGAATAAATCTAACTAAAGTTGGTAGGGAGAATTCATAGAGCTTCCAAAAGGTCATAACTGATACTAGAATACATTAAACTTGTCTAGATAGTAAGAAAACATGGCAGGTAAGTTATTCAATAATAGTTAAGAATGGTTACTGAATATAATCAGTACTAACAATCCTCTATACAGGCAATTTATTTTGACAATAGTGGTAAAATAGAGAAGGAAATGGCAAACCATTCCAATATCTTTGCCAAGAAAACCCCAAATGGGATCTTCAAGAATCGGACAAGACTAGAAACGACTGAACAACAACGATAGTGGTCGAAGTAGAAAACAAAAATGGGTAGCAATAATGGAGCAGCAAGAATCTTTGCCATTTTCAAAAAGAAGGCAACAGAATTCAGCACTTCATTACATACCGGTTTCAATACATTAAAAATGGAATAATGGACGTGTTATTTACTCAGCCCCAATCTGCAAAACACTTTAGAAGGATAAAGAGAAGAATGCATATTCTATAGCAATCTAACACACACTAACACACACACACAAATTTAAAATGTCCTAAGTATTAAAAAGCAAAAAAATAAATAATCTATTGACTATTAGAAAGAAAAAAATAACAAATATAACTATTATCAACAACTTCTTTCCCCAAACAGAAGCTTTTTTCCAAATTCACAAATTTTGGGAAACTAAAACACACAAAAACCCCTAAATTTCAAAATTCAGGCAGTATTATCATCTATTCCATGTGTAAGAATTCATATTTATTAAAAATGCAGTGTGGTACACGTAACTTACAGAGTAGTCTTAGTCTTGGGAGGAAAAGTTTCAAGAACTGACCAAAACCAACAAAAACATATACTGTAGATAATACTGTAGATAACAAGAAAAAAATCCCTTACTTATATACATGTAGGCATGTTATACTTCTGTCAATTATTATTCTAGATAAATGAGAATTCTAGTCAGTACTATGGCAGACCAAGAAACCAATTACTACGTGGATACTTAAAAACATCACATTTTTAAAAAGTTGAACAGAAATAACGAACTGTACCTTGGAAAAGTATCCAATTCTCAAGCCACTTTCTTCATAAGAGATCAACGTTCTTTTATCAGGTGCCATTAACAGAGAATTTTTTCAGGCCGTCAGAGAGCACTAGTTCACTTGCAGAAGGGGAATGCTTATTCATTCTAACGACATCTTTCCTCCTTCACTGCCTCTGCCCAACTTTGGTCTCCATAACCTCACCAGCCCCTCAGTTCGATTCATATCCTACATCACTGAGCATCTCCTCATCACTAAATCCAAAGGCTGTCTTCCTCTCTCCTGCTCCTAAAGCGCCGGCTAGCATTTAACACTCTGTACTATCCCTTTTTTTGACTTCCACAGCAATGAACTGCCGTGCTTCTCCTTTCCTTTGATCAGTTCTACTACCAATACCTAAGGGGCAACTGGAAGGCAAAGTGGATGGAGAGCTGGGCCTGGAGGCTGGAAGACTGGCTCAAAAACCACCTCAAACCTGTCTCCGTTACATGACCGTGAGCAGGTTACTTAAGTTTGTCCCAGTACCTCCAGCTGTAAACCAGGGCCCCTACCGCCATGGTTGTTGTGAGGATCAAATGAGACATCTGTAAAGCACCTGTCACAGGTCAGTGGCACAGAGTAGGTACTTAATCAACACTACAGCACAGGGCAGGTAATACAGCCCTTATTAAGTACTTACACTATGATAAGTGCTTTATGAATATTACCTCATTTGATCCTCATGACACCTGAAGAGGTATGTGCTGTTATCATCCCCATTTTACAGTTGAGGGAACTGAGGAAGATAAAAGTGAAATGACTTGCCCAGGGTCACACAGACAGTAAGTATCTGAACTGGGAACTTCCTGACTCCAGGCCCAGCTCTCTGTCCACTGTGCCACCTAGTTGTCTTGAACAAGAAATAAATTTGTTGCTTCCTGAAAAAGAGCTACAGCGCTTAAGAAAGCAGGACAAGCAATTGAGATATCTGACAACATGCTAGAGAACAAAAGTAACAGGTATTTCTGAGAAGGGGGTGTTAAATAGTCATAATGGTTATTTTACACGTACTGGATTATAATCTAGATTTGCACAAGTATTTAAAATCACTACACCACTTTCTCTATAGGAATGAACATATGGCACATATAGGTTCACAGACAAAAACAAACCAGGGCCAATTTATATCCTAAAAAGTTACTGGTCAACAGACAAACAACTATCAGGAAAAAAAAATCCAAAAAACAACTAATCAAAGCAGTTTGGGTCTCTTTATTCGACACATGATTTCATCAGCAGAGAGTTCCCAGCTGGGGCCGGCCCCAGTTCTTCAGCTTCTCAGGCTTGAGAGAGCTGCCCGGGGCACTGAGCATTTAAGTGACTTGTCTGGCCAGTCTCCACAATCTGCTACACTTGAACACAGGTCTTTCCTACTCCCCAGGCAAGCTATCTCTCCACTATATAACGCTGCCACTCAAATTAATCAGTTAACAAATCTATCTAGACTAAGAAAAGTTAGGAGAATAAGGGGGTAAAACATGTCCATTACTTATTTTTTAAGTTTTATTCATAGCCAGTGACACAAAGGAGAAAATTGTTTCTATTCACTTGTACTACCTTACTATTAATTCAAATAACCTAATTCAACAGTTTTAACTAATCCAAACATTAGATAAAATCAGATGTGCTAAATCAGCTGCCTACAAAACTGAAGATACATTTAGCAATAAAGATAGTTAAAATGAAAAGAAGGCATATGTCATAATGCCCTAACAACTGTTTATTTTGATGTAAAATAGGAACTACTTCCTTTAGAAGTCATCTTCTTACCTACTTAAAAGTTAATCAATGGAGAGTGAAACTATAGCAATTATTTTCAAAGTTTACTTTGATAGCCTCATGGCAAGTAGTGTACAAAGTGGAAGAAAACATTATAAAAGGTTTAAAATTAAATAAAAGTCTTAAGTTTTAAAGTAATAATTTTTAAAAAGAATGAAAACAAGTCTGAAAAAATTACATGGAGTATTTTCACCTACTGGTAGAAGTTAAAGTCTGGATTCTGGTACCCCACCCCCCCCAAAAGTCAGATGTCAAAAAAAGGCCTTCCAGTCTTTTATCTCTCAAGAGAATAGATGCAATGGGAAATGTTGCATCTCCACTAAACATTTAACAACTCAAAAATTTCTTAACAAATCCATATTTGGTTTAGCAGAAGTGAACCATTTAAGGTTTAAAATAAGAGTTGTTCATATGAAACTACGGGGTTCCAACCAGTTATTCCCCCAAGAAAAAAGTCTGCAGCCTCTATGGGGAAAAACCCAAACACACACCACATCTTCACTCACCTGTAATCTGTAACATTCACATAAATAGGCAACTGTCCACTAACTCTTCCCAATCTTTTCTTAGCAAGCCCCTTGCTACTAACCTGAGGGTGAAATGTAGCGGGGGGGCCCCCCCTTCCCCCCAACCCCCCTCCCCGGGGCCTCCAGGTGAGTTGAGCCATCCCATCAGGGTAAGTTTGTAAAAAATATTTTGGCTGACGTGAAATATAACCCCATTCAATCATGAAATCATTTTGCATTAAGGCACCTGTAGGGCTGTATTTCGTATTCAGCACAGTGAGTTGTATTCCTGCAGAAAGGTCTATCCTATATGGAATTGCAGTTCTGATAGCTTCTTGAATGCAATCCAAAGCATTCCTAGCTTCAGGTGTAAGAATTCTAGGAGAATTGAGGTTGGTATCACCTTCCAGTAATTGATATAATGGTGATAAACATTCATTTGAAATACCCAGACTAAGTTTGATCCAATTTATATTCCCTATAAGCTTTTGCAAGTCATTTAATGTTTTAATATTATCCCTCCTAATTTCCATTTTCTGAGGTGTTATAGTAGTATTCTGTACTTTATTGCCTGAATACATAAAAGGAACTGTCGTCTGTATTTTTTCAGGGGCTATTTTAAGTCCTACAACAGCAAAATTATTTGTAACCTCCTCTAATATCTTCTCTAGGGTAAATACATCTTGGTGTGCACATAGAACAGCATCCATGTAATGAATTAAGTAAGCTGTGGGATATTTGTTTCTAGTTGATTCTAAAGTCTTTGCCATAAACTTTTGACATAAGCTATGGCTGCTAGATTTTCCAATAACGACACCATATAATTAGCTGTTGCCCTGTACTCCTGTACAGCCTTTTTTACCTCTTTAAGATCTTTTATATTTAATCTTTGCCATGTCCTCATACCCTGGGTGTCTCTTATAACAGGGTATGTTAACAAATGGCAGCCTTTAAATCCCATTTCTCATAATGTCTGTCCTTCCTCTTTCATAAGTTTTTGAAAAGATGTATATAATTCTGAAATTGTGGTGGGACTGCCATTAGGCTTCCCAGGTTTTTCAGGTCCACATGTGGAATTATAAGACAGACAATGAATGAGGTTAAGAGCTTTGGTATTTTTTTAGGGGGTTTTCTCCTTTCGGGGGTCTATCTCCCACAAATTCAGGAGGTGTGTTCTCTCCCTGATCACTGACTTCACTCTCACCCATGACACTCAACATTCCTTTAAGATCTGTTATGTGTGCTAGGCACACTTTGATGACATTATAAATTGCAAATCTGGAACCAGAGTCACTCTCCTATCCATTCTCCTTAAAATAATTAACTAAAGCCTCTTCCACTGCTTCCCAATCAGGTCCTCTGATCTGAAACCATGGTGCTGCCTGATAAGACTATTTTTAGGAATTTTTTCAGAAGCTGTTTCTTAACTGAAATCCCTTTCTTACACATTATAAATTGTAATATTCTCAGATCTTTTCCTTCATCTTTTAAGCCCTTCACTGAGTTTCCTCCCATACTACATCTCTGTGAGCTCTGATTTATGTAAAATGAAAACTCTTCTCAGAGCCTTCCCCTTACCTTGAATGAAATCCGTTGGACTGCTACCTGCGGTAACTTCTGGAGGGTCCGGTTGCTAGAGACTTGACAGCAGTCCTGATGCCCCACTTGTGGGTGCCACTTGCTGCGACCAGCACAGTTGGGTGGGCTAGCAATCAGTGAGAATAGTGTGTTTATTACAGAGCCAATGATACAAGGAGCCCACAAAATTTACATGTCCCCCAGCAGAAGATCTACTAATCAAAAAAAAAAAAAGCAAACAATGTACAAGGACCCTCCTTTGATCTTGACCACTCTTTACCCTAGCTTAAGGCTAGTTATTTATTAAGACTTTATCCTAGGACCACATCAGAGGCACAAACTAGACTACTTGTCTTCCAGATTATCTGCCCTGAAACCTCATTAGGGCTATATCATAAGACTATGTCCGGAGGCATTAACAAACAAGACTACACCTCCTCCTGATTATCTGCCCTTACAGAAGTTTGTACAGGAGAGGGGAACATTCCAAGAGTGGGGCCGGGAGACCCCTGGAAGTTCTCTCCACTCAGGTGGAGAGCGTCAGGCTGGGTAGGGAATCCTTTCCTTAATCCGGTTCAAGAAGCCGCTGAGGCCCGGGGTCTGCCCCTGGCGGGACCGGGAGTCCGAGCCCAGATGCTACTCCACCCACTGGCCTGCAAGGTGGAAGCGGAGAAGGGCTGGAGTGACCTGTGGGGGCTGAGGCTCGGGTGCAGCACGATGCGTCTCCCGTCCCAGGGTGGCAGTGGGAGAAGGGGAGGGAAGGACGTGGGAGGCACAGTCACTGTCACCGCAGCTGGGGGGAAGGGGAGGAGGAGGGGAGGTGTCCAAACCCCGGGAACATGGAATTCCCAGGGGCTGGCGCGTGTTTGTTTTCAACAGGAGAGGGCAGTGTCCGAGACTCCCCAGGGAGAGAATGACGACCTGACCTTTCCATTTCAGACCCTGTCCCAGAAAGAGGGCTTGGGGCTCCCCCGGCTCTCCTCCGCGGCTCCCAAGCTCGCTTTCTCGCGGGCGGAGGAGCCGCAGCGCGCGGGCTGCGGGCCAGGGCACAGCGGCAGACGTCGAGGCAGGAACGTCTTCTCCCCTCCTCCCTCCAAGGTCTGCACCCCTGTCCCCCGGGGTCAGGGCCGCGTGACCCCGGGCGTGCGTGGGAGCGCGTGGGCGCCACACTCAGACACGCTCCGAGCCGGGGCGCGGCTAGTCCAGGGCTCGGATGGAGGCGGGGGAGGAGGACCCGGGGAGCCTCTCACCTGCAGGGCCGCAGCCCCGGGGCCGCCGGCCGGGCCGGGCCGCCCGCCAGAGCCTCGGGCTGGGCCGGAGTTTGGGAAGGACCGGCCGGGGAGGAAGCCGGAGGCATCTCCCAGCGCCCCGGAGCCTTTCCGCAGAGCGCCGACCGCTCCTCAAGCAAGTTCCCGGAAAGGGAGAGCGCAACCTGCCCACCCTTGCCCCCCACCACTCCAAGCGCGCTCCAGGCAGCTCAGCAGACTCCGCCCCTTGCGGGCCGCCCGGCTCAGGCCCCGCCTCGGAGGACTCGGGGCCGGGGAGGCGAAGGCACCCCTGCGGGGGTGGGGTAGGGGGACGTTGGACGGTATCGACGACTACTTCCGCCGGGACCCTTTTTCTCAAGATGGCGTCGGCGGCGGGGAGGACATGGGGCGTTGTAATCCTCCAGGCGGCCCGAAAGGACCCCTCCTCCTCCTCCTCTGCACTAGCCCCGTGCCCCCGGCGCAGTCCTCCCGGCCTAAGGGTCAGCCTGGAAGACCCGCGACGGCCTCGGGGCTCTCCAGGGAAAAGGCGGCTGCGCGGGCGGGCTGTTAGTCCAGTCCGCGGCTGCCCGTCCTCCCCTGTGGATGCATGACCCGCGGCACAGACGAGGCTTTAAAAGCCTTGGGTGTTATTTAATGGCAACATAATAACGACGTCAACCTTCCATGATTGTAAAAACCTTTACCCTCTTCTCCTCTCCCTTTACGAAAAGATTTAATTAGTTTATTAATTCAGTGACGAGTGTGGTAATGCAGGTCACCCCCAGAAGCCTTGTAACTAAGCATCGTCAGACGCAGAGAAATGTTAACCGATTCTGAACAATGAATACACAATTTGAACGATGTTAAAGCAACCCTACAAAATTATATTTTCAGCGTTATGGCATGTCCCCCAAAATTAAACCATAAATTAAATATGGCCCTCTCTCAAAATTTTCTCCCAAGTTCCAGCTGAACTAAGGAAAGCACTTTTTTAAAAAAATGACAATTGCATACTCCAATTCAAATAGAGTCCCCAAAGCCTTGGTGCAGCTTTCATCTTAAAACTAAGCACTAACTTAAGCCCTAAGTTTAAACTACAGTCATATTTTTGGGGCACTGTCTAAAGACCCATATGGGGGCCTATTCATTTCATAAGGAACAAAATGCCTGTAAAACAAATTGGCTATTGTGAAAATGTTATTCTCTTTAGGCACCCAGTTCACTTCTCCATAATTCCCAAAACCTCACCTAGCCTTCCATTTTTAACCTCCACCACCCCTGCTGGCAGCAGTGACCCCCCACCTCCCAATCAGGGTGCTAGGTGGTGAGGTAGATAGAGCACTGACCCTGGCCTTAGGAAGGACCTGAGTTTTGAGTGTCTCAGACACTTGTTAGCTGTGTGACCCTGGGCAAGTCAACTTTTCCCGACCCTTCCTCCAAGTCCTGGATTCACTTGGAAGCCTGAGGTTCTGTAAATGCATTGCAGAGGCTTTGGGAGGAGCTGAAACTAACCAAAATGGGGGAGGGGTGGGAGTGGAGATAAAACTGAAAACACAAAAATCATGACATTTTCCCATTCAAATCAATCATTCTTCTCTTTTCCTTTCTCCTCACCACTTTAGCCAGCCCTCCCTTTGAACACTCATTATTCCCTTCCAGTTTTCTCCTGACTGGTTATGAAAGGCTGAGATGGGGGGAGAATCCAGGTCCTAAGTTGAAATAATTTAGTTTATTTAGTTCAACTGAATATTTAGTAAGTCTCTACCATTAGTAGTAAAGTTGGAAAGTTTAGTCTGTCAGTAAACATTTTTTAAACCCTGAACTAAATGCTAGAAATTCAATGAAAAGCAAAAGACAATCCCTGCCTTCAAAAAACTCACAATCCAATGGGGAAGACTATATTTCAGTAAATATGTACAAACAAGCTACGTTCAGGATAAATAGGAAATAATTAATGAAAGGAAGGCCCTAGGTTTAAGGTTAATTTTAAGTTATAGTAAGGTTGTTTAGTGTCTTGGCTCTGGACTTGACCCAAAGGAAAAAACACATATTAACAGCCTATTATGTGCCAAGTACTGTAGTATGTGCTTAGGATACTGAAGACAAAGATGAAAGCCATCTTACAGTTTTAAATCCAACTGGAGATGTAAATAAATATATGTATGTTATACATGTGTGTATACACGCACACATATATATATTTTTAAACCCTGTCCTCAGTTTCCTCATCTGTAAAATGAACCGGAGAAGGAAATGGCAAACCTGGAATCTTTGCCAAGAAAACTCCAAATAAGAGTCACAAAGAGTCAGAAAAAACTGAAGTGACTGAACAACGACATACATACACATAGTACACACATATATACATAAACACACATAATTTACACATATATGTCCTCACACACATACACATACAGACACAACATATCAGAGGCAGCTAGCGTATAGTGGACAGAGGGCACTAGGCCTGCAGTCAAGAAGACACAAGTCTAAATCAGACACACACTAGCCATGTGACCCTGGGCAAGTCACTTAACCTCTGGTTTCTTCAGTTGTAAAATGGGGATAATAATAGCATCGGCCTCCTAGGATTGTTGTGAGGATCAAATGAGATGGTATTTGTCAAAGTGCTTAGCACAGTGCCTCTCATGTAATAAGCTTTGTGTTACGCTTATTCCCTTTCCTACTGGGGAAAACATACCACAGACAAGTAAATTTAAATTAATTTTTGGAGGGGTTTTGGGATGAGGGCCGACATCTAAGGAGATTAGGAAAGGCTTTGGAGGGGTTAGGTAAGAGACAGCCAGAGGGGACCCTTGAATGGAGCTGGGGATGCTGAGAGACCTAAAATTCAAATCCTGCCTCAGATACTCACCAAAATCTCTGTCTGCCTCAGTTTCCTCATCTGATAATAGCACCTCCCCCCCAGGGTTATTGTGAAGATAAAATGAGATAATACTTGTAAAGCTTTTTACACCCTTTAAAGCACTATATAAAATACTACCGTTTGGCTCTTAGAACAGAATAGTTCCAGCATCCGAGTAATTTAAGAAAGAAAGAAAAAAACAATAGAAACATTTTAAACATATTTTTTCTCTGGTCTAAAACCCCTTCCAGACCTTTCCCTTTAGGAAAGTGGATAGAAAGTAAACTAAGATCTTTCTTAGGGAAATGGATGAATGATGGTAACAAAATTTATCTGCAGTCTAGATGATACCATTGCCTCCCCACCTGCCCTGAAGTGACCTCGTGATGACCTACCTAAGGGCAGTAGTCTCTTTGCAGTCAAGGTTAAGATAATAATTTGCATGGAGGAAACCTTTCTGGGTCCTTGCAGAAGTGGAGGGAACCCAGTAGTGACTATTGTTTTGGAATATTAACCCCAAACTGATTTTTAAGATACCATGTTCTTTTTTTCAAGATTCCTGTTACCTTAAACTATCTAAGGATGGATTTATTTCCAAGAGCATGGGGGAAACTCTGCCATTTGGGATATCTTTCTTTCTCTAGGCTAGAAATGCTTTTGATATAGTAATAATAATAATGACTAGCGTTTAGAGAGCACTTTAAGGCTCACAAAGCATTTGATAGAATAATGTTAAATTGTTTCTGTCAGACACATGACTAAATGCAGAGTACAATATACATATTTTTTTCTTCAAAAGCAGTTAAAAAAGGGAAAACGGAAGAAAAAGTTTTCAGGCACCTAGAATAACAAAAATTATGTCAGAAAGTTTCTAGAAAATATTGAAGGCACGCTAGTTCTAAAGGAACCATAAGCAATAAATAACAGTTTTATATTTGCCAAAATACTACTAGTTGGCATAGTGATAGCACACTGGGACCTGAAGTCAGGAAAGACCTGAGTTCAAATGCAGCATCAGACACTTACTATGTGATCCTGGCCAAGTAACCTAACCCTGTTTGGCTCAGTTTTCTCATCTGTAAAATGAGGCAGTGAAGGAAATGGCAAATCATTCCAGTATCTCTGCCAAGAAAATCTAAAATAGGATCAGGAAGAGTCGGATATGACTGGAACCACTGCACAAGAACAAAAATGTACTACTCAATCAGGTAGGTTGGGAATAATCTCTAAATAAAACAGAAAAACAAATCATGAGTAATCATATAAGACTGAAGAGCATATAAGTAATGTAGTTTATCTTTTGAAAAATAACATTTAAGTGCTCCTCTGCTGCTAAAAATCCCACCTACAAGAAATCTTATCCCTCGTAATGCTAGTACATTTCCCTCTGTTGATTTTCTCCAGTTTATCCTGTGTATATCTTGCGTGTTTGGAGTTCGCGTATTTTCTCCCATTAGAATGTGAGCTTCCTGAAGGCAGGGACTCTTACCCCCGCCCGCTTTTCTTTGTAGCTCCATAGCTTGGCAAAGTGCCTTGCACATAGTAAGGGCTTACTTCAGTGTTTGTGGGCTAACTGATTCATAATGCTGGAGTGTTAGGTGGGTTCAGAACAGGGTGACTATTTGGCCTCAAAGATCAGCTACTGACGGCAAGTGGCCTCTAATGAGAGGTACCAGGGATATGTGGTTGGCCATGTTTCATTTGATATTTTTATCAGCGGCTTGGCTAAAAGCATAGATGGAGTGCTTAATCAAACACAGAGCTGTGAAGGATTGATAACAGTAGGTAACAAAAAGCTCTTAACAGGCACATTGTACTATATCTAATTAGATCAGATTCAGTAAGGATAAATAAGTCTCACCTATGGTTAAAAAAAATTTCACAAGTACAAATCTGGGGGAGACATATTTGGATAACAGTTTGTTTGAAAAAGACCTGGGAATTTGGATGTACTAGCTCACATTTGACTCGGCATTAGGTTAAACAAGCCAAAACAAAAACAAAAACCAAACCAAACTAAATCCCTCATCTGAATTTTGGTAGCATTGAAAGAAGCATAGCTCCTGTGCTCTCCCCTCCTCAGACCACCTCTGGAATACTGTGTTCAGTTCTAGGCAACACAGTTTAGGAAGTGCATTGACAAAATAGAGTATTCAGAGAAGTGATAGTAATAGCCAATGTGTATGTTGTGTTTACTATGTGCCAGGCACTGTGTTAAGCACTTTACAGTTACCCTCAACAACAACCCTGAGAGGTAGGAGCTATTATTATCCCCTTTTCACAGCTGTTGAAGCTGAGGCAAACAGAAGTTATGTGATTTGTACAGGGGCAGAGCTAGTAAGTGTCTGGGGCTGGATTTGAACTCAGGTCTTCCTGACCCAAGGCCCAGCACTCTATTCACTGTGCTATCTAGCCGCAATTAGAAAGCTATCTAAGATAGTGAAGAGCCAGGAATAATACAGTCATGTAAGGATGCATTTAAGGACTGCGTTTAGTTAACCTGGAGGAGAGAAGTCTCAGGGGAAGTGTGATAGCTGTGTTCAAGTATTTGAAGGACTGCTATATGGAAGAAATATTCAGTATGTTCTGTTCAGCCCTACAGGGCAGAACCAGGAACAAAGGGTGAAAGGAAGCTAGGTTTCAAAGAGGCAGATTTAGACTTGATATCAAGAAAAACACTTGGAGTTGTCCAAAAGTGCTTTGAGATGCTTTGGGTTCCATGCAGTCTCTAAGGAAATACTGGACCACAACTAGTCAGGTAAATTATAGTGGGGTTTCATTTAGTGAGACTAGATGGTTACTTAGGTCCCTTGAGATGCTGTGGAATATATGCATTTGTAATGTGAGAGGTCTTTGGTATATGCCACTATGCCTTTTAAAAGTACTTGTATTTCATATTTTTCTAGCTCTTTTCAGTTTGTCTAGGTTTATTCCTCTGTTCCCTTCTGCAATCCTCTGCCCCACCGCCACCCCCCTCTTCAGCTTTTGGCTTTATGTTGTATTATACATGTTTTATCTTAGCAACTTACTTTCTGAACTGTCAAGATAATTTGTTCCTTGTAGTTATCTTTGATGTACTACGACAGGTTCCTCACATGGCAAAGGGTACAAATGACCAAAAAAAAAAGAGGATGAATTTCTTAACTTTAAGACATATTCACCTTTGCCAAATAATTAAGTCATATGTAGGCATAAAACAGATTCAGTAGGCAGAGGATTTTTTTCATCTGTTCTATAAAATACCCAGTACATTCACTACTTAATATGCTAACTCTATTCTAAGTACAGAAAAGTACATTATTAAGGCTGGGAGACAAGAAAACAATGAAGCCAAAATTAGAATTTAAAACTTAAAAATTAAATCAGTGACTTAGATAAGAAATAGCAACATGACATTGAAATCAAACGTGATGAAAGGCATTTACCATTTTGAGCCATGTGGTTTAGCTCTAACCACAACTTACATTTATAAAAGAGGAAGAGACCAAGAATGTAAACACAAAAAGGCAAAGATGAGTCTTTATTTCCAACAGAGACCAACTATAGCTTATAGATGTCAATAAATCTGTTCCTCAGCAAGCCACTTAATAGTTGTCTTAAAGAAAACCTGAAACTTATACCCACAAACCATTTTTCTGTTTGAATAATTTGCCTGAGGAGATGAACTGTTAGTAATTAACTCACTCATGAAGCAATGGAAAGAGGAAGTAAGAAAAGCCCCCAGATTTTAAAATCTGGCCTAGGAGTAGAAAGATTTATTTATGGCTAATGCCGTTTAGAGTTTGGGAAGAATATCATAGTGAGACTAACTTGAAGGAAAAAATTTCATAATTCTTCCTTTCACAAGCTCTGTATTTTAGCCAGACCGGACTGCTAACTAACAGGCTTCACACTCCATTTTCCAACTCTGTGCGTTCAAATAGGCTTCAGCACATGCCTAGAATGCACTCACTCATCCCTCATCTTGGCACTGGTTGTATTGCTAAGCACTGTTGAAGGCTAGCTGAGGTACCACCTTTCCCCGAAGCCTTTGAAGATTGCTAGCTGTTTGTGCACTCCATCTCTTCTATTATCTTTTATCGGCTTATGTGGATATCTCCCTTCTAGAAGGTAAATTCCCTGAAAGTGTTTGTTTTCGTATCCCCAGTATATTGCACGGCACTTAACATGGAGTACACACTTAATAAATGTGTTGCTTAAATTGAGCAGAATTTCATTTCAGCAGCATCTCTCCTAAGATGAAATTCTATTTTTTGCCGTTGTGTAGATAGAGTATAGTGGGTTATCATTTTAAGTTCTGTTTTTGATCATGGCTTTCTGGTAGTCCAATAATTTTTAAGTTGTCTCTCCTGGATCTGTTTTCCAGGTCCGTGGTTTTTTCAAGGAGATATTTCACATGGCCCTCTAGTTTTTCATTGGTTTGGATCTGTTTGA
>CM053582.1:297260848-297285030 GCA_028627135.1 Pseudochirops cupreus | reverse complement strand
TCTTACTTTGCTTCTTATGCTTATTCTTACTCATGGTTGTTCAGTCCGTGATTTTTTTTTTTAAATCTCTGTGGGGCTCTGCTTCCAGAAGGGAAAGCTCTGTCCCAAATCGCTGGGGTCCTCCCGGCTGCTGTAGCTCTCAGGAAGGTGCTGGGACCCTTCCTAATTACTTCTGGCTGACTGTATAGTGAAGACTCCAAGACCGAGGCCCAAGACGGCGATCTGGATCCAGGCCGCTCAACGTGAGAGCACTGGCCTCTGAACAATCGCTTAGTCCCCCTGCTGTCTGCAGGCCGCAGGTGGGAAGCTACAATGCGGAGGCGGGTGCAAAACCTCTGCCTTTCGCTTTTCTGCTCTGGAGGCCTTTCGGCCAGACGCTTTTCTCCCCCGATTGCAAGTCTCACTGACCTAGTACTGAACACTGCTCGCAGCTGCCGCTAATCCGCTCACCACTCCTCTCCTCCAGCCGCCCCCAGGGCTCAGCAGGGGCTTCAGGCCAGTCTGGTTTTGGTTTGCAGTGCTGATATGGTTCCTCATAGCCGAGCTGACTTTAGTGGGAAGTATCTTTGTGTGCGTTTTGGAGTTCTAGGATTGATTTAGAGTCCTATTTTATGGGTATTTGGGGGTGGCTATGTGAGAGCTGCAATATGTTGCTGCTGCTATGCCACCATCTTGGCTCCACCACCCCCCCGTGGGTTATCATTTTATAGATACACTACAACCTCACCACAATTCTATTCTTAGAAGTCAATCCATTCTTAGACTGGATGCAGTGGGAGAAACTGAGATCCTTCCTGTACAACTGATAAGTAAACCACTTTGGATAAGGTTCATGTTCTACTTAATGTATAGTAAGTAGGCCATGTCATTAGGGAGCTCTAGTACAGTCATGAGTAATTCCTTGAGATTTTCTTCAGGAGAAACAATTATTAACTCATCTCGCTGTTCATCCTAAATAATATTTTAGATCTAAAGTGGACTTCAGAGTAGTGGGTTGCCTAGCAAATTTGACACCTGGAGTGTATCACTTTTAAACAACCCTCCTCTCCTCTGTACAGCAAAATTATTTTCAGAAATAATCATGAAATTAAATGAATAATAATAATGGCTAATAAGAAATACTGACAATGAAAATATTATTTTATTTAACTATATATAAAATCCTGCCAGACTACACTCGTCCCCTGGCACTTCATGAGGCTCTTAGAGCTCTGCCTAGTTTATTTGACTGCTGAACAAATTGGTTTGTTTTTTTTTAACACTTCCTCTATTCAATAAGATTCTTTTTAGTAAATACTATGAAATGAAACAAATAATAATAATGACCAGAAAAGAAACGCAGTGAAATTTTTTGTCTTACTGGACTTTGCATACATAATCATGTCAGTGAAAAATAAGTAAAAATAGATGTCACAGGAAAAACAAAAACAAAACCAGAAAAAAGTAATGGATTAAAACTCTCTAATTACATAATAACATCTTGGGTTTCTTTTCTTCTTCCTTAGCAAAGAAACTCCTTCTTAGCTGTGGAAAGTTGCTCATCATGAGGTTTTGGACATTGTTACGGCAGGATCTTAGGTAGTGACTGCTCCCAGTTTCTCTCCTCCCAGTTTCAGGGGAGAGGCTTTGGCTTTTTAGCCACTGCTGGAATCCTGCTATAGCTCCTGCTGCAGAGACCCATTGTATATTGAGATCTTTTTCTAGGATAGGGACACACAGGGTTTGCACCTACCCTAATCTCAATTCCTTCCTGCAGCTTGCACCAGAGATCAGATGGAAAAGCCATTCCTTATCCAAATACTCTCATCTTTCCTCTGGGATTGAAGCAGTGCCTCTGTATCATTTTGGGGGGCTTTTGTACCTCAGTTTGTAAAAATCTCACTTATGTTTGGGCACCTATGTATGTAACATCAGTTTGTAACAAGCCTGTGCAATTAAGCTGTAAAAGTCACACTTTCCTTCAGCCATAAAGGCATTACCTCTGCCTCTCCCCTGCCCCCAGCCTCAAAGTCTTTTCCCAAGCTGGCAGTCAGTCTGCTTAGATAGTTTCCCCTGCTTCCATCACCCAAGTATTCTTAGAGAAATACATAACCCCTTTGTTCTTAGTGGCCAGCTGCGCTTTAGAAACCTTGAACAACAGTATCAAGGAGATAACTCCCTCCTAAGATGGTCCCTAATCAGTCTAGCTTCCAAACTTGGCACCTCCTGAAACAATCAAGCCTATCCCCCCAACACCTATGTCATTCATCCTTGACCAAAAAGTTACCTAGTGATGTATCAAGGCAAAAAACCACACCTCTCACTCCCCTCCCCTCTGATTTCTCCCAGTGAATTATGGGCAAAACACCTATGCAGTTGGTATAAAAAATGCATGTCCCTTTAAACATTGACCACTCCTTAATCACTCCCACACTCCTCCCTAACTCCACCCTTGCCCACCTAGTTAGCATAATGAACCTATGACTGACAGTTTTATGTCTTTAAAAACTGCATCTCTATTCCCAGAACTCTGCAGGCTACCCTTAACTTTTTCCTGCCTGCTACAAAGTGTAATAATAGACTTTTGTAACTTTGCCAAAAGATAGCCTGAGTCCTGTGAAATTCTTTCCAGACAAGGGCCCACTGGAGATTCATATGAAATCCCTCCATCATCCAAATCTCCTATATCTCTACAGGATGACCTCCTCAATTCACTCCCTTGTTGCCTGCATTGGAGGCAGACCTTTCCCATGGCCTTGCCCATGGTACGCTACTGGTGTAGTGTACCATCTGGTCCTGATCTTTATTTTACAGATAAAGAAACTGAAGCCTAGAGACAAGACCTTGTCTAAGGTCACATGAGTAGTCAGTATTTGAGTCGGGGTTAGGACCCAGATTCCTTTGACTTCTTAGCAGTATTCTATATTGCCTAACATCAAAGATGTGTTTTTCCAAAATGTAACTTGTTTTTGTTGCCTTATGTAATACTGGACAAATTATTTAAATATCTCTGAACCTGTTTCCACATCTTCAAATGGGAATGATAATACTTGTATCCCCAGTGATTAGTATAGTACCTAGTTCAGAACAGGCATTTAATAAGTATCAGTTGATATCAGTGTTACAAATGATTTTCTAAATCTAAAGTGCAATGTAAATGTGAGCTTTGTTGTTATTGTGTCGTTTCAGTCATGACCCCATTTGGGGTTTTCCTTCTCCAGCTCATTATACAGATGAGGAAATCGAGGCAGATAGGGTTAAGTGACTCATCCAGGCTCACAGAGCCAGTAAGTATCTGAGGTTGGATTTGAACTCAGGTCTTCCTGACTCCAGGCCTGGTACTCTGTCCACTGTGCCACCTCGCTACCCAAATGTGAGCTCTAGTCATCATCATTATTTCAATTCTCTAGAACCTTAACCTTTTTGTGGTGTAATGGAGCCCTTTGGCAGGCCAGTGAAGCCTATAATCCCCTTCCCAGAATAATGTTTTTAAGCACATAAAATAAAGGACATAGAATTACAAAGGAAACCAACTATATTAGTCATCAAAATATAAAACGAACAGTTTCACAGACACCAGGTTAAGAATCCCCGTCCTAGAAAGGGTCTGAACAGCATGTTACGCTATATCCTGCTTACTTTGTATCATGAAGATTCTTTTTGCTCTATCTGACTTTTTAAAAAAATGACAGTCCTATGTCATAATAAGAGAATCTCACAATTAGAAAGTGTAGTTCAACTACCCTCCATCTTATCACCCATTTCTTCCCCTACAGCAGTCACACATCTGATTAGGAGCAGGAGTAAGGTGGCTTATCTCATGCTAATAGACTAGGCCTAGGGAGCTCGTGGTTAGGCAGCAAAGGGCTATCACCAGCTACAGACCTGATGGAAAACTTGTGCAAGTCAGTAAGCATTTATGAACCGCCTACTATGTGCCAGCATTGTGATAAGCTCAGGGGATGCAGAGAAAGGCAAGAACAGTTCCTGCCTTCAAGAGGTTCACCATCTAATTCAGGAGGCAGTATGTAAACAACTATGAACAAACAAGATATAGATAGAAATATAGATTATATACATACACACATATGTCTATATAGATATATGCATACATATATGCTTATACAGACACAGGCATATACACACATATATTTATATACATATCTATGTGTATGTGTATATATATATAGATATATGTATGTGTGTCTGTATATGCATATATATTTATACCTATGCATATATATATATATATATATATATATATATATTTTCAGGATAAATGGTAGGTCATCTCAGAGAAATGACACTTCTTGCCAAAGTTGGGATTTTTGCTGAGACTTGAAAGAGTCCAGAGAAACCAGGAGGTAGAGACAAGGAGGGAGAGAATTTCAGGAAAGATAGACAGTTGTGAAAACACCCAGAGTTGAGAGATGCAGTATCCTGTATGAAGAACAGAAAGGAGGCCAGTATCATTTTATAATAGTAAATACATGTAGGGGAGTAATGTCAGCTATGTAATGTAAGTAATGTAAGTAAGAGTAAGAAGATAGTAAAAGACCAGCCAGCTTATAAAGGTCTTTAAAAGCCCAACAGAGGATTTTATGTTTGATAGGTAATAGGGAGCCAGTGGAGTTTATTGAATGGGGGAGGAGGGTAGCATGATCATACCTGTGCATTAGGAAGATCACTTTGGTGGCTGATGGAAGATGGGCTGGAGTGGGGAGAGATCTGAGGCTGGGAAGCCAACCAGCAGGATATTGTAATAGGCCAGGTAGGAGGTGATGAGGGCCCCTACCAGGGTGGAGGCAGAGTCAGAGGACAAAAGAGTGTGTGTGTGTGAGAGAGATGCTGTCAGAGTAGAAATGACAGTTCTTGGCAACACTTTGAGTGGGGAGTGGGTGAGAATGAGGAGCCAAGGATGACACCTAGGTACTGAGCCCAGGGGACTGGTAGGTCTTGCCCTCTGCAGTGATAGGAAAGGAAGGAAGAGGAAAGGATTTAGGAGGAAGGGCAAGACAATAAGTCATTTAGCTGAATTGCCTTATTTTACAAATGAGGAAATTGAAATAGAAGAGTGTGGTAATCTGCCCAAGGTCACAGAGATAGTGACGCAGGTTCTCTGACTTCAGGTAGATTGCTCTTGCCATTTACTTCTTCATGCTGCCTTTTTGAGGACTTTATCTGTAAGAGATAAGCTAGGGATGGGGCAGGGATCCAGGGTCAACAGCTTGATAGGCCTGGGGGGAGAGCTTCCCTGAAGAGTCTTGATGCACTCCATAAAAATCAGGGAGATTGGATGATTCCATAAAGAAGGTGTGTAGACTGAGGCCTTATATCCTAGCCAGTTTAGGGTTACCCAGTTGCCCTTCCCCTGGCTAGAACTATCCGGTTTTAAAGAACCAGAGTTGGCTATGGCTTCTTTGATTCTCCTGGGAAAATAAATAACCTACTTCCTCTGCCAGACATTTTGATTGTTTATGTCTGGGAACAGCTTGATTGTATCAGCAGGTCAGATAAGGTTGTAAGATTGCTGGATCATAGTTTTTAGGACTTTTGAAGTCAGTGCTTTACACAACTAGGTGCTCAATGTTTGTCAAATTAAATTGAATCTAGTCCAGTTCCCTCATTATACAGGAGAAAAAAAATAAGGTCCTGAGAGATTAAGTTACTTACCCAAAGTATTGAAGGTAGTAAATAACAGAGCCAGGATTCAAATGCAGAGCTGCTGCCTTTAAAGAGAAGTACTCTTGCAGTTGGTTCTCAAGGCAGAGGGCCTATATAAAGTGCATATGGCTCTCAACTTCTCTGTCACCCAGTCACACCGGAACAAGGATGGAAATCTGGACAACATCCTCAAATTTTCATTCTTTTGTTTCTCCTTCCTCTGTTCTCTGGTATGCTTTACCCTCCTGAGTCTGTTCTTATTCTTTCACACATTTATATTCTTTTTGCTATCTCAAAGAGTCTTTATTCCTAGGATCACAATTCATTGTTCTTCCTCTTAGCAAAGCTCTGCAAACTTTTCATAGTTGTGGTTTGTCCATTCCTTCCCCTAATCCTGGCCAGTTGGATTCAAAAGTATATCACTGTGGCACATTCCTGGACCAGTTGTTCCTCTTACCCTTTATTCAGTTAAGTGTTCCCTCTAGCACCCAGGGTTACTGTTAGTTTTAAGCAACAGTTTGTTATGTAATGAACAGTTTGTTATACAATCTGCTCCCTACCATAAAAGCCCAGCTTTTTCATACCAATAACCTCTCCATGATGCTGTGTGGCTATGGCTTGTGGAATATAAAATGTCAGAAGAATTTAAAAATTTGAGATAACCCAGAGAACTATGAAAAGATATGAGGTAGGTACAAATTGGCGACAGCTTATTACTGACAATGACTTCCAGGTGAAAAGAGATATAACCAACATCACCAAGTAGTTGTACAAGACCAAAAAAAGAAAAAAAAGAGAAAGTCTGGTGATGTCACGTATGAGGGAGGCATAACAGATGGATAGGCCAGATTTTGCCCTGGTGTCTGTAGTAAGCCTGAATAAGAGCTGGAATATAGTAGAGACTTTCCTTCTTCTCCCTGTCCCTATGTGCATGTGGGTGTTGCTGTAGATAGATGACTGGAAGAAAAAAAACACTTTCCCAGAATGCTATAGTTCAAAGGTATATGGCAGAAACAACCAACTAGGAGTTGTTAGAAGAATGAGAGTGATTAAGAAGAAAATCGAAAGGAACACAAAACATGGAAACTTCTATATGACCTTGCTGATTTGGGGGACATCTCTAAATCTGGCACCCTAATCTGTAGACAGCAACAACTGTAACAGCAGCAGCAGATGGTAATGCTGAAAGCACACTGTCTCATCTTGTGCAACCATTATCCCTTCAGTCTTCTCTCAGGGAGTGACCCAGCATGCAAAGGGCCTTCCTCTAGACAGCTTGTGCAACTTTGTGTGACTTTCAGAGGAGCGTGAAAGTCGTTCTGTCAACCCTCGTCTCACTAGCCCTCTTCTTCCAATTATACTTCTCTTGCTGTTATCTTTTCAACCACTTCCATATCACCACAACTGGTGATATGCTGCAGTTTATTTAAGCCCCTATTCCCCTGGACCTTTCTATTACTCTTTGGGTAAAATGCAACTTATATTTATTTTCCCATCAATTCAGTTAAACAAACATTTTTGTTAAGTTCTTCCTCTGTGTAAAGTATTGTGTTTGGTGCTGGGACAACAACAAAGTAATAAATGAAACCATTCCTACCCCTTTTTACTGTAGAAACTTTCTCCTGGTTAGGAGGTAGACTCATGTTACATATTACTAATAGGGGAATGGGAGTTCTAGGTGGAAAGAACCTTGAGGAATTGGGGGATTAACTAATCTTTCATTCTGTCTGGAATATTGGTGTAGCAAGGTCAATGTGACATTTCTCTCAGTCTGCAGTATTTGAATTTCCAGTGGAAAGGGGACGTTCTGGTGATTACAGGCACACACAGAACGTTTCATTAGGACATATACCCAAGGAATTGTATTTTTAAAACATTTATTGAATATTTAATCATAATGGATATAATTTTTATTCTTCAATCTAAAGAAACTAAAACTTAGCTAAGTGGAATTTAAAAGAAAAAACTTACCTAAAAATACAATCTTTAAAAACAAAACATAAAATGCCAATTTTTTTTAGAGACATTAGTGTGTTCCTGGGCACACCCTATACACAAGTTTATGCAGGTGAGCTCATCACTGATATTAAATGATTCCTTATTTCCGTGCTCAAAAATTTTCCAATACACTCCATTGTTTGAGAACAGAGGACTGTCTGAAGCCTTCCCACTGCTTTGGGAAGTCCTGGTTACTCTAGAGGTGACTAATCACTTCAAGATATAGTACCAACAGAAATAAAGAGGAAAATAATGGCTCTTTTAATGGCTCTAGCCATGACGCCAGTAGACGTGGTTTCGGTGGTTGGAATGACAACTCCAGGTAGGGTGTACGTTGTCCATTTTATCATCATACAACTTTTGAAATGTATAGTACAAATTCTTTGTACGTAGTCATTTTCAATATTGTTTTGGATCTTTCCTGCTTCCCTGGTTTCCTTGACTCTCTAGACCTTGAACTTAGTTTCTGTATAGATAAGGAACTCCAGGCAGAAGGTAAGTCCTGTCAATAATAGCTATAAAAATGATCTCTCCTAGTGCTTCTGGCATCCTGAAGCTCATAGCCTCGTGTGATCTGGACAGTGTGATACCTTCTAATCAGTCTCTTGTGGTGGATAATACCAAACAAGATCTCTTAAATCTCCTTCTACTTGTCATTTCACTCATGAATCTCCATCCAAGCCCATGGCCTCATTGATTTTACTCTTTGACTCTTGTTGCTGTGGTATAGGAACAAGCAGTATGAATAGCTTGTCAACCAAATAGCTGATGACAAAGTATGGGAGTTTCCCAATGCTGGACTGGGAAACTGTAATGACTTTATATCAAGGAGTATGAGAACTGGATGAAGCAATTTGAGCAGCAAGGTTTTCTGCCACTGTTCTTGAGAAGTCAAGTGAAGGATCAGGAAATGAGGCTAGACTGGGGGGTGGACAAGAACATGTGGGATGGAGGCTACCCCTCACTTTATTCCTAACACGATGGCCACAATTGTGAAGGAACTTTGTTATCCAGATGTCAGCACAACTGCTGCTAGCTTCTTCTGGCATGAGAAAACCTATCATGTTGATATTTAATATCCTTACGTGCTAATTCTTTCTTACTTTTGTATTTCAGATTCTTCCCCATTCTTTTTGGAATTCATCACTATTTTATATAGCCTACTAACTAGTCTCTTGGCCTCTAGGCTCTACTAACTCCTATTTGGCCCCTAGGCTCCACCACAACATAATCTTTCTAAAATGGCATTCTCATAATGTTATACAACTACTTAAGAACTACAGTGGCTTCTCATTGTTTAAACAACCAAGTCCAAAGTCCTCATCCTACCATTATTAAAGGCCCCACTTTATTTACTCAACATACTTCCCTCTACTATCTCAAATGAGCTAATATTTGTAGTGTTCAATGCCTGGTACATAGTAAGCATTTATTAAATACTTCATCTCGATCCTTT
This sequence comes from Pseudochirops cupreus, assembly GCA_028627135.1. Classification (NCBI taxonomy): domain Eukaryota; kingdom Metazoa; phylum Chordata; class Mammalia; order Diprotodontia; family Pseudocheiridae; genus Pseudochirops; species Pseudochirops cupreus. Next base: position 297,275,933 of record CM053582.1, on the reverse strand, counting down.
TCCCTCCCTCCTCCTAAACACAAACCCTTTAATCCTACTAAATCCTTTCCTCCTATGACATGTTCATTTCTATTTCAGGGCCTTTGTTTTTTTTTCTGGGTAACTGATCTCCTTGACTTCTCTCCAACCTTCTATATCCTGTCCATTACCTGAAACTCCTCTTAGTTCTCATCTTTTCCATGGAGCCCTCCCCAGTTACTTTGGTATCTGTAGTACTTATTGTTAGTGAGGCTTTGAGGGACTTCATTCTCTATCATGAGGCTCTCTAGTTGTTTCACATACATAAGTCTTGTTCTCTCTGTTAGATAGTACATCCCTTGGGATCATAGACCTCATCTTATATTTCCTTTGTTTCCCCCTGCTCCATCCATAGCCTTTTCTTTAGGACCATGTACATATTAAGTCCTTAATACATACTTGATCAACTGCATGAATAGAGTTGCTTATAAGAATAAATAAAGTTAACTTAAATATAGCATTAAAGAGTTTATTCCATAAACACAAACATTCATTATTTTAATAGTTTTCCCCCCTAGCTTAACATATGTATTTATTCTAGCAGCCAATAGGCTTTCTTATTTTGTCAGAAAAAAATAATTTTGGCAAAGGGGATTAATAATTATGTACCAGATTTGGAATATCTGTATCATCCCAGGACTTTAGCTTCCTCAGTGTTTCTTTAAATATCCTTAATATGAAAACCAGAAAATAAAGGATCACAATTGTGTGGTAGAGATGATAAGGTCTCAAATGTCAGCTTTCCAAAGTGTTCTAGAGTTTTTTGGTATTGACTTGTTGACTAATAGCTCCTTTGTGGCGTTCTGTTGATTTCACAGCATTGTGAAAAAGTTCACAGTAGGAAGTACTTTTCATTTCATTTTTAATTTTATGAAAATGTAACATTATAGGACCATATAAATAAGAAAAACATAGTTATCATCCTCTCAGTAGATGATTGGGTCAAGAACTTGGCTGCTGGAGAGTGTATATTCCTATTCCATTCTTTATAGGCAGCAACATGAAACATATTTATGTTTCTCCTTTTTTAGTTAATTTTTGGGAGTCAACTTCCCTATTCCCCCCAATTGAGAAAGAAAAAAAAACAAAACCTCTATAACAAGGAAATATAGTCAAGAAAAACATATTTCTGTATTGCTCATGTCCAAAAAAATATATTTCAATTTATATTCTGAGTCCATCACCTCCATATTAGAAAGTAGGTAGTATGTTTTATTATGACTCCTCTAGAATCGTAGTTTTCATATTGCATTGATCAGAGTTCCTATGTCTTTCAAAGTTGTTTATATAACATGAAATTGTTGTCATTGTATAATCAATTCTCCTGATTCTGCCCATTGCATTTTGCATCGGTTCATATTTTTCTTCCCAGGTTTCTCTGAAACCATTTTCTTCCTTATTTCTTATAGCACAATGGTATTCCATCACATTTATATACCATATAAATTCAGCCAAATAAGTTCAGCCCTTCCTCAATTGATGAGTACCCCTTCAGTTTCTAATTCTTTGCCACCTTAAAAAGAACTGCTACAAACATTTTTGTACATGGTTAGTTAGTTTTGCTTAGGACTAATTCCTCCCTTAATGTACATTCTTTCTTATTCCCTTTCCTCTTCTTTCTCCTCTTTGTCTCCTATTTTCTTATTGAAAAAAATTGTTTTTCTGAACCCAATTGTGTGTATATTTTCCCTTCCTTTGACCAGTTCAGATGAAAGTGAAGTTAAAGTTTTCTGTTTCCCCCAACCCTTCGTCTGTGTTTGTATAGACTGCTACTGTATCTCCTAAAAACCAGGGATAATTTCTCCTTTCCTTCCTTTCACTTTTCTCCCATAATGTATCCTCTGTCTCTTCCTTTCCATTCTTCTTTTAAGATTGTTAAGACATAATAGAACCACTCCCAGGCCTTCCATCTAATCACACTCCCTCCATGATGCCTCCCTCCCATAATTATAAGGTTCTGAGGGGACACATGTAAAAAGATTAGGATACAAACAGTTTATTCTTTCTTAGTTGCTTATAATTGTTTGCTTATGTTTACCTTTTTGTGTTTTTTGTGATTCCTGTGTTTTCACTTTAAAGTTTCTATGTAACTCTGTTCTTTTCATCAGGAATGAACTGAAGTCCTATATTTCATTAAAGGTTCATTCTCTCCAACCTCCCCCTGACTCTTTTTCCCTTTGATTTGGAAGCTTTGGATAATAGTCATTGGAATTTTCATTTGGAAGTTTCTTTCAGAAGGTGACTAGAGCATTGTTTCCACTTTGCCCTTTGGATCTAAGAGAGTTGTACAGTTTTCTTTTGTGATTTCTTGAAATATGATGTCATGGTATTCACATAGTCTGGTGATTCTTTACTCTTCCTCATCTCTTTTCCAGGTCAGTTTTTTGTTTTTGTTTTGCTGTGAGATGCCTTACATTTTCTTCCATTTCTTTCAGTCCTTTGACTTTGTTTTAATATTTCTCATTGTCTCATGGAGTCTTTGTTTTCTAATCAATCCATTCTAATTTTCAGGTAGTTTGTTGCTTGGGTAAAGCTTTGTACCTCTTGTGCCAAACTGATAATTCTCTTTCCAATTCTTTCTTTCAAAACTCAAAATGTCTTTTTTCCAAAATTTTTTCCTCTAGCACTGTCACTTCAAATATAAAAACATTTTTAACTCTTAAAAAATTTGGCTTATCTCTTTCAGGAATTCCAATTGAGTTTGTACCTAAGCTCTGGGGTTTTTGTTTGCTTGTTTTTGCTTTTGAGACTTTGCTTATAAATGTTTTGAAATAATTTTTCCTTTTGGGCTTATGTTTTAAGTATCTCTTTCACCATAATAGCTTTTTATTGTGGGATCTTTTTTTGTTTTTCATTCTTCTAGCCTCCTTCCTGACTTCAGATTTTATTTTTGGATCAGGCTCTGTACACTTCAGAAAGGAGTGTCTGAGCTAATTCTGCCAATATCTTGTGATACTGAATGTTGAGAAATTCTAGGATGTCAGGGACAGCTTGAGCTGGGGACCTATAAACTTTCAGAACTCTCAAGTTAGGGGCAGCTAGGTAGCTCAGTGTATAGAGCACTGGCCCTGGAGTCCAGAAAACCTGAGTTCAAATCTGGCCTCAGACACTTAACACTTACTAGTCGCATGACCTTGGGCAAGTCATTAAACCCAAATGCCCTGCCTTCCTCCCTCAAAAAAACAACAACAACAACTCTCAAACGAATCTGAACCAGGAGGAAAAAGACATGACATCCAACATCTATCAGTCAGGACTGATACATAGCTCAAAGCATCGCTTCTTAAACTGTGATTGAGGCCCCATATGGGGATGCATAACTGAATGTTGGGGTTGTGAAAAATTTGGCAACAGTAAAAGGTTTCTGAATGCACAATAACCAAAAATTAATTCAAAATCAAATGCATAATGAATCTGAGGTGTTTCTGGTAGTGCTTTACCATGTTGCATCAGGACACTCACTACAACCTCCATTCTGAACACACATGTACTCTTTGCACTGTGTATGCATCATACCATGCGGTGGCAACAAATGCTGCCAGAAACACCTTGGCTCAGATTTGGGACTATTGTATGTTATGAATTGCAGCATTTTTACTGTACATACAAAGTTTTCTGCTCTTACAGAAATCTAATATTTTAACTACAGAAAATAAAGACTTAATATTTTCTTACCATCATTCCTCAGCATGTATCAAGTTAGTATATCTTTGGATTGTATTGTGATAGGATGTCTGATTTTTTGAAATTGCTGTTATCTCTTTCTTTTACAGAAACCTTGGTGTTTAACTGCAGCAAGTAAAGATAAAAACCCTTTAATAATATTTCTCTACCATCACCTCTGTATATGTGTGTGAGTGAGCAACAATTTTTTAAAATTAAGCCAAATAAATGTAACTTCATACACTAAAGCTAGTACTTATTTGAGAAATTATTAACAATATTTATATTTTAGGACAAAAATTTTTTTGACTGTGGATAAGTGGCTAAATTTAGACATAAGAAGTAAAAATTACTGATGAAGTAAAAAAAAAATGTGGCAGAATCTTTGCTACCAGGTTGTAGTACACCTAAATTGAAAAGAAAAAGAAAATATGTTGAATCATTTTTGCAATATGGATTTATTTCTAATAATAATGATAGTGTGAAAAAACCTCTTTCCTTAATTTGTAATGAATTTTTGGCTGCAGAGAAGATGAAACCAGTCAAACTAAAACAACATCTTAATACTAAGCATGCAGTATACTACAATAAACCAAAGGAATATTTTTAACATCTTTAAAATCTTCAAATAAAGAAAAACAATATTTTGAGAAATTTGTCACTGTCAACAAAATGCATTTACTTGTATCATATGAAACTTCTTATTTAATTGCAAAAACTAAAAAGCCCTATGCAATAGGAGAAGATCTTGTGTTACCTGCTGCTATTAAAATGTCAGAAATATTTTATGGGAAAAAGTATGGGGATGAAATTTGTAAAATTCCTTTATCTAATGATACTGTTTCCAAAAGATTTTCTGAAATGTGTAATGACTAATTCCAGCAGCTTCTTAGGGCTTAACGGCAGCCCAAAGTTTGCAGTTGAGTTAGATGAAACAACTGATATTTCTAACATGACACAGTTGTTATTTTATGTGAAAAATGTTTATGAAGGAAGCATACATGAATAGTTATTGTTTTGTCGCCCTTTGGAAGCGTACATGATGGGAAGATATATATCTTAAAGATATATATATCTTTTTCACAAATGAAGGTTTTACAGTGGAAAAACTGCTTGGAGTCTGTAAAGATGGTGCTGGAGCAATGATGGGTGAGAATGTTGGATTTGTAGCAGAAGTTAAAGTTAGTGACAATGAATATATCACTTTTGCTCACTGCATGATCCATTGGGAGGCACTCATAGCCAAAAAAAATGACCAGAGTTAGATGTGTTTTGTGATACTCTCAAAATCACTAACTTTATTAAAAGCAGCCATGCCCTTAACAATCATTTGTTTTCAAACCTTTGGAAAGACATGAACTCTGATTACAAAAGTTCATTACTACATGCAGAGGTAAGGATGGCTCTAAAGAGGGCAAAGTTTAAACATTATTGAAATTGAAAGATGAAGTTGTTACATTTTTGAGCAGAAATCTGATTTTGTTCACTTTTTTCATAATGACTTATGGCCTTCAAAACTATTTTATTTATTGGATATTTTCATCAAGCTCAATTATTTAAACATGTTGCTTCAAGAAAAAAATGTAACATATTTATGTTAAAAGATAAAAGTGAAAGTTTTACTAAAAAAGTTAACATATAGAAGAATAAGGTGGAAATGATTCTTTAGCAATGTTTATAGCTACAGAATAATCCTCCCAAAGATTTAATTGCAGGAGTTAAAATTGATCATCTGAAGGGCCTGAAGCCAGTTTCAGAAATACTTCACTTCAAATTTTGATTCTAAAAAACTAAGTTGGATTCATAAACCATACTCAATTTAAATTTAAAATGTCAGTCATATGCCATTAAAAGTTCAAGAAGAATTTGCCAAGTTATCAAGCAACACAGGTTTAAAATTTCTTTTAAAATTGTTAAATGAGTTTTGGTTTGGGATTAGGACAGAATTTCCAACAATTTCTGAAATGGTCCTAACCATACTACTGCCATTTTGTACTATATATTTATGCAAAGCATGGCATTCTCAGCATTGACAATTATAAAATTAAAATTTTGATCAACTCTAAAAATTGTTGAAGATGCTCTACATCATGCAGTTTCAAATATTCTGCCAAGATTTAATTCTTCATATAAAAATAAACAAGCAATCCATCTCATTAGTATGCAAAATTGCTTTCATCTTTAATAAATGGTAAAATTATTTGTATACTAAAGACTTATTTTTAAATAAATTTCTTTATGATTTATTATCTATAAATTTTTTATTTGTATACCAATTGATATATACCTATATGCCTGGGATTGTGTAAAAATTTCTTGGGCAAAAAGGGATTGCAAGTGGAAAAACTTTACAAAGCTCTGGCTTAAAGAGTAAAACAAACATATTGGGGCAGCTAGGTGGCACAGTGAGTAGAGCACCAGCCCTGGAGTCAGGAGGACCTGAGTTCAAATGCAAACTCAGACGCTTAACATTTATTACCTGTGTGACTTTGGGGAAGTCACTTAACCCCCAATTGCCCTACCTTCCCCCCTTCAAAAAGACGTCCCCCCCAAAAATTTAAGAATAAAACGTATTTCTCAAATGGACAATAGTCAAAGAACATGGATAACTTTGAAAGCAGGAAATACATGCTGCTGATAACCTCATTAAAAGATGTTGAAATTCTCCAATAACAAAATGAAAATCAAGATAATTTTATCAACTACTTTGTAGCCTTTAGTAAGGCAAAAATTGGCAGAAAAAAAGATAAATTTCTATGTTGGCAAGACAATGTAGAAACAGGCATTCTACATTGTTGGTGAGACTATTGAGTGATGAAAACATTTTGGAGAACAATATGATAGAATATAATAAGAGTAAACTAATCATAACTCTTGACTCATTACTAAGATGGTGTCAAAAGAAAAAAATCAGAAGAAGGAAGAAAGGAGCTATATGTACAAAAATATTCACAGTCACTTAATAGTAGCCCAAAGCTGGAAGCAATCTGTGTGACCTATGATTGGAGAATAGTTGAATAAATTATATTATGTTATTATAATAGATTATGGTATCATAAAATGACGAATATGAAGCAGAAAAAATATGGGAAGACATATGAAGTGATATAATATGAGAACAGCAAAACCAAAAGGGTCTACATTTTGACTTTGGCTGTATTTTTGAAATAGTCAAAAGTACTAGAGTTTCAGAGGGACTTGGAAAGAGAAAGAAAGCAACATATTTTTATTTGCTTCTCGTTAATTGATCCATTTCTACTTTGTTAAATATATAGTGTCATAGATTATTCTATATGTTTGTCTTTTTTGATGATGATTTTGTTGTTAATAATTTTTAAAAAGCATTTATTATGTACCTGTTTACATGTTTCATTTGGCCAGGTTCTGCACAAAGAATATTTTATAGACACAGTCCCTGCCCTTTTGTAATTTATTATATAAAATGGTCATTTATAATCTGTACCTGCTCTGGTTATTCTTTTCCTTCTGTTTGTGATCTCATAATAATTGTGTTCTTTGGCACATTAGCTTCAAGTTGTGATATGCTAAATTTATGAACATGTGGGAAAACTGCTTTCAAAATGTCAATTTTTCATTAAATACTAAAAAGAAGTAGAGTTAAGAAGGGTATGATAAAAGATTTAGCATCAAGAAGCATCTCTGCAATATAGGTCAATGATGCGATGTCCATTAAGATCAGGGTAGAATGTTCAGCCCCACAGCCCTACCCATGGTGGTCTACGTATCAGAATATTGGTCCGTAATGAACAGTAAAGAGCAGGTTTGTGATCACCCAGCCTCCTGTGGAAAGAGCTTTCCTTTATGCTTGAATGACAAATGAAACCCCCATAGAAGTTCAGATATACCAGAAGCAACTTACTGCATAGAGATAGGTCAATAAAGACTAAGAAGATGAAACAATGGTCTAGCTGTGTAAACAGAGATGGAAATAGTGTTGTTAAAATGGTCTGCATTCTCATTGTGTCCACCGAGGAGGGACGGAAGAATTGAGCTAGTAGTAACTGGTATAAAGGAGATAAATAACCGGTATATAGGTGACACAACTAATAAGTGTCTGAGGCCAAATTTGAACTTCAGATCTTCTCAGAGTGGGAAGAGCACTAGATTAGGCATCAAAAAGCCTAGGTTTAGGTTGTGATGGCTGTTTATTGTGGGACCTTGGGCAAATCACTTAACTTCTCTGGGTTCAGTTTCTTTACCTGTAAGATGAGACAATTGCACTTGAAGATCCCTAAGGCCCTTTCCAATTCCAGGAAGACACGGATTTACAGTTAACAACAAAATTTCATTCTTTATCAGTACTTTTCAATAAATATTCATGTTTGAAGTCTTGCATTCTTTCTTCCAGAGAGTATAACTGAGAGGAAGGGTTAAGTAACATATCCAAAAATCATACTAATTCAATGAGAGAAAAAAGAACAAATTTCTTAAAACCAGTCATTTATCTACAACTCTTTATTTTGCCATCAAAAAGGCAGAAATTACAGATGTAAATTTTCCTGTTCTTCATCTCTCCCCACAGCCCTCCTCCAAAAAAGTAATAGAAATATACAAAATTGTTTAATAAAGTGGCCATGTTTAGTAATAGAGTAATTTTCTCCTTTTTTTTTTTTTTTTTTTGCTTTTTTGGAGGGGGAAGGTAGGGCAGTTGGGGTTAAGTGACTTGCCCAAGGTCACACAGCTAGTTTTGTGTTAAGTGTCTGAGTCTGGATTTGAACTCAGGTCCTCCTGACTCCAGGGCCAGTGCTTTATTCACTGTGCCACCTAGCTGCCCCAATTTTCTCCTTCTTTAGCCAATAAATGTGTCTCTAAAAAACTGCATGTGAATTAAATAATAATAAATTGAGTCGTGTTTTAAATGTACCTTCTAGAGCTAGCAATTTAAAGGAAACCTATGGTGTCTTATTTTTGTAAATCAGATATCCTCTAATTTATTGCTTTAGTAATTTAGGATTTTCATATACTATTCTTTATTTACATATCTATGTATTTGTCTTTTCAGTTAGTAGACATTGATTAAAGGTACCATTCATACAGTGACATAAACATATTTTTAAGATAGCAATCTTTTACCCTGTAAAGCGGTTTTCAAAAAAATCTTTTTAATAATTCACAGGTGCCACCTAGTGCTTTCTTTGAAAATAGCGTCTTTTCCTTTAGAGAAATTTAAGACCAAAAAGAGATGCCAGAATTATTTAGGGAAAGCCAGGCTACAAACTAAATTGGATCTGGTGCATTTTTAGTCATAAAGACCTTGACAAACCAAGGACAAAATTGTAATTTAAGACTCTAGTATTTTCTCTCTTTTGGCCTCTGTTTCTCATATAGCACCAAGTCTATATTAATAGTCAATTAGTATTGGGATAGAGGCTGTATGTAAGAGTTTACCTAACGATACTTGGAGTACTAAATAGTGCTCTCAAAAAAAGTGGGGGAGGGAAAATAAGAGAGTAATGGTATAACCAATCTCACTTAATGAACAAATAAAACCAATACTTTAAAGTTCTTTTTTTTTTTTACTTCTAGAGAAGTGATTCTGTATTTCTAATCAATATCTTTCCACCAGCCCTCAATCCTCTATTTGCAGCAGCCTATAGGAAATTACTAGTCATGTGTCCTACCATTATTTCAGTCATCACATTTAAAACCATGCTTGTTACCTTATACCTCTAGATGATTGCTCTTCCCAACTTCCCCATTTCATTATCATAATAAATATCATTATTCCTTCGACAAACATTTGTTGGTTGACCACTGCTTATGAGTTATTTCTATAATACACTGTTAAGTGTTCTAGTTTGAAATATTTGTATGAAACCCTTTTTAAAATAGTATCATTTAATAATTCATTGTCAAATTTTGTCATTTCTACCTTCACAACATCTCTCCTCTATGACTCCACTCTAACAACCACCACCTTTGGGTAGGCCCACATCACCTCATGCCTACTCTATGGCAATAGCCTTCTAGTTGGTCTTCCTTACTGCCTTAAGTTTTTTGTTGCTCTAATCCATCCTCTATTCAGCTGCCAAGATGATTTTTTTTTTTTAAAGCAGTCAAGGTTAAGAGACTTGCCCAGGGTGACACAGTTAATAAGTGTCTGAGGCCAGATTTGAACCTCAAATCTTCCTAACTCCAGGGCTGGTGCTCTATTCACTGCACTACCTAACTGCCCTCCCCTGCCCCCACCCCACTCCCCAAGATGATGTTTCTAAAGCACAATTCTGACCTTGTCACTCCTCCTTCTCAGTAAGTTTTACTGTATCAAATAGAAGTTCTTCTGTTTATCATTTAAAGCTCTTCATAAACTGGCCCCTTCCTAGCTTTTCAGTTTCCTTACACTTTACTCCTGCCCAGGAACTCTATAATCCATGGACACTGGCTTCCTTGCTAGTCCCTGCTTCCAGTTTCTGTGTCTTTGTACTGGCTGTGCCCCATGCCAGGAGCACTCTCTTCCTTCTCCTCAGTCTCATAGTTTCTCTTATTTCCTACAAGACTCAGATCAAATCCTGCTTTCAACTAGAGGCTTTCCCCAGTCCCTTCAACTGCTAGTTCACTTCTCTTAATCATCTTCCATCTACTCTGTATATATATCATGTATGTTCTTAGTTATTTACATGTTTCTTCCCCCACTTGAGTGCAAGCTTCTTGAAGGCAGGGGTTATTTTTATCTTTCTTTGGATCCTCAGTGCTTAGCACAGTGCTTGGCACATACTAAGCATTTAATAAACGCTTATTGACTAATTAAACATTTTAATTGTTGGGGGATCTTAGGTAGTAGCATGTGATATTTCTATTTTACATCACAAACTCCTAAAGGATAAGGACCGCATTTGTATGATTTACCTTGTACAGAAGTTAACTATGTCTTTCTTCTTTCACAAAGTCTTTTCTACTACTTGAGGCCATCTTGATCTCTTCATGTCTCTGAACTTCTCTATACGCTAATAATTTCTATTGCACAATTTAGCACTTGATAATAGAATACTTTACAAGTTTGGGGTATTTAAAACTTTGTCTTCCCACCAAATTGAAGGGCTCTTGAAAGCAAGGACATGAGGAACTCATGTCCTTTGTCATTTGTACACTATGTCTAGCACAGGCTCGGTGAATAATTATTAACTTGCTTTGAAGAGGGAGATGAATTGCAAAGAAGCGAAGAAGGGTGGCAACCTTGAGGTAACTCTTAGCATTGTGTCAAATCAGTTCTTATAATGTTAGTTCATTTCTACCAGGTAGAGCAGGGATTAACAACTTCTGGCAGGAGAACTCATTTTCAGTGCCAGTGGCAGCTGGGATTTGGGATAGAGGCATTTATGGCTAGGTGCATGTAGAGATACTGACCCCTTCCCCCCTCCTCCATACCACTTCTAGATTTTGTGAGTGAAAGGAGAGCTGCCATTACTCCTACCTGATGTTCTTGCAAGACTGAGCAAATGAGGATTTGAATCACCACTTTGGAAAGGCTGACAAGGAATAGTCCTTCTTCCTTTTTCCTGTGATTTTCCTGGGAAAAGTTTAGATATCTATTCCAATGTGACCTCTGATTTTTTGAAGTCATGAACAGATAATCATGCTGCTTGAGCAGATGGTTGTGATTCATGAACGACAAAATATGAAGAGTGATAGCCCAATTCTCTCCTCCATCCTCAAACTTCAAGGGGATATTAATTGGATATTGTTATATTTAATTAGTGGCTTGGGAGAAGGGACAGGTAAGTTGCCAGTCCAATTTTTCTGATCATATCCTAGTCCTGAGAGAAACCCTTTCATGCTATGAATCTTGTCCAGACCAGGGCTAGGGACAGAGATGACTTTCCTTAGGGTTTGTTTTCAGTCTTGCCCTGGGAAATAAACCACAGGAACCAGAGTCCTAGGGTCAAAGTATCTACCTATTCTAGGGTCCATTGTGGAGGAGTAAGAGAGGCAGGGCCAAGACCATACAGAGGTACTGCCTTGCCTGAGGACTGTGGTCCCTCAGCCGTAAGTCCCCTTCCTTGATAACTACTATTTCTGATCCTTAAATGCAAAAATCTTGCATATGGCTCTGGGAGAGGTAGATGGAATAAGGTAGCTGCTCTGAAGCTCAGCTGAATCCCTAGGAGATCTGTTTCTCTGACTAGGGTAGCTAGGGTCCAAAGATTTGTTTTGATTTAGGACTGGGAAGTCTACTTTTCTTCTTAGCAAATGTTGCTCCCTTCTTTGAAGCGCAAAGATCAGAGGAGAGGGACGTGGCCAGGGCCTTGCGTTCTATACTGGAACCTGAGTGGGGATCAGGAAGAAGAGTATTGACTGATTGTTTCCTTCAGTAGTGAAAGGGATTAGGGTCTTTCCCTCAGTAACGCAGGGGCAAAGTATGTTAATGGTGTGATATAAGGGTCCCAGAGAAGTCTACAATGCTTCCAAATAGCTTTCCTATACAGCCTGAAGAGATGCAGGACTTTAAATGGATACAATACTGGCCTTAGAACAAGGAAGATGTGGGTTTTAACCTTGCCTCTGGCTATGTGACTCTGGGCCAATCATTTAATCTTTGAGTGCCCCAAGCAACACTCTAAGACCAAAGGCTTTGCTGAAGTGATGAAGGGAGCTTCCACACAGGGAGATCCCTACAATAATGAAGTCAAAACTGCCTGAAATTCTCTCATTTAGTGACTAATTTGGGTCAGCAAACAAATGAGAGGCAGTGGAGCCAGTAAATAAATGAGAGATCTAAGCTTGAGATCAAGAAGATCTGAGTTAGGACCTACCTCTGACGTACACTGACTGAGGGAATCATATGCAAGTAATTTAACCTATCAGTGCCTCCAGGTGCTGGTCTAAGATACTACTACTACTACCAATAATAACGTATATATGTGTATCTATCTGTCTATAGCGCCTGCTGTGCACAAGGCATCGTGTTAGGCGCTTCACAATTATTGTCTCATTTGATCCTCACAAGAACCCTAAGAAGTAGATGCCGTTTTTGTTTCTGTTTTATATATAGTATGTGGAAACTGAGCAAGGTCATGTGAGGGATAATTTACAGTGAAGTTTCCCCATTCTGAAAAATCAAATCTAGAATGGCTTCAGTATTCACTAGGCCCAAGGTCAAGTCACCTGACCTTCAAGCATTAGAGCCATGGAGACCCTCCCTCAGAGCCAACACAGCAGAAGATATGCCAAATTAGGTTAAGACTGTTTTTATTGGACACCCACATGTTTCCGGGTCCTTTGTCTCAGATTCCCGAACTTAGGTTGTGGGACAGCCCCACCAATAAGAGTGAAGGCCAGTTGGGGGGTTGGGTTTCTGCCTTAGAAGATTATATAATCATGGGCTGCCTTCTATCTGGCGCTCTCTCCCTGCAGACGCCATGTTGGGCGACAGGGGGTAGAGTCCTTTCTCATGAGAAAGAATAAAGACCTTTTCTGACCTTAGATTCAGACTCCGAACTCTTTCATCTCACACAGTCACACAACTAGTAGGTCCAGATTTGAACTCAGGTTTTCTTGAGCTCTATCCTGTGCTCTGTCCATTACAACACTTAGCTACCTGATAGAGAATTTCCAACTTGGGATAAACTGGTGAAATTATATGTCAGCTTCCTCAAAGAACACAACAAAAAAGCAACAATTATCCCCTGAAAGAGCAAGGTGGTGGGGAGAGGGAGTGATGGCCATCTGTTATTTATGCCTGAGTGTGAGTTAGCTTCATAAGGTGACTTTTCTAACATCTAACTGAGAGAATGGGAGTGTGATATGAAGATTAAGACAGAAACATTGAGGTATTTTTGGAATATTTTACCATTAACTAACTACAGTGCTATGGTACATATATGCTTTAAGGTTTGCAAAACACTAGAGATGTTTTGCATAATTTAACCCATAACAACTGACTTACCCATTGGTTCATAGGCAGGATCAGATCCAGTGTCTCACCTGACTTAAAATCCACTGCCTTTCCATTAAACCATTTTGGCAGCCAAACAGAAACATGAGGAAATTAGGAGCGATGGGTGGGAATTGGGGTGGGGGGAATTGGGGTAGGGAGAGGGAAAGGAGAACAGAGAGTTAGAGGGATGCAAAAGTCTTAGAGATTCATGAGTTAAAGAGTTTCAAGGAAGTAGGAAGCCATAAAATTTGTCTGCTTCCAAATTTTGCCCATTGTCAGCCCTGCCCCTGCCCAATATTACCTGACATGTATAGAACCCACTGCATTATTTTATCTGAGCCTCACAACAACCCTAACACAGGTACACAGATAATTATCCATATTTTAGAGATGAAGAAACTGAATTTTGGAGAAGTGAAATTACTTACTCATGCTCACATAACTAGTGTCAGAAGTAGAATTCAAATCTATGCCTTCCCTACATCCAAGTCTAGAACTCAATCTACTATGCTAATGTTGTCTCTTCTCCCCCTCAACCAAATGGAGATAACCACATAATGCACAGCCAAAAGCAACTGTTAAATATTGAACTGTCAGTGAGTTCTTATCATTGGGATCAGGAGAGTTAGGTTTTCTCAAGCCTCCCACCCTTGCATCTTTCATCTCATCCTCTTCCGCTGTCCCAGAACTGAGGGGACATAACTCTACCCCACAGATCTACCTGAGAATCTCTTTTCTCTTCCTTTGCTGGCCCTCACCTACCATATTTAACTGGCCTCTTGTTGACCATGTAGAAACTTGGTAGAGGCTTAGCAGAGGGTAGCTAGGTGGTACAATGGATAGAATGCCAGGCTTTAAGTCTTCCTGAGTTCAAATCTGACCTCAAACACTTCCTAAATATGTGACCTCACCTCCCACCCCCAACCCCAATTACTTAACCGTGTTTGCCTTGGGTCCTCATTTGTAAAATGAGTTGGAGAATGAAATGGCAAGCCAGTCCATTATCTTTGCCCAGAAAATCCTAAATGGCGTCATAAAGAGTGGAGCACGACTGACACAGCTGAAGAATAACAGAGAATATCAAAGATGGATCCGGGTCCAGTTGTGCTTGATGAGCAGAAAGAACCCCCCCCCCCAATCCCCCGAGGAAGGTGCGTATTTTGCATGAATTAGACTATGAACTGTAGTACTTTATCAGGGGCTCTGTTCACAAGGCTTTTGTAAACAATGGTGAGCACAGAGGAGTCATTTTCTTTTCACTTTCCCACAAAATTTGAATTCTTAGAAATTAATGGTTTTCCCTTTTTAGTTTTTAATTTTCTATGGGGTTTGCAAAATAATTTTTGAATGATTACTAAGCTTAAACTCTCAAAATAAACCCAGGGGATTCTAAAACTCTATAAACTCAAAAAATGTTTACTGACACTTTTTTTTTTTGATATGGGATTCTTTATTAAATTTTTTTTGAGTTACATCTTTTCTCCCCGTCTTTCCCCCGCCCACCACCCC
>CM053582.1:297229959-297254862 GCA_028627135.1 Pseudochirops cupreus | reverse complement strand
GTAGAACCACAGAGCAAAATAGAACTTGAAAGAATTCACCGATCACCTCCTGAAAAAGATCCCCAAAAGGAAATAGACCTCGTTGTGGTATCACTGGGTCAAAGGGTATAGACAATTGAATAACTTTTTGGGCATAATTCCAAATTGCTCTCTAAAATGGTTGGATCAGTTTACAATTTTATCAACAATGAAAATTTTCTACATCCCCTCCAACTTTTGTCATTTTTTCCTTCAATCATTTTAACCAGTCTGGTAGGTATAAAGTGGTATCTCAAGGTTTTTTCAATCTGCATTTCTTTAATCAGTAGTGATTTACAGCATGAAGTAATTTTTCTGGTAGTTGGAGAAATTAAAAAGAGAAATCATTCTCAGGGTTCAAAGTTCAAAGTTTGTGTAAATTGTACATGAGTAGCACTTAGGATACTTAGAAGATAATTTTTCCATTTGAAAAAGTGACTCAAAAGAAAAAATATATATATAATTAGAAGAATAAGAGTACATTTGAGACTTTGCCTTGTTCCTACTCCTGATCAGTACCTAGTACAGTGCTCCGCCCATTGTTAGGGCTATGTAAATGTTAGTTATTATTGTTATGAATATCAGTTTTAGTATTATCTTTTTGTCTCGTGTTGTGGTACTTGGATTAGACTGGCAATACTTCATTCTACGGAAGTTGAATCTTCTCACCAAGTTGCATGTTTGTCTTAATTGGGAGCATGGTGATGATGGTAAGAAACCCCTTTTTATTTGGCTTTTTAAAAAAAAATTTGTGAAGTTCTCACTATAAATGGAAACTATCAATAGTCTTCACACTGACTCCTTTTGACCTTTCAGCTTATAGAGTCTTGTTCATTATTTTAATTTGCAATAGCTTCAGATGTTGAGGGTTAGAAAGGATGGATTTCTATGGAAATCCTTTAAGGGTTCTAGTAGTCTAAAAGAATTACCAGGCATAAGCAGTCTTGGCAGTTTTAAAAGGGTTTATTATGCTTGTTAGCAGGCAGGAGAAAATTAAGGGGAATCCCGCCAAGTGTGGGGATAGGGGGTACTGATTATATAGTAACAAAATCATAACTGTGATCTCAATTATGCTAACTATGTGTACAAAGGTGGAGTTAGGGAGGAGTACCCAGCCTGTTTGCCCTGAAGAGTCCCCCTTTGATAATGTGGATGAGTTCTTTTGTTAGGAGTTATCTTACAGCTGGCCACTAGAACAAAAGGGGTAAACATTTCTCTAAGGAATCCTTTTAAGAATTCATAGGTGTGGCTTGCTATAGTTAATAAGCTTCAGGGAAGATACTTACAGGCTGGGGGCGGGGGAAGGGACAGAGTTAATGCTTTACAGCTGGGAGGGAAAGGTGACTTTCCACAGGCCGATGTCACAAGCTGATGTCACATACCCAGGTGCCCGAACACAAATGAGATTCAAGACAAAGTCACCCCAAAATATTGCAAAGGTACCTCAGCACCCCCTTCACAGAGACTGACTCCATTGCCCATGACGAAACAGCCTGTGCACTTTTATAGCTACATGTCATCTCTGATCTTTTCCCATCAGTCTCATTTCTTTGGGCACTTTCTATTGGGCTCTTTTCTCTTCTTTGCCCACTCTCTTAAGGGTCTCATCTCCTTTCCTGGATACTACCTGCCTCCAGGAAACCTGCTAGAATGTTGAATACTCATTTCTGTACAAATGGACCTGGTAAAGCAATAACCGGCTGGCTCAAATTGACTCAAAAGACTCATTGATCTGAAATAAAGAATGCTACCAAGGTAGCAAAAACTAGGATCTTTAATGGAGGCAATGGAATTACAATTCAGGGCCACCACACAGCACCAAAATACTGAAGTGCCCAACAGGGGAGGAAAGGGACAGGGTTAAATACACTTCCATAGGGAGGGAGAACAGCCTCAGGAAGCTGAGAAGCAAGTATTTTGCACAGTAACTGAAAGTCCATAGAGAAGGCTGGGGGCAGGGGGGCCGGGGAGTGGTAACCGCTGGTCAGAACTGGGGCTCCTTTCTTTCTTCCCTTAAAAAAAAAACTGGTTTCAATTTCCCTCGGGCAATTCAAAGCTCTGGGATAAGGCAAGTTCAGTCAGCTCCTAGTCAGCTGTATTCAATACTCTCTTCTCTTGGTTAGGAGGAATCCTGTTGCTGACTAAGGGAGCCATTGAGGAGTTCACTGAGCATGACAATGTCATAACAAGGACTCCAGTACGAGAAGGGATGAGGAGGCTATACCTAGTCCCCATCCTGTTCCCCTCCCCAAAAGGATCAAGGAACAGTTAAGGAGAGAGAGTTGTTCATCCTTTATTCTAGAAGAGGAACAATGACATCAGCAGAGAGAAGTCTTGACTTGCAAATGCATTGGATTTAAATAAGGCTGAGCTGTGCAGAATCACCGGCTTCACTCCGGGAGAGAGAGTAGTCTCTAAAAATGAGGGTGAACAACATTCCCAAGTCTAAAAGGGAGCCAACTTTAAAAAAGTTGGGGAAATCAGCAAAGGTTTTTCACTGAGACTCACCCTGATGGGAATAGTTTGAGGGGACGAGGAAAAGGGAGTAACTAAAGCTCTGATAGGAGCTGCTGGGGTGACTCCTTAAGCAGGCAGGCCTTTACAAAGAACAATGATATATGGGAAGGAAGGGAAGGGCAACTCCTACTATCCATTTCATCAGCCCATCATGTTTTAGGGCTCAGCTGTCTCCTGTAGCTGACTGGTTTCTGAGAACATCTACTGCAGTCATCTGTTTTCTTTTCCAGGTCAGGTGGAGCTTGAAATCGCCAGTAGAGGGCTGGGCTGTCCACTCAGAGGTTGGGGCCCTTTTTAGATGAGACAGATATATCAAGCTGTCGACTCCTCTCAGCTTTGTGGTGGAGGGATTAGTTGGGAGGATTTGGTACAGTCTGATGTAGTTTGGAATTGCTGGGAACCCTGAAATGTCAGGGTTTAGGCCAGTGTCCACTTGGAATGAATTCAAACACTCAAACCATCTTCCAGTCAGTGGGAAAGTTTATTGTGACACCAGTTGGAGCAGGCAGGGTTCCTAGTAAACCTGCAACTTAATAGGGGTGAGACTGATGCTTATATACAAAAAGGACAGTGAAAAGAATCTCGATGGGATTAAGGAGTAGTAAGTAGTCTTGCTGGGCCAGGTGTAAGAATGAAAGGAACATCAAGTAGGCTAATTAGGTGATCTAGATGGGATTCTGGGCCAAGAACTACAGTGAAAGGAATGTCAAATAAACTAATTAGACGACCTAGGTGGACTGGGGAGGTCCAGTTGCCTGGATGGAGGACTGTAATCTGGGCTGCTGAAATGTATGGGAAAATTCAGGGGCTGGGCTGTTTTCAAAGACAAAGTCTTTTCCTTTAAGGGATCTAGGTCACATCACCCCATCAGGTCCTTTCCACCTGGGCTGCAGGGTGATCTTGTGCAGTTTTTTTCCAATAGATTTGAGTTTCTGGGTTCCATTTGCAAGGTAGACTGGTCTGGGGCTGGGTCCCTAGAAAATGACTAAGAAAAAAGATGATTGAAGTCTTGAAAGTATGGAGTGAGTCCCCAGCAGTAGGACAGAAGGGAATTCTGGGTGGTGAGGGAGTTGCCTTAGGATAAAAAGAGGGACATTGGAACCCAGTGATAATCTGAAATGGTAAAAGGGAAAAACTTTCTAAAAGGAGTCCTTCTAAGGTTCAGAAGGACTAAGGGAAAGGTGCTGACTAGCTCTGGAAATGTCTGAGTGACAGGAGTGATGAGGCATAAGCTCTGGGAACCCCCTTGAGCTCTCCTGGAATCTTCCCACTTGAGGCATTTGCCTGAGGCCATAGGCCTTTCATTATAGCTCTGCCCAAATCTCTGTTACTAGCCTAGTCCTCCATTGTCCAGCTACTTCCCACCCTTGATCCTCCCAAAATATCCATACCCAAATCTGTTACCCTTAAACTAGCCTAGCCCTCCATTCTCTATCTCCAGGTAGCCTCCAGCCATTTCCCACCCTTAATCTTTCATTACTAGAGTCTGACCTCCTTTGATGGAAGACCCTCCCCAAACTCCCTGGTCTAGACCACCCCTACAACCCACCCACAATCTTTCTGTATATAAACTCCATCTTGCCTCCATGAGGGAGCAGAGAATTATATAGTGCAGGCTCACCCTGTATCAGATTATTCTGGCCCACTTGTCCAATACAAATGCCGCAGATACTTAGGCTCCTAAAGAGTCTACCCATTATGGTGAACCTTTAAAAAAACTTTGCTTTACTTTGGCCAAGAGAAGACTTGAGTCAAATTCATTTGGCAGGATCTGGTGTGTTAATATTTTGGGCTCTCAAGCACCCCTAAACCTCAACATTTTATGGTTCTCCCTGACCTCAACAATGGGGAGATCTACTTGTGGGGCTCTTTAGGTTTTTGCTTAAATATGATTTGATCGATGATTTAAATTTGAATCCTACAGTCTAACACAGTATCTTATGTGGTCTTGGTTTTTCATAATTACAAAGGCACTCATTCAGTGAAGAACTTACTGGCCCATGCTGTCAGCTACAACAGGCATGCATCATCCCTGGCATAATCAAAGTTTTGATACTGATTAAAGTGTTTTATTATTGCATTAAGTTAAACTGCTATAGACTTCAACCTTGTTAAAGGGTACAGGAAAGAAATGATTTAGAAGCTTTGGATGCACACTTAATAGCCCAGCCATTATCAAGTGATGATTTAAATAAGTTTTGAAAAAACTTCTCTATCCTTTTGTGCTCTACATGAAAGTGCAGAAGGATTCTGAATGCTGCTACAATGATTATTTGCAAACTGTAAAATTATTTTCATACATGACATCTCCATTTGAATCCCTTTCTTAATGTACCTTAGGACGACTACAAAGGGATAGTCTTTAAATCATTTGGCATTGATGCATAGAACTGTGGTGAACTTAATCTCATTAGCCATCTTGATTTAATTAAATGTGCAATATGTTTTTAGCAATATCTTTTTTACATTTTCTTTAGAAATTAATTGTAACAGTAATCATCAGAAATTTCTTGAGCAGGCATACATTCTACCAGGGCTTATTATAAATATTTCAGTATTGGAGTAGACTTAGAGGGACTTAATTATCTTTCAGAGAGGAAAGAAAATAACAAAGATAGAAGGTACATTATTAAGGTTGGATCTGACATGTCACAATTAGTATGAAAATGCAGTTTGCCTAAAAATACCATAATAATAACATAGTTAAGACATTTAAAAAGTAGATAAATACTAAGTTGTAAAAGAAAAAAATGCAAAAGCTAAAAACAGAACACAGATTACCAAAATTCATAAACCTGGCAATGAGGCAAAATAATATTAATGGGAGGAAAAGGGTGAAAAGCATATAAACATGCTTTAAAACAAAAACAGTGTTGAGGTTTAGGGGTGCTCAGGACTCCAAAATACCAACGCACCAGGTCCTGCCTGGATGAATTCTACCCATCTTCTTCCAGCCAAAGAAAAATAAAGTTTATTAAAGATTCAACAAATTGGGTGGACTCTTAAGGAGTGTAAGCGTTTGCATTGCTAATGCCAGGGGGCCACACTGAATCTGAGTTAGATGGAATCTGAGCATTTGTATCACTTAGATTGACAAGCTGGTCAGAATGAATCTGAGCATGAAACTAAGATGGATCTTATTTACAGAGAGACCATTGGAGGGATCTAGGGCTGGTCAAGTAGTCGGAGGTGACTAGAGGAGGGGTTTAGGGAAGGTCTTAATGGGAGTGGCCAGTAGCTGAAGTAACTAGAGGTTAGACATCAGGAACCAAGAAAATGGCATTAAGGGCCGGAAACAGCTGAAGGTTACCTGGAGACAGCTGGCAATGGAGGATAGGCTAGGTTAAGGATAACAGAGAATAGCTATAATGAAAGGCTTTTGGCTTCAGGCAAATGCCAGATCAAGTGGGAAGATTCAAGGAGAGTTTAAGGGAGGTCCCAGAGCTTGTACCCCATCAACACCATAGAGTAATAAAACAAATTCTAGTTTAATATCCTATTATGAAACAAAACAACCTTCTTACATACACTTTTCTGCCATTCTAAGAACCCATTTGTAATACTCTTCTGCCCTATTACTTAAAAAATTTATTTTTAATAAAAGTTACACTTTTACGGAAGTGCTTACACATATCAGTGAAAAAGCATCAAATAAATATCAAATCCATCATGATATTTGAATGCTAGGAGCATGAAAACTTGAAATGTCTGAAGTTTACGAAAAAAAGACAACAGTAAACTTTGTTTTCAACTACCTCACCATTATCAGTGTATGTAATATTTCAGTAGCATGTAGTAATTAAATTGGAAGGATATTATTCACTGATTTTGTTGCAAAGTCACTTGATTCAACTCAATAAAATTCAAAGTATGCTTAAAAAATATCTCCAATCCTAAGCCAACTCAGTATTACCCGACTGGAAACAGTTCAAACAACCAAGTTCCAGGTCATTATTAGAAACCTGTTTACCTTCAACACAATGAACACCAGTGGAAAAAGCTAGATGAAATATCTATCTATCTATCTATCTATCTATCTATCTATCTATCTTTTGTTTCCTCTGTTTTCTCTCTCAGTACCTTATCTTTGTAGTCTGGGTCCTGCCCCTGCACATTTTGAATTCTGCTAACAATTGCATGTTTCCATTAAATAAAGCCTTCCTCCCAGTGTTTGACTCAATCCAGTTCATCAGCTTCATCATATCTGGGTCATAGAATTTTCTCAACTCTGATGGCTCTGCCATCATTCCTGAACAAAACTTACCAGTGAAAATAGATTAGTATTAATCGTGGTCCTGGATACCTCATCATTTTCTTCCTCTTTGGTATGTAGAGATGGACCACTTTTAAAAGTAACTCCCATATGTCATTGCTGCATAAGTCAAATGATGCAAACACACACACAAATGTGCTGTGTCTTAAATGCCAAATCTCCAAACAGAATAGAGTGCATGGGATTGTAGGCTGTTCCAGGCTTCAGTACAACTATGCATTTTCCCTTATTATCCATTGGTTGAATCAATGAGATTCTGAAGATCAACAACAGCCACTATTACCATAATGAAAAGAACAAAAACATGGATGCATAAAAGTGACAGGAAAATTAATTTTAATATTGCTAATATCAAATGTATTATTCTCCCCTCTCTCAAAAAGCCAGCCTGACAGTGAGAGAAACTGTTCCCTCTAGAGCAGAGGTTTCCAAACTTATTTGACCTACTGCCCCCTTATAAAAATAATTGCTCAGCCCCCTCCCCATCTACTTTCTTTAATTCTTTAACAGTTTTTTGAAATTTGCACCATTTAAAAAATATGAAATATTTTCCTAAAAAAAAAGACATATCTTTAATAATTTATTGTAAATTCATGGCTTTTTTTCCAGCACTGAAATTTTGGCGATGCAATATTGCCTCATGTAACTGAATAGCTTTGTGTTGTAAACAAGTTACTACATGCACATATTGCTGCTAATACATGCTAGGATTCCAGAAAATGTTCAATGTGCTGACCTGCCAATACTTGCTTATTAAGACTACTGATGAGTTATAACCTGCATTTTGTGTATTTATTTGGAAAATAATGTAATCACTATGACTTTAACTCTGTTATATAAGAGATAAAACATGTACAAAAAGTTTTTAAAATTTTTCTTATCTTCTTTTCTTTATGCCTCCACAGCCCCCTTATTTTTATTTGATAGCCCCAATTACACCCAAGGCTACTATTGTCCCCTTAGATTATTTTCGTGCTCTCCAGGAGGTGGGATCACCCACTTAGGGAACCTCTGCTCTAAAGAATCATTGCATTCCTGCTCTTAAGGCACTTTATTCTCAATTGGGTTGGGTTGGGTTCCACCACGGGAATCTTTACCTCTGCTTATCTTCTGAACAAAAACTAACCTGTGTAAGTTATGGCTTCTAAGAGTCCTTGTCTCATTAAGGTTTGGGGAAAATTGGATCATGAAGGATAAAAACAACCAGAATGTAGTTTTTCTTGCTCAGATTGCCAAAGGCAGCTGGAACCTCATGATCAGGCCTCCATCCTCATATAACCGCACCCTTTGTCCTCTTGAGTGCATGAAAACCTTTCTGTAAGTTTTCTTGGTGGCCATCCATATACTCAGATATTTTAGTTTCTCAGTCTCATGACCCTCTTTATCTTAATTAAAAATAACCTTTCCTCTATAATTTGATTTATTTTGGGTTTGATTTATTCCAGGACTCAACAAGAGTAAAGTCTGTGATGATCTTTCAAGTGTATGAAAAGACAGGACATCAAAAGCTTCTTCATACAGATACAGAGTTGTTCCAAAATCTCTTCTTGCCCCAAATCCAAATTTTGGCCTTAGAAATTTAGATATGTGTTCAGCTGATTTTAGTTTATGAAACTACTTAATAGAGCTATTGAGAAAAAACCATCAAACACAGCAGCAAAGCTAAGTGGGACAAAAGTTTTCAGGGTCTGTTAAGGAAGCCTCTAGTTTTCAGATTTTCTCCCCCAAAATTTTCTTGCTGTTGTAAAAGTGAATTTGTAAATGAATATACTAACCACCTCAACTTACTTGAGCTCCCCAGTTATCCAGGTAATCAAGAAGAGCTGTATAAGGACTGGCGGGATCAGCTAAGATACAGAGTGACTTGACATACCAACAATCCTTTGTGGTGACTAAGAGTAAACCCAGTTGGATGTGTAGAAAATCAACAACTCTGAAGCCAATTAAGCTCATACCAGGTTTGAAGCAGACCTCAAGCTATTTGGTGGTTTATGGACGTTCAAGAGACATTCTTATCTTCAGAAACTCCCCTAATTATTGGTTTTGTGGCTCTTGGACATATCCTGTTTTATGGTTTTTGGAGACATTCCCTCATCTTATTGTTTGTGCTCAAGGTTTGAACTATGGACTGCTTATCACCAAGAATGTCTTCTGATTTATGCATCAAAGGGCTGCAGCTCTTTCACCTGGAATTCCTCATTCCACCTGTTTCCTGGATCTCCCCTTCCTCTTGGGAATGGGCTCTCTGCCTCATTTCTTTCTAGAACCTGCCGAATTCCCACCTTTCTCCCCATTTGTCTGCCTTCCTTTGAAAAGTATATAGATCCTCCATATCCATTACTAAACCCAGCTGTCCAACAGTAGGCTAACAGCTCCCTTGTACATGTTTTACTTTCTTACTTAATAAAAATCTTCTTTAATTTCACAGGCATCATCTTCCTCTGGTTTTCTTTCCTTTAGGTAAGAAGAGGATTTAGATCTCAAGAACTGACCTTTGCTTTCTTCTCCCTTTGGGAGGAAAGAGAGATCTAAATTCCTGAAGGGAGGGTATGTCCTCAGTTTACAGTATTTACAATGAAAGACCAGGTGATTTGCCCAGGGTCACACAATCATCATACTGAGGGGAGTATCTGAGAGGAGATACTTGAACCCAGGAGTTCCTGCCTCGGAGATGACTTCTCTATCTAGTACTCCATGTTGCCTGACCAGCTTCCAAGCTCAGAAGGATTCCAATCAACCCAATAACCTTGGAAAGGTTGGTTTTCCTCAAATTCCTAGGTTATGATTCTACCCAGAAACCACTCAGCTCAGTGTTTTCTTAAATCAAGGCATTAGTACTCTAAATTTCCATACAAAAGACAAATAATTAACAAAGATTAAGCAAAGGAGGACTGAGAAGTTTTCTCAGTCCAGTAGCTCCCCTCTTCTCCAGTCACTGAAGAATGTAAATACACTAGGGAGGGGGCTTTGCTTTTCTAAAGATTGTATGCTTCTCAGAACTCCTTTTCCTTGCCATCCATCTCTCCTGTAGTCTGAAAACCCACACCTTTCCTATTTCTAAGTTAAGAAAGTGACTTTAATATAGCTAAATAAATGTAGATGGAAGTTACTTTCTTAATTATAAGCTGATTTGTAAACTTTCCCATTCTAGCTGAGTGTGAAGCTAGTTCTTCCACTTCTAAATCTTGCAGCTCTCAGGTTTAAGCATGATCAAATATTATACCATATCAACAGCAGAGCTGATGTAAATTATAACCTTGTTCAAATAGCACCAAGAAATACAGTCTCTGAAGAGTCAGGTCAAACTCCAAAGGGCATGGCTCTTTTTTCCTTAGACTGTGAGAATTTTCACAAAACACAGATTTAATACAATGATTCCCAATTTGAAGAAATAGAAGGAACACTTAAGGTCACTTTTAAAGGAGAACAGAACACTAAAAATGTCAACAGCCAACACTTACACAGTACTTGATGCATGTTAGAGGCAAGGCTAGTGCTAAGGTAGGTGGGCATCACCACCAGATTTTCATCTAACTTCATTTGTAACAGGATTTAAGGCTTTAAAACTCTTAGGACAATGTGGTATAATGGAAATCTCTCGTATTTGTAACTTAGTTTTTCTACTTAAATGGTTAACAGGGCTGGCAAGATCTTAGGACTCTTAAAGAAATTCCTGCTATTCCAAGTTCATAGTAAAAATGTTATATCTATTGCATTTCTAAATGAGCAGTTTGAAATATTTCTGAACAACTGAATCTATAAGTCAAAAGGATGCTGATCTAAAATAATTTGCCATTTAACCAATGGTCTTAATGTAGTGAATGATCAAATCAATGTGAGGTATTATCTTTATCCACATTACAGCTTGGTAAACTGAGGTAGCTTTTTTTTTAAGATCACACAATCAACAAATTTCCAGATCTACACATTTTTAAAAAACACTTTGTCTTGATGCAAAATAGCACAACCAATTTTGACTTATCAAAGGCATCTTGTTGGGAGAGGTACGTTTCACTTAAAATAAGACCAGAATAAATTCAATTATACCTGGATCTATAGTCCCAAATAATACCACACAGAAAACATAAGTAATAACTTCAATTATTTAGCATTGTTCTTTACAAGGCCCAATTATTTCAAGTACTTGCTAAGGCCTACAGTTTAAAATCTCAACTCATCTAAGGCCCATCTAACATTAGCATTTCAAACAAGAGCCTATTATCAATAAACTCATTTTAAAAAGATATATGGTGATGATTTCTAGTTCCCTGTAAATTTCCCCCTATTTGCTAGACCAATTCTTAGTCTCTAATCTCTTTTACTTAAAGTGAGGTTTTCCAGCTGTGGGTAAACAGTAGCTGCCCATTTCCCAGCCTCAGAGCCCAGGCATACCAAGCTGCATGTCACGAAAAATGACTATATGAAGTTTCCCATATGCTTTTTTCTTTCTTTGAAAACATAAAACTTTCTCAAACTTTTCTCACCATGCTTAAAATTTCTTCCTTAACCTCTTTCTCAACTATGTTATTTCCTAAAAGATGGAGGCACCAAAAAACCCATTAAGATATTCTTAGCAATTATAGTTCTCAAAAATTTAAATAAATAATATATTATAGAAATAGGTAGGAATCTCTGTAATGGTAATGGGAATTTGAAGATCTTCCCTGACCCTTAAGAAACTGAATGTAATCATGTGGAGCCTGTGATGGGAGGAGTTTGCCAAATGGGAAGAGCAGGAAGGGTGGAGCAGAGCTGGGAGGAAGCTGGGAGTCAGAGCAGTTAGAGCTGGGGGGTCAGGGAAGAGAGGACACAGGCAAGTAGATAGCTAGGATTGTGAGTTTGTGGGAAGGCCTGAGCAGAGGGAAGGCTTTGGAATGGTGTTGCTTCCTACAATGATAAGGTGTATTAATTTCTTTTTTGCTATGATGGATTCGTTTTTCTGGTGTTGAGATTTGACTTTCTGGTGTTGGGATTCAGCTTTCTGGTATCTGAATAAATGTTTTGTTTCTGTCTATTATATGGAGAGTCTGTTATATTTTGTGATATAACTCAGCAGGCCATCCTTTTTTTAGGTGGATCTGTCAGAATGGACCGCAAATTACCCAAGAGTCTTTACTAAGCCCTCAATTAAAGAGCCAAGAACTCAACTGAAAGAGATAGGAGTTCTTTTAATTTGAGAGATCCCTTATCAAAGCTGAACCACCAAGTCGAATCCTGACTGGACACAAAAAGGGTCTTTCCTGGTAGTTGGCATCCAAGGTCAGAAAGGTGGCCAGTTGGGCAGGAATCTTTGAATCCCACTCTCTGACACCAGGTATGTCAACCTGAAATAAAGAATACTACCGAAGTAGCAAAAATAGAATCTTTAATGGAGACAATGGAATTGCAATTCAGGTCCACCAGACAGTACCAAAGTACTGGATTGCCCAAGAGGGACAGAAAGGAACAGGGTTAAATACACTTCCACAGGAGGGCAAACAGCGTTAGGAAACTGAGAAGCAAGTTGTTTTGCACAACAACTGAAAATCCATAGAGAAGGCTGGGGGAGGCTGGGGAGTGGTAACATCTGGTCAGAACTGGGGCTCCTTTCTTTCCTCCTTTTTAAAAAACTGGTTTCAATTGCCCTCAGGCAATTCACAGCTCTGGGATCAGGCAAGGTCAGCTCATAGTCAGCTGTATCCAACAGAGCCAATTATTAAATGTTTAGTACCACCATTGTCAGCTCTGAAAATAAATGACCAGAGTCACAGAGGTTATCGAACCACTGTTAACTCTGAAAAAATACCAAAGAGCTCACAGAACTGCTAGGTCTGGCAAGCAAAATAAATGACCAAAGAGCCACAGCAGCTATGCAACCGCTGCTAACTCTGAAAAAATAAAATAAAACAAAACCAAAGAGCTAAAAGTGGTTACAATAAAAAATAAAAACTTCTTTTATTTGACTGGAGGAGGAAAACTAGATATGCATGTGATGTGGCAGTCTGCTCAGATACTGTGTCCAAGTGAGGCTAAGCCTTGATACATATGGTAGGGACTAGACAAAGCAACACACAGTGAGATGTAGCTGGGGCAAAGATGGGATAAAGGTAACAATTAGACAAGTTTGATTCACAGCAGGGCTTCATGATGGAATGTGGTTCCTTGCAGGTGCTTGTCTGAGCTCAGGGACCATCTGGTTCTGGTATGAGACAATTGTGTGATTTTTGCCTCAGCAGAGTTCATCCAGAGGGGAGCATAAAGGATTGTTGTTATGACAAGCTCAGGGCACGGCTTGCTTGCCGGGCCTTAGCTCTGGAAAACAGGATGTTTCATAATAGTAAAAAGAGGGGAGAGGGGTGATCTTGGCATGGGGATACTGGCAGCATTTATACCTCAGAAGCTGGTAAACAAATCCAGGTTTGAATGAATAATTTGCTGATTACCTGGAATTAAGAAAATAATAGGGAAAATGTTAATAATGCAAATTAAACTTAAAAGTGTGCAGTGTGCCCATCTCCTCCCCGGAGAACCAATTGTTAAACATTAGCCAGGACGCTGCTATGTGTTGACACGGTTGACTATTGTTTATTGGGCCTTGCTTTGGGACTTAGCAGGACAGAGTTAGATTGGAATAAATTCACTATCCAAAGTGGATAAAAGGCATTATGTTTTGACATTTGACCAACACATAGGAAGTGCTCATTAAATACTTATGGAATCAAATGAATAGCTAATTTTCCATATTTAAGTTCACTTTGTGTTTCATAACAAGAGATGAGCTTAAATTCTTCTTTTGAATCGAGAAGGGCAATGCAGGTCTAAATGCTGATGGGGATAGTTATACATAGACAGCAAGTTTCCTGACTGTGGGGATTTGGTTTTCTTTGCTTTTTAAATACTGACCTTGCAGTTTTCTATGAATACAAGAAGTTTAGGTCTGGATTAACATATCTTAGGCCTGCTGAGACATTTACCCAGAGTGCTGTGTCTTACCCAAGACTCTTTCAGACTGTCAGGTCCTTCATAAGTACTTTTCAGAAGAAATGCTCACTGTAGAGCAGTGGAACTTTACTGGTTGTAGTACTCTTTGAGGTAGGGCAGCTAAGTGGTGCAGTGAATAGTGCCATTCCTAGAGTCAGGAAGACTTATTGAGTTCAAATCTGGTCTCAGACACTTATTAGCTATATGACCCTGGGCAAGTCACTTAACTCTGTTAACTCTGTCTCAGTTTCCTTATCTGTAAAGAGCTGGAGAAGGAATGGCAAATAAGTGCACTACCTTTGCCAAGAAAACCCCAAATGGAGTCACAGAGAGTTAGATACTATTGAAAAAAATAACTGAACAACAAAAGTGCTCTTTGGAAAGAAAATACCATCTAAAATAGATTTCCCCCTCTACAATTGTAACCATCTAAAATATCAGGCCAATACTGGTCACTAGAAATTTGGGAACTAGGGAGAAAAGATATTTGAGGTGCTGTCTTGCTTGTGGTCATAAGTGGGGGAATCTGGGGTTACTGTTATATTTATTTATGATTATTTCCTAATTTTAGGTCCTGACGAGGCCTGCCCTTGATAGAACATGGGGAACTCTACTGGTGCCTCAAGACTTCTCTGGACACAGGATCCTAACATATATATATGTATATATATATGTATGTATGTATGTGTATGTATGTATATATGTATGTATGTATATACACACAGATAGATATAGATCCTTATATATGCACACACATGTATGTATATGTATTTATATGTGTGTATTTATATATACATGTATAATACAAGTTTCTCCTGAGCTTTAGTCCCCCATCACAAACTGATTATTGCACATTTCAAATTGGATATCCTGGAGATATCTTAAACTCAAGCTAAAACTGAACTAGTTATTTCCCCCCACTCCCATCCCCAAACTTATGTATTTAATTTAATGTAACTTAGCAAACTTATCTATTTCTGTTGAAGATGCCATCATCTTTATAGTTTTCCATGTTCATAACCTTGGCATTATTCAAGAATCCTTACTCTACTTCATCTCATTCTCCTTCATTTCCATCTCCTCTATCCCTTACCCAATCAGTTGTTAAAGATTGCCCTTTTTACCTTCTCATCCCTTTTCTCCACTCACACGAAGCTACCACCTGAGTCTAGGCTCTCATTACCTTTTTTTTTTTAATGACAAGGCAGTCAGGGTTAAGTGACTTACTCAGGGTCACACAGCTAGTAAGTGTCAAGTGTCTGACACTGGCTTTGAACTCACATCCTCCTGACTTTCAGGGCTGTTGCTCTATCCACAGTGCCAACTAGCTGCCCTTTCTCATTACCAAATCATTGCAACAACCTCCTAATTGGTATTTGTTCCATTCTTCCACGCTAGCCTTCTTTATTTTCCTTGTACATGACATTCCATCTCCTATTTCCATACCTTTGCATTGGCCATCCCACATGTCTGGAATGCACTCCCTCCTCATGTCTGCCACATAGAAACTTTCTCTTCTTTTAAGATGCAGCTCAGGCATTATCTTCAGCATGAAGCCTTTCCTGATGCTGCCCTCCCTCTCAATTACCTTACATTTAACTATGTTGTATTTATTTCTGTTTATTCACTTTATATTCAAACTGTATATATTTTTATGTATTCTTGTCTCCCCCAGTAGAATATAAGCTCTTTGTGAGTGGAGATTGTTTCATTTGTTATACATGTATTTCTAGTACCTAGCACAGTGTCTGACATACAGTATGGTCTTAAGAAATACCTGTTGATTGAACATGTTTGCTATCCTATCATGTGGACTACTGAAGAAAATGGCCCAACGGTTGCCCTAGCCTTACCCTCATGAATACTACCACTTACCATGTTCTCCCAAACTGAGATTAAGTCTTTGGCGTCAAGAAACTTGATCACAGGCTTTCAGATTGTTATGTACCTGCCTAAAAAGAATGATGTATTTCTGTAATAAGTAACTTTATTTCTGATGAATGCCTCAAAAATTGCTTTCTATTATCCCTTTCACCACAAAGCATTTTCCCAAGAAGCATTGTCTACAAATAAGAGATGGGTAAACAGAATGAGGGAAGCTAAATGGTATGAGCAAACCCTTTTGCAAGACAAGACATAGGCAACTGACTTGTATTCTAATTGCCATCTCTCAATGCTCTTTGTTGTTTGATCAGAATAGCTTCTTTCTGTGAGGCATTAGTGATTCTAAAAGCTGCTTTAAGAAGTCCTTTTATTATAAAGGAAATGATTGAAAACTGCCAATCACTAATCTGGCAGTCCCCTCTTGTGTGCTTAAAGACTGTTCTGATTACGATAATTACATTTTTATGAATATCCTACCTACAGAATAACAATTTTACTATGTCAGAATACACCCTACAAAGATACAGCAATTTCATCTGCAAGGAAAAATAGCACCTAATAGCAAAGTTATTTATATGATGGTAAAAGATCAAGATGCAGCTCGAGTGCTTCAACTGAAAGAAATCTGATCATTATTTAACCTTTAGATGATGATTAAGGATGAAGGCTTGTCACGGCTTTCATGAATCATCTCTTCATGATTTGGGGGTTTTGTTTTGATTTTTTAAAATCCATGAACAACATTTGGATTTTTTTTTCCTTAGCTGAATAGATGGCAAAGCCAAAAAAGAAAAAAAAACAGGCATGTTAACATTAAACGTTTTAAAAATGGTGCTAAGTAATTTTAAAACCTTATGACAATGTTTCAGGGTCAAGGAAACCTTGTTAATTAGTCCACAACTCTTTGGGTAGTCAGGGTAAAGTACTTCAAATGATTAGAATGTGGAGTTAATGAGGCAATTTAACATTTGAGGTTCAATCTTTTACAAAGAAACATTTCATTGCCATGGTCTTTTGACTTTGGTCAGCCATCTTGCAAGTGTCTGCCTTGGTTACAAGGTACGAGACAGAAAAAACTTCAAATCCATCACCCATACTGGCAAAATCATTGTGAAAAAAGCCTCATATTGCTGGTCGTAGAGTAGTGTCACTTTTCTGTCCTTTTTATAGATAAAGGACAGCATTATTTGAGTTAAAAATGTGTTGGAGGGGGAGGCTAAGTGGCACAGTGAATAGAGCACCGGCTCTGGGGTCGGGAGGACCTGAGTTTTCAAATCCAGCCTCAGATACTTAACACTAGCCCTGTGACCTTGGGCAAGTCACTTAATCTGAATTGTCCTGCCTTCCCCCTTCAAAAAAGCAAAAAAGAAAAATGTGCTGGAGGTGTTCCATTCTGCTGGGGGTGGGGGGCAGGTAATAGAAGAAAGCTATCTATACAATGTACAAACTCTTTGTGGGATAGAGAATATATTGTCCAGTACAGACTTGGCATATAGAATGGAAACATATCCAGAAATAACATAACTTGCTTGTTGTTCAGCCATTTTTCAGTGGTGTCCAACTCTTCGTGATCCCATTTGGTGTTTTCTTGGCAAAGATACTAAAGTTTGCCATTTCCTTCTCATTTTGCAAGTGAGGAAACTGAGGCAAACAGGGTTAAGTGACTTGCCCAGCATCATACAGCTAGTAAGTATCTGAAGCTGGATTTGAGCTCATGAAGAGGAGTGATCCTGACTTCAGGCCTGGTTCTCTATCCATTGTGCAACCTAGCTGCTCCAATATTAAACCTAGCTAAATATAACTATAGGAAATCTCACATAATAAAATCATTCTTAGCCCCACATAAATTAATAAAAAACGATTTCCTAACTCACTCCCCCAGTGGAAAAGAGAGTCAGTTTCCTTTGGGACAGGGGCATCTACAGTGAGGGGAAAAGCAATCTTTGCAAGATAGTAAAAGGATGGCTGCCTTAAGTCACTCTAATTGTTCTCCAGGCAGCTCTTGGCTTCCCCAGCTGTCACTGGAGAGGGCTTGCTTCTGCCTCTGTTAATCACAGACAGCTTCAGCACCTCCTAGTTGTCAGTTGTTTCAGTTCCCCCCCCAGTACTCTCAGCGAAGACTCAGTCCCACCTCCACATCTGTCACTCCATCCTAAAGTCTCCTCTCTGCCATCAGTCCATGAAGCTGCCCCTGAAACCAGCACTGCTTGTTGCCCCTTAGACTGTCTCTGGCTTTTCACTGCCATCCAGTGATTTTCTATGGTTTCCAATGGTTAGTGGTCTTTTAGAATTAATTCTTTCAGAGACTATCTGGACTAATGTTAATAACAGCATTTAAGTAGGGCTTTAAGGTTTACAAAATTCTTTACAAATATTATTTAATTTGATCCTCACAAAAATCCCGGGAGATGGACGTTATTAGTCTCCTCATTAGATGAAGAAACTGAGGCAGAGAGTGATTAAGTGACTTGCCTAGGGTCCCACTGCTAGGAAATATCTGAGGCCAAATTTGAACTTGGGTCTATGGATTCCAGGTGTAGGACTCTATCCACTCTACCACTTGGCTGCTATTCATCATATTCTGAGTCTGTTGGTTTTTTTCAACCTGACTCACAGCTCCATCTACAAGGCCCCTAAAAGGGTACCCCTAGGCACTTGCTATGAGACACTTCCTCATTCTTCTCCACACAGGGTCCCCAGCCTTGATTTCTCCCTGGTTTAGGGTGAGTGATTTTCTTTTACTTCTCCACTTCAGAGAAAGGCAGATGCTTTCCATTCTGTCCAAGCTTCCCAAGGCATTTTTCTGAGGCTGTCAATAGATACATTCAATCTTCTTTGTTGGGCCTCTCAGTTCCCATGATGGTCTTCCCATATAAGCATCTTTGAAACTTTGATAAGCTTTGTGGTGGCATGAAGGTGGAGGGTGTGCACAAAGGGAAGCAGGCACATTCAGTGAGTCCCGACATCTCAGCAAAACCCTTGTACCCTTTACAAACTCAACAACAACAAGAACAAAGGCTGCTATCATGTTTGCAGTCTTTAAAACATTAAAGTCATTAAAGTAGTTGATAGAAACTTCTGGAGTTCATTCATTCAACGAAGATATTGAATGCTTACTCTGTGCAAGGCACTGTGCCAGATGTTGGGAATAGAAAAATAATAACACAACACAGTTCTTGCTCAGGGAGTTTACAGTATAGTAGGAGGGTTGCATAGCAAGCAAGATGGCAGAGCTGGTAGCAGTTGGGTACCAAATACTAAATGAATCAGCAGAGCTAACAGGGTGATTCACATGTGTTTTGCTTCTATATCTGATGTACATGAGCAATGTATAATTGGGATATTAAGGATTAGGTAATGTGGTCATTCTTCCTGGTGAATAACAAGGTTGTTTTGTCTGTAACTCTCGTCCTTTGATGTAATGTGGAGTCAGATTCAGGTCTAGCCTTTAGGGTGCAGGAAGGGGTGGCTCCATACTCCCTTCTGATGAAGGAGGAAAGTAATTTCTTAGCAATTATGGAAGTTTGAGGTATATTGGGTACCATCATAGGCTATGGGATGCCACACAAGTCTCACAACTAGACTGACTGGCTTTATTATAAATTTATGTTATCTAATTTCAACAGGGTCCATACTGCAGAAAGTTATCTTTTTTAATTTTCCATTAGTTGATTTTAGATCTTTTCTGAAGGCCTCTTCCCCCTTCTTCATATTTTATTGAGAAAAGAGAACCTATTAGCCATGTACTTCCTCTTATTCCTTATTCTGTCTTAAAACCCATTGTCACCCATCATTCTCCCCTCTTTTACTCAAGCATCTAAAGAAAAGGTAGCCCTTCTCTTTGCCAAGATTAAATCCTCTAATTACAGTTATTCCTTTGACATTGCTGGGGTTAGGGGTGTGGTGCCCTCATGATCTCCTATATCCTTCCTCCTTTTTTTTTGAGCTTCCTTCTTTTTATACCAAATTCCAGAGAAGCCTCCACATTCACACATTTCATTTCTTAAGCACTTGAAATTCAACTACTCACCTTGGTTGTTGTCTTTTGTTTTTGAAGAGGACCAAAATGACATCACTATGTTAGAGTCAAGTTATAGCCTGTCCAATTGTGGCTGAACAAATACTAGCTCAGAATGCTCTACCACAGGTCGAGCACAAATAGTCCACCTTATAATTCAACTGAAATAACTCTCTTCAGAGTTACCAATGTCAAATCCAATTACATTTTTCTCAGTCCTCATCCATCTTGATCTTTCTGCAGTATTTGACACTGAATACTTTTTCTTCTGCATTTTCATGACAGTAATTTCTTTTGGTTCTCCTACCTCTCTGTTGACTCCTCAGTTTCTTTTGCTGGATTCCAATCACATTCCATACCCTAACCACAGCTATTCCTCTCTGATCTGTCCTGGGACTTTTTTTCTTTTCCGTCTACACTCTTTCAATGACCTTGTTCGCTCCCGTGGATACAATAGTCATTTGCATGCACATGACTCCTAAATTGGTATATTCAGTCCTAGTCTCTCTACCAATCTACAGTCCCTTGTCAGTAAATCAGCAAGTATTACAATGAGCAAAGCATTGTGTTAAATTCTGAGAACACAAAGAAAAACAGAACAAAACAAAACAAAAAAACCCAAATATTATTCTTTCCCATAAAGCATATACATTCTTGGGTGAGACAACATGTATATTAATAGGAACTTATGAGATATATATGGGGGCAGCTAGGTGGTGCAGTGAACAGAGCACTGGCCCTGGAGTCAAGAGGACCTGAGTTCAAATCCTACAGCAGACACTTAACACTTACTAGCCGTGTGACCTTGGGCAAATTAGTTAACCCCAATTGCCCAGCCTTCCTTCCTCCGTCCAAAAGAAAAGCAAAAAAAAAAAAAATGGAAAAATAAATATGAGATATGTATGGAGAAGAATGGAGGTGATCTGAAAGGTCAAGATTCATAGCAGTGAAGAGAACAAAGGTCACAATGATATAGGGAGATAGAGAAAGCATTTGTTAAGCATTTACTATCTGCCAGGCTCTGTGCTAAATGCAAGGGGTACAAATACAAGAAAAGAAGATAGATCACATTCTCAAATAGCTTAATAGGAGAAGAGAAAACAAAAGGAAGATGGAAAGCTCAAGGTGGGGAAGGAAGGAGAGAGACAAGGCTGCTAAGAACGTGGTGCAGGCAGGAGAGTGAGTTGATATGGGTATGAAGAGAGCATGTCTGAAATCCTTTATGAATTGGTGATCCCAACCAGGTACTCACCAATCAGGAAAGAAGGTCTCAGGGCAGAGTTAATTTGGAGTGAGTAAAGCTACAGCTGAGGAAATGGAGCAATCCAGAGTGTAATTTGAGCTGGGGATAAGGTGAATGTGGCTGGAGTCCCTCATGAAGTATGTCCTTGGCTCACCAATCAGGAGAGCAGGCTTTGAGGGAATGATCTTAGGGTGATGAAAAGGATAGAAAGCACGATGAGGTATCACAGGACATAGAAAAAGATGGAATAATAACATGTTATGATCAAATAAAGGAGTTTTTGAGCGATTGAACAAGAAAGTAGTTGATGGTAAAGTCAAGAGTGTAACCATTTCTGTATGTAGCTGAGATGCAGTGGAGTAGGCCATGGGAATTGAATAGTTGGGAGGCCAGGATATTTGAAGGCATATCAATATGACTTTTGAAGCTCACTGCAAGAGGTAGGGGAGAGAAGAAAACTGTGAGCCAAGAAAGAAAGAAGAAGGAAGAAGAATGTCTTGGAGTGGGGATAGGACATTGCTACCAGGATCTGGACTGGGTGATACATTTGTATATCATGGACCTCAAAAGAAAGGAAGTCAAGAAAGGGTCTCAAAGGAGCAATGGAGGGGCAAAGAGTATTCTAAATTTCCCATCACAATCTGTAAATTGGGAATATGGGAGAAAGTGTAGCCAGTACCAGGAAGGGTGGCAAGGGAAGTAGTCAGAATAGTGTCAGAGTAGAAGCATGTCTCAATAAAAAGTTTGTTAATTATGGAGCAAGAATTCCAGAAGATACCATGGAAGAGTTGGGGAGATCCGTACTGGGACACAGAGAGGTAGAGGATAGTGTTTAGGTGGATAGTTGTGAGAGAGTAGTGAATTGATGATGCGGAATGGGATTTGTGCCTTCACCACAAGGGGTTCAGGATCACTGGGATGGGCTGAATACAAGAAGATGAGAGTATATTAACAGTTCTAAAGTGAGTATAAGTCAAATATCAGTGGCTGGGGTGAAGCCTATTGAGGGAGACATAAGATTAGGCTATCAGAAGTCCTTCCTTGAGGTTGTCTTACTGGTAGATGGAGACACTGTGTCCTCTTAGACTCTAAAGAACTGAGTCACATCAGGCAGGAGCAAGAGGAAGTATAAGGACCCAGTGAGGAAGCAGAGCTGCTGCCTTGCTTTTCCTGGAGAAGGTTTGGGGGGGGGCAGGACATGGAAGAAATCTTATGTCCTGAAGGTGGCTCTGCATTGCAGATTGTCCTGAGGCACTGCTCCATTGAACTAGGAAGTAGGTAGCATGTCTACAAGTGTGGCGTAAGAGTTGGCCTGGGAATATGGCAGGCAGGCATGCATGGATTGAGTTTTGGTCTGAATGTCCTGCAGGCATCTCAAACTGAACATGCCCAAAATGGAACTCATTATCTTCCCCATCCCCCACCCCAAACCCATTCCACTTCTGAGCTTTCCAGTTTCTGACCTTCATAATCTCCAAATTTTCCTTGGCTCTTCACTTTCCTTTACCTCTCATATCTAGTCAAGGGACAAATCTCATTGATTCTTCTTCTACAGCATCACACACATCAGGTCCTTTCTCTCCACTCATATGGTCAATTGGGCTTTCATCACCTGTCACCTGGACTAGCCTAACAACCTTGTTTTTGATCTCCCTGGTTTGCCTCTTCTCTCTCTACTTCATTCTCCAAAGAGCTGACAAAGTTCTATTATGGTCTAGTTTTGGTAGTTTGATTGTTGTAGCACTAAGTATGTAAATTACTTTATTATGTTGTTTTTTTCTGCCTCTGTGGATGCTCATGTATTTATTTGGAGTGAAAAACCCCTGAGTCAATTGGGAAGTGATAGGAAGTAAATTCAAATTCTGGTTCTGTCGTGTATAACCTGTATGACCTTGGACAAGTCATTTTTCTTCTCTGGGTCTTAGTTTCCTCAATTTTAAAATGAAGGGACAGGAATAGATGATCTTTAAGTTTTCTTCCAATTCAAAGTCTATGAAAAAAAATTGAGACTTTCTTTTCTTTTTTTTTTTAAACATTTGATTTTAAAACTTTAAATTCTAGATTCTTTCCCTTCCTCCTTCATCACCCACCCTTACTGGAAGATAAGCAAGTCAATATAGGTTGTACATGTGTAGTTACGCAAAACATTTCCGTAGTGGATATATTGTGAAAGACTGACTATATTTCCCTCCATCCTATCCTGCTCCCACTAGTTCTATTCTCTACTTTGTCCTTGTCCCTTTACAAAAATGTGTGCTTCTATCTACCCTCCCCCCCCCAACCTATCCTCCCCTCCATCACTCACCTTCTCATCCCCTTGTCCCCTAATCTCCTGTAGAGCAAGATACCCAGTTTAGAGTGTCATTCCCTCCCTAAGCCAAATTCAATGAGAGTAAGGTTGACCCATTCACTTTTGCCTCCCTGTTCTTCCCTTCCATTGTAACAGTTATCCCTTGCCTCTTCTATATGAGATAATTTACCCCATTCTGTCTCTCTCCATCTCCTCTCATTATATTCCTCTCTCACCTCTCAATTTCACCTTTTAAATATCATCCTTGGGGCGGCTAGGTGGTGCAGTGAATAGAGTACTAGCCCTGGAGTCAGGAGAACCTCAGTTCAAATCTAGCCCCAGACACTTGACACATTTACTAGCTGTGTGACCTTGGGCAAGTCGCTTAACCCCAATTGCCCTGCCTTCACCCCTCCAAAAAGCAAAAACAAACAAACAAATAAATAAATGTCATCCCTTCTTATTCAATTGATCCTGTGTCCTCTGTCTATGTATATCTGTACACATATACACACACTCACATATGTATTCATATGCATATATATCCTCCTATATAGATATATATGTATGTATACATATATACATTTCTATTCCCTTCAACTATCCTCATACTGAGAAAATTTTCATGAGTTACAATTATTGTTTTTCCATGTAGGCATGTAAATGGTTAAACTTTGGTAAGTTCCTTATGATTTCTTTTCCCTGTTTACCTTCTCATGCTTCTCTTGCTTCTTGTATTTGAATGTCAAATTTTTATATTTAGCTCTGGTTTTTCATCAAAGATACTTTAAAGTCCTCCACCTCATTGAATGACCATATTTTTCCCTGAAACATTATACTCTTGTTTTAATCCTAGCTCCTTTGATCTCTGGAATATCATATTCCAAGCCCTTTGATCCCTTAATGTAGAAGCTGCTAGATCCTGTGTTATCCTGATTGTTTCCACAATATTCAAATTGTTTCTTCTTGGCTGCTTGTAATATTTTCTCCTTGATCTGGGAACTCTGGAACCTGGCTATAATATTCCCAAGAGTTTTCTTTTTGGGATCTTTTTCAAGAGGTGATGGGTGAATTCTTTCAACTTCTATTTTGCCCTCTGGTTCTAAAATAGCAGGACAATTTTCCTTGAGAATTTCTTGAAGGAAGATTTCTAGGTTCTTTTTTTGATCATGGCTTTTAGGTAGTCCAATAATTTTTAAATTGTCTCTCCTGGATCTATTTTCCAGGTCAGTGGTTTTTCCAATGAGATATTTCACATTGCCTTCTATTTTTTTTTCATTTGTTTGGATCTTGATTTCTCATGAAGTCATTAGCTTCCATTTGCTCCAATCTAATTTTGAAGGAATTATTCTCTTCAGTGAGTTTTTGATATTTGTTTTCCATCTGGGCAATTCAGCTTTTTAAGGCATTCTTCTCTTCTTTGGCTTTTTGGGCCTCTTTTGCCATTTGAGTTAGTCTATTTTTTAAGGTGTTATTTTCTTCAGTCAGGTTGTTGACTCTCTTTTCATGATTTTCTTGCATCATTCTCATTTCTCTTAACAATTTTTCCTCCACTTCTCTTACTTGATTTTCAAAATCCTCCTTGAACTCCTCCATGGCCTGTAACTAGTTCATATTTTTCTTGGAAGCTTTTGGTGTGGGAGTTCTGACTGTGTTGTCTTCCTCTCCTTCCATGCTTTGATCCTTTTTGTCCCCAAAAA
>CM053582.1:297166834-297229459 GCA_028627135.1 Pseudochirops cupreus | reverse complement strand
CCCCCCCCCCCCGCAAAAAAAACCAAACAAACAACCAAATCCAAAGAGAATGGAGAGCTAGGAAATACTAACCCATTTGCACAGGTTCTTTTGCTTCCAAGTATATTTTATATTTCTGTGGGGAGTATGGCCTGATTCCATAGTGAAAGGCAGAAAATGGACACTCAATTTTCACCTGTCATATGGATATTTATAGAAAAACCACCAGTTGACACTTGATCATTCTGATTTTATTTATTATCTGGCTAATTTTAAAAGGCACAGATCACTGTGGCTGACTGGGCCCCATCATTTAAGCTACTCAACAATGAACAGATATCAAAATGTGCATGTTTACAGTGCAGTGCTATGAAAAAAAAAATTATTCTTTGCCCTTCTACAGTCCCTGACTGCAAAATAGGAAAAGGTGAATTTCATGAAAGGAATTCACTGGGCATTTTAACAATCACCCCATTTGTGCTACTAAAATAACATAAATTTTCGTAATTTGTATTAGAAGTTAAAATATCAAAGCCTAGCTTTTTTTTTTTACTAATATGCTACAGACACACACAAAAAAGATTTCCTTCAAATCACAAAATAAGGCACCAATGGAGTAAGCATTTTTTCTTGCTTCATCCTTTTTACTAAACAAAATGCATAGTGAAATAAATACTGAATACTGAATCTTAATACTGTAAATATACTTTAATATAAATGATATGATGAATGTTAAAATACTGTATTGCATCTTGAATATACCTAAAACTTTATAGAAAATGAAAACAAAGTAACCATAGATTTGGAGGAAGGAAAAAAATGCTGATTTTTGCATCTTCTGCAGTAGTATTTTCTTTTTTTTCTGTTTGTAGTTTTACCATAGAGGTGCTATGAGAAGTTTTGGCTAGAAAAGGTTTTTTTTTTTTTCTTCAAAGAAAGCAAGCAGAGAGCCTTGGAATATTGGAACATTCATTGTTTAAAAAAAATACATTCTAAATATCTCAGTTCCAAGTGGTCAGCAACTTTGAGTTGAGATACTCAAATTTAGGCTGCTCTCTGAAAATCTGGGATACAGAATGCAACAGATCAACTATTTGTTCTATTTACAAAACCTGGACCATTTTCTCTTTAACATATTTACATTGAAGACCGAGGGCCATAATTTCAAAAGCTTGACCTTAGTCTTCATTGTAGGGATGGTATGTTGTCATCTGCAAAATAGGAAAAACCTTGAATCTTTCAGTGCCTGGCAGACAAGCATGAGACACAGGAGGGAAGAAGAACCAATCACATGTATCAAATCCAAGACTTTGGCAAGGAGAGGCATAAAAAACAGTGTGTTCAAACTGGTAACTTAATAATTCATTATATATCCCCCAACACTATTGGACACAAATGAGACAATACTTTATTCTATAAACACGAATGCATATTTTGAAATTGTCTTTGGATTGATTTTCTTTTTAGTTAGCCAGTAACTTGTGAATAATAACTTGATGTTGCAATAAAAAACAAGTAGAGAGAGTTTGAAGGCACCTCAGAGGTGACTAATTGTATAGATGAGAATCTGAGACCCAGGGGAAGTGAATTCAAACACAGGTAGTAAGCATCAAAGGAGGGATCTGGACTCAGGTCCTGTGACTCCAGAGACTGCTCTTTCCACTGTACCAGGCTGCATCTTCTTTGAGGTTTTCAAAATAAGATGATTTAGTTCAGTAGATAAATTCCCCAAACATCATAGATCATAACAAAAACACACTTTTGGACATACTGGGTCCAGCCCTTGCAATAACTCTTTAGACCTTGAATCTTTCAGTGCCTGGCAGACAAGCATGAGACACAGGAGGGAAGAAGAACCAATCACATGTATCAAATCCAAGACTTTGGCAAGGAGAGGCATAAAAAACAGTGTGTTCAAACTGGTAACTTAATAATTCATTATATATCCCCCAATACTATTGGACACAAATGAGACAATACTTTATTCTATAAACACGAATGCATATTTTGAAATTATCTTTGGATTGATTTTCTTTTTAGTTAGCCAGTAACTTGTGAATAATAACTTGATGTTGCAATAAAAAATTTGGGTAGATCTATATATGCTCATTATTAATATGCTTAAAAAAAAACTAATATATGAAACAACTTTAGACACAATCAACTATATAAAACATTTAGATGGAAACTTCTTTTCCTGCCCCTTTCCCCTCACCTCATTCTATCTTAAGATACAAATCTCATTAAGACTCTGTAAACAAAACTCTATGAAAAAGGAACATCTGGCTTTTCCAATAGTTCTTATCTAAGCCTCATTCACAGAGCTCCAAGACAATGAATGGGTCCCTCCATATACATTTTTCTTACAAATAGTTTTCATTTTCCAGTGTTCTGTCCCTCTAAAACGCTCTTATTTCAATAAACCTCAGCCTTGGATTTTCAAGGCCCTATGCTCACTCAAATCTGTTTCTTTTCTTGCATGTTTCAGAGAATGGCATGGAATGCAACATTTTCCTAACTTTCTCTCCTTTTCTACTCTGGGTCGTCATTTAGACTTATGCCAGGCAGATTTCATGGAACCTGCCTTAGAAAAGGGGAAAGACAGAAGTTGCTTCAAATCAGTGCAGCAGGAGTCCAGTTGACATACAGATGAGCCAGGGAGACTCATAGACCTTCAGTTTCTCTTTAATGGATGGTTTCCATGTGAACACAAACTATACTTAATCAGATTCTATCTTGAGGTACTCACCAAGTTTATGCATTAAAAGTTTGGCC
Source organism: Pseudochirops cupreus (assembly GCA_028627135.1). NCBI lineage: Eukaryota > Metazoa > Chordata > Mammalia > Diprotodontia > Pseudocheiridae > Pseudochirops > Pseudochirops cupreus. Next base: position 297,226,705 of record CM053582.1, on the reverse strand, counting down.
AATGGTGTGTGTGTGTGTTATAGTGGGGGAAAACAATATTTAGCTGTCAATTATTTAACAAGGAAAATGCGATCCTTGGGATCCTAATTTCTTTTTTGTTCACTCTTTAGTTACTAAAGCATTTATCATTTATTGGTTGTGCTTTTGGGGGAATTGCGGTATACCGTTGCAAAAAAAGAGGTTTTTTTCATTATCCTCTATATCCCAGACCCTACCTTAGACTGCCAAAGGCTGGTTGTGCTGTGGATGAAAGCATCATTTGAGCCTGAGCTCAGTAAACTCCCCTAGCTGGTCTGCGGTTCTTAGAAGTAGGAAGTAGGCCAAGCATGCAAGAATGGGGGAGAAAAATTATATAAGCAAGCCTCCTTAAGAAAGAAACATTTTCAGGTTTTAACAAGGAAAGGTTTAAGGCAAATAGGCAGTAAATGCTCAGACTTTGTTCTTTAAAAGCTGCTAAGATGAATTTCAAAACTCTCATTACTTGTCAACTTGGCATGAGAGGCTTTACCTGCAGGCAGCCCCTGAAGCAAGCAATAACTTTGAAGGTAATACATACGTTGATGTGTATGTGTGTGTGTGTGTGTGTGTGTGTGTATATATATATATATATATATACACACACACATATATACATATATATACACATATATACATATATATAAACACACACACTTTATATATATGCATATATACATACATACGTGTGTATATATGTATATATATCTATATATATCTATATACTGGTCATAAACTCTAGGTGTATTTTATTACTTGATTTGGTAAATTGAAAAAATCCATACATGCATCCCAACAGCCCCACCTTTTACCCTTTAGCCACATGAAGGGGATACAAAAAAAGAGGCAAGGATAGGGGTCTGGTAAGGGGCTGATTTTCCAACGGTGACAAAAGAAGCAGCTCTTCAGTTCAGGTAAATACAGCGATTGGGCTGGAGCAGGTTGGCCACCCCATTCACCTGGGGATCGGGGGAAGTGGGGGAGCTCCTCTTTCCCTCCTGTTGGAACCACCTTAAAAGATGAAGGGAAAAAAAAAAGAATGATGAAGGAAAAGTCAAGAAAAGGGTTAAGATGCTTAATTTCTTCCTCACAAAAATAAAAGGACAGTTACATAATTATAGACCTGCTGACGCTACACCTTAAGCAAATTCAGTTATGTCAATAAGAAGTCATGGGAACAGAAGTAGACTCTAAGATCCTTAAAGGCAGGGCTTTGGGGAGCATTGTGTCTAACCTAGGGCCTTGAACAAAACAGGTGCTTAAAAACCAGGTGTTGCTGAGTAGACATGGTGACTCACCGTGATTTGTTGAGCATATGTGCAAGGCTACTGTGTTTCCTTGCCAATTCAGTCCAACAAATATGTATTGAGCACTTATGAGGTTGAGATAGAATTAGGAAATCCCTTAAGAAGTTTCTAATTTGGTCAGCCATCAGTGTAACACCAGTATAACACCGTTCAGAATCCTTGGGGTTACTGCTAGTCACAAGGTGACTCAGCTTTTCTGTTACAGTTCAATGCCCCCATGACTGGGGCCCAGCTTTCTGTTCATCCCCTACAATGTGTATATTAACAGTCATGCTAGATGCTTACTTTAGGATATAGGAGAATACATGAGAATATGTTAGCATATGGAGGCAGCTAGTTGGAATAATAGTTATAGTAATAGATGGAGTTAGAAAGACCTGAATTCAAAATCTGCCTGAGACATTTACTAGATATGTGACTCTGGGCAAATTATTTAACATCCGTCTGTCTGCCTCAGTTTCCTCAATTAAGAAATACGGATAATATCTCATAAGGTTGTTGTAAGGATCACGTGAGATAACACATGTAAAAACACTTTGTAAACCTTCAAATAGTATATAAGTGCTACTTGTTATAAAAACTGTGTTTCTCGAAGGAAGGGAATTGCAGGGAGAGTTTGGTCTTTTCACAAAATGGGACTAAGCCAATAAGGAATCCTCAGGGATTGTTATAGGGGCACCAGTGGACATACCATAGGGGAGCCATCTCAGAGAGCTTCCACAAAATGGGTTGTAATTTAAAAAAGTTGTATTTTGTTGTTATTCAATACACACCACACTCTGTAACCCAGAGCAGATAGAGCAACAATATACCTAAGTTCCCTTCCAGGAACTAGTATAGTGAAGAGAGTGCCTGATTTAAAGTCAGAGAGACTTGGGTTCAGATCCTACCTTAGACATTTGCTAGTTATGTAACCCTGGGCAAGTCACTTAAATCCTCCAGGTTCTAGTTTCCTCATTTGTAAAATCAGGGGTTTAACCTTGAAGACCTCTAAGGTCCCTCTCAGCTCTACAGATATGAACCTATGCTCCTGTGAGCTGGTCCTGCTCTCTATGTGAGGACAACAGGAATATATAAGAATTATTTGCTGGCACATATTATAACAAATGAATAAGAGTGACTATACAAAACCAATTATGCTTTATAAGGTCAGTGTCTATAAAGTATAAAACACAATGTATACATTTGCTTTGTACTGTGGAGTACAAGGCACTCCCAATGTGGAAAGTCCCTCCATCTGCATCCCATCTATAAACAATAATCTTAGAGAGCTACCTAGGAGCTGGGGGGACAGGGACTGAGAGATTCAGTGACTTAGTGCCCATGGCTGCAGAGCTATGTCAATATGTGTCAAAAAAAATCCCATATTCAATTCTTATCTTTCATTTTGGGAGATGGCTTGGCAATTGATATGAATACACAAGTCATATTACAACTGTGTTAAGAATGTTCTGATGAAACCAGGGAAGACATTCAGGCTCCCTGTCTACTCTAGGACACAAAATTCTAATGCCTTTAAAGACACCCAGACATAGTCATACCTCTAATACAATTAGATCTTCCTTATCAAAGTTCCCACCTGTGCATGCTTCACTCAAAGAGTAACTTTTTTTTTTTTTACCAAGAACTGCAAGCTCCATATTTGTCTGACAGGAGCACTGTCTAGTGATGCCCCATTTAGGGGGCACTGTCAGGGCATGAGTTGTCCTAATAAGTGGATTCCAAGTACTTGCAGTTCATTTTATTCAAACTATTTTTGGTGGAAACAGTCTTTATATATATTAGTCAACCTTCTTAAATAGGGAATATTAAATGTAATTTAACTTTTTCTTCCTAATTCAGGAAAAGGCAATGTGGAACAGTGGGTAGAGAGCTGGAGTTGGAGCCAAGAAGCCCCAATTTCAAGTTTGAACTCTGATACACACTGGTTGTGTGATCCTGGACAAGCTACTACTTCTAACTGCTCCAGACAACTCTCCAAGATTATAAGTTGCCGAGAAGATGCCAACCTGCATTGGTAGAAGAAGGCTTCTCTTCTGGGCATTTTCTCTAAGTCCAGTTCCTAAACCTTGCTACCTCAGTGTAGTTAACTGGGTGGCAACATAGTGCATAGAGCCTTGGGCCTGGAGTCAGGAAAACCTGAGTTCAAATTCAGACTCAGACACTTACTAGCTGCGTGACCCTGGGCAAGTCACTTAACTTCTGTTTGCCTCAGTTTCTTCAGCTGTGAAATGGGGAAAATAGTAGCACTTAACTACTTCTTGTTGTGAGGATCAAATGAGATAATAATTGTTAAAGCACAGTGCCTGGCCATAGTAAGTGTTATATAACTGTTAACTATCATTATGAAGTCTTTTATTCTACTGTGCATTAATAATCAGCACAATCTTAAATCTACTTTTTAGTTTTCTGCCTCTTCTTTTGTCACCTGTCACCTCTCTTCCATGTCAGTGTTCAGGCTTCTAACCACTTGTCACTCATCATTTCCAGTCTGCTGGTTCTAATGTGGAGGAGGTGGCAGAAAACTAATTAACCAAGCTTATGAGGAATTATGTGGCAAGGAAGAATAAGTGGGCTCCGAGTGACAGCAGAATGGCCGACCCTATGGATGGATCAAAGTATTTACTCTTTGTGGAAGTGTTTTGTGACAGCTGAATCAGGGTTCTCAAAAGCCTTTTTCACTTATTTCTGGGATTGGAGCTGAGGCTGTGTGCTGTATTTAGGGTCGAGGTAGCCAGATAATCACCCATTTCCCACTTAAATATGCTCCTTCTTTCAACTTTTCTATTTCTGTGGATAGCATCACAATCCTCCTAAACACCCTGGCTCAAAGCTTTAGTCATCTTCACCTCTTCCTCTCCCTCATCCCTCACTCCCCCATCTAATCAGCTGCTAAATCCTTCCATTCCAAGACTAAAACAACTTTTACACCTGTCTCTTTCTATCCGTGCACACTGCCACTAGCCCATTCAACTCTAGTTTGTCCTTTTCTTCCTCTTAAGATTATAGTTACTTTCAGAAATTTGGGTTTACTCATATTTTTCAGTCTTTCACACTTATGCTTCCACCAGTAAAGAGGACTATATGGAAGGGCAGTTGCTATTTTAATTAGTACAAAGTTTGACCAATACATTTCTTCTCTCAGGAAAGGAAAATGGCTCTATTTGTGCTGCTGCAAACAGGCCAAAATGAAGATGGAATTACTGAAGCATACAATCCAATAAAATTTCAATTTACTAGGAAATCAAAGGCATACTAAATTGGTAACTTATTAAAAGAATTGTCTATGGAGGATACACTGAGTGTATTCAGAATCCTCATTTTATGGGGAAATTATCTAATTGCTGGAGGATAATCAATTCAAATGGTCCCAAAAGGAAATCTGTAATCTCTTCCCCCATCTGACAGACCTCCCTCTTTAGTAATGACAAATGGATGTTACCAACAATAAAACGTACTCCTGTTAGTTCAAGTTTAAATCACTCAAGCACACGCAGAGAAATACTCACTTCGGCTTTCATTTCTTGCCGCTTTACTGGGGTAACTCTTGGTCATTGGTACATATGGCTCTGGAGGCGGCAAATCAGATAGTGGATGGAAGTAAAATCTGCTTTCCCACTCATCTGAGGGAAGATCAAATGGTATTATCCTACTAGACAATCTGCTACAAGAGTTAACTTAACCAAAGGGACTGAATGAAATTCAAGTACAATTGGGCCCAAACCACTCTAGGTTTATGTTCATAAAAGGAAAACTAATAGCATTTTCACAAAGACTCAACATAGCAAATTGTTCTAAAAGATGTTTGCTAATTAGCATATCAGCCTACCACTACCTAGGGGAGCTACATCTGATAGATTCACAGGACTGTATCAGCTATAAAAAAAATGAAAGTAGTAGGCTGACTAGGACCGGAGCCATTTCCAATGAAGGAGCATGGTTCACTGACACAACTCACAACAATGGCAGTTTACAAGGAGGTGACCTCTTTGGGCTCTTCCTCCTTTGCAAACTGTCTAGAAATAAGGTAATATGGGGAGGAAAAGTCAACATTCTTTTAGCAACCCAGAATCTTGTAATCCTCCATCCTTCAACAAAGCAAACAAAGACTTTGTAGATCAGGGAAAAATCATCTGCCTTTTCTTCTGCCCTTACTATCTTTAGCCTTAAGGCACTGTGGATGTCCTGTTGGGGCACCTAAAACTTTACACTGAGACTGGGGAGGGGGAATGAAGAAAGACATTATTTATCAATGATTTGCATATAGTACAGGAGCAGGTCAGCTGGCACATAAAACGGTGGGGGGGGGGAGGAGGGGATCATCTGACCTTCACATGATAAGTCTTGAAAGCCATTCCTCATTGAAGTTGAGGGTGGTGGGGGAGGTGGAGCTCCAGAGCCAGGCCTGTCTGGAGGAAGAGGAGGCCTTGGGCTACCTCTCTGGTTTTCTAATCCACCTCTGGAAGGCAGCTGAGGAGTAGAAGGCAGTGCTCGGGAAGTATTGCCATTTCTGTTTACAGGTGGAGGAGGTGGAAGAGGTCCTGAAGCATTTCAAAAGAGAGAGAGAAAGACAATATGGCGCCTCACATTTTCATCATAACCAATAGCAACAAATAAGCAAGTCTTCACTGGCTTCGCAACTCAAATACACCTCTATTAAGGTAGTTAGGTGGTATATAGCATGGAGCAGGGACTTGGGAAACAGGAAGATGAGTTCAAAATCTGCTTCAGATGTTGACTAGGTGTGTAATCCTGAGTCAATTGCCAAACCTCAGTTTCCTCATTTGCAAAATGGGTATAATGACAGCATCCACTTCACAAAGTTGTTATGAAGATCAAACGAGATAATACATGTCAAGCCCTTGGCAGACCTTAAAGTGCTAGATAAATGTTAGCAATTATGACAGGCTGTGTGGAAAAAGTATTATATTTTGGAGTTGGTTTGACATGGATTCAAATCCCAGCTCTGTCACTGTGGGAACTCAGGCAAGTCACTTAATCTCCTGTGGCCTCATTTTTCCTCATTAAATAAAAAAACATCCTGTTTAAAAAAAAATTCAAAATATCTTGTCATCTGTAAAATGAGGGAGTTTTATTTAATCATCTGTAAAATGAGGGGTTTGGACTGGGTAGCTACTTAGGTTCCTTCCAGCACTGAAGCTATGCTTCTGTGGAGAAGATGTGGTATCTGCTTTTTGTTAGACTATAATTTAAGGGGGATACAAAATGGTCAAGCAGATATGAACTACGAACAAAGATACACATTCATTTAATTATGTACAAATATATATGTGTCTAACCTAAAAGAATGCAAGGTCCTACATGATACAATTTCATTTTTGTTTTTGTATTTCCAGTGCCTTAGTACAGTGTCTGGCACATAAATGCGTATTCACTGGCATGTTATACAAAATAATACACACTTTTAGGCTAAGGGATTGTTTGTGTGGTCCGTTGAGTGTGGCGCTAGAGATCAGACAATATTCTACTTTAGTCAAGGAAAATTTTCCCTTTTATGATTTAACCAATTTAATACTTGGATCCTGAAAAATGTTTTCTCTTTTTTGAATCATTCTATTATTTATTTTATTTGCAGAATGATATAGTTAGAGATTTAGAGTTGGAAGGAACCCTTGTAGGTGAACTGAGAGCCTGCTTTGTAATTTTGGGGGGTATATTTTTGTATATTTTGCATACTTTTTGGTATGTTGTCTCCCCCATCAGACAACTTGAGGGCAAGGACTGTCTTTTGCCCCTTTTTGGAAGGCAGTTGGTGGCGACACACGGTAGGTACTTAATAAATGTTTACTGATTGAATGATAAACAGGTAGGATGTTTTTTCTTTAATAAAAAGTCCTTTGGGGTACACAGAAGTAAGATATCCTTTAAATGTATCTCTGACTTATTCAATAGGCATATTCCTGTAATGAACAATTCCAACCACAATCGTCCCTGGCAGAAGTATCATTAGGAAACAACCCGCTGTCATCTTGAAAATAGAAGTTCCCTCTTCAGTCTTCCCCCTTCAGAGAGGCCCTTGGATACTTAGGTGGAAAAAAAAAAGATTAGCTGGTAAATTCCAAAGTTCTAATTCTCAATTAGCTACTTTGCTGTTTTGCCCAAGGATAAACCAATCATACAATTTCTTTTCCAAGAGAAAAGCAGACTAAACTTAATTTACTTTTCAGTTAGGTACCCAGGAACATTCACTAAAGAGACAAATGTAAAAGTTTAAACAAATGCCTAAAAAATTAAAAAAATATTTCTGAAATGATTCTATGTAGTGGTAGAAATTACGGACCTCCCGGGCAAGTATTTCAGAAAGAGTCCTCTGATTCTTTTTAAACTGCAAAATAAGGAGACTTCATTCTCTCAAATGCAGGTTAATGGTGCAGTAGTAAGTCAATAGAAAAACAAAAAAGAGGACTTTTGCACTGCAATTAACCCTTAAAATGGAGTAGATGAATTTAGGTAAATGTACTAGTAATATGCTAATAAGTTCTAATTTTAGTAATGATAATTTTACTACTAAATAATAATTATTATTTACTAATTTATTTTACTAACAATTCCAATCTCTGTGATCACTTTCTTTGGATTCTTTGCTAGAATTAACAAATAGGAAAACAAGTTTTACCTCCAATATCCCCTTGATAATTCAAGGGATGTCCTTTGCTAATAATAAACAGTTAAATGGCACGAAGACAATGAAATAAGAAGGGCCTAGAAAATTAATTAAATATTTCCAGAAAAACTGTCTTCCTAATGGCAATATGTATCCCACAGAAGAGTGGGATTCAGCTCCCAATTAGAAGAAAAATTTATTCACGTGAGGAAAATACCGATACTACATAAATACTGATTATTATATGTAAAGAGCACTAAGGAGGCTGAAAGTCTGAGCTTTAGTCCCCATCTCGGTCAAGCTTATATGAACCATAAACAAAGATACATTGATTAATTTAAGTACATGAAATACAGAAATATGTAGGTATCTACCCTGATATGATAGAAGTTTCTTGAGGGCTTAACCTACTTAACCTTTGTTTTGAACTCCAAATGGTTAGCATGGTTACTGGAGTGACCTTGTATAAATGCAGTGAAGTACAGTGAGGGGTGGATTAAATTCAGAGGTATCAAAGTTAGAGTCTGCAATCCACAAGCTGCCCATAAAACTCCAGAATGTGGCAAGAATTAGATTAAAATATAATCGGGAAATGTTTAACAAAAGAAATAAAAATACAATACAGTCTAGTAAATGTTAATTTGTAGTTTTCTAAGTCAATGAGCAGCCAGCAAGGCTGCATTTCTATCTGAGTTTGACACTGCTGAATCAGATTACTTCCCATGGAGATGGGCATGCATACTTTGGCTCTCTGTGGAGGGACACATGTACTCTGTCCCCCTGCTAAAGGGCATACTCATAAAGGGCTTTTGATTGCTTCCTGGTTCCTGTGATGGGATGAGGGTTGGGGATGCTGTCACAGAGAGGATAAACAACTGATTCAGGAAGAGCCACCTACTCTGTGAGCCAAAAGGAGCAAGGAGAGGCACTTCCCAATCTCCTTGAAGGCCTCTTCCTTGGGACACAGCCAAAGGCAACTCTTCCTTGGAATTCCCAAAGGTTGGAGGAGGCGACAGCATGCATACCCAGCTCTTATTTCTAAAATGAGGAAATAACATTTACCCTGCCCACTCCACAGGGTTGTTTTGAGTAAAGTGTTATGTAAATGTTAAAGTGCTGTAGAAATATAGATTATTAATATTGTTGCAAAGGTAACATGATGTGGCTGCTAGAGAACTGGCCTGGAAGCTAACAGGACCTGAATTTACATCTTGCCTCTGACACATACTGCCTTGTGACTGCAATGGACATTTTCTGCCTCCTTATTTCTGCCTCATAGAGTCTGTCTCTTCCTCTAAGAGGCTCCTCACAGAGCACCTTCTATATGAGACCTTTCCTGATTCCCTCAACTGCTAGTGCCTTCTCTCCTAAACTCCATACCTAACATTTTAAAATTCACTTTGCATATATCTGCATTTACACATTTTGTATTTAAGCTGCATATATTTTTATATCTATTTGTCTCCACCATTAGAATGAGCTCTTTGCAAGTAAGAATTGCTTCATTCTCTGAACTTGTATCCCTATCACCTTAATAAATTACTTTTTAAATTCTTAATAATCCTTATTATATTATATATAATATATATATTAATAATCCTTAATAAATACTTTTTTATTGAAAAAGAAAAAACCAAACTGCGACCTCTCAGTGCTCTAAGCAACTCTTCAAGACAATGCAGTCAAGTTTTTTGTGTTATAACCCCTTTGGCAGTCAAGTGAATAAAGCCTATGGGTCTGGTCCTAGTCATTTTAAAATGTGTAAATAAAATACCTAGGATTGCAAAGGAAACCAATTATAATGAAATACAGTTATCAAAATATTAAAAAAAAATTCACAGGCCTCAGGTTACACTCCTCTGCTTTGCTCTAAAAACTTGGCCTTGACCTGAATTAATAGATAGTTTCCACATCTGAGAGTTCCTTATACCAATGAAGCACAGGTCCTGTCATTATCCCCAGTTCCTGAATATTATTTATAATATTATAAATTCTACTATATTGTTATATATGTTGTATATATAACTTATAAATATTATATAGTATGTTATATAGAATTTATAAATATTATAAATTCTACTATGTTGTTATACATATTGTATATATAACTTATAAATATTATATAGTATGTTATATAGAATTTATAAATATTATAAATTCTACTATGTTGTTATATATATTGTATATATAACTTATAAATATTATATAGTATGTTATATAGAAGAATTTATAAATATTATAAATTCTACTATATTGTTACCTAGTAGAATAGTATATATAATGTTTTATATCACAATATTATTGTGATTTCTTGATCACCATTAGAATTCTTCAGCTCCTTCAGGGTAGGAAATGTTTGTGTCTCTCTTTGTATCCTCAGCACTTAGCGCAGTGCCTAGAACACTGCTTAATAAACGTTTGGTGACCGACTGCTAACTGATGTTAGGTCAGCGTGGGCACGCACAGGTCCTGGAGAGGTTGCCGTACCTGATCTGCTCGGTGGATCTCTCACTGGAGGAGGTGGCCTCTCAGTGGGTGGGGGAGGAAGTGGACCAGAACGCCCTGGTGAAGGTAAGGGAGGTGCAGAAGTGAGGGATAGATTCCGTTGGGGAAGCCTGGGGATTTCGTCATTCCCACTGGAAAGTGGAGGCACCGGAGGAGGGCCAGGCCTGCTGGGAGGGGGAGGGGGAGGCGGGGCCTGCGAAGAGGAGGAGGGCCTGGGCGTGGAAGGCACTGGAGGCTTATTGTTTTGGGGAGGAGGCGGCGGGGGAGCCCCTTCTCTGTTGACCAATGGCCTGTTGCCCATTGGAGGAGGCGGCGGCGGCGGCTTGTCATCCATGGCCCGGCTCGGGGCTGGGGGAAGGGGAGGTCTGTTGGAGAAAGGAGATGAGGATCCCGGGGATGACTGTCGAATCCCTCCAAACCCTGCACTTCGGTTCCCAGGAAAAGGGGGAGGAGTGGGCCCCAGGCTGGGCTGCCGGTGTACCCCGGGCACCGGGGGAGAGCCTCGGTTGTGGAGGTTGGATTGTGTTGGCCTTGGCGTGCTGGGCACGGGAGGCGGGCCGCTGTCAGGCTTGGCACTCAGGTCAGGCCTGGGAGGAGGAGGCATTCGGTTTCTCTGGGGCTCGGGAGGACCACTCCTGTGACCTGGGGAAGGTGTAGGAAACCGCCCTACACCTCCTGGGGGGGAAAATGGCTTTGCAGACGTAGCTCTTCCTCCCGGGGGCAAAATAGGGGGGCGAATTCCTCCTGAGTCTGAAACTGGAGAAGATGATATCAGGTTAGAGATGATGCAGCGTAAGAAAAATGAAGACACAAAGTACTTCCTCAAATGTGAAGATTGCTTCCTAGAGAATTCTAAGAAAAGGCTCCACGGGTGGGGACCCTGCAGCCTCGAGGCCACATGGGGCCCTCCGGGTCCTCAAGTGCGGCCCTGTGACTGAATCTAAACTTCACAGAACAAATCCCCTCCATAAAAGGATCTGTTCTGTAAAACTTGGACTCAGTCAAAAAGCCACACCCGAGGACCTAAAAGGCCACATGTGGCCTTGAGGCCCGCAGGTTCCCCAGCCCTGGCTCACCATTCATTTAGCTAGGCTAGTTCCTGAGGTAGGGGGACGAATCGGATGATTTCTAAATTCCTTCTAGTCCCATGAACCCAGTGGGTTTCAGAAGATTATGCACGAATCTCTCAAGACAATTAGTGGAGGTGGGGTTGTTTACCACTAAGGGCAGGCCACTCAATGCAAAGTTATTATTTAAGTTTATACTGTTAAAAAATTAACCAAAAAACAATGACCATTTCTATCATAAGGTTTAGACTGTGCTTAGTTTCCTACCCTCATACTCTGTTTAGTAGGTCCTCTCACTGGATTCAAAAGAAATGCTCTACAGGTAGGTGAAAACATAGGATAAACTTATGTCTCTCCGAAAGGAAAAAGTGAAGGCTGTCAGACAAAAGTCTGGCATACAAAAATGGGGTATAAAAAAAAAAGACAGCTGGTATTAACTGAAGTACTTTTTAGCAGGACTGAGTGAGGTGGACAACTGAATTCTTCTCTGAGGGATATTTTAGGGTAGACCAGATCAGCCTTATTACATAGTTAATATGACATCCATGGAACTGCCAGCTGAGGGTGATGGAAGCATCCACAGATTTGGACTCAGAGGATCACCGTTCGAAATCTACCTCTGCCACTTAGTAGCTATGTGATCTCAGACAAGTTGTCAGTCTCTCTGGGACCTAGTTTTCTCATCTGCTAAATGGTGGTGGTGGGTTGATAGAGTGATTGAATGAATTCTAACGTCCCTTCCAACTCTAGATCTATGACAGACTACATGAGATAACTAAGCTGAAAAAATATCCTTCTCCTTAGGGAAGCTAGGTGGTGCCATAGTGCATAGAGTTCTGGACCTGGAGTCAGGGAGACTCATCTTCCTGAGTTCAAATCTGGCCTTAGACACCTACTAGCTGTATGACCCTGGGCAAGTCACTTAACCCTGCTTGCCTTAATTTCCTCATCTGTAAAACAAGCTGGAGAAGGAAATGGTAGACCATATCAGTATCTTTGCCAAGAAAACTGGAAATAGGTTCTTAAAGAGTCAGACAAGACTGAACAATATTCATCTCCTTAGAACTCACAATAATCTATCCCATATGGAAATGTTTAACATAATTGTACATGTATAACCTATATCTTGATTGCTTACTATCTCAGGGAGGGGAGAAGGGAGGAAGGGATAGAATTTGGAATTTAAAATTTGAAATAAAAACATAAAAAAATTGAAAAAAAGTATGGAAAAGCTCATCATAATCTTGGAAACTGAGTTTTACAATTTGAGAAACACTGCTTTTGCCTAGCAGGTTTTTACCATACACAAGATAGCAGTAAGTGAAGGATTAAAGTAATCAGGGCCAGGCCTGAGAAGGGCCTGCTGGGTCCCAGGTCAGTTGTCTGAGATTAGATTAGATTAATCATGAATACACAGGGAAAAAAGCTGAATATCAGAAAAATGGAAGTCAAGAAGATCTAAGTAGTAGTCAAAAATTTATATGCCATTAAACGTTTTCAAGCACTTTGCTTTTGTTATTTCATTTGATCTTCATAACCCTGGGAAGTAGGTGCTATATTATTACCCCCATCTTAAAGAACAGGAAACTGAGGCTGAGAGAGCAAGTGCCTTGCATGAGGTTACAAGCCAGAGGGTTGGTCAGCTCAGGTGGAGGCACACCTGAGAGAGTGGCAACAATTGGAGGAAAAACGTTCAAGGTGAACTGAGTCAAATATGCCAGAGTAATAATTCTGGTCTGAGAGCTTGTGTTGGCCAGAGGAGGACCCTCTGCTGAGCTTGGTGCACCAGAATATACTGGCCACACTTTTCCATCAAAGGGAAGACCTGTCCAGGGACATGGTTAGGCCTCCTATGACTGACATTTTCATATTATTAAGTCTCTGGGTCTTGATACTTCCTGCTGAATTGGAAGGAAGCAGTAGAACACTGAACAGTTTTGTCAAATAAGAGTGTGTTTGTGTGTGTGTGTGTGTGTGTGTGTGTGTGTGTGTGTGTGTGTATTTTGCATCTTTTCAAAGCACATTTTAACATTTCTTACAGGATACTGTAGCAAAGTGGCACAGGGTCTGTAGTCAGGAAGATCTCAGTTTAAATCTGAACTCAAACATGTACTAGCTGTGTGACTGGGCAAGTCACTTATCCCTGTTTGCCTCAGTTTCCTCATCTGTAAAATGAGCTGGAGAAGAAAACGGCAAACTACTCCAGTATCTTTGCCTAGAAAACCCCAAATGGGGTCACAAAGACTCAGACACAACTAAACTACAACAAAGGATACTGAAGTAGGCTGGCTAAGAAATAAGAATTCACTCCCGCTCCCTCCTCATCTGAGTGGGCATTTTAAGTAGCATTTTCTAAGGTGATTTCTTATGTCTCTGGATAGAAAGGAGAAAATCTCATGGAGCAGGCTACTGTTTTCATTTGAGCACAACTAATAGAGGTAGGGGAAATGTTTTAAGTTTTTATTGTGCTATTATCAACTCAGAGCAGATGCTTGGTGGCTTGATTGCTGCTTTGGAGAGTCCCATCAGCATTTTTCCAGAATCAATGGGATTGAAATTCTATTATCATCATCAGGAATTCAATGAATGCCTCCTACGTACCCAACCCTGTTCTAAGAGGGTGCTAGGGATGTGCAAATCTCCTGTGACTTCAAGAAAATTATTCCCACATTTGATGGTTATTATCTAAGTGCTACAGACTGATTTTGGAAAGTGATCTAAAATATGCACTGGAGAACAGTCAGACAACTTGCAAAAAGTAGACAAGGCAAATTCCCAGGATGCCAAGCCACTAGGCAGAGTTCCATGAATAGAGGGCCAAAGATGCTGTTCTTTCTCTGAACCCAGCATGCCCTGGAAAAATGTCTCCCTAAAGTATAGGACTATTCCATATGTTACCACAGTCTGATATTGCTAGAGAAAATGTTGTTAAATAAACTATGTTCCTATTAAAAATAGCCTTAGTTTGAAATAGGCCATAATTTTTAAAGAGCATGGGTCAGTGGAAAGAGTACTGGAATTAGGGTGAGAGGGTGCAAATCTTACCCCTGCTACTATCTTTGTGAAGTGGAAAAGTCACTTAAACTCTCTCACCTAAATCCTCTCAAGTTTATTCATCTCTAAATGAAGGGATTAGACAAGATGGCCTCTAATGTCCCGTCAAACTATGATCCTGTGAAATATGACAGCAGTGGAGAGACACATCAACCTAGTAAATAAGGAAGAAAGGTTTGCTTATGTCATTACCATTATCTCGGTTGGCGGTGGATCTCAGCTTTGGCATTCCTGCCTGGAATAAGCCTCCTAAACCAGGTGGACCACTCCCTCCGAAACCACCTCCAGTAGCACCACCGCCACTGCTGCCTCCTCCAAAGCCGCTGCCTCCACCACCAGATCCTTTAGGTTCTACAGAGAGAGGAAAATGAAATCTTTAGTGCAAACAGAAAACATGAATGCTATTTTACGTTTACTTTTTCATCAAGCCCTAGAATTGCAGAAAACAATAATGACTATTCAAAGATAAATACATGTATATATACAGATGTGTGTGTATATTCTCTCTCTCTCTCTCTCTCTCTCTCTCTCTCTCTCTCTCTCTCACACACACACACACACACACACACACACACACACACACACACACACACACACAATAAAATAAGGATCTACCTGGAAAGCAGGATGAGTACTCTTTGGATTCTTCTTCACTACAGTACTTCTCTCTATACTTTGTGGCTTTTTTCTGAAGAGCCTTAATGATAAAGCCCAGGTCTTTACCTCCTCCCCACCTCAAATACCACATCTCTCTTCCCTCCATACCAGCTATGAAAATGCAGGAATTTCTGTGGTAATAACAAAGGAGTACAGAGTAGAAGAAAAGAGTGGGTGATCCACTTGTCCCTAACATGCACTGACTCCCCTCGGCCTTTCTCTTTCCCCAACCAAAAGGCGCTGGATCTAGGATTCTGTGAAATCTTCTCTGGCTGGTGTTTGCCTCTCAGTGTGCTGGGAAGCAAGCTGCTTGTGCTGGGGAAACAAAGTTCACATTGTGGAATTTGTCATCGCCTCATCGCGGGGTTTGCAAAGCTTGTAATCAGGAGGTTATTTCTTCCTAAATAATGCATGTGAGTTTCGTAGGATTGTTGCATCGTGAATTTAGAGTTAGAAGGAGCCTCAGAAATCCATCTCATTCAACTCTTTCATTTTACAGAGGAGGAAGCTGAGGCCAGAAGAGATTAAGTGACAATAGCCGGCATTTATATATACCTTTAAGATTTACAAAACACTTTATATATCCCTCTTGGTTTGCCTAAGGCTACCAAGGTAAATAAATGGAAGAGCCCAGATCCTCAGACTCCAAAGCCAGAGTTCCTTCTATAGTAACTAACATGCTGCCTGAGTCCATATATTCTAAGAAATTTGGTTCATGGGAGGACAAAAACATACAAAAAAACCTAAAACGTCTCCTCAGCTTTTCCTCCCAAAATTGGCCAAAATTAAGTTCACTAATCTCTAAAAGAAAATTCTATTCATATGTTTAACCTTCACTCCCAGTAGGGATATTATCCTACCTGTCCTTAAATATTTCAAGAATCTGTGGTTTAATCTTTGTGGGCATTCCCTCCACCAATGGGACTGCTACCCCTCCACACCTAAGCAGACAGCTTTCATGAGTTGCTGTGGCTGAAAAAAAAAATCACTGGTAGTCAAAGATCTGATTGTGAGCATCTATGAATTTAGCTGGCCTTGTTTTAAAATACAAAACACAAAGCTATTATTAGTGTAGCTTTATAATTGAGAAAGCAGGCTTGGGGACCTTCCTGTCATAAGCATAACAGAATTAGGTGGCTAGATGGCACAGTAGATAGAGTGCTGGACCTGGAGTTAGGAAGATCTCAGTTCAAATCCACCCTTAGACACTTTCTAGCTGGTCAAGTCACTTAACTGCCTTCTGCTTCAGTTTCTTCATCTGTAAAATTAGGATAGTCGCAGCACCTACCTCTCAGAGTTGTTATGAGAATCAAAAGAGATCATATTTAAGTGCTTTGCAAACCTTAAAGTACTATACCAGTGATAGATATAATTATTGTTCCATCACATTTATATACCATAATTTATTCAGCTAAGCCCAAGTGATGCTAAGGCATCCCCTTCATTTCCAGTCATTTTTTTTTACCATCACAAAAAACTTCTGTACAGTAAAAAATTTCTACAGTTTTGTAGAGCTACCACCACCAATTTACTGAGTGAATTTAAAAGCTAATTAAGTCAGGACTAACATTTCAAAGCTGAGCACAATGACAGTACACTGATAAATTAGGTCTTTTATCATCCCCACCCTCCCCAAGTACTAGATTCTCTGATTCAAAACAAGGCTTCAGCCTTTTTGATTGTTTGCAAAACATATGTAAACAGACAAGTGGCTATTTACCTGCCCATTTATGAATAAAGGGTACAAGAATACTTATTTGAGAGGGTCTTGTTCCAATAGGATGTGGAACACATTTTAAACATTCCTAAGAAGTGGGCATCCTTAAGTAAGACACAGTGTGGTGTGGTGGATAAAGGGCTGGCTTTGTAATCAGGAAGACCAAGGTCAAGTCTTGTTTCTGACACATAATTGCTGCCTAACAGAGGAAAAGTCACTTGACCTCTCAGTGACCATCCGTCAAATCTCTTAAGATTTTAAAGTTACAGATGAGATGCTGACCTTCATCAATAGAGGACACAAGTTCTTATACTGATGAAATCATAGATTTGGACCTCTACCCTTCACCCCCACCCCCAAACCAAACAACCCCCAAAACAATAAAATCGAACCACCATCTGCTAACAGGTTATGCTACTGGAAGTAAGCTGCTAGGGGGAAAGGAGGCTGCTTGTTGCCATGCAAAGAGAGCTGTATTTAGGGCCCAGCTCTCTCTTTTATGTCAGGTATATGACCTTTATTAAATCACTTTTTTTCTGAGTCTCAATTTTTTTATCTGAAAATGAGAGATATCTCTTTTCCCCTCCTAACCTTTTATGATTCTTGTATTACTTCTAGGGAGGGTTCAGTAATGGATTTAGAATTTGGCTCAGTTTGCAACTCCTTCAACATGTGTGTGAATTTGCATCTCCTCTCCAGCATCTTAACCAAATCCTTGCATTAGAACTATATCTTAGCCCATCATCTTCACTGACAGCAATCTGTCAATTTCCCTCCTGGCAATCCTATAGGTCACCATTGCTGTTAGACAGCTGTTGGAATGAGCTTCTATGAAAATGAGAACTGAATTGTGTTCATCTTCCCAATGTGAATCTGACAACAGTATATTTCTTACTTCTAGCACAACTATGTAACATATTTGCAAACATCCCAGAACATACAAGTTAACAACCTGCCTGACAGTGAAAGTAAATTATATATACACGGTGTCAGACATGCTTAACATGCATTTGAAATTTCTAGTAATACACTTCTTGGTTTTCAAAGAGTTAACAAATTTTCCATGATGTTATGACCACTGGCACCATTAACTGTACAGCTTTACAGGATAAACTTGCTTTCTGATCATCTGTAGGTATTGAGGACTACATTAAGGTTTTTTTTCATTTCCCTCCCATTGGAGGGAAATCTGAGTCTATTAGGCCTGGCAACAAGGCTTCATTCTGAGTGAAGAGGGTGCTGGACTTGGGGACAGGGAGTCTTGAGTTCAAATTCTGTCTCAGACATTTATTATCTATATGACCCTAGGCAGGTCACAATCTCTGTGGGCCTCAGATTCCTCATCATAAAATGGATATAATAATACTCCATATTTCATAGGGTTATTGTGACTATTAAATGAGGTAATACATGTAAAGTGCTTTGCAACCTCAAAGTATATAAATGTTAATTGTTGTTGCTAATGTACTCAGAGAACCCTTTTCTTTGTGGGCAAAGATTTTCTAGAAGATCTAGCCTCGAAATAGTTATTAAAATATTAAAAAAAACACCCAAGATTATGGACATCTGGTTAAGAACTTGTTCTACAGGGAGGGGAGAAAATCAGCAGACCCTAACTGGGTGACATTTTCTCAGGAGGATTGAGGGATTACACTGCAACAACATCCATGTTGTAGGCATTTGGCTTTGGAGCTTTGATAATTTAAAATCAAAAGTCAAAAATGCTGTACTTCCCCTTTGAGGGGTGGGGAATGTGTTGTTGCTCAATAACCATTGCTTAGCAAAAGAGCAGTAGTCAGAGATCTCCATCAGTTTCCTCTTCTCCATTTCCTTCTCCCTTTAACTCCTCTGCTCTTTAACCAGTGTTCTCCCCCTAACGCTGACATTTCTACCTTCTTACCCACCCAACAGGCAAGACTTTCACAAATTCTCCTCCTGCTCCTAGTTTCCTGCCCACATATGTCCACTAGGACATATGACTCAGGAAGGTCAACCCCGGCCTAACTGGAGTCTAGAGAGGTTATATTTTGATATAGACAGGATTTATTTCCAATTTATCTGACTGGTAGAGAGGACAGGTTTGGTTCTGTGGGCTCTAACAGTCCTGCAGCCCAGCCACGCATTAGTACTAGATTGCCTCCGAGGGTATTTTCTCATGCTCCTAAGTATCAATGCCTGGTAATTACAGCAATGGGAGACAGACAAAGGTTTCCTGGCAGGTTTATAGACTTTACACTGGATAAAACAATCAGTACACCATGGGCTATATCATCTCAATCTCTAAAAAAGAATATGACTCTGTGCTCCTGCCCTAGGCAGGGAATGAGGAGCAATGAGTTAAGATTTAGAAAGTACTTTGAGTGTCTCAGAAAGGAGCCCCTTGTGCCCGGGACAAAGCATGATTATGCCAGCTTCCTGCCGCATTCAGGGAAGAAAGCCACGAGGACCCTGGCACCCAATGAGTAATAGAGTACCACAGCAGCTGGCATTAGCAGAATTGTTTGGATTTGATTATTAGGTCATAAACCATCACATCTTAAAAATATTTTTTGGGGGTACTTACTGTCCAATATCGGTGCACTTCGGTCATTGGTGACTGTTTTCTTGAGCTTTTTCCCTTTGCTAATGTCAGAAAGGAGAGCATTTCTTCCAGCCTGTTCTGATTTGTTCAAGGAAGGCTTCTCTGTGTTTGCCTGAAAAGTAACGTGCAAACTTGTTATTTATCAGGAGTACTAAGACCAGGGACTGTAACATTCATCGGAGGCAGTGTTGGCGGAAGAAACTTCTAATTAAGAAGTACGGCAACAGGTTATGAATCTTGGGGAAGTTTGACAATGATACAAATGTGGCTTTTTAAATTTTAAAATGGAGATAATCTGGGGGCAGATGCAGCAATAAACAACATTCATTTTTAGTGCAGGAAAGTTTCTGCTGGATAGAAGACTCAGAAAGTTCTTGCCACTGTTTGTTGGATTGTAATGGACAGACATTGGCTTGGCTGACCAGGGACAAAAGGGAATTTTGATATTAGGGCAGAGAGTGCTTTGCAAGTGGCATCTAGGGTTTGACCTCCAAAGGATAGATTCAGGAAGTGCTTCAAGTGTCCATCTAATTCAATAAGCATGTAATAAATGCCTGCTCTGTGCTCAGCAAGAGCCAAAATATCCTAATGGATGAGAGGCTGTTGGGAGACTAGATAACTTAGGCTCAGGTCCCATCTCTGACCCAGACTGACTATCTGACTCTAGGGAAATGACTTAACCTCTCAGGATTCCATGGCAACTTTCCAAGATAGAAGTTGTAGGTTATCTGCTAATCTAGGTGAAAAATAAATGTACATAGCACCGTAGCAGCTGCTGGATAGCTGTGATGCTTCAAAATTATGCTCGGCACAGTGCCTGGCACATAACTTAATAAATGCTTATTGATTGACTCCAGCACTTCTAGGATTTCATCAGTGTGAGTACTCCCTCCACTGGTGCAGGACACGACCCCAGTATGACTCCCTAGATGGTTTCTAAGAGTCAAAGGGCTTGAAAAAGTAATCACTTTGTGGCCAATCTGGTCCTGGGTTGGTTTTTTTTTTTTTTGAACATACAGACATACAACCTGTTGTCACCAGGTGCCATACTACTGGAAGAGATGAAAAGATTAAATAAGAAATGGCCCCTCTCCTCATGAATATTCTTGTCTAGTAGGCAAAGGGTTTAGTGGAGTTTACCAATTTACATATGGAAAAAATAATGTATAGTATTAAAGTCTGGTCCAAGTATTACTTAGGCAGTGAGGTGGCACAGTGGCCAGCATGCTGGACTTAGGAGTCAAAAAGACCTGAGTATGAATCCTGTCTCAGATGCTTACTAGCTATGTGACCCTGGGCAAGTCATGTAAATTCTCTTAGCTTCAGTTTCCTTGGGGATAATAATAGCCCCCACCTTCTAGAGTTTTAGTGAGCATGAAATGAGCTAACATAAAATTATTTGCAAATTTTAAAATGCCATAGAAATAATTTTTATTATTATTATTACCTGGTCTGGCCATTCCATATTGGCTGTAGGGGAATTCTTGAAGTGCTAGATCTCAGATGTAGGGACCCAGGAGGCAGTCTTTGTGAATTTTATGACTATGAGAGTCTCTCTTAGATGTGTTCACTAGAGGGACAGACTAGGTGGGGCTAGCTCAATCTCTCCTTTCATCTCCTAAATCTCATTTCTTCAGGGCTCTGCTCTCAACTGGGTAATAATAATGTATGTTATTGTTGTTCAGTTGTTTCAGTCATGTCTGACTCTTCATGACTCCATTTGGGAAAGTTTTCCTGGCAAAGATACTGGAATGGTTTGCCATTTCCTTCTCCTGTTCCTTTTAAATATGAGGAAACTGAGGCAAACAAGGTTAAGGACTTGCCTGAGGTCATAGAATCAGTAGATGTCTGAGGCCAGATTTGAACTCAGGAAGGTGAGTCTTTTTGACTTCAGGCCTGGCCCTCTGTCCTCACAATTTAACTCCCAGATTACAGAAGGCCTTAATTGCTTTTTATAGTGGAAAAAGCACTGAGCTAGGAATTAGGAAATTTGTATTCTAATACTGGTTCTGTCTCTATGATGGTGGGCAAATCCCTTCAGTAAGACTCAATTTTACCATATACAAAATAATGAGATGCTACCTGATTTTCAACTGTTTTAACAAGCAACAATTAAATAACCATGGTGCACTGGGCACTATGCTAGGTATTGGGGATACCGAAACAAAAAAACAAAATGGTGTCCACCCTAGTGGTGGTAGTGGGTAGGGAGAAGGGAAATCATATATACACAGAAAATTAAATATATACATAGTAATTTCCAGGGGGAAGTCACAGAACTACAATCTCTAAGGCCTTACTGAATCTATGATCCCAAGCTTAATTGACATGTACATGTACCCTTAAGTAGTCAAGTTATAGACAGAGGAAACTAATCCCCTTTTCCACAATGGATAAAGGTAGCCTTAGGATTGGGAGGGTAGGATTGGCTTCAACCTATTAAAGAAGAATGGAACCAGAAAGGAAGTAAATATGGCAATCAAGGACAGGTAATGGAGTGGAAGGAGCACTTGGTTATCAATTATAAGGCCTGGGTTCTAATTTTACTACCTACTATGTGACCTTGGGCAGGTCATTTCACTTGGTTCTCAGTTTCCTATAAGACAATGTAAGTGAAAGTGCTTTGTGAACAGTCAAATACTAAGTGAGTGCAAGGTATTAATGCCTGACATTTGGATAGCACTTTATAAAATGATTTCACAACAACCCTCTGAGGTAAGCAGTTTAAGTATGGGATCCCTGTTTGAGAATTCAAATGTGAGCTGTCCATATTCAGTCAGCATCAGAGCTGGACTTCTGATTTCAAGCCCATGTGTATAAGACACTCTATTTTCTCTCCATTTTCATTTGAAATATAAAAGAGTAAAGATGGAATTAGCTAAAAAGTTTCTCTGGAAAGTGGAGAAGTAAGGGTTCTGGCTTAGCAAACGAATAACTTTTGCTGAATGAATAACTTGACAGAGAGAGGAAAAGTTAAAAGACAAAAAAAGAAAGCAGAGAAGAAAAGCAATAATGCAAAAAAAAAAATACCCAAGGGACAATTGTATTAATAGCAGATATTTTGATTGGTGTGAATCTGAAATGTAGACTATGGTTGTGTTTTATAAGGTCACCTTAGTCACCTGCATCTTTAGAGGTTCTGCTTCTAGCCAGAGCCAAGTTGGAGGTAAGAATATATCTTAGGGAATGACCTGAACTGTAGGTAGACTAGGTTGGCCTTGGAACTACTTCACACTTAAGAGCTTCTTTGAATCATGGGTAACTGGGATCAAGCCAGGCTAGAATAAGAAAATGCAAGTTAATGAGAATGACTAAGGAATGTGTTAAAAATTGGAGACTAGCCTTATTGGAGGAGAAGTGGACTATGTTGGTGAAGATTAGCAGATGAGACTATATATGTAAAGTGGGTCCCGTTAATTGAGGAACCTTGAATGCTAGGATGAGCTTGGATTTGATATGATAGGTGACAGGGAGCAATGGTGGATTCTACAGCCAGCGAATATCATGATAAAAATCAGTATTTTAGGGATATTAATCTACTGGCAATGTATAGAATGGATCAGAACTAGAAGAAAATAAAAGGAGAAGTACCAGCTTCTTAAAAAAAATTTGTTTTTTTAAATTGCAGCTTCTTAACTATTGACTTACTCTAGAAAGTCAGGTAATACGGACAGTGACAAGGAAACTGGAGAAGAAGGATGAATCTTAGAGGCACTCAGAGGGAGAACTGATCTAATGCGGAGATAACATATAATGGTAAGAATACCAGTCACATGACCTGGACTTTGGTCCTAGTTCTGCCATTTAACTAGGCATGATTCAGGGCAATGAATTAGTTTCCTTTATGAAATGAATGTGATAACCTGGACCAGGAGGGGCTGGAAGATCATCTGGTCTATAAGGTGCCTTCTAGCTCCAAATCCTTTGACTTTCTGACTTGTGGATAAATTTGATATGAGAGACAGAACAGAGGGGAAAATGTGGACAGGCCTTAGCTCTGGAGTCAGAAGAACTAGGTTTAAGTCCTATTTCTGACCATTATTAGCTGTGTGACCTCGGGAAAGTGAGTTAAGCTCCCCTAAGGTCTCAGTTTCCCCTAAGGAACTGAATCTATAAGATAAGGGGATTGGACCAGATGGCCTCTGAAATACTTTACAGCTTTAAATCTATGATCTGATGAGTTTAGGATTGTAATAGACCTGGTAGATTAGAAGAATGTCATGTAACATCAGGGAAGTAGAATGTAAGCCCTTTGAGGACAGAGAACTTTCTGTCTTTGCATTCCCAACCTTTTGCCACTTAATAAATGGTTATTGAATTAAACTGAATTAAAGGCAGCTTGGGTCAAAGTTAGTGAAAGATCAGTCCCAGTCAGGATTGACCCATTGCCATTCAGGTCAAACAGAACTGAACTAATTTCTGGAAAAGAAGTAGGTCAAGAGTAGGGGACAGGCCTCAGGACGAGTGGCTGTTCATCTGTCTATCTCCTACCACCAATTAGAACTGGACAAAGTGTATCAATGAATGGCTGGAAGAGTCAGCCTTTGGAACACTGTGTCCTCTGGAAGCTTTATTTTAGTGAGGTTGAAAAGGGCAGAGTGAGATCTAATCAGACTATATGTAAGACTTAAAACAGAGAAACTTGAAACAAACGGACACTCGAAAAAAATGTTTAATGTTATTTGTGCCAGCTTGGTTTGAGGTTTGCTTACACTGTGCACCTGGGTCAATCTGGTCATTTCTTATTTGAGCCAGAAGAGCAAATATGCTTAGAACAAATACACACTGGTCTTGTTCTACTTAGACAGTAAGAGATACTCACCAGGGCAAATGTTGGTGGGGGGGGAGGTGCTGGAGGAGGAGGAACAGGCATCTTGGACAATCAAGCTTCAATATTATCACTCAGACCTATAAAGAGAAAGAGAGAGAGAGAGAGAGAGAGAGAGAGAGAGAGAGAGAGAGAGAGAGAGAGAGAGAGAGAGAGAAAAAGAGAGAGAGAGAGAGAGAGAACATTAGGCTCTTTTGTGACATTTTATCTTAAACTTTCTTTCCTCTTTTACCCCCCCCACATCAAAGTTGGAGTCTAAATTGGCCAACTTTTTACAATGTCTTAATTAACTTAATTGTTTCCCTCCTAAATTGCTAAATAAGCCCAAACCCCCTCAACAGTGGGATTTGGATTTGTTTGATAAGACTATAGCCTTCATCCAGCTCCTTAGACCACTTAGTTCCACTAGCTTTCAAGTAGAATTACAGAGGAATGGAAAGGAACCTGGGTCTTTGGCCCATAAGCAAGAATTTTATTATGAAACCACCAGAGTTTCTCCTTGTTCCACAGCCACACCCGAGCTCTTCTCACAAACGAGTGCCATTGGTCACTGTGGGGCCTCAGTGAGAGACTGGCACAAACCCACAACCATTGCTGGTACCCTTTGTTTACTGGAAGAGATACATTACAGTAAAACATTGCTGAAAAGCAGTTCTCTGTGAAGCAAAGCTCCTTTCTCCCACTAGTTATCATTATAAAGCCAGAAATGCATTTGTCCTGGGAAGAAATTCAAGCAGTGAATACATAGACTAATGATTGCTGACCTATCTGCCTCACAAGCTGTAAGGTAATAGATTGAGGATCAAGATATATAAATGAGAATCATGAGATAATATAAATAAAAGTTCTTATATTAATAATGTGACGTTATCTTTATTCCAAAAATCAATTTTATAAATTTCTTTTGAAAATACATGCGCATCTTATCGGATGCATTCAATAAGCCCCAAATTATAAAAAGTACAACATAAACTGAGGTCGCTAGGTGGCACAGGGTATAGAGTGCCAGACTTGGAGTCAGGAAGACTGTCATTTGCTAGCTTTGTGACCCTGGGCAAGTCACTTAACCTCTTTCTGCCTCATTTTCCTCTGTAAACTGTAAAATAGGGATAATAATAGCACCTACCTCACAGGATTCTAGTGAACATCAAATGAGAAAATATGTATGAGGTGCTTGCCTTTAATAAATGCTTATTCCCTTCCCCACATGCTTCTTTAAACACAGGTGAAATGGTGACCCATGAATATAATAGCACCAACTGATTCCCCTTTCCAGATATTATTGGGGGACAGCTAGGTAGCGCAGTGAATAGAGCACTGGCCCTGGAGTCAGGAGGATCTGAGTTCAAATCCTGCCTCAGACACTTCACACACACACACACACACACACACACACACACACACACACACACACACCATGTGACCTTCGGCAAGTCACTTAACCCCAGTTGCCCTACCTTCCTCCCTCCAAAAATAAAAAAAAAAGATATTATTGGGACATTGAACATTAAAGAGAAAAAAGAATCAATTTAAATCCTTGAATACCTTGTTGACAAAAATGTTAAAGATTTGGTGGTGAGTCAAAAGAACCACTTAAAAATAATGAAAAACTGATGTGAGAAGGAAGGAGTGGGAGAAAAAAGATTGGAGGTTTCAAATCCCATGCTTAACAACCAGTCTAAAGGTACAGAAAACAAAAGAGCATTTAGCATATCTGTCATTAAAATAAATATGAATTGCAGTCACCAAGTTGAGCATAGTAAGTGCTGTTCCTGCTCCCCATTAGGTGATGAGGACTTGCCATGCACAAGAAGCGAGTTCTTTCTGTATGTGGATCATTGAGGGCAGACACAGATGACAAGGCTGAGCTTTGTGGGGACTTGAAGAGAGGCATGTGCCAAAAACTGCTCCATTCATATCGGATAAAATACATCAGATTACAAAGAAACCCCTAGAGCAGCGACTCTTAATCTGGTTGTGGTTATTTTTCAATATTTTGATAATTAAATTTCCCCGTACTATCCAGATCTATATGAAAAAAAAAGTTTAAGAACTGATCTAGATTGCTGGGTGTCTACACCAGTTAATGATACTAACCTGGCAACAGAATGATGGAGTACTGAAAACAGGGGGAGGGCTCAGAAAAGACAAAAAAGTGTAGTTGCTACTCATGGGTCCAATCCCATCACTGATTGGCATAGAAGCTTTGATCTTTTTTGTTTCTGACTTGGACTGGTTCATCCTTGCTTAGGCAGTCCAGTGAATGCACACTCTTGGGGACCAGATTGGTGGCAGATGTAATGTGGATTTCTGATCAGCATTAGCCCTACTGAAACTCAAGCAATGCACCAACCTCAGCCTTTCCAGCAACAGGGGTTATAGGCATTTACCCAGTGGCAGATGTACAGGGCATCCCAAAAGTCTGAGCACAGTTTAAAGCTTCGAGTGTTTAAAGAGAAAAAAGAATCAGAAAGAAAAATCACAAAGAAAAAGAAACTTTAAGCTCTAACAACCTAAAGTACATTAAGACTTCTTTTACACCTTCTATTTCAAACTAATTTATTTCCTTCATAATTCTATGTATTGTACTTTATGCACTTAATAACTTTATTCCAAGAAGGGGTCCACAGGCTTTAGCAGACTGCCAAAGGAGACCATGACTGAAAAAAAAAAGTTTAAGAACTGGTCTAGATTGCTGGGTGCCTACATCAGTTAATGATACTAACCTGGCAGTAGAATGATGGAGTACTGAAAACAGGGGGAGGGCTCAGGAGTAACAGCAAAAGAACCCCGGAACCTAGGACCAGAGGAGGCACTGGAACCACACAGCAAAGAGGGACGGAGTCATTTGGAAGAACAAATCCAGATCTAATCCTTCACTGGACTGTGAGTCATAGAACCATTCATAGATCACACATATATGTCAAGACTAGGGAAGGCCGATCATCTAGCAACTTTCAATATATGATTTAAGAATGGTTCCCTAATATCTTCTGAAGTTTTCTTCTACGTGATTTCTGATCTTTGTCTTCTCCATTCCTTCTAACAACAATAACAACCACAGCTCGTATTTACATAGCACTTTAAGATTTGCAAAACAATTAAAAACGATCTCATTTTATCCTTATGACAACCCTGAGATATAGGTGTTATTATTGTCTCCATTATACAGATGAAGAAGTCAAGGCAGTTTAAGTAACTTGCCTAGGGTCATATGCATAAACATAAGAAAGAAATCTGAGATTTAATTAAAATAAAAAAAATTTTTTTACTGGGATAGTTCAAGCACAATGCTGATAAGGCTACAGTCATGGTTCAATACTTCTATGGACCAATTAAATTTTATGTAGAGGAAAAGCTTTGTGATGGGGCCCCCCCAGGTATCTCCAATCTGAAGGCGTTCTATTGCCAAAGGTGGCCCAGTGTTGTTGTTGGCTATGCTACGCTGTCTCTAAGCAGTGGAGGATTAACTGAAGACTCTCATCTAAGCGTTCCATTTGTATGTTCTTGATCAAGGGAATGACATGGTTGGTCAACATGAGGTTTGAGGAATAATTTCTCAAGGTTAAAATGGGACAATCCAGAGGATATAAGGTCATCTAAGGACTAAACATTTAGAGACCTTTAAGGGAGGGAGTGGGGTTTAACCAGTCACTGAGATGTCCCTTATGGGAAATCTCTCAGGACTAGCTCCTGCCTTTGTGTCTCTCTCATTCCCACAGCTGTACTCCTACTTGGAGGCTTAGTTCCATTTCAGACTCTAGGATACATCAAACAGGAGGCAGTAAAGCCTTAATAATTCGTGGACCTATATAGCTCAGGGTCTTAACACTGAGCCAACCTTGCTGACCTTCTTCCCTGGTTCAAGTGGCTGGGCTCTTGCCCTGAGACTTGTGATCAATATCTGCCTTGTCCTCCAATTCCAGTAAGGGGATGCCTATCTTGTTACCTGTGTCTAGAGCCTCTGCCTTGATAACCTCCTGGAGTACCTTATTCCTCTGAATCTGGAAGCTAAGCTCCTCTCAAAAGTTAAATTGCCAGAACAATGTATATCTGGATGGATAAAATTCACTAGAATAAAAAATTCTATAACACCCCAAAGGCAACTAGATGAGGTAGTGGATACAGCACTGGGCTGGAGTCAGGAAGACTCATCTTCTTGAGTTCAAATCCCACCTCAGACACTTACTAAATGTATGACCTTGGGTAAGTCACTGAACCCTATTTTCCATAGTTCCTCATCTGTAAAATGAGATGGAGAAGGAAATGGCAAACCACTCCAATATCTTTGCCAAGAAAATCCCAGAAACAACAGCAACAACATAATACCCCAAATGACAGCAGCAGCCATGGTGTGGTGAATAGACAGCCAGCCTTAGAACCAGGAAGTCCTGGTTCAAGTCCTGCCCCTGACACCTAATGGCTGTGGGATCATCCCCAAATCTCTCAAGTGCTTATGCTCTAGGCCAGTGGTGTCAAATTCGAATAGCAACTGGGGACACTAATCTGTATATAAGGATCTCTGCTGCAGCGGAGCTGCTAATGACTTAGCTTTAAAAGATATTACCTATATTTTATTGTATTTTTATTCATTTTGTTAAATATTTCCCAATTACATTTTAATCTGGTTCTGGGGGCATGCTAGAGTGCTGTAGCCTTATTCCAGGTCAAGTTCCTATCCTTATGAATGACAGGCCATTTAAAAAAATGCCCAGAACCCCATCCAAATGTCAGTAGTGATGAAGAGAATTCACTGATTGACAACATTCATTCTGATTATTCTTCTGCCCTCAGTACCCATGTACACTATTTTTGTATTTACTGATATTTCACTTCATTCTTCAGTCCTTCTCAGGTACATACTTCATGTATGCCCAACCTGACTTATGTTGTTGGCCGGGGCCTTATCTTTTTATGTTATCTTGAGCAGATCATAGTATCACTTGACGTGATGGAAAGGACACCCATTGACTCTGGATTCTGATTCACTAAGTTTGAATCCTGTCTCAGACTCTTATTATACCTGGGTAACCTTCAGCAAATCACCATTTTCACTTAATGTTCCTGATCCTTGGTTTTCTTATCTGTAAAAACAAGGTTGGGCTAGATGACCTCCAAGTTCTAAAATTCTCTAATTTTAAAATCTCACTATTCAGTTAGTCGAGAAACATTTACTAAGTGCCTACTATGCGTCAAGCACTGCACTAAGTGCTAGGGATACAGAGCAAGGTCAAAGACATCCCATCTCTCAAGGAGCTCACTGTCTAATGAGGGAAACAACAAGCAAACAGCTAAGACCTAGGCAGGATGAATTGGAGAGAGCAACTCTGTTTATATATATATGAACTTTAATATTTATTTATTTATTTTTAGGTTTCAACATTTTTTTCCACGTGATTTTGAGTTCCAAATTTTCTCCCCATCTCTCCCCTACCCTTCACCCCAAGATGGCAAGCATACTTTTTGATTACTCTTTCCCCTAGTCTGTCCTCTCATATGTCCTCCTCTATCCCTCCCCTTACCCCATTCTCCCTTACTTTCTTGTAGGGCAAGATGGATTTCTACATCCCATTGGAGAAAGCACTAGTATTAAGGGGGAGCCAAGAATCTGAGAGATCTTTTAAGAGACTTCAGATATCATCTAGTTGAACCAATTTCCTTCATCTGATGGAGGAGGAGACAGAGAGCTTAGAGAGGTTAAGTAGCTTACCTAGGGTAGCCCAGCTAAGATTTCTGTGTCCTTAGCAATGAGTCATTTATCACAGCAATATTTGTATAATAATATTTCAGCACAACAAAATGATTTCTATGCTTCTTTGGAATCCGTAGTATTGGGATGTGACCTATAATTTCTTTTATGATCCTTCTTCCTCTCCCTCCATAATGGTCAGGACAGTTATCAGTGCACAGAGAGCATTTCGAAGTTTAATTCCTCCTTTGACACCCAGATGCGGTTCCCTCTCCTCCATAATACCTCGTCAATACTATAGTAAGTATTCAATAATATTGTTGACCAGTAAATATCGTTGACTATTCACAGCAAGAGAAATGGTGATGAAATGGAAAGGGGACTGGATTTACAGTGAGAAGACCTGGACTTTTATCTTCTGGGTGACTTTGAGCAAATTACTTGACCCCTTGAATCCTAATTTCCTCACCTATAAAATGAATAGCTTGGAAGATAACAAAAGATGGGATTAGTCCATCTTGGAGGGATCATGGGAAGACAGGCACACTAGTGCATTGTTGGTGGTGATGTGAGTCAGTACAACCATTCTGGAAAGCAATCTGGAATTATGCAAATTAAGTGACTAAAATTTTCACAATCTTTGACCCAGAGATCCCATTTCTAGGCTTATAGCCTACTGATAAGAAGAAAATGCCCATAAAAACCAAAATATTTGTAGCAGCACTTTTTGTGATAGCAAAGAATTGGAACCAAAGTAGTGGTGCATGTGCATAATGGAATATTATCATGCTATGAGAAATGATGAATGTGAGTAAGACAGAGAAGGTTATTGGAAAGATCTACATAAACTGATGCAGAGAGAAGTAAACGAAGAAAACAATTACGGAAAAGCCACAACAATACAAATGGAAAACACCAAAAAGCAAAAAAAACCCAAATGTTGGCAAATGATAAAGAACAAGCATAGTTGAAAACAAGAGATACCAGAAGATACAGTGGCCGCCATCTCCACCCTGCCTGGAGCACACGCACCCTTTCCCCGGGCAGAGGTGAGGGGGCACAAGTGTTGTACTTTGAACATATTTTCTATTTATTGATCAGTCAATAAACATTTATTACGCACTTATTTTGTGCCGGGCACTGTGCTAAGAGCAAAGAAGCTACACACAGGATAAACTGAAAGCAATCAACAGAAGGAACAGCCTTGCAATTAAATTCTTTGTTTTCAATGGTTCAGAGGTGGGAAAGGAAAAAAAAAGGTGGAAAAATTGAGTCATGTTTGTTGTGAAAGGAGTAGGCTGCATGTGTTTACTGCGTAATTTCACAATAATAATAGTCGAAAATTAACATAGCGTGTTAAGATCTACAAAATACTTTACATTCAGGCATTATCTCATTTGAACCTCTGGACAACCCTGCAAGGGTGGTGCTATCATTGTCCCCCATTTACAGATAAGGAAACTGAGGCTTGGAGAGATGAAATGACTGGCTCAGCATCACACAGCTGGTAAGAAGTAAGTCTTCATGACTTACTTATGAATCGAAAGTAACCCACAGAGGGAGGCACTAGAATTAAGAGTGATCAGAAAAAGTTTCCTGTAGAAGGTGGGATCAATTATGCTGATTTTTTCCCCTTGTCTCTTTCTTTTTCTTTTGTTATATAGAAGGTCTCTTTGAAAGGAGGAGGTGGAGGAATGTTGGGGGAAACTATAGTGATGTAAAAAAAGTAAAAACTTATTGTAAAAAATGAAAGGCTTGCACTAGTTAATTTTTCCTTTTTTTAAAAACTGATTTGTTTATTTACTTTTAGTTTACAAGATTCAGTTCCACAATCCCTTGAGTTTCAAATTTTCTCCCCTTCCTTCCCCCCCCCCCCCCCCCCCCCGGCCCCCATGGTGGCATGCAGTCAAGTATGGGATCCTGCACTAGTTAATTTCCAAAGTTCCTTTTATCTCTAAATCCAATGTTCCTAGCCTGACCATCTCATTTTTAAAAATAGTTTAAAATTCACATTAAATTATTATAAATGGGACACCTTCATGATGAGCCCATACCACATTACACTGGAGGAAGAAAAGAAAGCAGATTTTAATGGCTGCCTTCATCCTGAACCAAAAAAGCCTCAAAAGTGTCTGTATTCCCCCCCTACCTGTCTGTTCCTGTTCCTACTGCACAGAATCCACTGCTGAAAAGGATCTCATTGGAATCCCCTCACTTGTTTAATCTTAAAAGTTGAAGGTACTTAAGCCCTGAAATCTGTCAGAACCAATTAAGATGAAATTGTCTTTGTTCTTGAACTTCCTGTAAAAAAATGCTCAACAGGAAAAATTAATGTTCACAGAAAACCACAGTCATCCTGTTGCTTTAACACAAACTTTTCACAGCTGCAGTTGCCTGTAGTTTCTATATTATGATACTGGCCAAAAAAAAAAAATCCCCACTCATTCAGTTGCCATTTATAATATTTTAACTCTTTGATGGCAGAAAGGATAATTTCCATAAACTTTTATTTTTAAACCAAGTGGACATTGAGGGAATGGTTCTAGGGACGTCTAGCTATGTATACAATGGAGCAGAATGAGAGCCCAAGGAGAATAACGGGAGGCTCAAGAAGCCAACTGAGATTGGTTTTACTGAGCCATTAAAAAAAGCCCAGACAACTTTTTTAGTCTTTGGTACAAGAGAGGGCTTCTCAGTTCTTAGTCTTAGTGCCTCTCCTGTGTCTGTCTAGGATCTGTCTTCTTTGTACACAGTTGTTTGCATGTTGTCCCCCGATTCAACTGTGAGCTTCTTGGCAACATGGACTGTCCTTTGCCTTTATTGGTAACTCAGACTTAAACACAGTGTCTGGCACAGTAGGCACATCTTGTTGTTTACTCAGGTCCGACTCTTCATGACTTACTGTTCATGGGGTTTTCTTGGCAAAGATACTGGATTGGTTGCCATTTCCTTCCCCAGGGGATTAAAGCAAACAGAGGTTAAGTGACTTGCCCAGGGTCACATAGTTAATAAGTGTCTGAGATCACATTTGCGCTCAGGACGTCCTGACTCCAGGTTCAGTGCTCTATCCTCCTAGGCAAATAGTGGCTAAATGACTCACCCAAGGTCACACAGTTAGGAAGTATCTGAGGTTGGATTTGAATTCAGGTCTTACTGACTCCAGGTCCAGTGCTTTGTCCACTGAGCCACCAGCTGCCTTAACAGTAGGCACTTAAATGTTAATTAACTTACTGGGTTGGAGAGATATGTTTGGAAATTAATGTGATATAAAAACAAATGATATAAATTAAAATTTTCTTTTAAAGTCAACCAAATGGGAGATAAAAGACAGAGAACTACACTTTACTTTGTTAGCAGAGAACCAGATGAACCTAGTTACTTATTTATCAGGTGTAGCTTTCAATTCCATGTGAGAGTGGTATAGTCCAGTGGACAGAGGTAGCACAGTTCAATAAAATGAGCAATGAATCTGGAGTCACAAGAGCTGGGTTGGAATACTGGTTCTGCCACTTATAATCACCGTGGCCTTGGGCAGGTAATTTAACTTCACTGGAACTCAATTTCTTCATCTATAAAATGAGTGGGTTGCTATAGATGGCTTTTGAGGTCCCTTCCAACCTAAATCACTAAGAACAGTGGAGTCAGGAAGATCTGAGTTCAGATCCTGCCTCAGACACCAGCTGTGTGATGCTGATCAAGTCATTTCATCTCTCTGAGCCTCAGTTTCCTTTTCTGTAAATGGGGGACAATGATAGCACCAACTTTGCAGGATTGTCCGGAGGTTCAAATGAGATAATGCCTGAATGTAAAGTATTTTATAGATCTTAACATGCTATGTTAATTTTCGACTATTATTATTGTGAAATTATGCAGTGAACATATGCAGCCTGACTCCTTTCACAAAAAACATTATTCAGTTTTTCCATCTTTTTTTTCCTTTCCCACTTCTAAATCATTTATAATAAAGAATTTAATTGCAAGACTGTTACCTCTCCTCCTCCCCTCTGATCCCCATGGCACTGTATTACTTTTAATCTACTATATTTAGCAAACCTCCTAGGTTATTTTTGAAAGAGATTTCATTAAAATCAAGTAAACAGTAGGGGGAACAAGTCATTTTTCAAATAAGTCACTCTGAAGGCTCCAAAATGTTACTAAATTTAGCCATGTGGTTGCATAAAGTCCCACAATGCTACTGTCAGAAAAGCTTCCAAAAGCATCAAGCTGGAAAAGAAATAAAATTCATACTGGTTTTTTGGTGCTGCTATCACCAGCTACTTTTGCCCTGCCGTATTTAATTAGCAGGCCAGAGCAAAGCTACAGGCTCTGGAGAAAATTGAGACCATTTATTAAAGCATAAAAGTGAGTAATAGCTGAGGGACACACCCATCTTTAAGTTCTTGAGTGTGGGAGGATTATTATGGGGGAAATGATTCTGTTTTGAGAGGTAGTGAATGCAGTGGCTAGAGAGCTGACGTAAGAAAGGGGAAGAGCTGGTTCACATCCTGCCTCCAACATACAGTGGTTGTGTGACCCTGGACAAGTCACTTACTGGTAGAAGGAATTTCTTCACCTGGAGTCCCTTATACCAGTTAAATGACCGATGTAAACATATATACATATAAACATATAACATATATATCTAAACATACACCATTTTAAGTAACTAATTGAACTCTTAGTCTCTCCAATAATTATTTCCATCAATCAGTCAGTCAATAAGCATTTAACTAAGTGATTACTTTGTTCTAGGCACTGTGTTAAGTGCTGGGGATACTAAGAAAGGCAGAAACCAAGTTCCTGCTTTCAGGGAGTTCTCATTTTAGTGTGAGACAAGATGCAAACAACCCTATGCATACAGGATCTATACAGAGCCCAAGGAAGGTCATTTCAGAGGGAAGGCAATGGGGAAGGGGAGGGAGGAAGGGAACACAGGAAAATGCCCCCTACAGAAGGCAGGATTTGATCTGAATCTTTGAAGCAAGCTAGGGAAACTTGGAGGTGGGTGGAGCTGAGGAGGGAGGGCACTCAATACTTAGTCCTCTTTTTTGAAGGGGTTTAAAAACCTACTGTAAATCTTTTCTTAAAGATCTGCCTTGCTGTGTAATTTTTTTTTCCTTTTCATGTGCTGGATTGTAAAGCAATAATAAAATCACCGAATTTACTCCTGAAAGGGTGAAAAGGCTTTCAAAAGAATGAGAACATTTTTCTATTCATCATCACTCTCTCTTTCAACACAGACACACACAGACACACACACACCACACAGAGTTATCCTTTCACATCACAACTTTCCCCATCATGGTTTCCATATGTTATGGGTAGGCATAAGAAATTAAATAGGAATTTTGGGGGAGTTTTGTGGAAGCTGCCGGAGCAGCAGATGACACAGGGCTGATGACCAAATACTTAACCCAGATTTTATAATAACGTACTGTAAACACTCCATAAAAGAGACAAAAAATTCAGATTTCTTTTCTGGTAGGAAGAGAAGGTCAAAAAAACAACCCCAGGAGGTAGGTGCTGTTATCATCCTCATTTTTCAGGTGAGGAAACTGAGGCAAACAGATGCTTAGTGACTTGCCCAGGGTCACACATTTAGAAAGTTCATGAAACAGGTAGGTCTTCCTGACTCCAGACCCAGCGACACCTAGCCGCCAATCTAGGACATTATTCCTGAACCACGGATATTTTGCCTCCTCCAGTTCTAGAGGCTTTTTTCCACTGCTCATCATGATCAGATCTAAGTTCCCCCCTCTTTCTCATCATTAAAATAATAGCACCTGCCTCCCAGGACGGTTGTGAAGATCAAATGAGCTTTGGCACATAAAGCCCTTTGGAAAGCTGAGCACTACATGACTGGCAGCTACGATGGTGCGAAGTATTTGTTTGTTCACTCTGAGGTATATTTCTAATGAAATCTTGCTTCCCTCTAGGGCCTTGAATGACATGTTCTGCATTGAGGAGTGCTGAGCTAAACACTGAATCTTCCTTGGCACAGTGTGGCACTGTGCAAACAAGTGCTGGATCTGGAATTGGAATACCTGGATTTGGATCCTGCCTCTCTACCATGTACTATCACTGTGCCAAGCCACTTAACTTCCCACATGAGTTTCCTCATCTGCCAAATAAGAGGATTAGGTGAGATTCTAAGGTCCCTTCCTTCCAGCTTTAACAAACTCAACGGGATTGTAGATGTAAAAAATGCCACTTAGAAGAACCAGTATATAATAATTTGATGAAATAACACTGCAAAACAAGCTAGAAATCAAAGTGGTAACTTCTTTTGGAGGGGAACTGATGAAATGAAAATGGATTACAGTTTAAATATGTATGAAGCACTTGTCAAAAATATAGGAAATATCAATGAAATATTAGCTAGTCTTTTAAGAAACTACTGTAGTTTTGAAGCCCCTTAAGTGGAGGCTAGTCTACCCTATTGATCCAGGCTGATGCTCCTACTATTTCTTGTGAAAATCCTGTTTAGGGATCCTGGCACGAGATATAGCTTCAGAGTAAGGGGCAAGGGGACTTAAGGCTTGGAAGCCAGACCCACCTAGGGCTTCTTATCATTACAATATTATTTTGGTCACAGTAATCCAGAGAACAATTTGCACCACAATGGGTTGCTCTTAGCACAGCAGCCCATTCAGAATGCTGCTTTTCACAGAACTGAAGAAGGTG
The DNA here is from genome assembly GCA_028627135.1 of Pseudochirops cupreus. NCBI lineage: Eukaryota > Metazoa > Chordata > Mammalia > Diprotodontia > Pseudocheiridae > Pseudochirops > Pseudochirops cupreus. Next base: position 297,189,976 of record CM053582.1, on the reverse strand, counting down.
ACAAATAGTTAATTGGATAAGCACATTTCAGAGGACATAACTCTCTGAAGTTCGTAGCCCAAGTCAATAGATAGTTTAGTATTTGTTATACTTTTTGAATAGCACGTTCTCTAGTCTTAATTTTTTAAGGTAGATGATGATGATGACGACAGCAATACTATTCCTCTCCAGGCTTGCCTCTAGGCTTCCTCTGCCATTCCCCAGCTCTTCATCCTGAAGTCTCACTGTAGCCCTGGAATTTGCACATTGGAAGTACCCTCTGCCTCTGTGGCCTCTCCCTCTGATGGGATGGCTCCTCCCAGAACCCCCATTTAAGGAGGTTACCCAGCCCAGCTATGTCTCATTCTCTTTAGGCTACACTTTGTACTTCCTCTACCATATCCTTCCCCCACCCCCTCATCCTCGACCTTCCTCCCACATACGTGTTGTCTTCTTCTGGCAGAATGTAAGCTTCTTGGATTATCTTTTTTTTCGGTTTGTATTTGTATTCCTGTAAATGCTTATTGACTGACTGAGTTGGTCATTTTATGTTTTTCTAAGGAAAAAAAAAGCTTCCTAAGTTTGAGTTCTTTTTGTGTGTAGCTCCTAAGAATTAAAAAAAAATTGTGTGTGAATCACTTGAGGAGGAAAAAAGTAGGCATTTGGGGGTATACAGTTTGAGAATTTCATAGAACTTCATTTTATGTACATATATTATCTGGATTCATAAATGATCTGTGATTTTATTAGTGTAGGAAACCTGTTAGAAACTCCTCATGTGAAATGCAAATTAAAACAACTCTGTGGTACCATCTCACACCCATTAGATTGGTTAAGATGACAGAAGAGGAAAGTGACAAATGCTGAAGGATAGATGTGGGGAAATAGATGCACTAATGCATTGTTGGTGGAGCTGTCAACTGGTCTAACCATTCTGGAGAAAAATTTGGAACTTTGTCCAAAAGGGTAGAAGATAGGACATACCCTTTGATCCAGTAACACTACTACTAAGTCTATTCCCCAAAGAGACCAAAGAAAGAAGAAAAAGACTCACAGGTACAAAAATATTCATAGCAGTCCTTTATGTAGTGGCAAGGAATTGAAAACTGAGGGGAATGGCTAAACAAGTTATGGTATATGAATGTGTTGGAATACTATTGTGCTGTAAGAAATGATGAAGAGGATGGTTTCAGAAAAACCTGGGAAGACTTGTATGAACTGATGCAGAGTGAAGTGAGCAGAACCAGGAGAATGTTGTACATGGTAAGAGCAATATTGCAAAGGTAATTAGTTGTGAAAGACTTAGTAACTCTGATCAATAAAGTAATCTGCCATGATGCCAAAGTATTTATGATGAAATATGCTTAGCCACCTCCAGATTGAGAACTGATATACTCAGAATGCAGAATTAGGTATATATTTTTTCTCTTTATTTGTCTTGCTTTCCCCCTGCTGGAACATGGCTTATGTAAAAATGTTTTACATGACTTCATGTGTATAATGGGTATTGCATTTCTTGTCTTCTCAATGGGTGGAGAAGGGGTAGAAGGAGAGAATTTGGAACTGAAAATTAAAATAAAATAAAAAATTTTTTTAAAGGAAAAAAGAGGAAACTCCCCATGTGGGAACTCCCTCTACCCAGAATCAGCCTCTCAACTGTCTATGAGAGCATAAATAAATCTTGGGGAGTTGTCCAACATACATAGGGGTTAAATCAATCTAATCCAGCATCACCCACCACCTCTTGTCAATCTCAAACGGTATGTTCTGTAGATATCTCAAACTGAACACATTCAAAAAGGTGCTTATTAACTCCATCTCCTAAATCTAAACTTCCTCCAAATTTTCTTTTCTGTAGAGAACACCACCACCCAGGCTCTCAACCCTGGAGTCATCCTCAACTCTTCTCTCTCCTCCACCTCCCACATCCAATTAGTTGCCGATTCTTGCCCATTCTACCTCTACAACATTCCTCATATCTACCCTCTTCTCTCCAGTCACAGGACCTAGTTGAAGCCTTCATTACCTCTCACCTCCTTCCTCCTCCTAATTAGTCCCTCTGCTTTCAGTCCTCTCTCCAATTCATTCTCCGTATTGCTGCCAAAATGACATTTTGACTTGTAAGTCTGACCTTGTCACCTCCCTGCCAAAGGACCTTCAGTGGGTCCTCAGATAGAGTGTACCCTCCTCAACTTCGTACTTAAACCCTTTCACAATATGACTCCAACCTACCTTTCCAGGCTCATTGCTCATTACTCTCCCTTCATACATTGTACATTCCAGCAAAACTGAACTACTTGCTGTTCTCTGAACTCAGCATTTCAAATGCCATTTCTGTGCCTATTCCTCTTCCTTGGAATGTACTCCCTCTCCTTCTTCATCATTGACTATTAGAATCTCTAGCTTCCTCCAAGGATCAGATCACATACCATCTCCTGACAGATCCTTTCTTGATTGTATTAGTTATTAGTACTCTTTCCCTCCTACTTAAGGATTGTATACATGTTCACCTGTTTGTATGTTGTATCCCTTCAGAATGTAATCTCCTTGAGGCTAGGAACTGTATAGTTGTTGACTTTCTTTCTCTCCCTTCTTCTCTCTCTCCCTTCCTTCTTCCTTCCTTCCTTCCCCTTCCTCTTTCCCCCCCCCTTTCCCCAGCACAGTTCCTTGAATCTAATGGTTACTTAATAAATACTTGTCACATTGGATTGGAAATATATTTTAAAGGAAGTTAGCATTTGAAGTGTTTAATAAATGCTTATTAATAATCTGGGAATGCTTTTCAAAATACTAAAGCTTGAAAAAATTATGCTGGCTATGAAATCTTACCTTTTATGAAAATAATTTTCAAATAAAATGAAATTAATTTTAAAATAAAATAAAGATCCTTTGCCTTGTAACTAAAAGAAACAATATCACTATAATTGTGTGGCAACGTACATCATACTAATGTTTGTTCATCTATTAAAGTCTTCCAATTCCTTCCTTTACTGGAAGTCTAACATAGGTTCTTGCTAAACCAATAGCTCAGTAATCAGTATTTGGCCACACCGTACCATATACACAAGAAATACACAAGCACAGGAATAAATATCAATTTCAGAATAGAAATGTATTGCAAAGAGGTTGAGACTTCTCCAATGAAAAGGAAAAATAATGCTAGTTAAGTTTTTTGCTCATTAACAGTTCAGAGTTGCAGTTACTAATGCCTTAATGTCACTCCCAGTGATTGGTAATGAATACCACCATGCTGTGAAATGTATATGAAGCCATAGCAAGAAAAGATCTTTTCCTTGCAAACCAAGCCCTTTCATTTTGACAAGCAGATGCCCCCCTAAAAGCCATCTTGTTCTCCCCAGGCCCTTGTAAGGGAAAAAAAGTTTAGCTTAAAATGCAGTTTCTCTTACCGTCAAATGATCTGCGGCACAGGCAGAGAGGACACATGAGCCCTAAGATTCAGTACAACAACCATCCCTGAAAACCTAATCATCTTCTAGGGCCAACATGGTGTAGTCAAACCAGCCATTTTAGACAAGTTCTGGACTTCTGGCTGAGTGTTACACACTGAGTCAGAGCCAGACAGCCTTCTGTGGTTATTTGCTTCCTGTCTGATTAATTTGCTGTATGTTCCTTCCTCCTTTACTACAAACTACTGTGCAGAAAATGTCACCAAATTGGTTTGTCTTAAGAAAAAAGAAAAAAAAAACCAAGTTAAAAAATGTTTCTCCTCCCTACAGCCTTCATATCCCTTGGTATAATGACCCAAATGAACCTCTGTGCTATGAATGGCCTCAACTTTTTCAGTAGGAATTGAGCAATAAGAAATAACCGTCACAGTTCTCGAGATTCCTTTCAGGGAAGTCTGTTTGAAAATGTTTCTCTCAGTGTGGACTATTCACGTTAGTAACTAAACAATTGCTAAAGAATAAAATACTCAATTTCATGAATAATTAAAGTTTCCCTTGATTCTAGGAGAGGATGTAAAATCCAAAAAACAAACAAACAAACAAAAAACTCAACTCATACCTAAACATGCCAGGCTTAGAGAACTAGGTTGAGAAACGACCAGTTTAGAGCCAGGAGGAAATTTACACATCATCTAGTACAACCTACTCATTTTATAGATAAGGAAACTTACAGGTCAGAAGTCACAGAGGCAGTAAGTTACAGAGGCAGAATTAAAATCCAGCTTCCCTGACTCCCAGTCCAGAGATTTTCAATGCATTCCAGTGCCTTCCAAGGGAGTAGGGAGTGAGTAGGAAGGTAGGTGATTAAAAACAAACACACACCCTAGGTAGGCAATGAGTAGGCAAGAAGGCAAGGTATTCTGAATTGTAAATTTTGTGCCAAAATTTGTACATTTGCATGTATGTGTGTGATTTTAGGTATAATCAGACACAAAGATAGTCAACTGCAAAACCACAGCAAAAAAAAAAAGGAAAGTAAATTTTGTTTTCATTGTCAATCTAAAAGACTTTTTGGTACTGTTACAGGGCTGGTGGCTAATCAACGAAATACGTACTTAGAGATGTTTGAGAAAAAGTGCAGAAATGAAGAGAATTAATGAAGGAAAGCTATGTCTCTTTCTGTCATTATTTAGAGGCTAGAAAGGGGGAGCAAAGTAGAAAATAAAAACACAATTGTGGAGCAAGGGTAAAATAATCTTAACATGCTGGTGTAATTCTCCTCTTATGTGGGATTTATAGTTCAAATTTGCTATAAATGTCCTTTGGCTTTGTGAAAATAAAATCACTCATGAGGAAGAAGAAAGGTCTAGTTCCCTAATGGAGCAAAACCCAGAAACAGATAAGTTAAGGTAAATTCCCCTAATATCACTGTTAAATAGTCAGTTAACAAACACATAGTAAGTAACCTTGGGAAAAATCACTTAACCCCTCTGGAATCCTTGTATCCTTATTTGTAAAATGAAAGGGGCTGAGGCAGCAAGGCGATAGAGTAGATAGAGTGGCAACTTTGGAGTCAGGAGGACCTGAGCTCAACAAGCTGTGTGAACCTGTGCAAGTTACGTAACCCTTATTGCCTCCAAAAAATAAATGAAAAAGGCGATCTCTAAGTGATCTCCAAGGGGTCTTCTAGTTCTAAATCCATGAACCTAAGATCTGAGCAATACAATTAAAATTTCTCTTTAAGTTTACTGCTTTATTCTGAAGTTCTAAATGGATGGCGTGGCCAGATTCCCTTTGATATATCACATATAGCTTAACTCCATCTTTCTCTACTTCCATATTATCCTCTTCCCCCCACCGTTCAAATATATGACAGGTTCTTAACCAAGTGTCCATGAACTTAACACCTTGAATATACAAAAAAGGTAGATCCCCTCCTAACATTTATTTTTAACCATTCCCATTAATGAAGAGGAATCCAAATAAAAGATCAGAAACACAGAAAGGCAGGGCAGGTGGGAAATACAATAGCTAGGTTGGAGTTTGGGCTCCATTCCCATCTTTGTTAAAATCTTACAATACCATGAGCAGGAGGCACCCCGGTATAGTGGATGGGGAGGTGGCTTCAGAGTCAAGATCTGAATTCCCACCCCGCCTCTGAAATATTCCAGCTTGACGGTATGACTGTGGGCAAATCACTTAATTTCTCAGTGACTCAGGCAACGCTCAAGGATTACAAATTACAGAGAAGATGCCAGTCATTATTTGTGGACAAGAATTTGTTACTGAGAGCTCTTTACATTAATGAAATCATAGATCTAGTTTGAAAAATGTTGACAGTATCCATTAACATTTATTGAGTGTCTATTATGCATAAAGTACCATTCCTGGCGCTATAGGCAATGCCATAAGGGCTGGAATTTAAGAATACCTCAAAGGACTAAGCTGCATCAACTGAAGGAGGGGCACATTTGCACATAATAGAGAGATAGTAGGATGAAAAACATTATTTCAAATTAAAATGATATCTGCTTGTAGTTATTTGTATTTCAGTGCATTTGCCCAAATAGGAGAAATTATGATAAATTATACAAAATATTGTTAAAATCATAAAACAAATTCTGGCATCATTTGAGGCAATTGATACACCTGGTCCTTTTAGGGATAAAAACGTACAGAATATCCCATAAACTTTGCCATAACATAAAATTCTTAATTTGCACTTACAATAATGAAAACTGAAACTACCAAAGAGGAATGACAGACAGTACTAGCCAAAGAGAATGGGAGATGTCTGGCAAAAAATCTTATAGTTTTCCAGTGGGAAGATGCAACTGAACAGATATCTGTAATTCCCTTGGTCCACCAGTGAGGCTGAGCAATGCCCGAGGACACCACTAGGTGCCACTAAGAGGCAAAAAAGAAAGGAAAAATTAAAAGAGAAGACAAAGAAAGGAAAGAAAAAATATAAAAGAAAGGAGGAAGACAGGTTATGGGGGAAATATGTGTTGGCCAGATATCCACCTCTCTGAGATCCTGTAATTCAGATTTTAGCCCCAAATCAATAGGAAGAAGGAGGTACTAATCTAATCTACTTAAAAAAAATAGCCCAAAGTTTCATCTCCTTTGTGAAATTTTCTCTCAATTTGACCTCTACGAATTTCTTGCAATCATCCACCACTATATCTCAGCCTTCTAATTAGTGTTCTCACCTTCTACATTCACTTTTCTAAATCATTTTTGACACAGATGCCAAAATAATCTTCCAAAGGGCATAGGTCTACCCTGGCTAAAATCCCTTTATGACTTCTAGGATAAAATTACCAACTCCTTAGCCTGGCATTTGAGGCTTTCCAACTTCTGCCTCCAACTATCTTTCTAGTCTCATTTCATTTTATTCTCTTCTAGGTCTTCTATATTCAAACCAAACCGAACTGGTCATTCCTCAAACTTAAAATGTCATCATCCAACTATGTGCATTTTCACAAGCCAGAAGCTATACTTGAAATATATTTTTTCTGCATCTTCTGCCTTTTGATATCCTTATATTCCTTCAAGGCTCAGCTCAAGCCCCACTTCATCCATGAATCCTTCCATGACCCAAGTTAGTGTTTTCTCCCCTCACAAATTTTCCTAGAGACTGCTCTTTTTTCTGATCATTTTCTTGATCATTTCATTATATGGTTATTATGCTAGAACTAGTGAGGTGGTGCAGTAAATAGGGCACTCAAAATCTCCAAAGCTAGCCTCAAGATACTTCTTAGTCATGTGACTCTGGGCAAATCACTCAACCTGTCTGCCTCAATTTCCACATCTGTAAAACGGAGATAAGAGCACCTACTTCCCAGGGTTGTGAAGATCAAATGAGGTCATATTTGTAAAGTGTCTGCATGCCTTAAAATGCTATTATTATCTGTACACTCTCCTGCAACCAAATAGAATATAAGGTCCTTGGGGGCAGGGGATCTTTAATTTTTGTTCCCAATGCTAAGCAAGTATTTAATAAATGCTTGCTGAGATGAATTGGAGGTCATCAACAGTGTAATTGTAGTAAGAGTTGTGAGGGGGAGAGTCAGATTGCAAGGACTCAAGGCATGAGGGGCTGGGGCTAATGAGTGTAAACTAACTACTCTTTTGAAAAGTTCAGCAATGAAGAGAAAGTGGGAGTAGGGACAGTACCAGGACTCAGGGAAGGCTTTCCTCCCACATAGGACAAGGGAGATGTGAACACATTGGGATCTGGAGGGAGAAGGGAAAGAACCAGTGGAGAGGGAGAGATTGACTATGCAAGAGATGCCTATCTCTTGGAATGGATTAATGTCCCAGAGGTGGTGGGATGGGGTGGGATCAAAGCAAATTGTCAGTGTTGGTCTCAGAAAGGAAAAGGAAAAGGAAAACCTCTCCCTCTGGGACAGGAGGAAGAAGAAATGTTGAGGTCCACAAGAAGATAACTGAGTAGGTTCCCAATGAATGGCCTTGATCATCTCTATAAAATAAGGAGCTAAGTGAACTACTGAATATGTGGAAGACGGATAGGGATGAGGGTCTGATTAAATGAGGGAACAATGAACATTTATACAGCCCTTTACACTTTGTAAACCCTTTACACATATTATATCATTTGATCCACACAATAACCCTGGAAGGAAGGTACTATTATTACCCTTGTTTTACAGATGAGGAAATGGAGGCAGAAAGAAATTAGTGAATTAAAATTAAAGAAATTAAATGATGTGCCCAGGATCACACAGCTAGCACCCAAGGCAGGATTCAAACTTATACCTTCCTGATTCCAAAGCCAGCTTTCTTATCTACCACATGTGCTACTTAGCAGCCTCTAGGAAAGGTTGACGACAGATGTTGTGTGGCATTCTGTAGAATTAAAAGGAGATAAATAAAAAGAATTCTAAGTAGCAGTAAGAGACAAGCATGAATGTATATTGGATCACATCAGCATAAGCTTGTAACTTTCTCCAGTCACAACTGGCTGGGAGGGAGGTGGAGAAAATGAATGGTGGAAGTTTTCTAGGGTTGGAGATTTGCCATTCTCATACGGCTGGAGATCAAGAGGCAGAGTATTCAAGGGTGCTCTCAACAACATTTTTGAAATGGTCCAGGCCATGTAGGGAGGCAAGTAAAGTCAGAAAGAAACTGATAGACTGGCTAAATGATGGAGGTTTTAGAGTCCTCTGGGAGATTCTGGGTAAATCACTTAACTTCTCTGGGCTTCAGTTTCCTTATTTAATTCCTTATTGTACTAGAGGGCCTCTGGAAGGTCTCTTCCAGGTCCAGTACTTAGCACAGTACTTGGCACATAGTAGGTATTTAATAAATTGACTGATACATCTATGTTTCTATGAAGGGTCAGATCAGTAAGAGGGACTTCTTGGTAAATGTTGAAGGATAGGTGTTTATAGTCAGTGAGGGACATCTCAGAGTTTTAGAACCTAGAGGTAAAAGCTAGTATATAATTCTTCGGTGCCAAATGTGGACTGGGAACCTTGTGTTGGCATGGAGACAAGGGAATTAATATAATTGCTCTGTAGGGAGCCAGTAGAATTAGTATAATTGCATTGTACATAGGCTAATGTGTATCCAGAAAAGTTGCAATCTGGAAAATGTAGACCTGACCTTTTTGACACCCAAATAGGAAGGGATGGATGAAGGTGGGAGAAAGAGTGGGAAGAATAGGAAACATACCAAAACAGCCTTCAAGTTTTTAAAAAAAACCTGTGGGTTCAGAAACAGAGGAAGGGATAGCATAAGCTATGAAAAGCGGGTTCTGTTTAAGGAAGCTAATCCTAAAGTCAGATGACCCCAAAAAGGGGAATAAGGTCATCCTGCTTCTCCCCACGCCTTCCTCCTTCCCTTCTATATGTTGTAGCATTCCATTTCAGGGCATGAAACTCACCCTCCTGATTTATCCACTTCTGGCTCCCAGCAGCCTAGTTAGAATCAGGCCATATCCTTTGCCATTAATTAGGCCAGAAAGGAGTGGCACTCTAAACATTCTCTTGTGTCGTCTTGGTCATTCATACCTAAAAGGCAGCTTTGGGAAGGAGGAGACAGCAAATAGAGCTCAGGGCCTGGAGTCAGGAAGACCTGAGTTCAAATCTGAAATAAGACACTTATTAGCTAGTATGACCTTGAGCAACTCATTTCCATGTCTGTCTGCCTGCCTCAGTTTCCTCCAGTGTAAGACGAGGAGCATAATAGCACCTACTTTTGAGAGTTCTTGTGAGGTTGAGTGAGATATTATCTATAAAGTGTTTAGTACTACGTACCTGGTACGTAGTAACTGGTGCTTAATAAATTCTTGTTCTCTTCTTCTCAACCCCTCCTCTTCCCTTTATGTCAAGAATTCTTCTAGATAATGCAAATATGATAACTAAAGAACTAAACAGTTGCTAAAAGAAAGCTAACTAAGGCAACATCAGCCTATGTGAGTTAGGCCAATGTTAGACTATCAAGAGATTAAAGGTGCCAAGCAATTGGTTTAGTCCAGATGCTGGGGCTGCGTCTTTAATTTCATTCCCCTACTTGATTTTCGTCCTGGTTTTTATGGGCACTAGAAGAAAAGGGCAGTTAGGTGGCGCCATAGTGGATGGAGCACTGGGCTTGGAATCAAGAAGACTAATCTTCCTGAGTTCAGATCTGGTCTCAGACTCTTGTTAGCTGGGTGACCCTAGGCAAGTAATTTGCCTCAGTTTCCTCATCTGTCAAATGAGCTGGAGAAGGAGATAGTGAACCACTCCAGTATCTTTACCAAGAAAACCTCGAGTGGGGTCATGAAAAGTCAGACTTGACCAAAAAGGACTGAACAGCAACAGGAGAAGTGGAATGAGAGGGCAAAAAGGACCTATGGAAAGATAAAAGAAATCAAAAGATCAACGGTGAGAGAATTTGAACACTGAGACAAATTTGAAAATTTCAGTTTAGGATTGTAAAAATTTATCTTATATTCATATTTCTTTCCCAACTAATCACATCAATAGATATGAACCCAATTATGCAACAAGACAGAAAACAGGCAGACCCTAGAAGTGCCCTGTACAAGTCACATATAAATTACAGCAACATGTCTTCTGCTACCACACTATGGTAGTGAGGGCAGCTGCACCAGTAGGGGCAAGAAAGCAGCAGCTATAGAGTTGATGACTGTGCCAGCCCCTTCCTACCCTGGATCATCTACAGATAGAAAAGAGAACGGGCTGGGAAGAAGAGAAGAAGAATTTCTTAAGCACCTAGTATGTGCCAGGTACATAGTGCTAAATGCTTTATAGATATTATCTCATTTAACCTCCCAAGAACCCTGGAAAATAGGTGCTATTATGATCTTCATTTTATAGCGGAAGAAACTGAGGCAGACAAATAAAATGAGTTGCCCAATGAGCAGTGTTCTAGGTTGTATGGCAGATACTTCTTTTTGAAGGAAGGGGAGGAAGAGAAAGCAAGCACCTCAAGGGAGATTTCTTCAGTGGTACAGTAGTGTGGGATTTTTTGTGTGGGGAGAATGGAGGAGAGTGTTTTTCCTGGGTTGTTTTTTCCCAGTGTATTTCTGTATTTCTCAGTATTATGTATAACCCTGGGAAAGTCTTGTGTGCCATACTATGTTTCAAGCCACCCCAAATCTTAGATACAGAGAATGCAGAAAGGTTTGGTGGTGATGAATCTATGTCACAAGGTCAGCAACAGCTGGACCCATGACAACACCGTCAGTCATCTCCTCTCAGATATGCCTGCATCAGAAGCTGAAAGACCCTGGTGGTCAGAGGTCACAAGACTCTGATACATCCTTCCCAATTTACAGAAGCAAACAAGAAAGGAATAGTTTGGAAATGATCAGAGAAGTATTCTGGACTTGCTTTTCTCAGGAAAGAGGAGTGGTCACAGTTGAAAACCATCATGCAGAAATCAAAATCAGCTTATATCTAATTAGAACAACTTAAAATTGCTGAAGCTACGTATAAAAAATAAAAATCAAGTCCCCTCAGGATGTGCTTAGGACTTTGGAGCGGGAGCATTGTATAGTGAAGATTGAATCTTGCCTCCTATGTTTATTTAGCAGCTCTGTTACCACGGACAAATCATTTAACCTTCTCAGATTCTCCTTTTCCTCAAATGAAAAATGGAGATAGTAATATTTGTCATACCTGCCTAAAGGCATCGCCGTGAGGATGAACTTTGCAAACCTTGAAGTGTGGTATATACAGGGTGTCCCAAAAGTCTTAGTACAGTCTTAAGCTTTAATCTTTGATATTCTGAGTTGTGTCTCTGAGACTTGTTCAAGTATGGTTATTTGTTAAAGCAAGTGGTAAGACACTGCAAGGGCACTAGGTGGTGCCATAGTGCATAGTAGAGTGATGAGCCTGGAGTCAGGAAGACTTAACGTACCTGAATTCAAATCTATCCGTAGAAACACACTGTGTGACTCTGGGCAAGTCACTTAGCCCTGTTTGCCTCAGTTTCCTCATTTGTAAAATAAGCTGGAGAAGGAAACGGCAAATCCCTCCAGTATATTTGCCAAGAAAACCCCAAATGGGGTCACAGAGTTGGAAATGACTGAACAAGACACTGAATACTAATTGATAACTGAATGAATAACAGACACATCAGTGTCGATGAATCATGTTGAAATCACCTTGAGAGCAGGGATAAATTAATTGAGAAGCAGCGTAGTAGAATGTGTGGGATCTGAATTCAAAAGACCTGGGTTTGAATTTCATCTGTGCTACTTACTACCTATAACTTTGGGCAAACAATTTAACCTCTGGCTTCTCAGTTTCCTCATCTATAAAATGAAGGAGTTAAATTAGATGGTAACAATAATTTTGTTGTTTGGTCGCTTTTTAGTTGTGTCTGATTCTTTGTGGCCCCCTTTGGGATTTTCTTGACAGAGATACAGGAGTGGTTCTGCCATTTCCTTCTCTAGCTTATCTTAGAGATGAGAAAACTGAAGCAAACAAGGTTAAATGACTTGCCCAGGGTCCCACAGCTAGTAAGTGTGTCTATGGTCAGATGTGAACTCAAGTCTTCATGACTCCAGGTCTGGTAGTCTATTCACTGTATCACTTAGCTGCCCTTAATAATAAAATAATAATAACAACAACAACAATAATGAATATTTATTATTTAATATAATATATACTCAACATAACTTAATATATATTATTAATAACAAATACATTCATAAATATATTAATATTAATATGTAATACTAATATGTGGTAGTTACTATGCTAACCACTTCACAAATATTATTTCACTTGATCCTCACAGGAACCCTGGCAGGTAGGTGCTGTTATTCTTCCCATTTTACAATTCAGAAAACTGAGTCAGGCAGATGTTAAGTAACTTACCTAAGGTCACACAGATATTAAGTTTTTGAGGCTAGATTTAAATTCAAGTCTTCCTGACTCCAGGCCTAGTACTCTATCCACTGTACCATGGAGACTGAAGTATTTTCTAACTCTAGATCTATAATATTATTAGAAAATGTTTTCTCCTAATTCTCTTCCTCCCCTATTCATCTCTATCATAACTATCAATGCTACTAGCATCAAAGACTGATGAAGAATTTTTTTACTCCTTAGATCTTGAACTGGAAAGACCATCTAGTCCAACCCTATCTTTTTATAGCTGAGGAATCTGAACCAGGGAGGTTCAGTGACTTGCCCAAAGTTACACAAGAATTATGTATAAGGGTTAGGATTTGAATCCAGAGTCTCTGACTCAAAAATAAGCACACAAACAAAACCCCCTAACCTTGAGCTACTCTAGACCTCCTCAAAGTGACATATAGACCAAGATTACTTGGAGATTTAGAATGGCAGGGCGACCACTTGTTGTTCTAAACATCCCAGTAGAGCAGGATGGGTACTGGGCATCATGGTACCATGCGGCATAGTCATGAATGTTGACTGCTTGCACGTCATTCTCTGTATCACAATCATTTTTAGAAGGCTCTAGGATTACACTCTGTTCCCCCCCCCCCCCCCCACAGAGTTCCAGGCTACTCTGACTCACAGGTTTGTCATTTATCACAATAAGAAAAGAAAGCTCTAAATCATTATTGATTAGAGAAATACAAATTAAAATAATTTTGAGAAATTTCACACCTCTTAGATTGGCTAAAATGATAGAAGGGGAAAATGACAAATGGAGGAGATGTGAAAAAACTGGAGCACTAATACACTTTTGGTGGAACTGTGAACTGATCCAACTATTCTGGAGAGCAATCTGGAATTATGTCTAGAGGGTTATAAAACTGTGTATATACTTTGACCCAGCCATACCATTGGTAGGTTTGTTTCGCAGCCATACCACTGGTAGGTTTGTTTCCCAAGATGATCAAGGAATAAGGAAAAGAACTTATATATTCTAAAATATGTATAGTAGCTCTTTTTCGGTAGCAAAGAGGGAATGTCCATCAATTGGGGAATGGATAAACAAGTTGTGGTATATGATTGTGATGGAATACTACTGCTCTGTAAGAAATGATGAGCAGGTTGATTTTAGAAAAACATGGAAAGACTTGCATGAAATAATGAAGAGTGAAATGAGCAGAACTAAGAGAATGTTGTATATAGTAACAGCAATATTGTTTGAAGAATAGCTGTGAATGACTAAGTTATTCTGAGTATTATAAATAATCAAATTAACTACAAAGGACTTATCAAGGAAGATGCTATCCACCTCCAGAGAAAGACCTAATTAATAGAAATATGAATAGTATGGGGTGTGTGTGTGTGTGTGTGTGTGTGTGTGTGTGTGTGTGTGAGAGAGAGAGAGAGAGAGAGAGAGAGAGACAGAGACAGAGACAGAGAGAAAGAGAAGAGAAACAGTGGCCTTCTCTAGTGCAGGGTGGGGAGGGAGGATGTGAAATAGTTTGGAACTTAAAATGTGACAAAAATAAATTAAATTTAAAAAAAGAGTTATGCAAAAAGGTATAAGAAAAGAATTAATAGCTTGGTTAAAAAAAGGCATAAAACCTTACTGAAGAAAATAGCTCCTTGAAAATTAGAATTGGCCAAATGGAAGCTAATGACTCCATGAGACATGAAGACAAAATAAAACAAAGTCAAAAGCCTGAAAAAGCAGAAAAATATACAAACTATCTCATGAAAAAAAATATTGACCTGGAAAACAGATCAAGGAGAGATAATTTAAGAATTAATGGACTGCCTGAAAGCCATGAACAACAACAAAAAGAACAAAGAAAATCATATTTTGAGAAATTTCAAGAAAATTGCCCAGATCTCTGAACCAGAAGGTAAAGTAGATGCTACCAGTCACTTCCAGAAAGAGACCACAAAATGAAGACTCTGAGTAATATTATACCCAAAATTCAGAGCTCCTACATCAAGGAAAAAAATACTGCAAGGAGCCAGAAAGAAAGACTTGAAGTACCAAGCCACAGTCAGGATCACAAAAGCTTTAGCAGTCACCACTATAAAGAAATGTGATATTCCAGAAGGCAAAGGATCTAGGCTTACAACCAAGAATAACCTATCCAGAAAAACTGAGTATAATCCTAACGGGGGAAAAATGGATCTTCAAGGAAATAGAAGACTTTCAAGTGCTCTTGATGAAAGGACTGGAGTTGAACAGAAAATTTGACATTCAAATAGAAGACTCAAAAGGAGCATAAAGATAACTGTGAGTGAAAAATGGTTTAAACAAGTTCAAATCATTACATTATTATATAGGGAAATAATACATGTAACCCCTCAGACCTTAAATCATCACCAGGGGTCTTGGAAGGAATCTAATGAGAGAGAGGGCCTGGATATGATTCTTTTATGTTTGGATGACCTCAAAAGAAGAACAGAAGGGCGAGGAAGAAAAATGCACTGGGAAAGGGGAGAAGTGAGAGAAAGAATGGGGGAGATTTAAACTTATGTAAATAGGGTACACAAAGAATTTATACAATGGGGGGGGTAGTGCAGGAAAGCAGGCAACACTTGAACCTCACTCTCATCTGAACTGGTTCAAGGAAGGAAGAATGTACATATGCAGACAGTTTGGTACAAAAACTCATCTTATTCAACAGGGAAGTAGGAAGAAAAGAAGTTAAGGGGAGGAAGGATGGATAATGGGAAGATAAATTAAAGGAAGCAGTGATCAGAAGTAAAATGGAATATTGAAGAGGTGACAGGAAAAAAAAGAAAGACAAATAGAATAGGATGGAGGTAAATACATAGGTAGCTGTCATAACTGTGAATGGGAATAGGATGAATGCACCCATAAAATGGAAGAGAACAGCAAAACAGATTAGAAACTAGAATCCAATCATATGTTGTTTACCAAAAAAAAAAAAACCAACCAAAACCAACCAAACCCATATTTGAAATGGAAAGATACACATAAAGTTAGCATCAATTATATTTCAGTTGAAGTAAAAAAAAAGCAAAGGTGGCAATTATGAACTCAGAGAAAAGCAAACATAGACCTAATTTAAAAAGATAAGCAAGAAACTGCATTTTGCTAAAAGGTATCACAGACAATGAATTAATATCAATATTGAATATATATGCATCAATGGCATGGCATTTAAATTTTTAGAGGAAAAATTAAATGAGTTATAGGAAAAAATAGACAGTAAAACTATAATACTGGGGGACCTTCATTTACCACTCTCAGACCTAGATAAAGCTGACCTCAAAATGAGTAAGAAAGAAGTTAAGGAGATGAATACAATTTTAGAAAAGTTAGTTATGATAGAACATTGCATGGGAATAGAAAGGAGGATATCTCTTTCTTAGCTGTGACTAGCATTTTCACAAAAAAATTAGGGCATAAAAATTTCACAAATGTGGAAAAGCAGAAATATTAACACTTTTATTTATGTAATAAAATAAATTTTGCATTCAATAAAGGCCTTTGAAACAAAATTAACTGAAACTTATTAATTCTAAAGAATGAATGGGTCAAAGAACAACTAATAATTTCATTTAAAATAATGACAATGATATAACATACCCAAATATATGGGATACAGCCAAATAGTACTTGGGAGAAAAATTTATAGCTCTAATCATTTACACCAATAAAAGACAGAAAGAACAGATGAATGAACTAAGCATGCAACTAAGCATACTAGAAGACCAACAAATTAAAAACATGTAATTAAATAGCATAATATAAATCCTGAAAATCAAAGGAAAGATCAACAAAATTAAAAGTACAAAATCTATTAAACTAATAAATAAAACAAGAGTTTATTTTTTTGGGGGAAAATACCCAATGAAATAGATAAACCATTAGCTAATTTGTTTTTTTTAAAGAAGAAAATCAAATCACCAGTAACAAAAATGAAAAAGGTGAATTCACAATCAATTAAGGAGAAATAAAAGCAATTATTAGGAGCTACTTTAGTCCAATTATGTGCCAATAAAACGGACAATCTAAATTAAATAGATGATTATTTACAAAAATATAAATTGCCCAGATTAACAGAGCAGGAAATAGAATACTTAAATAACTCTGTCTTGGAAAAAGAAATTGTACAAGCCATAAATGAACCCCTAAAGGAAAAAAAAAACCCTCAGGATTAGATGGATTTACAAGTAAATTCTACCAAACATTTAAATAATCATTAATTCCGATACTATACAAACTGTTTGAAAAAATAAGAGTCCTACAAAATTCTTTCTATGACACAAATATAATCTTGATACTTAAACCAGAGAGAGGTCAAAACAAAGAAAGGAAATTATAGGTCAATTTCCCTAATGAATATTAATGAAAAAATTCTAATTAAAATACTAAGTAGATTACAGCAATATATCACAAAGATTATACACTGTAACCAGGTCAGATTTATAACAGGAATGCAGGGCTGGTTCAATATTAGGAAAATTATAAGCATTGATCATATTAATAACAAAAATTATACGAATATTTCAATAGATTCAGAAAAAAACTTTTAACAAAATACAACATGCATTGCTGTTTTAAAAACCACATAGAAATGAATAACACATGGGAATAAACATAAATGATCAGTAGTTTCTATTAACAACTAAGAGCCAGAATTATCTCTAATGGAAACAAAGCGAGAAACCTTTCCCATAAGAACAATAAGCGAAGATGTCTATTATTACCATTACTATTCAATATTGAACTAGAAATGCTAGCTACAACAATAAGATAAGAGGAGGAAATGAAAGGAATGAACATAGTCAATAAAGAAACAAAACTATCACTTTTTTCAGATGAAATGGTAGTTTACTTAGAGAACTCCAGAAAGTCAACTAAAAACCTAAATGAAACAATTGACAACTCCAGCAAAGTTGCAATATGTAAAAAACAAAACAAAACACAAATAGATCAACTGTATTTCTGTATATTACCAACAAAATCAAGAAGAAGTAGAGAAATTCCATTTAAAACAACTATAATCAGTATAAAATCCTTTGGAGTCTACCTGCCAAGTTATACACAGGAACTTTATGAACATAATTATAAAACATTCTTTACACAAGTCAAGGCAGACCTAAATAATTGGAGAAATATTAATTGCTCATGGATAGGCTGAGCCAACATAATAAAAATGACAATACTGCCAGATTAATTTACTTATTCAATGCCATACATCAATCAAACTACCAAAGGACATCTTTATATGGAAAAAATAATAACAAAATTTATGTGAAGAAACAAAAAGTAAAAAATATCGAAGGAATCAGTGGGGAAAAATGCGATAGAAGGGGGCCTTATAGTACTTAATCTCAAACAATACTATAAAGCTGTCAGTTGTCAAAACGATTCAGCATTAGATAAGAAATACAGAGGTTTATAGGTGGAATAGTTATGTATGCAATATACAGAAGCAGATTTTCACAGCAACACAGTGTTTGATAAACCCAAAGATCCCAGCTTTAGGAGGCCGGAACTCAGTATTTGACAAAAGCTGTTGGGGAAACTGGAAAAGAGCCTGGCAAAACCAACATCTCACACAGCATGCCCAGATAAGGATAACATCTAAGGAAATTAGAAGAACATGGAAGAAATTACCTATCAGATCTATAGATAGGGGAAGAGTTCATGACCAAACAAAAGGTAGAAAAATTCACAGGAAGTAAAATGGACAATTTTATTTACATAAAATTAAAGAGTTTTTGCATAAACAAAAGCAATGCAGTTAAAGTTAGAAGAGGAGGAAAAGTATTTACAGTAAGTTTATTTGATAAAGTCTCACATCTATGATATATAGGAAACAGTCAAATTTATAGGAATAAAAGTCATTCTTCAACTAATAAAATGGTCAAAGGATATGGATGGACAATTTTTTAGAGTAAGAAATCTGAACTTCAATAGCCACGTTAAAAAAAAACTCAAATCACTAATAAATAGAGAAATGGAAGTGAAAACAACTCTTAGGTACCTCATACCTATCAGATCAGCAAAGTTAACAAAAAGGGAAAATGACAAATGCTGGGGGCTTTGGGAAAACAAGTACACTGATGCACTGTTGACAGAGCTGTGAAGTGGTCTAGCCATTCTGGAAAGCAATCTGGAATTAGGCCCCCCAAAATTATTAAATTTAACATACCCCTTAGGCAGTAATACCACATCTAGGTCTATCCTACAAAGAGATCAGAGAAATAGGAAAAGACCCCATATGTACAAAAATATTTATAGCAGCCTTTTTTGCATTAGCAAAGAAGTGGAAACTAAGGGGATGCCCATCAATTGGAGAGTTGGTTGAACAAGTTACGGTATATGAATGTGATAGAATATTATTGTGCTATAAGAAATGATGAAGAGGATGGTTTCAGAAAACACTTAAGAAGACTTGTATGAATTGATGCAGAATGAAGCGAGCAGAACCAAGACAGCAATTTCTATAACAAAAACAGTATTATCAGACAATCAACTCTGAATGACTTAGGAACTTGAATCAACACCAGAGCCAACGACAATCCCAAAGGACTCGTGATGACACATGCTATCCACATTCAGACAGAGAACTTATAGATTCAAAGTGTAGATAAAAACATGTTCTTTTCATTGTTTGTGTTTTTAGACATAGCTAATAATAATAAAGGAATTTATTTTGCATGACGATATTTGTAATGGACTTTGTTTTTCTTGTTTCTCAATGGATGCGGAGGGGAATAGAAAAGGAGAGAATTTGGAACTGAAAATAAAATAAAATTTAAAAGAAATAAAAAGATTAAGTCTTGTGTATCAACTGGTGCTGCAAATTGGCCAGACCTCAGTGGTGAAGTACCTCAAATGGGTTGGGCCATCATGATACTGACAAGGTCAGTATCAGGTGTGCCCTTAGGAAAGAGTTTCAAAACCACAAGTTCTTAACTTGGAGTCCATTAACTTTAAACATGTATAAAATTTGATATCTGTATTTCAACATAATTGGCTTCTTTTGTAAATTCGATGTATTTTGCTTTTGGCACTTAATAACATTGTGAGAAGAGATACCAAAAGCTTCACCAGACTGCCAAAGGGATCTGAGTTACCAAAAGAGACTAAGCACTTTTGTTCTATCTAGGCATTTCTCTATTCCCTTGGGGTATACCTGGGTCAGAATGTACCTGAGAAGTAGTGGTCTCAGGAGACTGACAGTCTGTAGCTCCCTGCTGTCATCTCTCTAGGCTGAGCCATGCCAAGGTATTCCTGAGCCTGAGTGAGGGCTACTTTCCCAAACTAGTATCTTGTATGGTGGCAGTGGCACAGTGGATAGAGTCCTGGGCCTAGAGTCAGGAAGACTTGAATTCAAATCCAGCCCTGGACAAGTCACTTAATCCTTTTTGCTTCAGTTTCCTCACCTGTAAAATGACCTGGAGCTGTGAATGGCAAACCACTCCAGTATCTTTGCCAAGAAAACCCCAAATGGGGTCATGAAGAGCTGAATGTGACCGAACAACAATAACAAACACCTTATACAAAATCTACCTCCTTTTCAAGGTTTCTTTATCCTTACTATTTCATCCCCCACTGAAGTACATTGTGAATGACATTCAGCTAAGCAATTGAGAGCAAATGAGCATATTTTTATAAATTTTCAGCCCCGAGTCTCAGGCTGGCCTTCCTTTATCCCAGGGTAGTGGCCACGTTACTACACACTTGCTTGGCATGGCCTTGGCTCTAGATTCCGCACTAAGGGAAAAGCAGTAAACCATTAGGTTTCCTCCATACAGAATAAGGAGTGATCTTACTACTCCTTGTGACATACCTTGAATTAGGAGGCCTTGAAGAAAAGACAATATAGAAACATATTTAATACTCACTTACAATATAGTCTCCTTTCCAAACAGGGCCATTTGGAAGTCTTAAGAATATGGCAGAGGTTCTGAAAGACCAGGGCAAGTGATGGAATGATTAGCCAAGAATAAGGAAAGGGGGAGAAAAAGTCCAATTTGGGAAAGAAAAGTGCCTGTAAGGTTTCCAAGTAAGATTAAGATCCAAAATTTCACAAGCTTATTGAAACCAAAGAAGGCTTTGAGGTCTGCCCAACCATTAGCCTTATTTCCTGGGGGAGTCCCGTTTAACAATGTTTAACGCTTTTTAAAAAGTATTAACTTTGCCCAAGCTGCTTAAACAAAATTTTCTGACATTGTCAATTATCCCAAGCAGGTGGTTCATTAAGTGTGGTATGATGGAAAGAGCAAGAGATCTGAAATATGAGGGCCAACCAGAGTTAGAATCCTGACTCGGTTATTTACTAGTTACATGATCTTGGGCAAGTCACTGAACATATCTGGGTTTAGCTTCCTCATCTAATCAAATGAGGCGGTGGGATGAGATCAACTCTCAGGTCCCTAGCAGATCCAAATATATATGATCTAGTGACCTGTGAAAAAAACAACATAATTAACAAAAAAATCTTTGCCAAGAAACAGAGGGGATTTCCTAGGAGATTTCTAGCAACTAAGTTGCCCAAAATCATGGGAAAGCCCCCTTTTTGTCTCCTCCAAAATCAACTTCTCACAGAGGTGGAAAGCCATCTCTTTGGGCAAAACTGTTCATCCTTATTACTTGTCAGTCTTAGTGTTTATCTTTTGGTTTGGAGGAGATCCATTCTTTCCCTCTACCCTATAGGTGCCAGGAGACAAAAATTTATGGCACTTCCCTTTAGTTTCTTTTGGCCCATCTATCTTTTTACCCTCCTTATTATTATTATTTTTATCTGTTTTAGTGATTATGGAGAAGTATGATCCATTTCACCGATAGAGACCAGAAAGCGCAACTCTAAAGACTGATGGTTTCCTAAATAAAAAACATGAATATTGGAGAATGGCTCAGGAAACATCATCATAGGCAATATCTTCTATCCAGAAGGGGCCATGAAAGTGATTTTCAAGTATCTGAAAGTCTGTTATGTGGAAGAGTAATTAGATTTATTTTTCCTGTCTTCAGAGAGTAGAATTAGGAATAATTGCAGAGATACAGGATTTAGGCTTAATGTCAGGAAAGTTTGTCCAAAAAGTGAACTGGACTGTGTGGGCACATTATAAAGGGGATTCTTAGTTGGGTACTAGCTGGCCTCTGAGGTTTCCTCTAACTTTTCAATTTGTGACCTTAGAGATCATCTGTCTAGCTTTCCTCATTTTACAGAGAAGGAAACCAAGGCCCATCAAAGGTAAATAATTACCTCAAGGTAACTCAGAGAATCAGTGGCCAAGCTATAATTTGATCCCAGGTCTCTTAACTCCACTTCTATGATTCTGTCCATTATGCCACACTGTCTTCTCTTTGAGTTGTTAGGGAAGAATAAGAGGATACCAATTCAACACAGCACTTCTGGTTAATTATTAAGCAGTTCATTATGACTGCTTCAGGTGACCTTTGCTCAGAGAAGGACTTTTATGACATACTTTTCATCATAACTATCTGGCAAATGTAGGAAAACTTCTTTTCTTTTCTTTTTAAAATAAATTAACTTATTTATTTTCTTGTTTATATCATTCATTTTCGTGAGATTTTGAGTTACAAATTTTCTCCTCATCTTTCCCCTACCCAACACCTCAAAACAGCCATCCCACTGTATAACCCCTCCCCCAATCTGCTCTCTCCTATGTCCTCCCCCTCATCCCTCTGACTTTCTGGTAGGGCAGGTAGGGATCTCCCTACCACAGTGCCTGTATATCTTAATTCCCAGTTAGGTGTAGTTAATAATAATAATAATAATAATAATAATAATAATAATAATATATATATAATATATATATATTATATATATATATATATATTTTAACATTTGGAACTTTAAATTCTAGATTCTTTCCCTTCCTCCCTCATCACCCACCCCCACTGGAAGGACAAACAATTAAATATAGTCTGTACATGTGTAATTACACAGAACATCTCCACAGTATTGTGAGAGACTATTATATGTCCCTTCTTCCTATCCCTCACCCCTCCTTGTTCTATTCTCTACCCTGTCCCTGTCCCTATCCCTTTACAGAAGTATGTACTTCCAGCAACCCTCCCCCCCACCCTGCCCTCCCCTCTATCATCCCACCTCTCATCCCCATCCCCGCTACTCTCCTATGTGGCAAGATACCCAGTTTAGAGTTTATGTCATTCCTTCCCTAAGCCAAATTCAATGAGAGTAAGGTTGACCCTTTCCCTTTTGCCTTCCTGTTCTTCCCCTCCATTGTATCAATTATCCTTTGCCTCTTCTATATGAGATGATTAACCCCATTCTGTCTCTCCCTGTCTCCTCTCATTCTAATCCTCTCCCACCTCAGAATTTCACCTTTTAAAGTATTATCCCTTCCTATTCAAT
>CM053582.1:297139816-297166334 GCA_028627135.1 Pseudochirops cupreus | reverse complement strand
TTTTGCCATTTGAGTCAATCCGTTTTGTAAGGTGTTATTTTCTTCAGTCAGGTTGTTGACTCTCTTTTCATGATTTTCTTGCATTATGATCATTCTCTTCTCAATTTTTCCTTCACTTCTCTTATTTGGTTTTCAAAATCCTTCTTAAGCTGCTCTATGGCTTGTAGGAAGTCTTCACGTTTCTTGGAAGCTTTTGGTGTGGGAGTTCTGACTGTGTTGTCTTCCTCCTGTTCCATGCTTTGCTCCTTTTTGTCCCCCAAGAAGGAATTCAAAGTTTGGTTGCTGTTCTTACTTTGCTTCCTTTGCCTGCTCATGTTGCCAGTCAATTACTTGATTTTTTTAGCTCTGTGGAACTCTGCTTCCGGAGGGGAAAGCTCTGTCCCAAATTTCCGGGGTTTTTGCAGCTGCTGGAGCTATTGGGAGGCTACCATTTTTTTGCAGCCCCCACCAGCTTTGGCTCACTGAAAATGCACCCCAGGACCACCACCTAAGGCCATGATCTGGATCCAGGCTGCTCAACACAAGAGCACTTAGCCTCTGAACGATCGCTTGGCCCCCCTGCAGTCTACAGTCCGGGAGCTCTGAAGCAGCCATGTGGAGGCAGCTGCAGGGCCGCTGCTTCCTTGCCCTGGAGGCAGTTTGGCCAGACTGCTTTTCTCCCCCAAATTTAGCTGAGTTCTACTGACCTTTCACTTTGTCCTTGTTTCTTATGGCTTGATAATTCTAGAAACTGCCACAGTTGCTGCTGATCCACTCTCTTGAAGGCTCCAGCTGTGGCTCGTCCTGGCCACCCTGGGGCCAAGCCGCAGTTTCAGGCTGGGCTGGTTTCAGCTCCCAGTGTGCTGTGATGAGCCCTTTCTGCTGGGTTACCTTCAGCGGGAGATGTGTTTTTTTTGTATTTTTGTGAACTTTGAAGCCCTAAAATTTGTTTAGAGTCATATTTTATGGGCATTTGAGGTGGCTATGTGGGAGCTGCGGAACCTTGTTGCTTCTATGCCGCCATCTTGGCTCTGCCCCCCAAAAACTTCTTTTCAATGTGGCTTTTGGATTTTAGTCACACTGACTATTAGCATGTAGGAGTGAGGAACCTGTGGTCTTAAGACCACCTGAGGCCTTCTAAATCCTTAAGTGCAACCTTTTGACTGAATCCAAATTTGATTTGTTCTTTAAAATTTGGATTCAGTCAAAATGCTGCCCTTAAGGATTTATAAAGCTCCATGTGGCTTTGAGGCTGCAGGTTCCCCACCCCTGATGTACATAGTGGTAACAATGAATGTAGTAGGAAGTTTGACCAACTTGGCTTACACCTTAATATGGTGGAACATCATTCTGGTGAGAGGTATTAGGGTTCTTTTTATCTCTAAATACTACGAGATCCACAGCCATATCCCTTGTTTTTGAGGCAAGAGATTATACTTTAAAATACAGATGTCTTTGATTTTTAAAATCCCTGCAGATTTGTAGGTTTGTAAAAATAAGTCTGCTTATGAAGTTAACTTGAAGGCCAGCCCTCTGTTCCAACATGTGGCCTTTGTGGAAGGAAGGATCATAGTGAGATGTGCCCAGAAAAGTCTCCCCTCCCTATATTGGCTGGAACAGTCACCAGATGTGGAGAGTCACAAGAATCACCAATGATCCCCACAGGCCACAGTGGCTCACAACATCTGCCTGACTTGCCGGCTAAGAGAATTCCATGGAAGCATGCAGACCACTGGGAGTATGTGTACTCCTGCCTTCAGACAGCCTTGTACAAACAACTCAGAAAAGAAGGGTGGGCCCAGGGTCCACTGTTGGATCTCCAGCTGGCTTTGTGAAAGGACTTGAGGATAGGAAGTGGAGAAAGAGAAAGTTGTGGAAAGGAAGGGATGATGATGTGGTTAATAGGAGCAATTTGGGGGAAGCTGACTGGGAGAATGCCACCATGGTTGTTATGGCCCCTCTAAAAAACATCAGCCCCCAAACTGATAGTTTTCTTTCATTTTCATTTACTTCAAGGCCTGAAGTCCCGAGAGTTATTAGAATTATTATTATTATTAGAATATAATTAGAATTATTATTATTACTGTTATTTTGGTATTAACAAGCCACTTCTTTCTAAACTGAAAACATCTCTAAGAGGATTAATGAATCATTAGTTATTAGCAATTGGCATAGATTAGTTCAGTCTGCTTTCCTTTGAATACCTGAGAACATGTGCACAGGGGGATTTTGAAGTTAGATACTTATGGGGAGGAGTGTGATTTTAGAGGACTTTGTATGAATGGCTTAGATTGACTAGGGTACCTCAGTGGAAGGCTTAGAAGCAATATATAGGTCCTGAATCTCTGGATAGAAGAAAGGAAGACAGGAAGAGAGACAAAAATATGTCATTTTAGAGATCATCTGATCCAGTTCCTTCATTTTTTACAATTGTGGAAACTGAGGTCCAGATAGGGAAAGTGACTTGATCAAGGTTATACAGATGGCATAGAGTAATTCCAGAAAGAGAATACATATGTTCTGACTTCTAGCCCATGTTAGCTACACAGGAGAATGCACAAAACAAGCAACTCATTTCAAAATTTTATATGAAACAGCATCTATGGGGAAGGAAAACTCCTTTATCCTATGGTCCCTAAGTATTCCACAGATAATTACTAGTGGCAGGACAATGATGTCATTTTGTTGTTGGTAAATGGACTTTGGTAGACTAGCCTGGGAAACTCATCACCACTGACCACATTACTAGACACTAAGCTGCCGGAGGGCAGGTAATGAGTCTTTTCTAAAGTTTGATCTCACCTTTTAAGTGGTGTATGAGTCAGGATTCTTTCAGACTCCTAATTCGGCATTTTAGCTCCTATGAGGCCTAGCATAGCCATAGAGTAAAGGCAGACCTATGTAGCTTCTTATTTCTAAGAGTTTGGATTAGACAATCTCCTTGAAATCTTTTTTTTTTTTGCTTTTTTGTGGAGGGGGGAAGGTAGGGCAATTGGGGTTAAGTGACTTGCCCAAGGTCACTCAGCTAGTTTTTGTGTTGTGTCTGAGGTCACATTTGAACTCAGGTCCTCCTGACTCCAGGGCTAGTGCTCTATTCATTGCGCCACCCAGCCACCCTGACTCCTTGAAATCTTTAAACTCTTTAAACTAAACTTTAAAATCTTTAAACTATCATAACACCTTGTTATGATACTTAGTCTATTTTGAATCTGGGAGCAATGTAATGACCCCTAAAGTTCATTGGGTTACTACCTCTTCAGTTTTAAGGAATTTATCTTAGAAAAAAAGTTCTCAGTTCCGTCACAATTGCTCTGAGCTCCCAGTTAGGAAAATTCCCAACATTTAGGGAGTGGTAGGATGAGTACGGATACAAAGGGAATAAGGAAAGCCAAGAAAACAACACACAATGACTATAACAATGTGAAAAGAACCACTAAAAATCAACTGAAAATAAATGCTGCAAAATTACAAAGAACAAGCTTCGCCGCAGAGAAGAAAGAGGAGAAGAGCTCATCTAATCCAGCCCCTTGGAAGCAGGAAAATACATAGGTTTGGCTTTGTTGGCAGCTAAGTGATCCACTGGCTAGAGTTCCAGGCTTCGAGTCTAAAAGAACTGAGTCTGAACCCGGAATCAGACACTCTTTATAAAGGGAGATCAATGTTAGATAAGACTCATTCCCTGCCCTCAAGCAGATTATGGTCTAACAGCATTTTAAGTGGTGATGAGTGTGGCTAGAGCAGATAGAGTTCCTGACTCAGAGTGAAGACAGATCTTGCCTCAGATACTTACTAGCTATGTGACCCTGCGTAAGTCACTCTACCTTTCCCAACCTTCAGTTTTCTCATCTGTGAAATGGGGATAATAATAGCACTTACCCTACACAAACTGTACAGGGATCAAATGAGATAGAGATAGAATATGTAAAATACTTTGCAAACCTTAAAGAGCCATGGAGGGAAAGGGGTTAAGGTGGAAGGAAGAAAGCAAAGGAGCAGAAGTAGCTGAGAGAGAAGGAAGGGCTGTGGTGATTATGCCACAGGAAGTAGTTGACCTGGAAGGAGGTTATGATAATAAATTGCTACCCCTGGCTGTAGTTCCTTATTTGTCTCACATAGGATAAAGAGCAACATCAGGTTTTAAAGAAAGCTAACATTCTGAAGGTGGAGGTGGGGGTTCAGAGGCAAGATGGGAGGCAAAATGGGCCATTTAGTGATTTTTCAAATATAGACTATTTACTTTCCTGATTGACCTTTTTGCAACACACAAACCACGTTTCAAGTCCCCAGAGCCTTTTTGGCTTGTTTTTCTGACACTGGTTACTGTTTAAGGGAAGTCATGGAATTTCCTTCTTAAACAGACCACCCACTTCTCCTTGTACCTGAATGAGACTGATAGAAAAATCTTCAAATGCTTTAAATCAAGTTAATTTGAGCTACAGAATGGGTCATTTAACTACTGGGCTGGAAAGGAGGAAACAGCCTCCTTCAGGAAAGATCCACTGAGAAATATGGCTCCCATGAGCCAAAGGGCCTTCTTTGGATAATGAGTGCCAGGTACCATATTGCTGCTGCCTGGATCTTTATTTCCCATTTGTAGGTGAAGGAATTTCTACTTCAGTACCTTCCAAACCGGGAGCATACTCCACAATTTCCTTTGGGCCGTTAGACTATCCTACTTCAGACAATTTGGAAGGGATGAGGGAAAAAAACTTTGTTTTTCAGGCAGTCTGTTTTCCCTATCAATCAGCAGCTGAGCTGAGTGGCCAAGTCTTGTGAGTTGCAGATGTGGCTGCAAAGCCAGGGTCGCTCTATTCAAATCAATTTGGCTTCAGTCAAGATGGTGAGAAAGGCAGAACCCTGTGAAGAGATGCAAGCCCTCCAACCCCGTCCTCAACATGTGCCTGTCTATTAGAAGACAGGGTTGGAGACAGTCACATGGTACTTCAGTGAGTAACCATGCTAGTCTCTAACCACTGTTTTCTTACTTTCCTGGCCGGACTAAAGGCTGCCTACAGTTTCCTTTCACATGTATAGCTTCCTTCGACTCAAAAGGAAGTCCAGAGCCTGTGAAAAGTAACTAAAAAGCTAAGAAATTAGTCTTTAGGCCAGAAGACATGTTTGAAATACGTATATCAGTACTATATGCTTCTAAACACTGATTGCCTTTCTCCTGGCCCAAGGATGGAATTAGACTCTTCAAGCAGCAAGTGGGTGAACCAGCTTTGGCTTATATCAGGTGAGAGACCTGGAGGGGACCCCAAGAAGTTATTTAATTAATTAGTCATTTTTTCTCCAGATATTACGATATCATCAAACCACCTAAGCCTAAATAAAGTCTAATTTGCTTCCTTTAACCCATAATATAAAGAAGTGAAAAAAGCAGATACATATTTTGGAAGGTTATTTTATACCAGTTCTATATAAATAGTTTTCAAAGTCCATTAAGATTGGGGAAAATGAGCTTATCTTGAAAAAGATCCACTGATACCATCAATTCAATTTTTAAAATCCAGCAAAGAGTTATTGAGTGCTTATTATGTTGGGCTAGTTCTGGGGAGAAAAAGACAAAAGCAAAAATACATTAAGGACCCTATATTCTACTGGGAGGAATATACCATGTACAGAAATATATCAGTACATGGTGATTTGAGAGGGGAGAGAAAGCTAATGACTGGGAGGGATCAAGGAAGGCTTTCCAGTAGATGTGATGCTTAACCTGAGACTTGGAGGAATCAACTAATATTCTGTTAGTGAGTCAACAAACATTTATTAAGCACCCACAGTGTACCAGGAATGGTGCTAAGCACTGGGGGTACAAAGAAAAGGACCAAAACAGTCAGACAACTTACAAATAACTATGCATGAGCAAGACCCATTGACAATAATTTGGAGATAATCAATAGAAGGAAGGCATGTGAAATAAGGGGCATTAGGGAAGGGCTTCTTCAACCAATTAATCAATAAGCATTGATTAAGAACCTAGTATGTACTGAACTTTACTATGCCGGGGGCCGGAAAATAAAGGAATCTGAAAGGAAGAGATAAAAGGGAAAAGAAAGCGCCATGATCCTCCCAGTCACTTAAGCTCATAAGGATGGCATCACCCTCAACTCTTCCCTCTCCCTCACTTCCCCCTCACCCTCCTCACCTCACCCCCACCTGCCCAATCAGTTGTCACATCTCGTGAATTCTGTCTCCCCAGCACTCCTCTCTCATCTGTTCCCTTCTCTCCATTTGCAAGGCCACCACCCCAATTTAAGCTCTTATCACCTCTCACCAGGGAGGATGAAATAGCCTTCTAATTCATATTTCTGCCTGCCTCTAAGCAGGATAAAACATCATCTCTTCTGCCTGGAATTTCACGCAAGTCCATCACAGTCTGGCTCCAACCAATTTTTCCAGATTGCTTCCCCCTCATGCATGTTATAGACAATCAACCTGGCCTATTTGTCCCATGGGTAATAATAGTCTATCTTCCACCTTTATGCCTTTGCATGGAACCATTCCTTATACCTAAAATGTACTTCTTTCTCATTTGTGTTTCTTGGAAGCTTTAGCTCTCTTCAAGCCTCTTCTGGGCACTTCATATCAAGTGTCTTCAACCACAGGAAACCTTGAGTGATCTCTCCAGTTGTTAGTGTCCCTCCCACCTAAATTATCTCGTATTTACAATTATTTACATGTTCCTTTTCCTCAGCAAAATGGAAACTCCTTGTGGCCAGGAGCTGCTTTGTTTTTGTTTTTGTAACCCCAGCATTTAGCACAGTGCCTTGTTCATATTAGCTGCTTTATAAATGTTTACTGAATTAGTGAATGAATGAGTGTATTCTAAACATGGGATAGGGTTTATGTGATGGCTTTTGGGCAGGAGATTGGACATTAAATACCAGGCTGAACAGTTTGCATTACATCTTAGAAGTAATAGGAACCACCAAAGTTCTTAAGTAGGAGAAGAATGTGGTCAGATCTATGCCCTGCACACTTACCCAGGCTAACACCCCTTTCTGTAAGGCTAGACACTGCTAGTACCATGATGGCATCATATACATTCATCTAACCATGCATACTTTTCTCATTAATACAATTTTTCACAAAAGTTGAACAGAAAGAAAAGACAAAAGAGGACTAGAATTTAATCCTACTTTATGTTAACTCTTTCCAAATAAAAGTAATCTCCTTGAGAGCAGGGACAGTTTTTCATTTGTCACCGCATCCCCAGAATCTAACATAGTGTCTTGGTCACCAAAATCACTTAATTACATCTTGTTCAGTCATTTCAGTCATGTCTGACTCTTTGTGACTCCATGTGGAGTTTTCTTGGCAAAGATACTGGAGTGTTTTGCCATTTCTTTCTCCAGTTCATTTTATAGATGAAGAAACTGAGGCAAACAGGGTTAAGTGACTTGTCCAGAGTCACACTGCTAGGAAGTTTCTGAAGCCGTCTTTGAACTCAGGAATATGAGTCTTCCTGACTCTAGGCCCAGAGTTCTATCCACTGTGCCTCCTAGCTGTCCCTTAGTAATAGTTTTTTGAACTGAATTCATATCAGTGGTGGTATCTGGAGATGGCAACTGAGTACAACTACTTGCTCAAAACTTTCCCCAGAAAAGCAAGTCTTTTCTTCAATGCCCTTTGGAACATAGATATCTAAAGAAGATCTTTGTCATCTATTCCAATTCCCTCATTTTACAGATGAGTAGACTGAGGCCCATAGGGCTAATATCACTTGCTAATATCACTTCTCAAAGAGAGATAGTAAATAGCAGAGCTCATTGAACCTAAGAATTTTGAGTTTAAATCCAAAACTCTTTCCACTGCAGTCAAGCCAGAGGCACCAAAACTCATGTTTATTTTCATGGTTGTTTGTACTAATAATTAGTGGAGTAATAATAATTCACATCTGTAAAATTATAAAATGTTCTGCATAAATTGTCATTATGCTCATTATGCCTCTTGTAGGTAAGAAGGTAATATTATCCTTCTATCATAGATGAGGAAACTAAGGCTTATCAGGGTAAAGGACCTTATCGAGAAGCAGCCATCTAGGAAATGTCTAGGGAGGAACTCAAACTCAGGTCTTTGTCTCCAAGTCCAGGATTTCTCCCACTGTACCAGGGCTGCCTCTTAAATGAATGTTTTCAAAGGTGGCACAAAGTTGTTGCTATTTCTTTTATTAATGTATACTAAGTTGGCAGAAAACAGTCCTGAGCAAGGCCTAATGACTGAAAAAGCAAAACAACAGCCCTGCTCCTCACATTAGACACTGGCACCACAAGACGGTGGCAGTCAGGCATAAAAAAATCTTAGCTCAGTGCCCAGAGTCAAGATGAAGCTTAAGCCATTCAGAAAAAATTCTAGGTATTAAGCATTTCTTGGCCAAGGTCTTTCAGAAAGCCAGTGTGAGAAGAGCCAAAGGGACATTTTATTTTCCAAAGTACAAAAGCCTTTAGCTGAGGAACCTTTTTTTTCCTTTTAAAAATTAACATTTTATTGCTGCCTATTGCTTTTATATCTCAGTCATATCTGAATATACCATACTTCCCCCAGTCTTTACCCAGGAAGTCTTTTTCCTTTGTAATAAAAAAAAATTTTAAGTAGAATCAACCAACAGTGCTCCCTCGTCTGACAGCACATGTAATACCTTGTACTCATAATCCTCCACATCTTTAAGGAAAGAGGGTAGAGGAATTTAAAAATTTTTTCTCTGAGGTCACGACTGGTCATTACAGTTATAGAATGTTTATATCATTGTTCTAGTGGGTTTTTTTTTGTTTGTTTTTGTTTTTTTAAGGAATTTTCTATTCATCCACTTCCTTAGCTTAACAAACAATATCGTTCAGGGATAAGATGAAAAGCCGTGATTATTATTGTTTTTTATTTAGATACCCACCTATTCACAACTATGGTTTCTAACTATTTTCTACCATCACTGTCTTCTTTATCTTTATGTTTAACCTCTCATAGTCAAATGAAGCACAAAAATGTATATCCTGTGTTCCTTTTCTCAGAGCTTTGTTTGGGCCTGTCAGATGAAATCATCTGGAAAATGCTCAGAGATAGGCAGGGAGGGAGGTAAGCTAGGTGGAGAAACAATTCAGGGTCAAAGAGATACTTGGTGCAGTGCAATATTGCCGATTCTTCAAAGGCTACAAGCATATTAAGATTTTTAAAAAGCAGTGCCAAAGCTAGAGAACGGAAAGACAAATCCTTAAAAACCTCTAAGGTCCATTTCAGCTCGAAATCTGTTATTCTATGGTAAAATATTTATCATTCCATAGAGAATGCTTATATTTATCATTGAGCTAAGCTGTTTTGTTAGAATTCATTGATTTTTGTTATTTAAGTCTTTTTAAAATTTAATCATCATGAACGTGTTTTGAGGATCACTTCTAATTCAATTCAATCAAAGATGAATTTCTCATGTGTACTAAGTGCTGGGAATACTGAGACAAAATGAGACAGCCCCAGTCTTCATGGAGCTTACATTTTACTAGGGAAATAGAACATATGGAAAGACATGCTAATAAATAATAAAGCAGGAAAAATACTAATCACTAGGAGGATCAGAAAAGGTTTCCAGTAGGAGGCAATGCATGAATCAAACTGGTCTACTCTTTGTTCCAAGGAACAGTTTGAAATTCCATCTCCAGCCTCCAAGTCTTTGTATGTGCAATCCGCCATAACGGCTTGCTCTTCTCTTCACCTCAGCCCGTTGAACCCATCATAGCTTCCTTCAAAGCACAGTCCAAGCATCATCTCCTACAGGAAGACTTTCCTCATATCCACCACGTCCCCGCCCCCCAGTTATTAAAGCTATCCTCTCAAACTTACTTTGTAATTACCATACTGACACACACATATTCTGCACATACTTATCTGTGTACATGTTGTTTCACTTTAGTGGAATATAAGCTCCCTGAAGGCAGGCATATTTGATTTTTCTATGTATGCCCAGCACCCAGCACAGTGCCTAGAGCATAATAAGTGCTGAATTGCATTGAGTTGAGCCCTGAAGGAAGCTGAAATCATTATTATTACTTTTTTTAGAGGGGAGAAGGCAAGGCAATTGGGGTTAAGTGACTTGCCCAGGGTCACACAGCTAGTAAGTGCGATCAAGTGTCTGAGGTCACATTTGAACTCAGGTCCTCCTGACTCCAGGGGCAGTACTCTATGAAGCTGAAATTATAAGAGGTGGAGTGATGGAGTAAGTGAGTTTTAGGCATGGGGGAAACAGCCTGTGAGAAGGCCCAGATACAGAAGCTCAAACACTGTGAGTATAGATGAGTTGGCCTGGAATGGAGAGAGAGACAGAGAGACAGAAAGAGAGAGAGAGAGAGAGAGAGAGTGTGTGTGTGTGTGTGTGTGTGTGTGTGTGTGTGTGTGTGTGTGTGTGTGTATGTGTGAAGCGGATAAATGTTCTAGGCAGGAGCCAAAGTAGGAAAGTCTTTTTTTTTTAATTTAATTTAATTTTTATTATTTTTTTGCTGTTTAGAGGGGGAAAGGCAGGGCATTTAGGGTTAAGTGACTTGCCCAAGGTCACATGGCTAGTAAGTGTTAAATGTAAGTCTAAGTATAAATGTCTGAGGCTGGATTTGAACTCAGGTCCTCCTGACTCCAAGGCCAGTGCTCTATTCACTGTGCCACCTAGCCACCCCCAAAGTAGGAAGATCAGATCTTTAATGTCAGGCTGAGGGGTTTGTATTTTTCCTAGAAGTATAATCAGGAAACACCAAATTTTTAGCAGGATAGTGACATGATTCGACTTGCATTTTAAGAAGGTAGTTTTGTCATTGTTTTAAAAAGACCAAGAAAAAAGTGAATAAAAATAGTTTTCTATTTAAATTCTAGGTTTCATAGACTTTAATACTATAAGAAACCTTAAAGCATATCTATCTAATCCTCCTCATTTTACAGCTGAGGGAACTCAGGCCCAGGTAGTAAATAGTTAGAGGTGGGATTTGAACTCAAGTCCTTTGATTCTGAAGTCCATCTTCTTTTTATTGTATCACAGTACATTTGGCACTGTAGGGCAGCTATGTAGTACAATGGACAGAGTGTTAGGCCAGAAGTCAGGAAGACTCATTTTTGTGAGTTCAAATCTGACCACAGCCACTTACTAGCTATGTGATCTTGAGCAAGTCACTTAACCCTGTTTGCCTCAGTTTCCTCATCTGTAAAATGAGCTGGAGAAGGAAATGGCAAACCACTCTAGTATCTCTGTCAAGAAAACCCCAAATGGGATCATGAAGAGTTGACGTGACTAAACAACAAGTAGTTGACACAAGTCTATTTTTGAAAGGTTTTTTTTCATAGATTTGCATATTTTAATTTTTAAAACCTACATTATATTGAAAACCAGATTCCCACTGTGGCTTGCATACTTGCATGGCTACTGGTTGGAAAGAAGCAAATAGTCCGAAAGGTATTTTTTAAATGCATAGCTCTAAGGACACAATATAGTCTCATGACATTTATGGTCTGAAATCCTTACAAATGCTCATTGACCTCAGAAATATGAAACATAAAAATCAAGCAATAATAGCAATGGCTTACTCTCAAGGTACTACAGAATATTACCAGCTTTATGACACGAATAAATGTGTTAGTTTATAGAAAACTGACTGTTTAAGGAAACACTTTATAAAACATATTGGCAACAAAGATTCCAGTGAACTTTATCTATAAATAAAAAAGGAAAAGATGAAAACGGAGCTGCTTTAATGAAAGCAAAAGTAATAATGCCTTTTATTACACTTAGAGTTTATATAATTAATCAAGACCAGGAGACCTCGGATGCTACACATCAATTGGGACTCTTTACCAAGAAGAATTCTATAGAATTGTCAGAACACTGAGAAGCGGGTCAAGGGTTAAGTAAGGACATACTTTCAGTCTGAACTTTGTGAATCACTCATCCTTGCAAACCTGATACTGGATATTAATGAAATTCTGTGTGTGTGTATGAGCTCAGAGGGTAACCTACCCTTATCTCCTGCCAAGACTAGCAAATGAGAAATTGTTCCATGAAGTCATGCGAAGACATGAAAATATACTAGCTGGTTTCCTCAGTCATCACTCAGTCATCATCAGATCAGACTGTTTGGCTAGGCTAGACTGGTGGCCAGCAGAAATGACTCTTTCCACACACACACACATACAAAATTAAAGTAATAAGTTGAAGGAAGTGGGATGCTGATGCACTGAAAATAAACCTTCAAACAAGAAAGAAATTAAAAAAAAATCTCTACATGGCTTTGTAGAGACAAAGTAGTTGAGTTTATTTTAATGGAGATTAAACCTGAACTCAAAGCACTCTTTGGCAAATTCTTGACAGCATGAAGGAGGTGTGTGGAAGTGGCAATTATTAAGAGAATTTGTGCCTGAGTTATCTGGTAGTCTAGAAAGTAGAGACAGTCTGGTATAGTGGAAATAGAACCCATTATGCATTCCATTCCCACCTCTGACACTTACTACCTGTGTAAGTTGAGCAATTTGAGAGAGCAACCTATAGGGAAAATGACCAGGGTATAGGAATGAATTGAGAGGTGCATGAAGGGGCCTTCCTCCCTCCATTGAATTTCTTCTTTGATGTTTTTTCATCATAGGGAGTGACCCTGGGTTTTTGAAGAAGATGTGTAGGAAGTTGCAAAGTCCTAATGACAGATTTCTTGAGGGTCAAGTGAATGGACGGCAGACCTGACCAGGTGCTAACAAGCTTACAAGTCCAGAGAGAGATTCTCTGTCTAAGGTCCAAGGAGTAGCCTAGTTCAATTTGGGGAGCTTCATTTCCAGAAGCTTAGCCAGCAGGTGAATTTTTTTTGGCAGTGGCAACTCATGGAACTGACATGGAACATGAAATAGTGGTGATGTTGATGGTGGTAGTTTATTATCTGCATCAGTGGTGGTAGAGCCCATGTGAATGAAATTACAGATTTTCTGAAATATATCTCTATCTATCTATCTATCTATCTATCTATCTATCTATCTATCTATTGGCATGGGTTCTGGACCCCTCTGGAACGTTATCCCCCATATTCTTAAGTCTACTATGAGGTGATGATTATGTTAGGATGTATTTTATAGGATCCTAGGATAATATCAGTAGCCAGTTGTTATATATCACTTGGTTTACAAAGCACTCTGCAGATGCTATCTCATTGGAATCTCATAACAACCATGTGAAATAGGTGTTAATTATTACCCTTATTTTATATATGAAGAGACCAAGACCAGGATAGTTACTTCTTGACTCTGAGTCAAGCTATCTTAGCATCATAAATTTAGAGTTGGAAGGGACCTTTGAGGCCACTGAATCCAATCCTCTCATTTTACAGGTGAGGAAACTGAGGCCGAGGGAAGTCAAATTGCTCAACTCACACAAGTAGTAAGTGTCAGAGGTGGGAATGAGATCGATAACTGACTCTATGCCCACTATACCAGACCACCTCTACTTTCTAGACTACCAAGCTGTGGTCCAGTGTATGATATTTCTTCCCAGAAAATTTGGTGCTTAGGGCAGAGAACTGAAAAGAGGCACTCTTGCTTTGATTCTGCTCCATCAGAAATGTAGCTATTCTTTCCTGCTGGATCTAGAACAAATAAAGTGAATTATAGGATTTTAGAGCTGGAAAAGATCTTGGAAATTACCTGGTCCAACTTCCTTATTTTATTGATGAAGAAAGTGGTATCATGAAAGATGAAGGGACTTTCTGAGGGTCACACAGGTAAGTAGGAGACAGTCAGGATTCAAATCCAGGTCCTCTGACTTCACATCCAGAATTTTTCTTTACACCATCGGTGATTCCCTCTGAATATGGACTGCTAGAAATTTACAATAAAAACAGCAAGTTGTGATATTCCAATTTTAAGATGTCTAGAATATTTCTCCTTAAATTAAATGGAATGACAGGACAAAGTTCATTTCTGAAGCGTGTTTTGTAAATATTTGCTATGAACCATATACAGTGAAGACACAAGGCTTCATATTGTTGTTGTTAAGTTGTTCAGTTACGTTCAACTCTTGGTGACCCCACAGACCATAATGTCCATGGAATTTTCTTGGCAAAGATACTCGGATGGGTTAGCATTTTCTTCTCCAGTGAATTAAAACAAACAGAGGTCAAGTGACTTGCTCAGGGTTATACAACTAGTAAGTGGCTAAGACTAGATTTGAATTCAGATCTTCCTGACTCTAGGCTCAATGATTTTATTAACTAGATGACCTAGAAGTCACCTAGTCCAACTCCCCTCATATTACAAATGAAAAATTGACACCCCGAAAGGTTAAGTGACATGTCTGAGGTCATACAGCTAGTAAGTGGTTTAACCAGAACTTCACCCCAAATGTGCTAACTCCAAATCCAACACTCATTGTATTACACCACATTGAAATCCCTTCTAACTCTCAGCCTTTTCAGTCTCATTATATATCACTCTCTCTCATCTTAGTGACTTTGCATTGTCTGTCCCCCATGCCTGGAATGCTTCCCACTACCCTCAATTTAACCATTCAAAATTCCCCTTTGCTTTCAAAATTTCGCTCAAGAGACATCTTCTGGGGCCTTTCCTGATGCCCCAGTCTGTGAGTGCCTCCCCTCCCAAAATTTTTGTATATTTTGTATATGTGTATATTATATACATACATGTTGGCTTACCTGATAAAATGCAAGCTCCCTGAAGGCAGGGACCATTTGTTTCATTGTGGTCTTTGTATCCCCATCACCTAACACTGTGTGGCATCTAGTAGGTGCTTAATAAAATACTTGTTGGCTGACCGATTGATTCATTTACCAAATGTGAGATTTAGATAATGACATTATTTTCTAAGCGCTTTCCCTCCTCAACTTCAAATTTTAGAAGGACAGAAATATAGTCTTTAATTCTACAGCCTGCCCACTATCTTTCTAGGTGGTACCCTAGTCAGCAATCCTCTGTGGTTCATATAACCCAACATTTCCTTTTAGGCTACTCTGGAAAAACACATTGAGTAATACAGGATAGAATGATCTGTTAAATGTTTCCAGTGTTATTTTTTTTAGCCAGAAGACATAATGAATCATAGGACAACAGGGAAAAAGAAGATAGGCTAGGCAACAGCAATAACTTTACAAGGCTTCTGAGAGTGGAATTATTAAGAGTCCACACAAGTTTCCTTTGCCATTCTTCATAGCCTGTTTAATTGTGTCTGTCCTTTGCTTTCAAAGAGGACCATGGCATCAGTGAAATGATGACATGACTTGAAGCTGACTTTTATTTGAGTGAGCTATCAATGCCACAGTGAAATTTTAAATTGGAATCCTCAATGACTCCAATGGTTCAGCATGGAGTGGGAGTGAGAGCCCTTTATTTGCAGTCAAGTAACCTAGAGACTAAATTTCAACTCTGCCACTTACTAATTTTGGTATTATAAGCAAGTCATTTCATTCGCTCTGGGGTCTCTAAGTTACCTAATCTGTAAAAGTGAAAGGGCTGGACTGGGTGACCTCTGAGGCCCAATGAAAAAATCCAGCAAGCTAATGTACAAACAAGGCAGAGCCAGTTGATGGGAACAGAATGTTTGGTCTCTGCCTTTGAGGGTCTCTTTTCTGCATTTCATACAGCTTTTGCAACTGGATGATAACTACTGCCCAATTCAGAGCTGAGACAAGGTGATAACTGGAAGGATGAATTTTAAAATCACTGAATATTTCAGCAATTATCTGAGAAATGACAGAAGGAAGGGTTTCTCATGTAGGGTGACCTCTTCTCTGATAACTTTTTCCTGGACACAATGAAAATGACAGGTGTGAGGACAGGGAGGTGTTCCCACCAGCCACTTCCTTCCTTAAGCACTCAGGCTTCTTCTGGTCAGATATGATTAGAAATGCAGAGCCAGTAACAGCTTTAAAAGCTGGAGGGAGGTGCCTTATGTTCACCCACAGCCAATGCTGACTATCTGATGATGGAAGAAATAGGGCTTGACTTTAGTCCCCTCAGTCTTTAGACTATTTAGATGAATCTTTTAAAAATTCCAGAGATACATCACTGATTTTAGAATGAAATGGAAACCACTTTCAGATCCAAAGAACATGAAATTTTCTGATTAGTCAACTGAAGAAGCCTTTGTTCAATTCCTGAGGTGTTTAAGGTAGTATGGTATACATGGTAAATAGAGAGTTGGTCATGGAGTCAAGACAGGAGGACTCAAGTCTTGCTTCTGACACATACTGACTGTGTAACCCTGGACAAATCATTTATTTAATCTCCCAGTGTTCCAGGTGACTCTCTAAGACTATAAATTGTAGGGTAGGTGTCAACCTGCATTGTTAGAGGGAATTTCCTCACTGGAAATCCCTATGCCAATGAAATCTAAGTTTTGGTCTCTCAACAGTGTGTAAGTTATCTGTTAAGTGCCTGAGATATGTAGAAGAAAAAGGATAAAACAAATCCTGATAGCAAGGAATTTATAGCCTAACTGGAGGAGGGGGAGGGAGGAAGGAAGGGGACTGTGATTATTCCTGGTCTTTCCTAGAATCTTTTCAACAGGGGTGAGGGGCTTGCAGCCTCAAGGTGACTGAGTCCAAGTTTTAAAGAACAAATTATTTTATTAAGGGAATTGTTCTGTGAAGTTTGGATTCAGCCAAAGGGCCCCACTTGAGTACCCAGAGGGCCCCATGTGGCCTTGAGGCTGTAAGTTCCCCACCCCTGGGCTAGATCCAAGTCTAAGGAACAATTAGGAGGTTCCTAAGCATATTCAGTTTGTAAATTATGTAACTTATTTTTGACTGGGCTGTCATATGGAGAAAACAGAATTTCAAAAAGATTCATGAACAGAGAAGTTGAAAGAGAGTTATTGGGAAGGGCAGAGTCTTAAATAGGGGGGAAGGTTGAATTAAGGGCTCTGAAGTTTTCTTCTGCTTCCTGAATTTTTAATCACATCTATCTCCCCGTTTTCCTGAACGTAAAGTATCTCCTCACCCCAGTGGCTCTGTTTGGCTGCTAGCTACCTGGTGTGACTGGGGAAAACTACTTTTCTTCAAACCTCAGTTTCTCTTTCGGTAAAAAGGAGTACGAATCCTGGTACTACCAAGCCTCCAGGGCTGGTGTGAAGGAAGTACCTTGTATATTGTCAGACCATCATCATCACTATTATTTTTACTATTATTACAGTTATTGCTCTCATCCTTTTTGATGGAGTTTAGGTAGAAAAAGTGGGAGGACAAGCTGATCTCTTGCTATTATTCTTTTATTTTTATTGACGGGAAGACAATTCCTTGGATGGCAAAGCTTGTTTTCTTCCTTCTTTTCTCCCTTCCTTCCTTTTTTCCTTCCCACTCAGACAGCTGGCGAATCTTCTGACCGGTCTTCCTGCCTCCAGCTGGCTCTCCTGATCATACCGTCACTCTGTGCAAAAACTTACAGTGGATTCCAGTGACTATCAAATAAAGGATAAGCTCCTGATTCTGGCATTCAAGGCTCTCCACGATCTGGTTCCTACTTCCCTTTCTAGCCTTCTCTCATATTTCCTTCACATACTTTCTGTTTTAACCAGACTGCTTTTCATACATGATCTGCCTTCTTGAATCTCCATGCTTTTGCTTGGGCCATTCTCTGTGCTCAGAATGGATTCTTTCCCTTCTCCTAATCCCCATATAGTATTATTCCTTCCTTCCTTCAGATGCTGGTGAATCCATGAAGTCTTGACTAACCCATACTCTCTCCCACCTCAGTTTTATCTATGTTTTGCTTAGACCTCCCCTGATTACACCTACTACATATTTCCTCTGTATCAGTTTGGTTGGTCTTCTCTCAGCCCATTAGATTCTACAAGTCTTAGTACATTATAATACTTTGCTTGTGATTGTACTTCAATAAATGTTTGTCAAATGAGTCAGAAGACTTTAAACTCTGGGCTCTCGAGGTAAACTTCCAGAAAGGGTTCTCTTACATATTTAAGGGCAAAACAAACATAATTACTGCAGGACAGAATCCCTATTTTTTTTCTTTTTGGAGGGAGGAGGGCAGGGCAATTGGTGTTAAGTGGCTTGCCCAAGGTCACAAGACTAGGAAGTGTCAAGTGTCTGAGTTCACATTTGAACTTAAGTCCTCCTGACTCCAGGGCTGGTGCTCTATTCATTGCCCCATTGAGCTGTGCCCAGAACTCCTATTTTGTGGGCTAAAGGTCTGGAAATGATACTCTTAAGGACAATCATCTTTGTGGATTGCAAAAGACCATGAAAATTCAATTTCAATTATTCAATCACTTGACATTTTTTTATATTTTAAATTTCTTGTGTCATTAAAAAAATACGCCCAAATCACTCTATCTTCTATTTTTCTCTCCCCAGTTGAGCAAATAGAGGTGTCATGATATAATGGAACCAACATTAGAATTGAAGATTGGAAAAACCTAGGTTGAATTCTCCCTCTCTCACACACTAGCTGTGTCACTATGGGCAAGTCAGTTAACCTCTCTGAGCCTCAGTTTCCCCATTTAAAAAAGGGGGATTATAATAATATCTGTTTCTTAAACTTAGCATTCTATCTCCAGTGTCTGTCTATGCCTGAAATTCACTTCTCTCATTCTCTCTCCCTTTCTGGTCTTTGTCTCCTCTCTGCCTCTGTCTCTGTCTTTTTCTCTCTCTCATCAAATTTGATTTGTTCTTTACACTTCCCTATTCATCTTGATTCAATCTATGCTCCTTCCTGTTGGAAGGAATAGACTTCTGGAAATTTTGCCGTTCTTTCAATAGGCAGACAGAGCACAGCAGAACATCTAACACAGAGAACCACTGTTTGCTCATGGCTGAAGCTGGGCAATTTTCTATCAGTCGCAGGCACTTGACATCCATGAAATATGTGCTTGGCCTCCGCAGCAGGTGCTTCTTGTGTCTCTACTTTGCTTTCTCAGGACCGGGTGCAGGAAGTCTTTTATGAGAGGCATGTTAGAGTGAGGAGGCATTCCCAGATGGAAAGAATGCCCTTTCTCACTTTCGCCTCTCAGAATTTTTATCTTCATTCAAGGTCAACTCAGGCACTACCTCTAACACCGAGAAGCCTTATCCTGCCTCCCACCCCCCCACTCCAAGTTGTCAATGCTCCTTTCCTTGGCAAATTTCTCTATGTATTTATCTGTATGCATTTTGCATCCCTACAATAGAATGTAAGCTCCTTGAGGTCAGGAGTATTTCTTTTTTTGTCTCTAATGCCAGTTAGAATAGCGACTTTTACAGAGAGGACATTTAGTGTCTGTTGTAGTGAACCAAATAACAGCTATAAAGCCTTTTGTAAATCTCAAATTCAATGAGCATTTGTTTATTAAGGGGTTGCTATGTATGAGGCACTTTGCTAGACCTGGCTACACACACACATACACACACACACAAAGAAGCAATGCATGTTCTTCAGGAGGTTATATTCTATTGGAAGGACACAGCATGTGCCCCAATAAATAAAATTGAGGCAGGAAAACCCCTAATAACCAGAAGGATCAGGGAAAGGTTTCGTGAAGAAGTGTCAAATACAATGCACCCAGGGGCAGTTAGGTGATGCAGTGAAGCCCTGGAGTCAGAGTTCAAATTCAGCCTCAGACACATAACACTTAACTAGCTGTGTGACCTTGGGCAAGTCACTTAACCCCAATTGCCCTGCCTTCCCCCCCAGAACAAACAAAGAAACAAACAAAAAACAAAGCAAATATAATGCACCCTGCAGAATGATAAGGATTCTAGTA
This sequence comes from Pseudochirops cupreus, assembly GCA_028627135.1. Lineage (NCBI taxonomy): Eukaryota > Metazoa > Chordata > Mammalia > Diprotodontia > Pseudocheiridae > Pseudochirops > Pseudochirops cupreus. Next base: position 297,146,644 of record CM053582.1, on the reverse strand, counting down.
GGTGATGAAGAGCAAATGGAGTCAAGGCATGGGGAAGGACTTACAGTAATCTAGGTGAGAGGTTTGATTTTGAAGGTGGTAACTCTGGGAATGAAGGTGAGTAAGGCTTTAGAGAAAAGCTGAAAAAGATTTGGCAACGGGATGGGGGAATTGGGGATGGAGGATGAGGGAGAGGGAAGAGTCAAGAATTAGGAACCTGGGGAGCTGGGAGGGTGATGATGCTCTCACCAGACATAGGAGAATTTAAAAATGAATTGCTTTGGGAAGGGATGAGGGAGGGGAAAGACCTGAACATTTAGTGGGTACTAAGTCAATATTTGATTGTCATCTTGGCCACTTTAGGAGATGCAAAAGAACCCAAACAGAATATTCTTTTGAGTGGAGGGGAAAGGAATTGGGAGTTATATGAACATTAACAGAATCTGGACATGGATGGGTGTAAGGAGGTGGGGAAGAGGACTGAAAGAATGAGTGACTGGCCAAATGGAATGGAAAGGATTCCAAAGGTAAATGCCCCACTTTGTAGATCTGATTTGGGTCATCTCTACTGCCAGGAGGCGGAGAAGGTGGGTTGGCAAAACCACAAAAACAATCAGGGAGATGGACATTTCGCTGTACTTCTCTGCAACGCTGACAGAACTGTTGTGCTGTTTAAAAAATTTGCATGGGATGCCTTCATGAGGTTTTCCTTTAAATAGAGAGTCTTTGGGGAATATTTCAGTGTTTAAGCAGTAGAGTGCCCCTTTTTGCTTCCATTAGTGAATCAGCATTTGAAACATTATACTACAGCCTGCTAATCTAAAACCGCCTAGTTGGCACTTTTAAAAAACCGGCATAGCATTTTGTGGACGGATACAATGGCATCTTCACATATCTGTGAGCATAAACAGGCCATGGAATTGTACTGAGTGTGAGTATTAAGTGTATTTCTGAAAAGACCCCATGGTTAAGAGAATGTGCCACTGTTGAGCCAGCTCAGAAATAAATTAACTCTGAAAACAGTGTCCGCAGCTGCAAAATGCAAGTGTTTGGCACTAATACATTAGGATTAGTGAAGACTAGATCACAAAAAACCTTTCACCTCCTCTAGGCAGGTGGCCTCCAACAGAAAGGCGACTCCTGCAATCTCAGAATTGGAGGGAACGTAGGAAACCCTCTAGTCACATGACATGATATAGGCAAAAGTAATTTAAGAAACCTTATGTAAATGTTCACAGTCCATTCAATTCAACAGATATTTATTAAGCATCTTGTCTAAACCATCCAAGACAGAAATAATCTCTAAAGCATCTCAGTTAAGTGGTTATGAATGTGATGGGCCAAAAAATGAGTTCTGGACCTCCTCTGGAAAGGGCTTCCTCGTGGACAGATTCTCACTCCAGGGACAATTTAGTGGGAGTTCTGCTGCCCAGCACTTGGAAGTAAAGAAAATCCAGCCAGTGTTTGCACCTAAATAGAAGTTCACTAGGAAAGAATTGGTGACTTTAAGAAATAACCAAGTGAAGGACTTTCTGCTCCCCTAACGTCACCCTATTCTCTCTGGCCTTTAGATGTGTGTGGATCAGAGGTTATTAGCCTGGGGTATGTGAACTTGTTTTTCAAATATTTTGATAATTACATTTCAATATGATTGGGTGGGGGGGAGGGAAGGACCAATTGTCACAAGGTAACAGGATATAGAACAAGATCAGCCAGTCTAACCCCATCATTGCCATATTTAGGGGGAATTAAATTCTGCAGAAAAGCTACACACACCTTTTCTCTTGTTACAAAGAGAGGTGGTAAATAATTTCTGACACTAGCTTTCCCCACCATCAGAAATTTAAATCCCTCACTTTCTTTTTCTTCACTTTTTTAAATCCTAAGAACTTAGTTTTATCCATTTAAAAACATTCTTCTGAGAAACTTTTACCTGACTACCAGATGAGTCTATGACACACAAAAGGCTATAAATCCCCACACCAGATAATCCTTCATTCCTTTGTCTTACTCCTAGCTCATCTTCCTGTTCAAATTCTTCTCTTCTTTCAAGACCCAGCTCCCCTACTCCCTATTATGTGAAGTGTTCCCTAAAGTATCCCTGACTGAAAGTGATCTCTCTCAACCCCACCTCAGTGTCCTAAAGTATGTTGTCTGTATCTCTTCTATACCTTGATCACATTCTAACACTGGATTTGGAATCAGGAGACTTGGGTTCAAATCTTGGATCTGACATTTATTCATTCATCTCTCTCTATGTTTCTCTCTTCATCTTCAATTCCCCTTTCTCTCTCACATCCATTTTCCTTTGTCCCTATCACAGACCATGGTTCTCTCCTGGCTGAAGCATGGTAATCAGAACACAACAGGGTATTGACCAAGGTGTTGGTGCAGCTTCAACTCCAAAAGCCCAATCTGGCATGCAGGAGCCCACAGGAGGAAAGACCTGCCTTTACTCCCCATCATGGCACGTGACAAGGGTGTTTCTGGAGGTTGTAGACACTGAAGGAGGCAGCATATATACACCCCTGAGACGATAAGCTCCCAGCCTCCCAGCATTATAGATAATATATATTTATCACAACCTAAAGGTAAAATGCTTTAATGAGTGTGATTGGTAATAAATGCATTTCACTTTTCTTATAGGGCAGGAATTGAGGAAGAGGGGGAGGAAGAAAGAGAGAAAGGAGATGGAGGAGAGATAAGGGAAGGGGAGGGGAGGGAAGGGAGGATTAATTGTCACAGAGTAACAGGATTTAGAACTAGAAGGGGCCTTAAACATCAGCCAAGGATGGGGAACCCTCCAGGTCCTTGGGTGTGGCCTTGGATTTGTTCTGTGAAGTTTGGATTCAGTCAAAGGGCTGCACTTGAGAACCTAGAAGGCCACATGTGACCTAGAAGGCTACATGTGTCCTTGAGGCCGCAGGTTCTTTACTCCTGATAGTCTAACCCCCCTGCCACAGAGAAGGCACAGATTTTGAGGGGAGTTAAATTCTTCAGGAAAGCTATATAATATACCTTTCCTCTTCCTACAAAAGGACATAGTGAATTCCTTCCATCACTAGCTCTCCCCCTGGCCAGAAATTTAAATCTTTTACTTTCTCTTCCTTCTTCTCCTTCTTGGGCAGTTCCCCCTTCATGGCCAATCTTTCCTTACACAGACCCCAGAGGAGCTGAGATGTGAGGTGTGGGGTATGTGCAGCTGACTGAGGGGAAAAAGGAGGGTAATCCCAAAAGGTGGGGAAATTCCTGTAGCTATCCCACAGGGTCAATAAGTTATTATATGTTCAGAAAGAGCTCAAGCTTATTCATATGCCAAATATGAATTTGAAAAGTTCAAAACCCTAATGAGATATTAATTAGATCAATATTTAAAAATAATTACTGTTCTTTCCACATTTGGTCTCTTTCAGTAAAACACTGTCTTGGACTCCAAGATGAAAAAAAATCCAGACTCCATTAAGGACAGAATTCAAGATGCCATCTGAGAAATTATACCTTAGGCCCTTTTTGTTCTTGCTCACTCAAAAAAGGACATTTTACCCAATTCCATCCCTGCAAACCTGGTATGGTGGACAGAGCACAGGAGGATGGAGAAGTAGAGAATCTGGGTTTGAATCCTGCTCTGTTGCATTGAACATTTTAAGCATAAACTTTGACAAATTGCTTAACCTCTCTAGGTCAAGGTCTCCTCTCCTGTAAAAATAAGGAAGATTCCTTTCAGTGGTTCCCTCTGTAATCTTTAGTAATCAAACTGTTCTCAATAATGTTTTTACAAACGAAAGCTAGAGGTGAATCCAGGAGTGACACAGAACACCCAAGTAGAAGGGAGGGTGAATTTCTTGTAAGGAAGACTAAAGACCTTCTGTTATTCCAGTTACCAAGGAAAGGTTAACCGTTTCTCCTGGCTTGCCACTCGTCTTTTCACAGCCATAACTAGCAATATTTATGACCAGAGCATCCCAAACAGAGATCTAGGTAGATGCTCTCTTTTTCTGTCAGGGCTTTCACACACTCACAGCAATGATGAAATAATAGGCACAAAGTCATCCCTCCAACAGAGACAATATATGAGTATGGAGACCATTGGTGTTAGAGGTGAGATCACCTGATTGGCCCTGGATGCTAGGGCTGCTTTAAGTATCCATTCCCAATGCTTTCCCACTTTGGCAGAGGGTCTTGATTCTTTGCTATCTTCTACCCTCACAAATACCCAGTGTTTCTGGCCCCTGGGGACCTGTGATGCACAGTTTAGAAATGGAACCAAGCTGGAGGTAACACAGCCTTAACAACATCTGCACAGTGCAAAGTCAACACTATGCATGCACATGGCAGTTCCTTGTCCCTTATCATTTCTTTCTAGTAGAGACACCAGGCCAAGGGTCATCTTAAACATTAAAAGCCCCGCTTACTCTGTCCTACTTATATCCTTATATATTTCCATCCTCCTAAAATGAACTAGACTGAAAATCAAAATACTTGGATATTTGATTCCTGGGTCTACTCTTGCCTATACCACTAATTAACTTTGTGACTGTGGGAAAGCCTCTTCACTATCCTCTCTGGCCTTTAGTTGCCCCATCTGTAAAAATTAGATGACTTCTAATGTCTCCCAGGGCAGTTAGGTGACATCATGGATAGAGCACTGGTCCTGGTGTCACCCTGAGTTCAATTCTGACCTGAGACACTTCCTAGCTGTGTGACACTGGGCAAGTTACTTAACCCTGTTTAATTCAGTTTCCTCATCTGTACAATGAGAGGGAGAAGGAAATGGCAAACCACTCCAGTAACTTTGCCAAGAAAACCTCAAATGGGGTCAGAGAGTCAGGCATGACTGAAATGATTGAACAACAATGTCCCTTAGCTCTAAAATTTTAGGATTCTATGGTTTCCTCTCCTTTCTAAGATTTACATAATGACAATAGCATCTGAAATCTTCTACCCTAAACTCTTGCCAGACTGAGATGTTCCTGGCACCACACAAACACATACATACACATATTATATATACACATGCATATATAATATGATATATATACATCCATGCATATTATGTATGTATATATTACATATGTGTCTATATTATATGTGTATTATATATCTGTATATATTTATTTATTTGACTAACCTATATTTTTGCCTTTTGAAACAAACCATTTTCTATCCTTTTTCCTGTTCCCATCTCTTATGAGACCCTACTGAACTTAGTCAGCTTTTTTTCATTCCTGTACCAAGATTCATTTTCTAGTAACATTATCTTTCAAGCGATTTCCCATATACATAACTCTTTCAATCTTTTCAGTTTGGTAACTGTTCCATAGGTCAGTTACCACATGTTGGGGAGACAGGACAAGGACATAAGACTTATGTCATAAGTGACAAATAACAATATAAAGAAGTACATGCCAAACGCCAAATGACTAGTCTGCACATTAAGTGTCTCAGGAGTCTCAGAGATGAAGGGTCGACTACTTATTGTGTACTAGCAAGCCCTGAAGTTTGGTGCAAGGGGAGGAGGGGGGCAGTACAGGGAGTAGGAGGCAGGATGAATAAATAAATGAAAGAATTAAAAAGCGTTCATTAATCTTATTGTATGCCAAGCCCTGTGCTAGAAAATGCCCAGGAGACACAGTCACTATCCTTAAGAAGGTTATAATTTCATTGATGCGAACAAGTAAACACACACATGCTAACAAAAACTTACAAAGTAGTAAGTACAAATCAACATAGTATGAAAGAAGTCATTTCATGAAATTAATTCATGAATTCATGGAGACATTCCATGAACTATGGGCCTCGCTCAAAAAATACATATCTCCTGGAGCTTGTGTAAGTTACCACCGGAATAATGGCCCCTAGATGAAATTTAGGGCCATAATGGTAATCCAAATTTGTTAAAAAGTTAGTCAAATCCTTCAAAAATTATTGTGAAACAGATATAAGCATCAACTGAATGAATGAAAAAGGCCCAGAGACATTTGGTGAGTTGACCGGTGTCACACAGCTGGTAAATATTTGAGGCAGAATTTAAGACCAGGACTTCTTAACTCTCTATCCACTTCATCATGCTTCCAAGAAGTCACACCATAATGGTAAAGCAAAATCCTTTTAAGGAAGGAAGGAAACAAGGATTTATTAAGCACCTTACTATGGGCCAGGCGCTATGCTAAGCATTTGACAAATAAAATCTCATCTGATCCTTAGAATAACTCTGCAGAGTAGGTGCTTTGGTTATCCCCATTTTACAGGTTAGGAAACCGAGGCAGAGATTAAATGACCTGCCCACCGTCACAGAGTTGGTTAGTGTTTTAGGCCAAATTTGAACTCAGGTCTTCCTGACCCAGGCTCAACATTCTGTGTACTAGATTCACTTTTAACAAAAAGCAAATCCAACCTGTCTCCTAAAGCTGTTTGCTTCTTCCTCTCTGCTCAGCAGAACGAAGAGTTGTTTTTTGTTTTTTTTTACGACATACTTCCCAGTAGAGGAGTATGAGGGGATGTGACGACACATGACACTTCCCTGCTGTCAACACGTAAGGAAAACAAATGCAACAACTGCTGACAAACGAGCGCGAAGAAATTGTCAAAATAGCAATCTGACCACAAGTCTGTGACTCTTTTTTTTTTCCAAAAGTGTCAGATCACTTAGGTTTCCTTTAAATGAAAAGGTTAAAGGTTATGGGAGTCATACATTTATATGTATGTATATGTGTGTATATATGTATATGTATGTATATATGTATGTGTGTGCATATATGTTGTATGTATTTATATGTGTGTATATGTGTATACATGTGTATATATGTATGTGTATATATGCATGTGTGTATGTATGTGTATATATGTATA